>OU342459.1:14800000-16000000 GCA_910589355.1 Parapoynx stratiotata
CATACTTCGACGTCAAGTGGTGAATGCAGACAATATCTTTTCTCCGTTTAGTAAAATTAGGGTTAAATGATATTATTCTATGCTGTTTTAATGTTATATGCAAAATAAAAAGATGTCAAAACCTTACAATTTTCATATAATAAGTGCGTAGGAAAGAGGAAAGGAAGAGAGTGGGCCCCATTTAATATCGCTCTCTGTGCTCTTTCAAGTGGCATTAAAAGAGTTTTTAGCGCAACGCCCCATGAGGCGATGCAATATTGAATTAATGATTGACCTAGGGCCTGGTACACCCGCTTTATTAGTTTTGCATCTGCTATAGACCGCAGTTTTTTAAATACGAATATTAATTTGCGAATCCTATTACTTAAATTTTGTATGTGAGGTCTGAATGAAAGGCTTTCATCTATTGTGATCCCAAGGTATTTGAGGGTATTCGTTTTAAGTATAGTTGGGCAGTCGAATATATTTTGTGAAGGTGTTTGACAGTGGTGCACATATAATGGTGGGTTATAAACATTGCAGTCCTGACTACGCATAGAAAAATGAATATATTTAGTTTTATTGGAATTTAATGTTAATAAATTGCTACATAGCCACCTACTTACAATATTTAATCCACGTTGAGCAGTTTCAGAAAGGTCTGTGATAGTTTTTCCGGAGAAAACAAGTGCAGTGTCATCCGCATAAGATATTATTCTACAATTATACACTTTGAAATTGCAAAGGTCATTTATGTAAACCAGAAACAGCGTCGGTCCCAGGATACTTCCTTGCGGAACACCGAAACCAGAGGTTTTTTGGTCATTACTCATAATATTTCCAATTCTAACACACTGCGAACGATTGATTAAATAATCTGTGAAAAGTTTCAACTGCGTTCCTCTTATACCCAATGACTCTAGTTTCTTAAGAAGTAGTGGGATCGAAACCGTATCAAATGCCTTGGATAAATCTAGGAATACCCCTAAGGTCTGGTTTCATTAGGCCCAATTGCACGATCGAGAGTTAGCGCCTAACCCAGGGTTTGCCCATATATTTGCCCCAGGGTTAAGCGCTAGCTCTCGATCGTGCAATTGGGCCTTAATAACAAAAATTAATACAAGATATTCTTTAAAAATATGTATTTATTTAGGTAGTCTTCTATTCTGTCACTCGTCAGCTTAGTGTTGTATTCTTTTCTTCTTGATTTAGGTCCATCCATCCAATCATCCATATATCCCTGCTCATCACACGTCCACCACAGTAAAATATTATTCCTAATCGACTATGCTAGAAATTGTCACAAAATTAAACTACGACCGATTTAAGTGCTACAGTATGCAGTCTCATCGAATTTGTTTACCTTTTTTAAATCAAATTAAACACACCGTATGCTCAGCACCCTCACCCGATCAGTCTTTATTATATGTCATCATATATGCCAAATCTATCATAGTTAATTATAAATACATTATACACATTAATTCCTAGTCGCTTCTCCTGAACCAAGATTAACCAAAATGGTCTGGTATATTCGAACATCTGTTGAATGATATGAGTAGGTAAATTTACAAAGTTTTATGCCACGTCAATTGTTAGATACTTTAGCCCAATAATACTCAGATATGGAAATCCAAATTGTTATAGGTCGATGTCCAAATATTGAAGCAAAAAACGAATACTTATGCTTTAGTTCTCAACTCCATAATACAAAAAAATCATTTCCAAATTCTTTGATTCGTATATTTACACGCTTAATACACCATCAATTGACTACCCCATCAATTTGAATGCAGTTTTTATCAACAGCTCTACGATTAAAAAATATACACATGAAAAAAATTACCATAATATTAGGTCCTTACCTATGAAATTGGTGTTTTGTATGGAGATTTTGGGGAATTCTGCATTTTCCATACTAAAATGTTTTCAGTTTTCTTCACAACGACAAATCCAAAGATGGCATGGATATTTGGCATCTATCATTAGACAACCCTTAGTAATATGTGTAATATCACACTTCATAAAAATTATTTATCGTTTTTAAGTAAATGCAAATAAAATGATGTATTTGGGAGGCACTTAAAAAGAATTGTCACTGTGTCCAATTTTAACACAACTAAACTTACAACAAATTATCAAAACAAATCAAAAGAGCTCAAAAATATAGTAAATTTTTACACGAGGTAATTAGTTTTTAGGAATACTCTGAATCTTAATAGTTACAGACAAAATACTAAGAGAGAATAAAAACACCAATAACATAGGTAAGGACCCAATATTTAAATAGATTTAATATGTTTTAATTTATTTTAATTAGTGCGGTATTAGTGCAGTAACTATTAAAAAAAGGACTTCTTTTGATGCACCCACTTGTTATAAGATGACTAGTGCAATTTTTCCGAGACAGACAAATTTATGCGGTCACACTGAAAGTTTTTTAAAAAGTGTTCAATATGTAAAATAAAGTCATTCAAGTATTTCAATAAATAATAATTTAATAAGACGTATATTTGCCATTTTTCAGTGTTTATTCTGTGAGTGTGTAATTGAAAAACACAAATATGAATAGTGAGTTATTAATGTTTTTATTTTTCTGACAATTATCCCTAATAATTTTTATTATAGTGCAGCCTACACATTAGTGGTAATGGTGATAATTTGCGCCATGTTGCTTACTGACAGTGTGCCTCATTGGTAGGTAGGTTTTTTTGTAGAAATAGAAATATAACGGATTTTTTTTTATGTTTATACTCGTAGTTAAATTCATCGAAATGTTTGATAAATATTCCTTACAAAAGAGCTTGGTAGCTAGTAAGCAGTTTTTCTTAGATACTTTTTTGTTATTTTTTACATATGACAGGCTCGGTGGCATAGTGGTTAGTACGCTTTGGCTTTCCATTGAAAACAAAGCTACCTTCGCCATGGTCAGGCTGTGAATGGGTGACCTAAACTTTGTGATCTCGAGCTCCTCCGTTCTTCGGAAGGCACGCTAAGCCATTGGTCCCGGTCGCTATTGCGACTGTTTCTACCCACCAACCCGCATTGGGCCAGCGTGGTGGTGTTACGGACTCTTGGCCTTTAGCGAGTTTTACCTGTATTCCCCAACAACTGCGGAACTGGTTAACTTACCTATGATTGCCGAAACAACAATGATATAGGTAACATTGTTATTATGGCAACAGAAATCGGTCAGACTGTAGTAGCTGGCCAGCCCACCGTCAACCAAATCAAGTCGAAAAACTTACTTGTGGGGAATCGAACCCCCGGATCTCCCGATCAACACCCGGTGATGTCAACCACTACCCCTCAATTAAAATGTTTTGTTGTGAACTAAAATATTGTTTCCATAATAAAGAAATTCTCACTATCTCTCTTAACATTGGTTGTAAGATCTCTCTCCATCATCTCATCCAGGTCATCCATCATCTCCCCATAAGGTCCAATGTAGTGATATATAAAAATACAACATTGCATATTTAATTACGAAATCAGTTCAAGTTATTCGTGAGAACAACCTTTCGTAACCAATTATATAAAAAATATGTTTAAAGCATGTCAAATAACCTAATTTAATTTAGTGTAGGATTAATAAATACAATAAAAAATTGTTGCCTATGCTTGAAATTAAACATAATCGATATAATAAAGCGATATCATACCCATTTTGTGTTACTTTTTTATGAAATAAGTTCAGATGACGAAAATTTTTATATTTATGATCGGGAGTAATAAACGATCGAGTAAAAAAACTTTGCGACTGATGATGACGATGACACACTGATTATTAAGTTGCGCTATGAATTTGAGCTAACGAAAAATTTACTTAGATTGCGACGAATATTGATTATAATTAAATCCAGAACGAGCTCACAAAATGTGGGTTGTGATGAATCCATTTCATATATTAAAATTCCATCTGTGCGACTACATTACTAAGTGAGCGAATATACAGAGAACCCTACCCAACTTCAATAAAGTATACAATTCCAAGGAAATGTACTAATCATAGATACAATATTAGGTTACGGTTATTTTTTAAGGGTCCTTAAAATAATTTGTGTCAATAAACGCTTGTCTAATTGCGTAGACATTACAATTTTTGTATTCGAAACACTTCATTTATTTAAAATACCGCTCAGTTAAAAAAAACATTTGCCAAAGTCACTGAAATAATAAAAAGCTTGTCATTTTGTATTTTGTGTAACTCAAATTGACGTTTGTAAGTTGCTGTTCTGTTGATTTCTAGTCTTTCGCAGTCGGTCGCTCACTTAATAATTCTTTAACCTAAATTGAATATTTTGACACTTAAAAATTTAATCCGCAGTCACTTGTTTATAAATCCATTTCAAGTTATATGTTGTTTTGGAACATCTTGATCATAAACTGTAGCCTTTACGATCTAGATGTTCCAAAACACTAATATAATAAAATAATAAAATTTAATAATGGATTCGGAGTGGATCTTGTGCCACAAAATCAATAGTGCTGCTCATAATAAATATCTGTGTTGTTAACAGCGTGGAGGATCGTAGAAATAAGTGCCAGAGTTGTATGAAAGACGGTGAGATTTCTATCGTGATTATCGGAAAAACGTCACTTTAGATCTTATTAAGATCTAAATATTCAAATATTTTAATTTCCTCCAAGATTCAAAAAAAAATTCATTAAAATACCCTTGCATTAAATGCAAACACTTCAGAAACAGTTAACTTAAGACTAGGCTGTATAGGCAAGTTCCCTGTGCCTTCCCTATCAAGTAGAATTTTGGTAGGTAGTTTATTTTTTTTATTTTATTTTTAGTTTATAATACTAACTCAATGTTAGCAAAAATGGCTGTTTGTTTGCAACGACCAATTGACACTTTAACAAGGAAATATTGTTCAGTTTTTCAACAAATTGTTTAAATATTTAGAAAATAAACTACTAAAATACTATATTTGTTTAACAAATGAAAGTTGGTTGGATATGTCAATGTAAGTACATAATCGTAATTGAATTTTGCTTAACCCGCAAACATTAACCGTAGTACAATTAACTATAGTACGTTTCAATCCAAGTTGCCAAAAGGGTAAACAAAAAAGCTGACTTACATTAAAGATAAAGATAAAGCTTACTTAAATATAATTAACGGTAACAATTGTTGTCCGTTTCAATTGATTTCAATTACCTACAGTCATCACAAAACATTTTAGAGATGAAATATTACCTTCGTTTTGTTTACCTTTTTGGCAACTTGGATTGAAACGTACTATAAGAATAACTTTATGCCTAGTGTAACAAAAAATACTGTTTAGCAATATTACACCTAACACCCAACGTCATAAGACATTAGATTGCTATGCCGTATTATTGGTAACTAGGCATAAACTACTACTTTATTAATAAAGCGGTAGATGTTTCTATGTTTCGTGCCCGTTGACTAGTTAAAATAAAGTGTTCGATACCGTTATCTGAATATTATATGAGAAGAAAGATTATTTATGCGAATTTAAATAATGTTTCATTGTAATAATTTAATGTCTGCATAATATATTAAACTTACATCGGCCAAGTTATGTCGTATAGGCGCTTATTAAAGGGTTGTAAATGATGGCTCCAATAATTACAATGATACACGCGTCTGATATAAAATTTATCGGTATCTATTAGGTACTATAAATTGTTTGTGGGTGTTTAGGTCCTAACATTAAATTAGTTAAAGTAAGGCTTACATAGGTATAATTTTATTCAAATTTTCCAATGACAAGAGACTACAAGAAAATAATTTAAATTTATACAGTGCGTCAAAATGGTTGTTGATTTGTCAAATTCCCATCAAACGTGACGCTGGTCAGTTTATCTCAAGTTTCCTATATTTTTAGTAGGCTCGTGTCAATATTGGCAACATAGCTTTACAGTACCACTTTACAGTATGAGTTGGTACAGTCATATACACAAAGACAGATTAGTCTTTATTACCTTCTATTAAAACTCTTTTCCTGTCAACTGTACAAATATCATATTATTGCACGTGATTGTACCAATTTCTACGTGGAACAATAGCCCTAGTGTTCTAACTAATGAGCCGACGAAGGGCAAGATGCGCCGTGTCCTTCAGAGGGGCCGATCACTCGACCCCCCCCCCCCCCCCTTACCCTGGTACCCCGCCGTCTCCACCCCGCGCCCTCCGTCGCTGAAATACAGCATTGTTTTATTTTAAACGTAAAGGGAACGGCATCTTTATAGGTATCAATATTATACATTAGTCAGTTATGTCAGTTTTATTATGTGATAAATACGAATAATTAAGCGGGATAGTCATGTTTACTTTATGAAGGAACGCATTATTGAATGGCAGAGGTGTATTCGAACTTTGTCAACACTTTGTCAGTAAATAATTTTGTCGGTCACACGTATTAGGGTTATTTTTTTTATTTTTATTTATTTGGTACACAAAACAGAATTACAACATGTTCAAGTTGACAAAAAATAGGTGTAATACATAAAATGTTCGGCTGTAACTCCACGGACATGTGTACACAGCGTGATAAGCATTATTGAAGTTATTACTAAAGAGGTTTTAACATAATCACACGTAATACTATAAAAGATCTACAGCTTTTCTGTAATTTAAACCAAATTTCAATCAGCCAAGACACTTACCACTAAATAGAAACTTAGCACTCACGCGCTGCCAATACCTCGTCATCAGCCTATATTACGTCCTACTGCTGGGACAGGCCTTCCATGGAGGAACACATGAGGAGTATGAGCCGTAACACCACCACGCTGGCCCAATGCGGGTTGGTGGGTAGAAACGGTCACAAATGCGACCGGGACGGCTTAACGTGCCTTCCGAAGCACGGCCCATACCTACTCAGAATAAAATGAAATTAAAATACCATATATTCTTCAGTACTGAACATAACAAACAAAATTTTCTATCACACGTCCAAAAAACTCATAGATATCTATTAATATTTTTTACTATGAAGACACAATTCTGATGTTAGTTTAAAACAGTACAAAATATGAAGAAGAAATACTATTAAGTATGCTTAGAAGTTCCCTTTTGCAAACATTGGTGACATAGCGTCTTGTTGAATCCTACACTGGTGACTTATTCAAAATGCCATAATAGTCGATGACGTAGTTCAGTATAAATTCGTAAACAACCAAGACCACCCCACTATAGTTTATTATGTTGCCAATGTATGTAAAAATATAGGGTTTTTGCGAATTGAAATATCACACCTATGAAGTCGTGGTCAAAAGCTAATTGAAATATTAACGAACATTGTTTGGGTGTAAGTATCAGAAAGTCTTCCAAACAATACTTATAAAAGGTTGCCATGGTGACGGCAATTGACGGTTAGCAGTTTTTACCTCTCAGTAAGTATAGACAACCATTAAATTGCTTTACCAGTTTTGATGAAATCTTCCATCCAAATCGAATTTCTCTAAAACGAATTATTAATGTTCGTGTGTGATATTGACATACTATTAATAATTACAACGAACAGTATTTTTTTCTTAAAGGATTACACAGAACTTATTCCACTTTCATTCAAAAGCTTGTGGAACTGGATCTAATATTTTCTCATGTCACATGCTTTTGGATCACATTCCTCATACATGCTACATTACGGGTACCTTGGACCTGGCCTTCTTTTTGTCAATCTACTTTCATCCATCCTCTCTACTTGACCATCCATGCCTCTCAAAGTTCTCATTTCTAGCGTATTTATTCGACTGTTTCTTCTCCCATACCCAACATTCATTCCCGTACATCTGTGTTGAGACCAGAACACTCATGCACTGCTAGTCGTGCCTTTTCAGAGAGCATTTGACTGCTAATAAAGGCATGTATAACCCCATTCACCATGTTCCAGCTTTCACTCGTCTCTCAATGTCACTATCACACTTTCCATCTCTCATAAACACAGATTCCAAATATATACAAATTCTTCCACTTGTTCAACTTTTTCATCCCCTATCGAAATGTCACACACAGTTTTATTTTCGGCTCTTTCAAACACCATAACTTTAGTCTTGCTCACGTTTACTTTCATCCCTCTCTCAGATAGAGCTTCATTCATAACAGTTACCTTCTGCAATTCACTGGCTGATGATGCTAATATGACTTTATCAGCAGCGTATAGTAGCCATTTGACGAGTAACTCATTCATTCGTAATCCGCACTTTCTTTCAAACTTGTCAAGCATTAATCCATGAATAAGTTGAACAGCCATGGAGATGCCTGTCTCACTCCTTTTCCAATGTGAAACGGTCCAGTGTACGCACCATGGATCCTGACACAAGCATTGGAATCCTCATACAAAACTTTCAATGCTCTGATCAGGCTGCTTTCACAAGACGTAGACCTACTTATTTCGCTCACGCATACCTAATACACATAAATACATACAATCACGCCTGCAATCCCCGAAGGGCTAGGCAGAGCCCAAGGAGCACTGTGTTCCTTAAGGCCACATTTAGCCATACAAAAATTGGGTTTGGTCAGATGAAAAATCGTAAAGGGTAGTAACAAGTGGCTATTAGTAGCTAGTAGTAGCTAGTAGTAGCTAGTGGCTAGTAGAAGTATTGGTGGTGGTGGTATGCATGCCTAATATTCGTGTGTAATTATTAATGTAGAAATTTCTGTCATTCATCATAAACACCACAAGCGCGGAAACTGTAGCTTGACGCTAGTTGATAGGTGTGAGTATAAGTAGTAATTTTTACATAATTTTTCCAGTTTAGACATATACGTAAATGACACTGCAATTAGTAGAACGAAGACCCCGATTGAATGGTAATTCGTTTCAATGTCTGAGCTAGGTATCAGAGATTCCATTAATTGTTATCTGCAGCCGCATTCTCCAAATAGGCACAACCAGCTATTCTTGCCATAACCGCTCCATTGACCTAGATCTAAACGTCGAGGGTCGTTTACATTGTTCGATTCTTTCTGCACTCTCAGACTTTTCAATCTACTAATTTTGTTCAAGAGCACGGAGTAGGTATATTATACGTTGTGATATTTTTGCTGGCGATCCAGTCACAATGGCGAAAATAATAAGCGGCGGATAAGCGGTTACCGTAGCGTGTAGACGCACTGTAGAGTCACCTGCAATAAAATTGATACACTTTGTGTTCTTATTAGGATGCAATAAGGTTCATATGTGTATGAGATTGTATACATATTAGTGCTCGTGACTGTAAGCTAAAATGCACTCGTAGTACTCGTACTACATATGATATGAAAGAAATGAAAATTGTTTTACTAATAACTGTAGCTCATGTAGCTGTGTCCGTTGCATGGCAACAGGCTCACCCCTTATTACATGGGAATATATATATCCGAGTGATAACACCTGTGCTCTACCTACCCCTTCGGGGATAGATGCGTGATAGCGTTTTTGTTGTTATTTTTACTAACATCCAACCTTTGAAGGCATGAGCTGAGTATTAAGTCGAATTAGATTATAAGCTTGTAATATTAATAATATACGACGAATAAACATCGTCATCAGCCTAGATACGTCCCACTCCTGGGACAGGCCTTCCTCATGGAGAAACACATGAGGAGTGAACGTGACGAATAAACATTATAACATGTAATTGTAATATAAATATAAAAAAACCCAAATATGCATCATTAGGTATAGAAACATTCTACTCCAAAGGAGGCAGGACCTGTGAACATTTATTTTGCTAGGGTAATTGACCACTAAAGCATAAAACGCCAACGAAACTGATAAATATATTGCCATAGTCCGCGCTTCACCAAGCAGTAACTGCACTCAGCGTGACAGGTGGTGAGCCTATCGCCGATAAAAGCTATTGCGTGGTTGTGCAGTTCTAAGTCCATTTGTCGACACCCAAGGAATGAGATGGGTTGGTATTATTCTTTTAATAAGCCGCTAC
Organism: Parapoynx stratiotata; assembly: GCA_910589355.1. Lineage (NCBI taxonomy): Eukaryota > Metazoa > Arthropoda > Insecta > Lepidoptera > Crambidae > Parapoynx > Parapoynx stratiotata. The sequence goes on from OU342459.1 coordinate 14,809,892, forward strand.
CACACGGCTTCACACATTCATTAATGAAAATAAATATAAATAAATAATTAATTAATAAATATCTTTCAAACATTCACACGTATCAACTAGCCCCATTTTAAGCAACTAATGCTCCTTGTGTGACGAGCACTAGATGACGGATAAATATACGCTTGACTGCTTTTTAGGTTTTATCATTTGTTAATGTTTTTTAATATTTTTTTTGTTTTTATTTAGATCTACAAAACTGTGATTGACGAATTTCCCTCTTGATTCTCAGTAAACGTTTGCATATTAATATTTAATTGATTTTTTTTTCATAAAATTGGATCCCAAAAAATGTTCATTGAATCTCATAACATTGCTTCTAACCACTTCTTCCGTCCAAAACTTAAACTTTCAAGCAGATTATTAACTGACAGTTAGTAATATCTGTAAGCTCTTGATAGGTATCATTACGACGATTGTAACCGCAACGTCAAATTAAAGCTATTTCCCCTAGCGACAAGCTTACTCTGATAACAACATGGCATTGCTCGCTCACCTAAGAGAAGTACATAATATTATTACTTATGTCATTTCGTAATATTAAAAATTTACGAGTTACGGAACATTCATTATAAAAGTAGTTCATGTAACTGTCACATTATATAGGTTTTTAGTTATGTGCAGTTACATACACTACTTTATCTACACTCATTATTCAAAGAAATAAAACAAAAAATTTTATTAATTTTATTTATTGTTGCCTAGTTTTGTGCGTTTTTAAGAAAAATAAGTGTTGCGTAATGGGTCCAACCTGTTGCATAATAGTCATTATGTTACAGGTTATATTTTTAAATTTTCGTTTTTATCATCTGTGTTAAAAAATATGTCATTATCCCCCGAATACAGAAACGCTACTCAAATTTTGAGCACTGCTAAGTTAAGTGGACAATACTTATCAGAATATGTATGGAAAAACGTCAATTTTGACAATACTTAAATATTAAGTAAGACTCAAACTTTGAGTAGCGTTTATGTATTCGGGGGTATGAGTTCGAGTCTGAGTTCATAATTCGAACATTATAACATGAGTGTAGATAAAGATTTTTTCTTAATTGCCAGTAACCACCATTTTAACACAAGTTAATTTTTGCGATAATATTGGATCCCATAAATTTTTTATTTAACCTTGGCGGTCACTGCGAACACTGGTGTTCGCAAATAATAGATGTTACTATTGTGTCTGGTTTTCTAACCATTGACAGGTTAATTCTTACAATATTAAGTCATAATCTACTATTCTAATTTTAAGGCCCGTATTACAGAACCAGACTATATATTTGCTTTAGTACGGTTGGAAAGAAATGGTGCTATTCATTCCCATATACTACCATCTCTTTCTAGCTGTCCTCAAACAGATCTACGATTGAGATTGATTCTTGAATACGGGCCTAAGTGTACCTAGTATACGTTTTGGTAGTGACTATACTTATCACAGACGTTAAAACCTACTCCATACTTTTACTTAAAGCGCCCCTGTGCATCTTCGTAACTGAACTGTCGTGTACCGTGTCGTGGGTACCCGGTGATAAATGAAAGGCGTTGGGTCGTCACTTATTATATATATTTTATTAATCAAAAACTAAGGCACTAATATTGCAATTGAAAACAATTCTCTTCAAATAAAATACAAATTATGAATTCAATTACAACAACCACACTTATTTCAATCTAATAAATCGCTTTCAATTTATAAATATAATATATCAATTATTATGTTGGAGACCAAGTAGATGAGGAGACAGGTGGTTAGTTTTAAAAAGAAACACAAAGGGAAATGGCCAGAGAGCGCTATATCAGCAAAGAGTCGCTAATATTGCTATAGCGAAAATCATCTGCGATCGTCGAGTGGTTTACCATACCACACACTAGGGGATCTTTCAATCGCCAACACTTAATTCCGACGAAATATACACATTCCCATAGCGACTAGCTTACTCAGAGTGATCAAGCATTGATCGTGATCATCCGAGCGACATATTATAATTTTCAACACAAGTAAGCACCGGTAGTCGAGTTGGGACGGACGGGGCACTCGTTCGAGAGGCCGCTGGAAACGCGGGTTCGATCCCACCGCCTGTACCACTGAGTTTGAATAAAACTTCTGTACAGTTCATTGTGAATATCGCTTGCCTCACATTGTGCCCAGTGCATGGCAACAGACTCGCCACCTTTTACATCGGGACCTAAACATATCTGGCGAAATGTGGGTGTTTAACACCTCTGCCTACCCCTTCGGGGAAACAGGCGTGATGATATGTTATGTTATGTCAACAAGTTATCCATCATTGTAAAAAACTTAACGTTTTTGCGTAAAGAAGCTCAATTTCTATGGGAAACGTGAAACGCAACTAGAGGAAAATATCAGAAATCACGTTTCCCATAGATATCAATCAATCAGTTTATTTGCATGAAATGTGGTACATACAGTGATGGTTTAAGATAAAAAAGTTCGCACAATTCGCCAGAATCTGGCATACAAATATGGATCAAGTTTACGTAGGCATTAAATTAGTCAATTATAACATCAATAAAATATTTATGTAAAAATAATCAATTTAAATTTAAATGTCAACATCATAACATAACTGAAGACAGAACAATTGAATTAAATGTCAATTTACAATTATTATTATAACAATATATATAATCATTTATCTATTTTTTTTATTAATTATTACCATTTTAAATATTTAAAAAAAAATCATTATTTATAATACTCAACATTATCATTTATGTCAAATCGATATCAAAACACTCATAGCAAGTCATATCATTCAAAGTGGTAAAAATATTCGTTTATTGAGTAAAAACATTTTTGAATTAACCATCTCTTAAGATAAATTTTAAACTTTTTTACGGGTAATAATTTACGATTAAAGATTTTTATCGCCATGCAGTAGGCTTTTTTATTGTACAAAGTTGTTGTGATTTTTGGCAAAGTAAGTTTGTATGGATTCCTCGTATTAAAGTTACATACATCCTTTTGCTTTGAAATAGATGGAAATTCATTTTTACAAATATACACACTTTATAGATATACACACACGGGACAGTGAGAAAATTGAGTTCTTTAAAAAGGGGTCTGCAAGATGTTAATGTGTTGACATTACAAATAGCACGAACACATTGCTTTTGAGCTATTAGGACCCGGTCTTCATAACAGGCATTTCCCCAAAGCAGAATAGCGTAACGTAGATGATGCTATTAAATGTCTCAGGAGAGATATTCAGCTTCTTTACGCAAAAACGTTAAGTTTTTTACAATCACAACTTAAATTAGTGTTGCTGGTGCCATTTCGTAACATGTTAAAAAAATTGTGTAGAAAGAATTTTTTTTATTCTCAGTAAACTTCACATTTTATAAGTTGAATTTTTTGCAATAATAATTGATCCCAAAACATGTTTGTCGATTCTCAGTGTGTTTCAAAATCCTTCATATCCGTGAGCAGTTAGTTTCATTACTACGGATGTAACCACAACATCAAGTTAAAATAATACCTATTCCCATAGCGATAGGCTTACCTACCTACTCCGAATGATCAAGCGTTGCTCACTACCCAAGAGACATACCGCAGGTTCAACGTAACAAATGTAATGTTTGTGCGATGTCAAAACTTCCGAATTAATTAATCTAATGCATCTATCGTAGTCACGTGGGTGAGACACTGACCTACATTCCACATGGCTATTCAATTTGCTGCCGTGTACAGGGTCACTTGTACACTGGAGTATCTAGAGTATCCTATAACAATAAAGAGGGGAACATTGTCTTAGTTTACTTATACTAACCTATACGTAAAATACAACTGTAGAGGTCTAATGTCTGTACATAGAAAAAAAATGCTCTTGAACAAGTCAGGGGGATGTAAAAAGAGGGAAAATACAAAAAAAATATATTTTATTTTTTGTTTTGTTTCTCTGCCTGTTCGTCTGTTTGTACGGGCTAATCTCCGAAATGGCTGGACCGATTTCAATGAAATATTGCATGATGAGACCTTATATCCCTGGTCAACATTGTATATACTTTTTATTCTGGAAATTTTAAGGGCTCCCGTGGGATAGTTAAAAAAAATTCCCGCGATTTCGTTCGTACTAGTGTACGCGCTAGTGTACGTACTTTAAAGTATAAAACAAAGTAAGATTGCGCCAAGGATTTGAAATTTTATAGAGGTTTTCAATGTGCTAATACTATCGGGGTATTTATTCGCAAAACAGATATTAGGTATTTGTAAAAAATATTTTTATTCTTACTTTTTAAAAAACATTGTTTCGTCATTTACTGATGAAATTATATTCCTTCTTTTTTGATTTCTTTTTACTTTGCCTTAATATTTATTTCCATATTATTATCCTCTCCAGTCAAGTATCAAAGGCATCAGTGCGTCGTAGATACTATATTAATATACCTTTTAAAAAAATATCCGGTTAGTTGAGATAACACAATATTAATGTATGAACATTTTCATAGCAACATAATGTCCGCGTTTAAAATTAAACATTTACTTAATTTTGCCGTTTAATCGAACCATTAAGCCTTAATTGGTGATGATGCTATTAAATGTGAAAGTTACTCTTAAATAGGTTCTAACTACCTTTATGTCCTCATGACACGCAAGCAGGGGATTCAAATGTGTCACTACAATACGTGAATCATTTTAGAAACGCGTATTATTGTGTATTCTGATGTTAGATAGTAAGTTTATTTTTGAACGGTTTTTAGATAAAATTATATTTTTTTATGTTAATTTTCAACTTTATAACAAGGCATATTTAAGTAAAAGGCAGCGGTAGCCGAGTTGGGACGGACGGGGCATTCTTTCTAGAGGCTGCGGGACTAGCGGGTTCGATCCCACCGCCCCTGTACTATGAGTTTGAATAAAACTTATGTGCAGTTGATTGTGATCGCTTGCCTCACATTATGCATGGCAACAGGCTCTTTACCTGTTACATGGGGCCTTAACATATCTGGCTAAATATGGGTGTTAGCACCTCTGTCTACCCCTTCGGGAAAGAGGTGTGATGATAATTTCTAACCGCCTCTCTGGTCTAGTGGTTCACACCACCGGGTGTTGATCGGGAGGTCCGGGTCCGATTCCCCATGGGGGCACAAGTTTTTCTGCTCAGTTTGGTTGGTGGTAGGGCTTCTGAGCCCGCCTGGCTAGCTACCACCGTCTTACTTAAACCTGTCGCCATAATAACAATGTTATAAGCATTGTTGTGTTCCGGCAATCAGAGGTAAGATAGCCAGTTCCTCAGTTGTTGAGGATTACAGGTGAAGCTCGCTTCCACCTTCGGCCTTATTGTCACTTACCATCAGGTGAGATGAAGGCCAAGAGCTTACCTGTCATATGTAAAAAAAAATGTTTATGTAATAAGACAAATAGTAGGGCCGTAACACACCACGCTGGCCCAATGCGAATTAGTGGGTAGAAACTGTAGCAATATAGCTTTTCGTAGATAAACGTAGCTATTGACCGTACGCTTTGACTTTGGATATTGAAGCGAAGCCACTCTCGCCATGAACAGTCCTTGGATGTCAACTCCAGGGAAAACTTTGCGACGTCGAGTTCCTCCATGCGTGGGCACGTAACGCAGGCTCTTCCTCTCTTGCTCTAACCCACAGCGCTAGCCGTATTTCGGCCAGAGCAACATAGAGTATCTAAGCTATCACTTCTTTCGGGCATCTCGAGACGCACGCGTATATTTTTGTCCTATGGCATTTTTGAAGAAATAAAATGGAAAAAAAAGGTTCATCAAGTTGGTCCAATGTCTTTACTAGTATTGTTTTACGTTGCAGGTTGGCGGCAGCGCAAGAGGCGGCGGGCGCGCAGGCTCGCGCGGCGCCAGCTGATACCATGGGCGGCGCGCACCAGCCCGCTGCTCCGGGGCCCAGCTCGCTCTTTATATTTTCCAACGAAAATCCTATTCGGAGGTCAGTATTGTACTACTGTTTTGGTGATGGCTGTTATAATAGTAGTTTATGTAACTGCCACATAATATAGGTCATTATAACACGAGCGTTTTAATAGTACACGCTATTTTATCTACACTCATTATTCGAAGAAATAAAGCAAATTTTTTTATTAATTTTATTTATTGCGTTTTTATGTAAAATAAGTGTTGCATAATGAGTCCAACCTGTTGCATAATGGTCATTATGTTACAGTGTCCATTTTTAAATTTTCGTTTTTCTTCTGTTTTAAAAAGTATGTCATTATGAGTTCGAATCTGGGTTCATAATTCGAACATTATAACATGAGTGAATATAAAGGTTTTTAAGTTGTTTGTTGTGAATATCGCTTGACTCACACTGTACGTATGACAACAGGTACGCCCCCTGTTACACGGGGACTTCACAAATGTCTACTGCCTTATGCGATAGAGGCGTGATTATTACATCTGGCACGAGAGTCATAATATTAACATTTAAGAATTTCATTTACGATAGTGTTGCACCGGACGTATAAGAATAATTGACATCATTAATGTGTCCAAAATCTCCATTTCGGTGGCATTGTGGTACGCTTTGGCTTTCGATTGAAAACGAAGCTACCTTCGCCATGGTCAGTGCGTGGATATGTGAACTAAACTTTGTGATCTCGAGCTCCTCCGTGCTTCGGAAGGCACGTTAAGCCGTTGGTCCTGGTCGCTATTGCGACTGTTTCTACCCACTAACCCGCATTGGGCCAGCGTGGTGGTGTTACGGCCCATACTACTCATGTGGGGACGTATATAGGCTTAGGACAATGTGACCAAAATCTCCATTTATCAACTCTTTGCAGTGGTGTTTGCTCTTTGCAACCTTATTGCACCAGGTGTGGTTTGTCATGTTGTAAAGGTTTTCGTTGGAACACATACTCGTAAGCACGCACACACGCGTGCGTCAATATCATTTTTATTTCTTTAAGGGGTACATATTATTGCTATTCGGTACATAAGAATAAATAGGCTTTACGGTTCATAAAAGTATACCTACATATTTGATAAATCGGTGATTTTGATGAGATGAGAATCAATTCTACCAACAAACAAAAATCAAATAGGGACGTAGGTATTCCTCATAGCCAACAGTGATATACCAAATGCAGAAAATCATATATCATAATAACAAAACTGGAGTTCTGCAAGTAACTGAACTAATTGCATATTTATAACTGAATACTGAACTATCCGAAGTTTCGTGTTAATCTCCGAAATTCTCTGACCCGAACTGAAATGTGCATTTCATGAGAAGCAATTGCAAGATAGCCATTTGCATAAAGCAGACTAATTTAGATTTGCCTATTGGAAATGAAAAAGTAAAACAAAGAATTTTGAGAACCTTGTAGAGTTATAAATAAATATTTGTTTTTGTTCTATGAGTTGGTTCACTCCTGGAGATGTTACGATTGTGTATATTTAATTTCCTGTTAATCTAAAATGTATAAAACCATATTAAAAATTTCATCAAGATGACAGCGAGTAATTGTTATAAATGGTGGGCGGTTTGAATATAAGCGTAAGCCATAAACTCACTATAATATTCACATGTCCGAAAAATTTTAAGATACGACGTGTGAGATGTTTCGGAATCGACCGGCTGTAAAAGGTGGGGTTACTGACCCCTGGACTACCGTTCGTAATAAATAATTCGGGGTCCCTAAAAATCGGAATAAAATTCCGTTTGTCATTGGCATTGTAGTTGAAGTACCATTGAAAGTCTACGACCGTCTATTTTATGTTGTAGAGGAAGAACTTACTTATCGTTTGAATTATGCATACAGGACAGGTCTGGATATTAACAGTAGAGCTGCAGCTATGTACCCGTTCTGAAACCGTGGAATCGTGCCAGCTCTTGTAATTTGTTATATCTACGTAGGTCAGAAATTTGTGCGTTTAAAAACAATGACCATACGAGCTGAGCTACGATTTTTTTCTCGAATTCCCTTCGAGTTTTGCTAACTAAGATCTTCGTGAAATGCTATATTTCAAATGAAAAATTGTTTTTTTAAATGTACAACAGGTTTATTTGCATTTTATAAGTATTAAAGTCTAAGTCAAATTAGTCCTCATCTAAATTATATCTGACAATAATTTTGTATGTAGTCATACGTACGTACGTATGTATGTAGGCACAGCGTATCGTAGTCATAGTAAGGATATCTTGACAGAAAATGTCACAATTAATTTGTTTGAAATGTTACAAACAATATTTATAGGTGATAAATATTGTTCATTGTTAGTGATAACCATAGAGGTACCTAACATAGAATTTTCCGGCATATCTCCCTTTCCCGAAGAGCATTTCATTTTCATGCTCAGTGATGCATGCAGGGATTGAAATGGCAGTCGAACGATATCTAGTGATAATCGAGTCTGTAGTGGTTGATGATTTTTTTTTGGTTTTATTACATGCAGTACTGAACTCAGATAGTCTACGAAAACATATATATGAATCTATCAATGAAACAATCTTTGAGAGCTAAATCCTATTATAATTTAATTAACCGACACCGTTTTGTAATCGATACGATGGATAATAGTTTAGTTTTTGCAAACTTTATATTATTATTTTAATTCAAATGTTTTTGAAACTGGATTATCTTTAGATTATGGGAAACATGCATACCTACCTACACACACAAAAACCTTGAAAACCTACACAAGGGTCAATCTTCTAGTTTAGTCAGACCTAATTTATAATTTATTTAGTTTTCTTTCTACCTCTTTGTAAGTACAGAAAACATTAAAAACACGCCTGTTAACGAACTATTGAATGTCTACTAAAGGATCTCTTTACAAATGTTTACTTACTTTTGGAAATTGTAAAGCCTAAATGTTGCGTATCTAGTAGTAAGTAATTACAATAGAATTTTCTACTCTGAAATACCATATTCCATCTATCTGATAATGGTCAAAGATTGGTATTAGTTTTAATAAATTATTTGCATGCTTGCGTTATATAAGTATGGGCGTTGAAAATCTCCGTAAGATAGGACTCCCATCTTACTTGTTGTTGTAACTACATGAGTATTATAAAAAATATCGAAGTTACACTACGAAAGATACAAAAAAGAATTTAGAATAGAGAATTTAGGTATCACCTATAACTTTAAGGGCGAGTTTTTTTATCCGTAGTAATAGTTACCTCAATAGTTAAAAATCTAGACCAATAGCGTCAATGGAAACGCCAAAATCTTACTTGCCAACAGCCAGCCAGCTTGACAAAAGAACAATGGCAGAAAATTGTCTAACGTTTTCAAAGCGAAAACTCGGATCAAAAAACTGACCCTTAATAACTTAAAAATTTTGCGGTAACCGTAGCTACTAACAAAATAATAAGGTAAAGGCAAAGGACTTTTAAGTATTTTAAGTATCACTACGCGTTTTTTGACAACTCACCCTTAGACGGGATTCATTTTATTTGCTGTTAACGTCAAAGTCGTGTTAATAATATTTAAAAGTTTAACAAGAAAATATCTCCCCTATTTCCAGGTATACAAAGTTCATCATCGAGTGGCCGCCCTTCGAGTACGCGGTGCTGCTTACCATCATCGCCAACTGCGTGGTGCTGGCGCTGGAGGAGCATTTGCCCAACGGCGACAAGACCGTCTTAGCACAGAATTTGGTAATTTATACCTTATTGCTTTGATCTTAAAGTTACAAATTTTTGGCACTCTTGTCTTAAGTAGGTTGCAGACCGACAACTAAGCTATTCCGAAGCTAAACAACCCAGCTTAGCTAACTTTTCGCATATTTTAGTTAGCTTAGCTTGCATATTTTGCATTATGCATACAAGAAAGAAAAACTGACTAGGTCGGGGTTTGCGGAGGAGGCACTTATGGTGCCCGCCTTCTCCTGCCTACCCGTCTACGCCGGAGGGGAGCGGCTATAGCATCCTCCTCCCGCTCCATCTCCGCTACCTCCTTCTGCAAGAGCACGTTCTCGCAGAAGGAGGCGGCAGCCTCCCATACCCTCTTGCTGCCCACCATGACTGTGACCAGGGTTGGCAGCGTGAGGTATCCCCCGCCGAACACCGTGCAAAGTTCGCGGCACTCCCGTCGCCAGGCCGAGCATTCCACTAGGGTGTGCTCGGCCGTATCGTTGGTGACACCGCGGCGACTCCTCCCTCCGCGCGACGCGGTGCAGAATGTGACCGAAGCACCCATGTCCGGTCAAAATCTGCACCAAGCGGTAGGTGAGGCTACCGTGCCGGCGCCCAACCCACTCCTCCAACATTGTACGGATCGCGTCGATCGTCCAGTGGCCGGCAGCTGGGGAGGCGAGTGCCTCAGCCCATTGGCTCCCTCTGAGCCAGGGAACGGACCCTCCTCACCTCTTCGAGGATAGGCCGTTCCCCCCGTTCCCTCACTGCGACTCGGTGTTGATGCACCCGTGCCAACACGTGAGCATCAACGTCCCACGGAGACGTGCCCGCTAGCACGCAGGCTGCCCCGTGGCTGACCCTGAGTCGCAATGACCCGCTGCGGCCTCCGCAAGAGGGCCACCGTACGGGGGGGGAGGCACTCCACCCACACCGGGGCTCCGTATAGTGCCATAGACTGCACCACCCCGTGGTACAGCCTACGGCACGCAGAGCTGGGGCCCCCGAGATTGGGGAGGACCCGTCCGAGCGCGGCTGCCGTGGCACACAGCCGAGGAGCGAGGAGCTTAAAGTGCTCCTCAAAACTCCACCAGAGATCCAGAATCAGGCCGAGATACTTAATGTGTACCTCGACGGGAATCCGGACCCGGACACGAAGCCCCGGTGGGATTCTGCGCCGTGGGGCGTGGAAAACCATAAGCTAAGTTAGTTCACACATAGCCTACGCAGTTTTTCTTTCTTGTATGCATATGACTAGGTCGGGAAGCCCTGGGAACGGCTCGGAGAATTGCTTCGGCAGATCCCGGGTCGCCCTCACGAAAGGGCAAGGAGGTATATCGGGGAGTTTTAGTGGGTATTCTCGGCCGATGCCAAGCGAGTCCCACACACGCCTTCCGCCTCGCCAGCGGTTGGTAGGTCCGTAAATGGATTTTGTCCTCGAAAAGAAAAAACATGTTTTGGTCTGCAGCCTGCATTAACCGCTCAGATATCAGACACGAGACACAATAGTATCTCGAGATGTCAGGGATTTAAAGGGTTAAAAATCAAAATTCTCAAATAATTTTTTTACCTACAAGAATTTAACACAATATGCAATTTTTATAACTAGTTGATCTGTTGTTGCTTTTCGTGTTGTTGTTTTCAAAGATAGTAATAAAGTACGCAATATAGGACCACGGTCAGCTCGTGCCCACGGTTGGTGTAGCCCAGCCGAAACGTCGAACAGTAAATAGTATCTATTTACTACATAGTGTGTAGTCCCGTGTAGTCCCGTTGTTATAACTTTTAAAGTACGCAATGGTAATAAAATAATTGATTTGGATGATCCCTATCGTTAACTGAGTGTAATCTTCCATTCCTTGTTACTTAAAGAAGCACAACGTAATTCCTATGATTTTTAATTAAATCCCTGTCATGCCACTACCCCGCATTTATCGACAATAATTAACATCGTTATTTCTGTATTGTTACAGGAAGAAACCGAGGCGTACTTTTTAGGAATATTTTGTGTAGAAGCCTCGTTAAAAATTTTAGCATTAGGTTTTGTTTTACACAGGGGATCTTATCTTAGAAACATTTGGAACATCATGGATTTTTTCGTAGTAGTAACTGGGTGAGTATTTTTGAAAATCTTCATACTAGTTGCTAATATATTAGTTTGGAAAAGCAAATTTTAGAATATCCTCATAATTACATGTCTATTTGTAAAGAGCATTAACATCAAAATATATTTTTGAACTAAATTCGAAAAACTTGAATAATGTTCTTTACACACCTGAAAATGCAAAATTAAGACTCAAAAATTTGGAATATCACCATACAATTAAGTAAAAAATGCAATGGAAACGGTATTTCAAATTTCAATGCGAGTTTTGAATCATGCTGCGTTTCACTCAACAATCACAATCAGGCCACAATTGGTTTTAACAATGAAATTCGGCAAAAATTAGTCAGATATTGAAGAATGTGTATTGTTTTATTGAATTGGATAACGAAATAGGTCGATGACGATATTCGCCGAATACAACGTGGACGTTGACCTGCGGATGCTGCGCTCGTTCAGAGTGCTCCGCCCGCTGAAGCTGGTCTCGCGGATACCAAGTAATTCACAGTAATTGGCGAACCGTTCACATAATAACCTACCTTATTTGTATAGAACGTTCTCGCTAGATGTTTTGAAATTCGAATCTTTTTCAAAAGTAGCTACAGAGTCGCTAGTTTTTTAAAAATAGAATTTTTCAATCTTTTTAGTAAAAACGTAGCGTCGAGTTCTCGGCACACCTATGACGTTTCGTTAACGCTTAGAAAATGTGTGACTTTAATGGAAAATGTTTAAATGTTATTTGGATCATACGTGTTGCATAATAGTAACGATTTGCTATAATTGTGTATTGCGTAGGTATTTTAAAATAAAAGTTTAATGTAAGATTTTAGATAAAGAAATGATATTAGGTATGAATAAATATGGTGTATTTAGATTAAAATGCGTAATAACGTGTGTTTAGCTTAATTATCTGACTAATTAGATACACGATATTTAGACTGTAGATATTAAGCTAGAGGATTCATTTTAAAAGTTTTCATTAAAAAGTTTCAGGTCTGTGCTCGTGCACGTGGTTTTAGCCAGTAACATTTTTTTTATTTGTGATGAGCACAGGCCTTCGTAGAGGTTTTATGTCTAAGCTAGTTGCTAGTTCAAGCTATAGTACCGAGTGATGTGTGTTTGGCAGTATCATCACGCAGCTGCCGGTCGCGCCTGACGTCGACTTCAGGACCTTGCGTGCCATTAGGGTGCTGAGGCCCCTTAAATTAGTTTCGGGCGTTCCTAGTGAGTCTTAGATAATTTTTAGTCACACGTAGGACCACTAGCAATCGCTGTTGTATAATTTTATACTTCAATATCGTTATTCTGAAAAAAAAAATTACTTATTAATATATATTACACTAAAAAGTTATCTAGCTATGTTAAAATGAAAATTCTTTCGTTACATACATCAAAACGGTCTTCCTAATCAATTAGAGATACAGTTAAATTTATTCCTATCTTATATTAAAAAGGTAAAAGGTAAAATTATACAACAGTGGTTTCCTATCTCTTGTGCACGATGTCTTTTTACATATTACTATATTCTTTTACATTTTGTCATCACAGTCATTAGTCTTTTACTTTGACCTGTGTAGTTATGGTAATATTAGAGTAACCGTACATTTAACCGACGTACTGTCTGTGTACTTGAACTTGCTATGTGTATAAATTATAAAGACAAAGCTTTATTTATCTTAAAGCGTTATATTTATAAAAGTAAAATTGTTATTATTAAAATTTCTAAAATAATTAAGTATGAAATAAAATTTGTTTACATATGGCTAATAACAAGATTTCTCAATCAAAAGTTGACCAAAGTCTTAATCTAAGCAATGACGTAGGAAATGTTTACTTAATTTTCTTTTTTGTTTTTATCCTATTACTTTACCTTTATTTTCTGCAATTGACTTTCTAATTAATTGAGTGCAGAATAAATTCTATTTCTAGCAAATTCTGCACAAAAAACACCTCTGGCCTTCAAACCACCTCTAAACGTAGCATCACACTTTCATCAGAGACCTGTCCACTATCTCCAAATCCTTCAACTCTTCCAGGCTTGACCCTTATGTTTTTGAAACTAAAGCTGAAATTCCCATGTAGGTCTGCAAGTCGTTTTGAAGTCCATCATCAAAGCAATGGCGCCGCTGCTGCAGATCGGCCTCTTGGTGCTTTTCGCGATAGTCATCTTCGCCATCATCGGCCTCGAGTTTTACTCCGGGGCGTTACATAAGACTTGTTATACTTTAGAAGATATTAGTAAGTAACATTTGTAATTTACTAAAGCTATTTTTGCGCTGTTCCACACATTTGACATCAGAAATATAAGGACCAGTTCCCCACCTTCTAATAACCCACTATAAAAAGGTGAAATATCAATGAAACGAAAGAAATATGTGAGGATTGTAGCAAGTGGAAAGAAGTAATCTCTACCTACCCCTATGGAAGAAAAGTGTGACCATTATGTTTGTGCATATATGAAAAAAAAATTAACACTAATGATAATCATACACTTCTGTCCAAGCTAATTCTTTTTTTTAATACAGTTGGCATAAAAGCAGTGTGATGGTAGTTTATTTAGGCATTTTTGACTACGTTACATGTTTTTTTAAACAAGGCTATTTCTTATAATGAAATAGATAACTTGATAGAAATGCTCGTATTTGTAAAAAAAAATTAGCCTTGATGTTATAATAGATCATGGAATAAAACCCAGACGTTGTAGATGTTTATAGAACAGAACTTCAAATTGTCGGAAGAGGCCAGAATGCTGTATCATATGTTGTGCCCGCCGCGACCTTCTTCCGACCAAATGTAACGTGTAAATGTTTATATATTTGTGTTTTTTATTGTATATGTTATGATAGGACTGACATATCCTTTGGATAAAAGTCCTGAAAATAAAGGAGAATAAAATAAAAAAACACATCAATTTTGTTTACAGACGAAATATTAAATGAAGGTGATAATCCAACACCGTGTAACGCGGATAACGTAACGCTGGCGCCGTACGGAGCGAACGTGTGCGACTACGAACGGAGCACGTGCCTCGAGAAGTGGGAGGGGCCGAACAAGGGCATCACCAGCTTCGACAACATCGGGTTCGCTATGCTCACCGTCTTCCAGTGCATCACCATGGAGGGCTGGACTGCCATCCTCTATTGGGTGAGTATCCAATATTCTTCATAAAACTCACGGCATTCCTAAGCCGCACTGATGGTACAGCGACAATCATACCGCACTACCAATACTGTGTGTGTGTTATTTCTCTTCCACACGGCTTGCGAGAGTCGTAGGCAATTTGTAGTTTTCGACCCTGCTAAATACAACCTATATACAACTTCCAAACTTATTGAAGTCGCTACGTCCCTCACCATAACAGTTTTGACGCATCCGTATACGACACAGAATGCGTGCTCGTAAGATTATTTTTCCTTGTTAACCTAACAGTTGTGCCTATGTACTGTAGTTGAGAAAACATTTTGTTCTAAGGTTGTAAAATAATAATTGTATGCAAATATATTTGAGCTTCTCCTGGCCGATATGATGATATTATTCAGAACTATATCGGATTCTTTTTATAATAGAACTGAAATAATTTTAAATTAAGTATTATAAATGCAACTAGACTAGGCCGCTTGTATCGATTACAACCACAGTCAACGAAGTACTTGTACTGTCCTGTGGATGTACTTGTTACAAGCGCTCGCTGTAATGAAGTTTAATACAATGGTTTAATTTAATACTGTAATTTTATAATAATTCATAATAAACTATTTATTTGTAAAATGCATAATAATGTAAAATGTTGACGATTTTAAGTGCCGAACTTGGCCTATGAAATAAAATTATTTTTGATTTTGATTTTGACTAACCTTTTCACAATTTTTTATTCATAGTTTTACATTTTCGTT
Organism: Parapoynx stratiotata; assembly: GCA_910589355.1. Classification (NCBI taxonomy): domain Eukaryota; kingdom Metazoa; phylum Arthropoda; class Insecta; order Lepidoptera; family Crambidae; genus Parapoynx; species Parapoynx stratiotata. The sequence continues at coordinate 14,825,498 of OU342459.1, forward strand.
TGTTTCAGACGAATGACGCGTTAGGTAGTGCATTCAACTGGGTTTACTTTGTGCCTCTCATAGTATTGGGTTCATTCTTTATGCTCAACTTAGTTCTCGGTGTCCTTAGCGGGTAAGTGTTATCTATTTCACAATATTACCAATCGTAGTCTATATATTATTTCTATAATAGTGCACACTTCCAAATTTACCTTTGTTTTGATTGTTTTGTGTTCAATTTAAGTTAAATTAAAAGCATTTTTTTTGGGCCGGCAAGGTGAGGGTGGCTAGGGCAGTATGTCAGCATGCTGCACTAGCTATCTTCACATATGAACTCCTCTACTGCTTATCATCAGGTAGTGTGGAGTCATTTGCTGAGCTTTTTGTAATTAAAAAAATTTATTTCCCAAGCCCGTGAAAATTTAAGCGATATTTTGACACATTATTTAAAAATAAAATTTAGTGAGTTCTCGAATGAGAGAGGGCGTGTAGAGCGAAGAGAGCAGTTCCAAAAGGAACGGGCTCGGCAGATGTTCAACCAAGACTTCAATGCTTACCTCAACTGGATCACCGAAGCAGGTCTGCATGTGGCCCTGAAGCTAAACTGGCAAACTTATCTGTATGGGCTCGATTATACGCTTGACTAACATGTATTTCAGTCACAACCTAAGTTTAATAATATTAGTTCCGGAGCTAGATCTAATCAGTACTTTAATATTGCTTTCGGCGGTATGACCAGTTAGAACAAAATTGCGGTGTGACGATTTGATGCCAACTCCTTTTGAATTATGCTTACTTTGATTATTTTAACATTCACTTGAGTTGATTTAGTTATTTCACTTTTCATTTAACCATTATTTATCAAGTACAAAACACGCTAATAATATTGCTAGATACAAACTTCGCTAGATTGTACTTCTATTTCATCACCATGTTTACAGTGAGTTCGCTAAAGAAAGAGAGAAAGTAGAAAATAGACAAGAATTTCTTAAGTTAAGAAGACAGCAGCAACTTGAGAGAGAACTCAACGGTTACGTTGAGTGGATATGTAAGGCCGGTAAGTAATCGCAATATATCACAATCATCACCAAAATTATAGAAGGGTAAAATGTTAATTAAAATTTAATTATTACAGAGGAAGTAATATTAGCAGAAGAAAGAACGACTGAGGAAGAAAAAATGCATATAATAGAGGGTATGCATATAATATTTTTGCTATTTTAAACATTTACGCTAAGGCTTAAAGTGTCGGTATAACTAATGAGTTATTCAAACATCAACAGCTCGAAGAAGAGCAGCAGCAAAGAAAAAGTTAAAAAACTTAGGAAAAAGTAAAAGTACAGACACAGAAGAAGAAGAGCAAGACGAAGACTGTGGGGATGACGGTCAGTACATATCTCCTTAACTCCAATTAAGTGTGCGAGTGCCCTGTGTTACCAGTTCTTCCCGAATATTCCCGTTTTGTGAAACTAAATTAACCTATGCATGGTCTAGAAGCATGTCCTTTAAGAATTTTAATGTTTTACAACAAAAATATTGCAGTTTATCTAAACTATGTATACCTATTCAAATTTCATGTTTTTACTGTGAGTCGTGTAGTTATTAAACTCTATTGTAATCCAGTAGTTATCTGCAAAGACGTTCAACGTAATAAATTACAGTATATTTGGTTTTAACTTCACAGTTAAATTCGTACTATAGAATGTTTGCATGTAGATGTTATATTCTTTTGTCTTACACTCGTTCTCATCCGTTTCCATTAAGTATTCGTACTCTATTTGTGTGTTGGTTGTTTACAGTTCCAAAGAAAAAGCAAGGTATGGGATCAAGCGTGATGCTGGTAGAATATTCCTTTTCATCTTCTATGTAGTCAAAATAGTCTAGTCATAGATTAGACATAGTTTCCTTTCAAATCCGACGCAATGTTACGTCCGTACGTTTACGTTAATCAAAAAGTATTTCATTTAAACATGTTCATCGTTTCTATGTTCGTATTTAACATTTCTGATGTAAAATATTTAAAAAATATTATAGTAGAACGTTCGGGCGTCACTATACATTCTTCGGAAGTCCTTGCTATTATTTCTAATTAAGGTAACCCTCCTTCCAATCTTAAATATTACGACCAGCTATAACTTTTCAATCTGTAGTAAGGTTACCCTGGGGCGTGACCTACTGATTAAATTACATGATCTGAGAACCAAAGACAGTTCCCAAAGATAGTTATTAACGAAATATAGAACGAGTGTCAGTTTCATATCTCAAACCGTGCCTTCCAATTTAAGAGTTAACAAATTACAAAACTGAACCAAAAGATTATGATTGTTCGTAAACAATTTCTCTGTACTGTGGTACAGAAGATTATGCGCTAAAATCGAGTAGGTCAATCACAAAATTGCTAGATAATTAGAAACATGTACCTGAATCCTTTAGAAACAATACCGTTGGTGAGCCAATTAAAAACATTGTTCCTCTGGCGGTATTTAGGAATAATTTCGATGTTTATTAAGAGGTTAAAGTTTATATTAATGTTCATGACAGGTTTTCTGAAGAGCAAGTCGCGGTCAGCTGGAAAATGCGCGGACTTTTGGCGCGCTGAGAAGAGGTTCCGGTTTTGGATCCGACACACAGTGAAAACCCAATGGTTCTATTGGTTCGTCATCGTCTTGGTGTTCTTCAACACGATATGTGTCGCTGTTGAGCATTACAGGCAACCTAAATGGCTAACATCATTTTTATGTAAGTTCGACACCATAAAGACATTACAAAATGCTTAATTAATTTATTACAATAAAAATATATCACTTTTTGACCTTTCAAAACCAAACTTTGCAATCGTTTCTTAGTTTTACGCATTAAACTTCATAATCGCATTATACGAGTAGAATCTATTCAACCCTTAAATAACCACTTACTTAAATTATTTTATTGATCCTAATTGTTACAGATTATGCCGAATTTGTGTTCCTTGGTCTGTTTATGATGGAGATGTGGGTGAAAATGTACGCGCTAGGCCCGCGGATATATTTCGAATCCTCATTCAATCGGTTCGACTGCGTAGTAATATCGGGCTCGATTTTTGAGGTGGTGTGGTCAGAAGTCAAGGGTGGCTCCTTTGGCCTGTCTGTCCTTAGAGCTTTAAGACTGCTACGAATATTCAAGGTTCGTATCCTCTGCACGTCGCTTTCTCATCAATAACAATATATCTTTTATCGATTTTTTAAGGGTGTTATTTAAGCGGTTAGCAAAATATTCGAATTTTGGTCAGCAAAAAAAATACAATTGATCAGCTAAAATAACTAATTGGTTAACAACTTATGGGCAGCTAACATTTCTAAATTGGTCATAAAAATAACTTATTGGGCAGCAACTTGTGTGCAGAAGATATTTCTAATTTTTCAGAAAAATAACTAATTGAGTTGCAACTCAAATGTTTTCTCTACTGCCAAATTTATTAATTTTATGTTTTAACACATATCATCATAACACCTCTTTCCCCGAAGGGGTAGGCAGAGGTGTTGAGCACCCGCACCCCCATTATGTTTTGATGATATAAATATTGTTTTTATAAAAAAAATAACCTTAACCTCATATCTATCAGAATAAATTCCCTAGAAATTGATCCTTGTTCCTAGATTTTATACATTTCCGGAGACATGTATATTGCTGCCCAAAGAATTATTTTGCAGCTTAACAAATTATTTTGTTGCCCAAATAATGATCTTGCTGCCCAATTAATTATTCTGCTGACGAACAAATTATTTTACTATTCAAATAATTACTTTACCGTCCAAATAATTATATTTCTGACAAAATATTTGTCGGCTGACAAAAATTTTGTTGCTGACCTAATAATTAAATGGCTGCCCAATTAATTACTTCCCATATTTGATTTGGTCATAGAATTACTATATGTTTTGTTGAACTCTTCTTACGATATCGTTAATATTTCTATTTCCAGGTCACAAAGTACTGGTCGTCGCTACGTAATCTCGTGATATCTCTCCTCAATTCAATGAGATCAATCATTTCACTGTTGTTCCTTCTGTTCCTGTTCATTCTCATATTCGCACTACTCGGCATGCAGCTCTTCGGAGGACAGTTTAACTTCGAGGAGGGCACACCACCCACGAATTTCAACACCTTTCCCATTGCGTTGCTTACTGTCTTCCAGGTTCGTAAAATTAATATAAACTTAACTATAAACCTATCATAAACATATCATTTTTATGTTAATTATTTTGTGATAAATCAGCTGCATCAAAAAATCGGTTTGAATTCGTAACATACATACCTCCTTCAATTTTGTGATTGTTGGCAAGCAGTAAAAAAAAATATAATTAAAAAATGTTTCCTATTTCAGATACTAACAGGCGAAGATTGGAACGAGGTTATGTACCACGGAATCCAGTCTCAGGGTGGCATACAAAAGGGAATGATATACTCCCTATATTTTGTCATCCTAGTGCTGTTCGGCAACTACACCCTGCTGAACGTGTTCCTTGCCATCGCTGTCGACAATTTGGCTAACGCCCAAGTACGTATACTAACTACCAACATAACGCTTTAGTTCTTTTCAGAAATTTAATCATTTGCAACATAAAATCTGAATTAGACCCAGAGCCGATTTTGTGTTGTGCAATAATACTAAATAAGCAAAACAGTGTTGTAAGTTACCGCTCATATTTAAACCAAAGCTGCTTCTCGTAAACATGTGGCCTTTTTGTCTTTCCAGGAATTGACAGCGGCTGAAGAGGAACAAGAAGAGGAAGACAAGGAAAAGCAACATCAAGTAAGTCAGCTTTAATTTCATTTATATTTTCTAGAATAAACTTCATTCTCTAACGCTTTGGATCTTAGATGATAGAATCACAATATCAACATTCATAGCATGTTCAACCACTCTTCCACGAACATTAAGTAACAAGTGGTTGTTGTATGGAAGATTGGAATCCTTTAGGTAAATCGAAATTTCTATTTCATACGACAACCTCTTTTTCGGCTGATTAGGAATTGGAGAAAGAGATGGGTGCATTACATGCGGTGGATGGAACGCCACCCCCAGACGTAAGTCCCTCGTCTCCGGCCAGTAGGAAGGTAAAATTATGACAACGGTGGTGCTAAGCTCTGCTTCGATGTATGCTCATGGCGACCACTTAAAATATTGTTAAAGTACCATATAAATATTTGAATTGCAATATTTATCATAATTTCTTCATACAAATATCATTGCATGCAACACTTGCACGAGATAGTATTAATTTTGAAAACAGACACTCATACATTTTACATTTTATTATTTTATGCTTACAATCACAAAATCAACAATATTTTAAATCTGGTCGAACAATAACTGCTCGGTGTCGCTTTTGTGGCCAAAATGTTAAGCTAGGTGTTTATTTACAAATTTTTAATTACATTTAGATAATTGTGATCGATAGGATACTTTGGATTTCTCAATGTTGACTTACATCTAATTTAGTCGATCTTTGTGCTATCGCTAGGGAAACATTCATTTTCTCTGCTACTTCTTTAGCTTTGTTGATGATTATCATTTTCATTTCTGAAAACTATTATTATAAAACTGCATGCTTTTATACTATGCTCTTAGAATTAACAATTTCTGCTCAAACTTATTTATTCGGTTTTATTAATATTAATAGTGTAGGTACCTAATAATAGTAAGTTTTGTGAAAACTTTAGTTTTGTTAATAAAAAATTGATGTGATAGTAAAGATTTTCTTAAAAATATTAGTAACAATGCTAATTCATGCCTTATACTTTATAGTTAGATAACCATTAACGTAAATTTCTTTTAAAAAAAGTAGTGCTCATATAAAAGAAAAATGGAAAAATTATCATAGTTGCGGTAATTGAAAGCTTTACTGAGGAATTTTATGAAGATAACGATATAAATGAAAATATCAAAACTTTTCAGAAAAAGAAAGAAGAGGCCAAAAAAGATGATGACGAGGAGATACCAGATGGACCAAAACCAATGCTGCCATATTCGTCCATGTTTGTTCTATCACCCACTAATCCGTAAGTAAAGCGGGCCTTGAAATTGAATTGTGCTTAAGAATAATTAACCAAAAATCTAATGACAATTTATAATCTTTTTCAGAATTAGGCGAGGCGCACACTGGGTTGTAAATTTAAGATATTTTGATTTTTTTATTATGATAGTTATATGTTTGAGTTCTGCGGCTTTAGCGGCTGAAGATCCCGTATTTGAAGAAAGTGAACGGTGAGTTGAAATACATTGTTCTCAATATTAAAAACCAATTTTCCTGCTATTAGATAACATGAGTCAATGTCAATATTACTCAGATTTACCTTCGAACTCGGCTTGATGAAAAATTTTCTCAATGTTGAACTTAATTTCTTCCAGAAACAAAGTGCTAAACTGGTTCGATTACGCGTTCACTGGCGTATTCACCGTGGAGATGCTGTTGAAGATCGTCGACTTAGGCGTCCTGTTCCACCCGGGCGCTTACCTGCGCGACTTGTGGAACATAATGGACGCGACGGTCGTCATCTGCGCGCTCGTCAGCTTTAGTTTCGAAATTGGGTAAGTCATTATATCAAACTGTAGAGAATGATAGCCAGGGTCAGGGCTAAGTAAGGGAATAATGTGAAATCTGAGATTGTCAAATGGCCTATGTTGTTTGTATTTCGATTTTAGTTTTCACACCACATTTATTATTGCCGGTGAAATTTTTATCTTTATTTTGTTTTCTTGCAGGGGTGTGAAAAAAGGAGCGGGTCAAAACCTGTCTACAATAAAATCGTTAAGAGTGTTAAGAGTGCTTAGACCATTGAAAACTATAAAACGTGTTCCAAAGCTAAAAGCAGTGTTTGACTGTGTTGTGAACTCTTTGAAAAACGTCATCAACATTCTCATTGTGTATATATTGTTTCAATTCATATTTGCTGTAATTGCAGTTCAACTTTTTAATGGTAAATTTTTTCACTGCAACGATATCAGTAAAAATACATTTGAAGACTGCCAGTAAGTATTACGCTCTTATTCCATTATATAATAAATAATGATAAATTAATTTGTTTACCTTATATAAATATTATAAAATTTAGTGTAAAAAAAATTCTTTTCTAGTGCAATAGCGTTAACTGAATCAATATTAATTAATTTTGTAGTGGTTTCATTATAGTATATGAATGATTTAATTAATCCATTTTTATATTTCCAGAGGGTCGTATTTTGTGTACGAGTCGAACACCTTACTGCCTCGCATAAGCCCACGTCAGTGGATGACACAACACTTCCACTACGATAACGTGGCATCTGCGATGCTTACGCTGTTCGCGGTACAGACGGGCGAGGGCTGGCCACAGTAAGTATATTCACTACAACAACATCCGCAACTGCATAATTAAATGAGACGTCCATTTTATACTGTCTCCGAAACTCACATGCTAATTCTACCTCCTATTTCAGAGTATTACAAAATTCAATGGCCGCTACGTACGAAGACAGGGGACCCATACAAAATTTTCGAATAGAAATGTCCATATTTTATATCGTTTACTTTGTGGTGTTTCCGTTCTTCTTTGTTAACATATTCGTAGCTCTGATAATTATCACATTTCAAGAGCAGGGTGAAGCTGAGTTACAAGACGGTGAAATTGATAAGAATCAGGCAAGTTTATATATGATACAATTTATGTGTCTAAAGAATGTCTAAGGAAAATTTTAACATTATCGTTTTCTCTACAGAAATCGTGTATAGATTTCACGATAGAGGCGCGACCTCTTGAGAGGTATATGCCAAGCAAAAGGGCGAGTTTTAAGTACAAAGTGTGGAGAATAGTAGTCTCTACGCCCTTCGAGTATTTCATCATGACCCTCATCGTTCTCAACACATTGTTGCTCATGATGAAGGTATGTGTTTTAATATACTATGTGTTAGTGTTAATTGTTTTAATTTAAGACTTAATTATTATATTGACTAAGGTTTAGATTCGTTTAAGTTGAAAACACGTCCTTAAGTGATCGTAACAAAGAACATACTTTACAAACAAGTGTAGCACCATAAATGTGGACAGTAGAAATGTCACAATTTGAGGCAGTAGCTGAGAGAATTAGCCAGTCACTGGGCACAACAATGAAGAACTAGATTAGTGGACGAGTCCACGATGTCACTGAAGCTTGCACTGAACCTCACTAGAGAGTTGAAACTGTATGTGTCCGAAATATATTATACAAAAATATACAAAATACATTGACTTGCGCAAATTTCCAACTATTGGATGTTAATTGAATGTGTGTTAGCTCAAATATAACACAATACAAAGTTTTATTAAACACAAACTCAGTGATATTTATCAAACATTTTAAAAATATGTTAATTGGAAATCTTTTAGTACTGCCTACACGCTCAAAAACTATTACACGTATAACACACACGTACATACAATTGTCACTGTATTCGGCGTCAGTATACATTGCATCGGAATGCGCCGTGTTAAAAACTCAGCCTATCCCGTCAAGTATACCGCCAATTTTTATTTTTATATCCTGTGTTTCTTTAAGTATCCTATGTGAGTCCTTGCTTGCTGTTTTATTCATTACATGTGATTGTGTATCGGTGTTTACTGCACGGTATACCTATCCTTCCTACACTTTTACGGCACAAGAAACACCAAAATTTTAATCGGTATTCGTGCTTGAGAATGCACAACATCTCCGGGAACAGTCAGGTTGTGTTAGCATGAGCCGTTTATGTTGTTCGTGTTGCATGACATTATTTAAGATCTACTCCTGATTGTCTTTATGTGAACATTCTGCATGCTTGGTGGAATGGCCTACAGCCAAGCGTGTCTATTGGTGGCTAATAGCTGCTTTGTATTTTTATTGGAAATCCAAATTCTAAAACCTTGTAATTTGATGTATACAAAAACGTAATGTAGGTAACCAAATATTTGTTCTTTGAAATTCGCGTCTTGAAGTATCTCTTTTTATTTTTCTAAGAACTGTCGGTGACCATTGGCAACAAAACTCCTCGTTTCACTGTGACCCTGTACATTTTAATTTTTTCCATCTGTACGATTTTAGCACGTTTCCTTCCCCAAGTCCGAAGTCATATTTATCCTTCTCTCTATTCCTCCTTATTGATTTACATTCCAATTGAAAGCACTGAACTGATTTACCTACATCATTTCTATACAATATCCATTCTTTACATCACAACAATACTTTCTTATTTTCCAATACCAATGTATGAAATAACGAATGTATTTTCATTGCCATGGGTTTATCCATTACGCCCGGCACGTCTTCTCAAAATGGCAGTACTATAATCAAAATGACGTCTACGCGGATGTCCTCAAGTATTCGAATATGGGGTTTACTGGAATGTTTTCTGTGGAAACGGTGTTGAAAATCATCGCTTACGGTGTCAAAGTAAGTACACGACTACACAGTTTGGACTGACACTACAGATAAAAATCAGCGAATATATTATTAGGTACAAATGTACTCTTTCTGTTATTAACATAATTATTTTGTCTATTTACATGACTGTATGGGAATATTTCCAGTCGAGTAAATATTGTCCCTTCCCAAGTATCCAAAACTGATTTCTCTCTAATACTGTTAGCGATAAATGTAAATTAATTTGCGAATAACTGTTACGCATGGCTTTTTCCTCCTGCATGTAGCACTTGTTATATACACACGCCTAAAACGAATAATCTAATTTCCTTTTCGATTGCACTGTTCGAAGACATCCTTCAAAGTCTTTCGCTTTGCAAGCAACATTTAAGGTAAGTACCTAAGACATAGCGAACTCTTGCAGATATTGAAGGTAAGTGAACTGTTTTATTTAGCCAGAATGAAGCAGGATGGTTGTCGTGGTCCTCGTGCATGTTTGTGGTATCTGGATTGCATGCAGCACGTGCACTACCGTCACTCAACTAATACATGATTACACAAATATCTGGACTCAAGTCAAGACAAGGAACAAACCACACACAGGCCGCTACACTCATTGTTACATAAAAATAGTACTTATTGATAAGTTTATTTCGTAAACATATTTGAAGCCGGCTAGGATTTTTAATTTTTTTGATTAATCAAAGCTAAATGCTAGAATCTTCTGCATAATCAAGATATATTTTGATACCGTAATGATACATGTCTATTCAAAGTCGTTCTGGCATTTAGCTAAATATGAAATAATTATTTACGTATTACGTAAAGGTTAAAAAATATTGGTATTGATTTTGTGGTAGTTTCACGAGGCTCCACCACTACTCATGGACACGTTAACATTCATGAACCTCGTCTTTACGTTCTTCTTCCTTCTCGAGACCGTTTTGAAGCTGATTGCCTTCGGATGTACGGTAAGAATGAACACATTTTGTATTAATTAATGATGAAAAAAATTGTTTTAAAATGTAAGCAGTTTGTCATTTGATGGCAAACTATATAAATGCCTTTCATTATCAGTGAGTACAGTGTTACAAACATTATATTACCAATTCTTGTGGATTTATTTAATGAGATAAACGCTTCAATGTAAAATTTACATAAACTAACGACAACGGTAAAATAATGTTTGCTTTCAATTTGTACATTCAACACACATTCATTTTTTTATAAATTGTATTTTAGATTGTTAGCTATTAATATTCAATATTGACTTGAATATTCAAAATAACGCTAGAATATGTTCATAGGAATATAACATTGTGCTTATTTTCAATAAAAAATAGGTTTAATAGTTTTAGCATTCAATTTTATAGATTCATATGCAAAAAGTTTATTGACCATTTAATAGTCTTAAAGTTTGAGAGAAATATCCTAACTCCTTTCCTGAAAGAAATCCTTGAAGCGACTAAAGAGCGTATACAAAATAGAAAGTGTACATTTGTATACCACTTATGTTGCGATATTGTTTACTTCTTAATAAAAATACCTATACTTGTTTCACATATCATGGAAATAGTACCTTTATGTAATTTTAACTGCAGCTGTCTACAACTAATAAGTGTTTCATTTACAGAATTTTTTCAAAGATCCGTGGAATACTTTTGATTTCATAACGGTCATTGGAAGTATTATTGACGCCCTCATTATGGAGTTTGGCGTGAGTATCATCATCTATAGCTTTATCATATTCTTTATCTGCTTTTGTTTATTTGTCACTGATCTTGCTTTTATAACTTTTCAAAACATTTTTGCTCCCAATAAAATTTTGAATTTCAACTTGATCATAAAGGATATATCCTGATTGCAGACCGACCTCGCTGAAAACTGTGCTGACATATCCTGTCAGCAGGTAACAAATTAAATCTTTGATTGCTAGGAAATTTAGATTTTTTGTCTGAACAATAATTGGTTTAGAAAAGTGTATATCTCTTGGAATCTTATTGGATAAATGTAGTGCTAGCGAAATTTAGAATTAGGATTAATAGAAAATTTGTAGATTACTGTAGGATAATTGGTATGCTAGGAAATTATACCTATATTTGGGGTTGTTTAGAAATTACCAAAATTTTGTGACGTTCATTTTCTTGTTGACATCAACTTTGCTAAATACACTATCGAGTGTGTTTTTAGTATCATTAGGAGTGTGTTGCTCAATATTGGCAATTTGATAAGGTATAGAATTGTGTTTCTGTAGAGGCGATTTAATATAAATTATACCATTTTGTATTTATATTACATTCAAAATAATTAATTTTATCACACATCTTGTTTTCCATTTTCATTGATTTAGTCAAAGTTGTTATTTTTATTAGAATATTTTTATAGTATTTTGTTGATAATGAGTTTTATTTAGCTAAAGTTACAAAGCTTTCGCTACATCAGTATGGTGTATTTTGTGGTTTGAAATTATGCTATGTATGTTGAGGAATTTTAGATTCTAACGAGAATGTCTTATGCCATTGTTTGAATTCATTTGTTATATTAACAATGGCATGTCTTTCGCTTATCCAGTTATGGTGATTCTAAACATTGATATTAAAATAGTTATTATTGGTATAATAAGTTGTTGATTTTAATATTGGTAGTACTATCAATTTTCTATTAAATGTAATATCAATTTTACATATATTTTTGGTAATTTAAAATCTTGTTTATAATTTCCTTGATTACTTATCAAATTGAATGGTTATTGATTGGAAATTTGCTAATTTTAGGAGAACACGTTCAACGTCGGTTTCCTCCGCCTGTTTCGAGCCGCGCGACTGATCAAGCTGCTTAGACAGGGGTACACCATTCGGATACTACTCTGGACCTTCGTGCAGAGTTTCAAAGCCTTACCCTACGTGTGCCTTCTCATCGCGATGCTATTCTTCATCTATGCCATCATCGGGATGCAGGTCTGTTATATGATTTCTTCCGTCAAGTGCTTTAAAAACATTATATTCTAATACTTATAAATTTGAATACTTTTAAATATACATACAATTCTTAAATCGGGGTTACGCATAATTAGATTAAATAGCCTCATTTAGGTTGGCATAGATAACAAACATATAGCCTGAGAACCTTGTAATTAGTTTTTGATTTACCATAGAGCATTTAGATGCTAACATGCTAGAAATTTATGGTATAACTACCGTGTTGGCTGGTAGCTGGTTTGGGTATGTCTAAACCAATTCAAAGCACTGTCATTTATTCATATATTCATTGAAATGAAAATGTAAATATTTTTTTTCGTACACCAATTAATATGTAGGTAGGTTCAAATAGTCTAATTCATCAATAATTTATACCTACACTGGCGTAAGTTAGGCATTCCTCGATTTCAACGGCCCAAAAAGGAGTAAGAAGGGTATGGGCACTGACACGTTTCTAATGGCAGGTTTTCGGAAACATCCAATACGACCCAGACAGTGCCATCAACAGGCACAACAACTTCCGATCTTTCGTGGGGGCACTCTTGCTACTATTTCGGTGAGAGCATTTTTCGCGTAGTAGTACCGACCATATCTCTGACGCGTGTAGGAAGCGGAGCGCTCACCTCAACAACACTTTATTAGCGCATGGCACATGAAACATGGTCGGAATTTGCATCTTGTTAATCGGCTCATTTCGCGGTCACTGCCGAAAATCTGTCTCTTATCAGTGTAACATGTACCTACCACTTAGTTCACTACCATTAAAACTTGCAGATGATATCATCAGAAAAAATTAATAATTTCACAAAATATTAAGTAGCTTTAGCGAGATCTTAGCAATATATTTATTGACCATTTTAATCGTATTCAATATAAAAGTGCATACTTAGAAATATTATATTGACCTTCGCTTTCATACCGGAACCCTAGCGCTAGATATAGTCACGTCATCTAGGTAGCGTCTTTTAGTATGTACTCTGCATTTGGGGTTTTGAGCTTAGGGTCTTGGTTTACACGTTAAATTGCACAAAAAAGCTGACTTTCTGTGTTGTATCTGCTTGGACACAGGTGTTTGGCAATATAGAGTTATCACCCGACTCAGATTTGAACAGACACAACAATTTTCAAAGCTTCATTCAAGCACTCATGCTACTGTTCAGGTGAGCAACAAGTTATTTAAGTTTTAACACTTTGTTAATTAAAACTTCACTGGAGAAACAATTGATTCGAATAGTTATGATTATGAAAAATATTATGTAGATATGCAAAATGCTTTTAAATGAAAATAACTTAGATGTCATGAATGCATGCAAAATAAATATTGGTTTCAATCCAATCACGTAGAAAACACAATCAAATTGCGGATCCTTCTCAGTTCTTGGTCAATCGTAAAATTCTTACTCTTACTTCATTTGATAATCGAATTTGTTTTCTGTGAGTTACTTTATGTCCAGATGCGCGACTGGCGAGTCGTGGCCAAACATCATGCTGGCGTGCCTCAAGCCGGCCAAGTGCGCGAAGACCGAGCAGCCCGGCAAGCAGAGCAACGAGATCTGCGGCAGCACGCTCGCCTACGCCTACTTTGTGTCCTTCATATTCTTCTGTTCGTTTCTTGTAAGTACCCCAACATTTCGAGTCATAACTTTTGTTTTTGGACAATCGAATCATTATTTCAGTTACCTTCTATAAGTAAATGAAAATAGGCAGTAACTCATAATGATTTTCTTTCAGATGTTGAACTTGTTCGTTGCCGTCATTATGGATAACTTCGACTATCTAACAAGAGATTCGTCCATTCTCGGCGCACATCATCTTGATGAATTTGTTAGGATATGGGCCGAATACGATCCCAATGCCACGTAAGTTTAATGAATACATCTAATACAGCCTGTAATAGAATTGTGTTGCGTGTTGTTAAATTCTAACAAAAAAAATTCATGCTTACAGGGGAAAGATTCATTATACTGAAATGTATGATATGTTAAAAAATATGGATCCACCATTGGGGTTTGGTAATAAGTGTCCAAATAGACTAGCATATAAGAAACTAATTAGAATGAATATGCCGCTAGATGAAGAGGGGAAAGTTAATTTTACAACAACACTATTTGCCTTAATTCGGGAAAACCTGAACATCAAGATGAGATCAGGTAAGAAGAGTCTTAGTAACTTGGAGCTTTTATTTGTAAGTTTTCAATAATATCACTTGAAAGGATTTGTTACCATAACATAATATATAAATTTTATAGCTGAAGAAATGGACCAAGCAGACGAAGAACTTAGAGAAACAATAACACATATATGGCCACTCCAAGCAAAGAAGATGTTGGATTTGTTGGTGCCTCGAAATGATGTACTCAATGCAGAGAAACTGACAGTAGGAAAGATCTACGCGGGATTACTCATATTAGAGAGCTGGAGATCTACAAGGTTTGGCCAGACTGCACCACAGGGTGTTCCAGTAAGTACCGCTCTTATTCAAAAATATAGATATATACAATGCACTATATTATACTTTGTTAGTTGTAAGTTCCCAGCAATCTGTAAACCTGTTATAGTAGAATTAATGAAGCCAGAGTTAATCCATGTGGCTTATGCCTAATGTATATAAGTACGTACAATGTTGTATACTTTGAGCCAAATGTAACTATTATGTGGGTAGGTAATACTACACGTTGAAACGTAGTGTATGTTGATGGCCCCTTATAATTTACCCCCACATTAGATTACAATTTGAAACATCATAGTTAGAATAGTTGGTTGTGTTGTCTGTGGATGTATTGTTGTATTCATTGACGATCCTGTAAACGTTGATATCAAAATTTCGTTTGGTGATTATCAATCACAAATTGGCTCATCATTAATGTTTATATTCGACTAAGAGAACAACAATACAGAGTCACTTAGTTCCAATCGACTCTGACGAGTCGTCTACATTGGTGGTTTACTTTTCAGGCATTCAACGAGAATAGCCCTACGGCCATTCAGCCGGTAGTATTAATATATTTTACGGATCGAACTTTGACTACTTTATCTTGCACTATTCTAGATTTTTTTTTTATTTTATAATAAAACTTTTCGCATCGTGTTTGAATAATAATTTGATCATAATAACAAAGACTAAATAAATCGTAATGGCCAATTTAATAATGAGAATGGTCAATTGAAGAATCTTTCTTAAATTGATCAAGTAAACTGAATAGTAGTTAGCAAATATACATATTCAAAGACTTAGTTTTAGTTACATGACGCACTTGATCTGTGTTAGCTTAGGCAAACTTGTGCGTGTCCAGCACATTTTTGTCAATCAAGTGACCGTCAGGGCTTCGTAAACCACGACATAGTGACCTGTCCTATAGTTGCAAAATATAGTAATTAGACAAGTGTGTCTGCATTGAAAACTTGGTTGGACTTTACTCTTGTAGTATTAGAAGTTTGCCCTAAGTAGATTGTTTGTTTTTCCAATTTGTGTCTGAACTTTCCATTTACCGCTCGCTGACTTTTAGCGATACTTTTACACTGTGCATTAACTGTACTTTATAACATTTTAGGTACCATTTTCATATTTTCTATAGGATTGTGCATGGATTTCCTTGATTTCCATTAATTACATTTCGATAAAACTGATTTTGTTCTTACTTTGGCTTTACTAAGTGTGATTTATCATACTATTATATTTGATTAGGTACATTTTGGCTCAATTAAATCCATTTTAGAAGCCTTATAATATCAAACCGTGCAAACAGAGTCTGCTTGCGCTAAGTTCTTATTTGCCTTGTCCTATAATTTTGTAACATAGGCTTATATTCTTTGAAAATAAAACAAATCATGATCCTCAAATATGCGCATGCTGGAGAATTGAATAAATCTTTACCTACAAAAGTGAATGCACTTTGGAATTCGACGATAAATAATCTGCCTCTGGCTTCAATCTTGCACATGATTTGATAGCACTTGTTTTTAAATTTTATGATGCTTTGTAATTTACAGCATTTACTTATTCTGATTCTGATATACCAACGGTTCTACCAACATGTACTATTACGACGATACAATACTACTCTTTTCACCTACCAACATGCTACAACTAATATAATACAGTATTATTTTCTCAGATTTCCCATAACCGCGTTCATCTTCACTAACACTGAAACATTGTTAACTGCTTTCTGATTATGTCCATTTGTTGGAATTCTCACACTTAACAAAAACACACTATTTACACGAAAGAACTCCAGCATGGACATGATGTATGGGATTGCGCAAACTCATGTAGGCTTTAGCCGTTAGTTGGTCCATATGGTGTGGACATTGTGTGGCATGAGCGTGCGCAAGAGTTCGGATGCGTGACTGAGTGCGTGGTGCAGAAGGCGTCGTTCTTTGAGTGCTTCCTGGACGTGGCCGCGGGGCTGGGCCCCGGCTCTCGGGCCGGCTCGCTCAGCCACGAGGGTCCTACCGTCGCCGCCCCAGAAGCCCACACCGATGACCCACACACACTAGCCCACCTGGCACGTCGCAGCACCAGAAAATCAGCCAAGTAAGTCAAATTATAATTATTATGAATGCAATAGATTACTTAAGTATTATAAAGTCCTTGCAGATCATAGTCTAAACAAACGATAAGCCAAACGGGTGTATTAATCCGAATTCTATGAACAACTAGGAATTTTATTATCATCTATGTCATTTTATAAGCAATGGAATTTTAGCACCTCCTGAAATTGAAGTATAACTCCAACTGTGAAATAACAACGACGTTTGAATTCAAATTAAAATGAATTTTATAAATTTATAATCCTGTAAAGTCTTTTTCAAACGCAGTCATTTGTGTATTACAGTTAAATTATTCCCTTCATTATAGGCGTTAATTACGGATTAAGTTTAAAGAACGGTGCAAAACAAAGGATCTATAAGGACGAATGATGGCGATTTTGATAGTTGATTAATTAAGCGATATCTAACCTCACATTGCACAATCAACGATTTCCAAGCAAACTAGCCACCCAGGCCTACCTATTTACCTAAAGCCCACCTACTTTTTCCAAAATACATATAGGTACCTTCATGTCTGGTCAGTAATTGTATTCGTCATTTCTTTTTGTTGTTCATAAATTGAATCATTTGCAATTGCGCCTGCCAAGATAAATTGCTACGAAACATATGTGAATTCTATTAGTAATGCAAAAATATATAAATAGTTTAATTTTATTATACAAAAATAGGAAAATTCATCAGTATTGATCTAAAATAAAGTTTTTTGATGAACCTACTCTAACATTTTAAAAAATTGTGCTTAACATTTTCTTTCTTTTGTTTCAGGAACAACAAAAAGGTGAATACATGTCGAGATAGGGTGCCAATGAAACCGATCCTTTATGTCGTACTACCCTATCAGTCAAATGCTAACGATAGCTATTGTCAAGTGCAGTCAATGTTCCCACCAATAATATCACTAGAAAACAAACCAAAAATTTTGTAGATTCCCCTAAAACAAATAGTTTACATTGGCAGTAATAAGAAAGTAATATACATTAGCTTGTGTGGTGTTGTGGGTTTATCATGTTGTATTTGTTAAATGGGTGTCCTTTTAGAAGACGCTACATCGATGCATTCTGTTATAGATAGTCGATGTTGTATATTTTATGTTCAGAGCTTCATTTCTGTGTTGACGACACAATAGGTTTATTAACATAATCGTTGTTTCTAAGAGCAAAGTAGCAAACATATAATTTCGAATAAACAAATATTAGTATAGGTTACATTTGATTAAGGTTGTAGGTATTTAGGGCCTTAGGCTCTTTTTAGTGTTTATTGATTTTGTGCTGTAAATTAATGGTAAATATTTAAAGTTTACAGATGGTTGTTGATGTTTAGGTAAACATTTTCAGTAATATAGGATTGATTTTAATAGTAGAACTTATGTTTGTATTTAAATATGTAGGTATCTCTTAAATAATATCTCGAGACATGATTAGTGAATGCGTTTGAATTTAATAAATAATTTGTTTTGGTGGTTTTCTAAAGATATGTGTGTTACATACATCTAGACATAGCACATTCACAGTCGGTTCAAACATTACATACATAACCTTCAATCAAAATAATTACATAACACCAATACCTACAATTGTTAACTATACTACAATCTACATATCAACAAGCATGTTTACTTCATAATTAGTAATATTCAAGCATGTCATGTTAATTTTTTATATAGCTACGGGTAAGTATAACGTAATTAGTAGAACGGTTTAGCACAGGCACGGTTGTTGCATGCTTCGCAATTATTTTAGCACTGTGTGCATGTTACTTTAGTAAAATGACAAAATTTTGTAAATATGGGACAGTTTTTATTAAGATATTCACTTTCACCAGCCATTTTTAAAGCAATAATTCTCCAAAATATTTGAGCATATTTTAAAGTATTATTGATTATAGGTTTTGGAACTACAAGGATCGCAACATGCATCCATGGAGTCTCTGGACGAGGGGCGATTACAGGCACCTCATGTTTATCAGAACGGTCACCATGGGCGATCCTCTAGTTTAAGGTAAAAAAATTGTTATAAAGCAGGTTTAGTTTCGCATCATTTAGTTTTTGTTTTATTTTTGTTTGTTATTTCCTTTTTATTTTATTTTATAGTGCCAACGAAGAAGAAATTGATCTCAAAGTAATCGTAGTGAAAAATGGTATGTCCGCCATGCACGCGTTCTTTATAAATAACCAAAACCATTACTAATCGTGTACGAACTAACCAATTATTGAACCCAGTGCCATTGTACAAATGTTGCATGTGCCCTGTGTACACACAAAATATACTTAGTATTATAAAATTTTGATGAATTGCAATGCATTTAATTTACAGAAGGACACCAAGTCCAAGAAGAAGAGGCCACTACGGTGGTTACCATCACGATATCGGTTTCTCCGACACCGTCAGCAACGTCGTCGAGATAGTCAAGCATGAACATCAAAGGCATGGGCGAACGCATCGGGCGCCTCATCACTATCATCCAAATGGTAGGTGCACTTTTTAATCCAAATAACAAGCTAAAACTGCTACAAATATAAATAAGGATAAATTCATTACAATTAAAATGCAAGTTGAAAGTGAAATGTAAATCTGAAGACAGCCATATACAAATCATTTAGCTTAATGTAAATACATAGAATAAGACTAGAACCTAAATATATTAGAAATCATACCTTATATTTAACGGATTTACCATTCACTGGCTTTAAATGCTACTGCATACTCGAATTTATTATCGGTTCTGTATCTAAAGAGATATCACTTTATTTTTTTTTAAAGCTTCCTTTACGAGCTACGTGCCTCTAAATACTATTCTATTTATTTTAGTCCTGTAGTTTTATTCATACCGTAACATTTTTCGTCAACATTAACTACCCGTTTTGTTTAGCTTCAATTCAATCGAACCTAAACAGTTTTGCAAACATTTTTCTTCTCATGAAGGTACTCTGAAAGTTTTGTGAGAAGATAGGAAGTCTAGCTTACCAGTAGTTGTAGATATTCATGTTTTCGTAGCTGTAGTTTTAAGATATTTCGAGAGCTAAGAAGTTATGCTATATATAACTGAGCTCATAAATTAGAAATATAGATTGTAAACCTAGCTATATTGAACATCCACAAAGCTAGTTTTGTAACTTTATATAGTAGCTACATAGCTAATAATTATTACAGCTCATCATACGATAATGTTGGTCATTCAATTGTTAGACAATCCATAAATAGTTTTACCATCAGGCCACACTATTCTACATTCTAGATGTAAGTTAACAACATTGGCATAAAACATTATACAAAAAATATTTGAAAATGCGAAGAAATTGGCCATAAATATTGTGAATAATTACATAAATGATGTTATATGAAATTTGAAATTAATTTGCCTGCTGCATGCTAAAATTCGACGCCCATTTGAATACGGTTTTGCTCTTATTTGCACATACTAACCGCTTCATTCATGGGCTCCTCGCAGTACAGGTGCCTGAGTCGCATGCACTTTAATAATTTCACCTATATCATGCAGCATGCAAAAGCTTAATGATTTTGTATTTTGATTTTACTATTTTCTGCAG
Source organism: Parapoynx stratiotata (assembly GCA_910589355.1). Taxonomy (NCBI): domain Eukaryota; kingdom Metazoa; phylum Arthropoda; class Insecta; order Lepidoptera; family Crambidae; genus Parapoynx; species Parapoynx stratiotata. The sequence goes on from OU342459.1 coordinate 14,845,950, forward strand.
TAGTCGGCTATAGTCACATAATATAAACTTAAAAATAATGTAACCGAACAGTTTAAATATATTTTGTACCGAAAGTTTTCGTTACAGAACTGTTCAATACAATGTAGTCACCGGACACACAATTCTAGACCAAATTTATATCCATTCCTTGCCCTTTCCTGATTTCAAAACAACCTTTACTAAAACCACGTGATACAAACACCCCAAAACTTTTAGAGTCACCTTTGTGGGTAGGAATTAAGAACGGTAGTTCTACGGGCTTAGGCTATAGCGTGGTGGAAGGTACATGAAGGTATTCCTGACAGCAGGGAAGGAGTGGAGGGCGCCGCACCCCACGACCAGCCTGAGCCAGCCCTCGCGGTCGCCCAGCCCGCCACACCACACCTACGGTGAGATCCACTCGCCACACACCCTGGATCACTCCACTACTGAGATAAAAACCGTGCGAATTCAACGCATCTAAGAGTAGGCACTGAGAGTCGAATTGAAATATTTTTCTGAAAAAGTACTAAGACATCAGTTCTTACTCTTTTATAAAGTAACTATTACAATACATTGTAACTTTCAGGCAAACATTCACATTCAAACATTTCAACTTCAGTAGGGCAAAACAGTAGGTATAGGTACACGATAAGTTCTTGTGGAAAGAAAAGAAATGTAATAAAAAATAAATATAAAGTTTTTCGTATAAGTTTATATTGTAAAGCAAAGGGTCTAAGATTGGAAATATTTGTAATAAAGTCAAAACGGAAATTTCAGGCCCTTTGCTGAATGTGACGTATTTGTGTTAGATGTTCTATCAATGGGAATAGCGTGCACGCTGACGATGCAAGATGTGTAGACCGAGCGTGCCGTATATAATAAGAAAATTGTTTGCACATCTGTTCGATGTTCTGTATAATTTCATCACAACCCCGTTATGTTGCTTCACCTTAGATCATTCGATGTTTCCTGTATTAGTTTTTTTGATTTGTATGAACTGACAGGACTTCAAGATCATTCAAAGTGTAGTTTGGGCACCGATAGGTGGAGATCGGGAACGGGATCGCGAACGTGAGCGGGAGTGGCGGGAGTGGCGCGAGCGCTCGTGGGAACGCGAGGGAGGGCGCCGCGGCCGCGGCCGGCAGCTGCCACCCACGCCTACTAAGCCGTCCACGCTACAAGTCAAGTCGCAGCCGCCATTCACGAGAATCAGCCATAGCCCTTCACACGTTAGTATTCCTATAAATATCAAATCTTAAATAAAAATATAGCGTGCAATCCACCAGAACATTGCTATAGTTGGGTAAGTGTCCACACTACAAATGTGCGAATATTTCATTCTTTAATTTGGGACGCGGCGCACCGATGAAATAAATAATGTGCACGGAAAACCAGTATTTTACGGATACCTACACAATTTCAAAAAAGTTCGGAAAACATTTGGTATTTTGGTAGCAAATATTTGGTAGATTTTTTTGTAGTCGTATAAACACTGCAAATATCTGATAAGTACCTACTGTTCTAACTGTTATCGTAATATTAGGAGTTGACTGTTTAATACCATTTTTTAGTTATCCCTGAGGCATACGGTGCGGGAACCAGTAGAACCTCTACACGATGAGTATGAGTATGGTCGAGAAGTTGAAAGACTGATACATCGAGATTATAGATCTAGAGAAAGGTAAGTTTTTTTTACTTTTTTTACAGACGACTTAAAATTTACTGTCGGTCGGTATCAATTACTCTAGTTTACATTAGATGTTTTTAATGACTCTGCTTAATAATCTTTGATAGTAAATTTTGATGAACAGGACAAATAAAGTGAGGAAATAAATAATGTAAGAAAATTCTGTAGGTAAGGTCGATGATGATTTCCATTGATAAGTCCCGTCACAAGGTGAACCGGCGTATGAGCGAATGTCCGGGAAGTCGGTGGGTGCGGACGGCGCAGGACTGATGGTTAATGAGATACCTGGGAGAGGCCTATATCTAGTAAAGGGCATCCCTAAGATGAATGATATTATATCAAAATACCTACTATTGAATGTTCGTGTGGCCAGACGCGGGCGGGGCTACGATTTGGAGCGTGGCGGGCGAGCGTACGAGGCGCCGTTAAGCTACGAGGCGGCGCTGGCGCTAGGGCGCGGCGGCGGTGCGCGGGCGCTGCCGTCGCCGGCGGGGGCGGGCCCCGGCGCGCCGGGCGCGGGGGCCGGCTCCGGGCCCGGCGCCAGGCTGCCCAACGGGTACAAGCCGCGAGCGCGACATTCGGACTCTGACGAGGACGACTGGTGCTAGCAGCGCCGCCGCGCGCGCTCCCAGCGGGATGTGCGCGCGCCGCGAGCCGGCCCCCGCGCGCCCGCGCACACCTTCTGACCCGCCGCCGCCTCGCACGCCCTTTTTATACTCGCCGATCGTGTGTATATAGACGACTCTCGTTGCTCACCAGTTTGGACGTCCCTCCCGGAGCGGGTCGCCGCCCGCCCCGCCGGCGCCAAGCCGACGGGCCTCCGCGAGCTATATCCAAATTCTAGTGTTTACAAAGTTTTGGAAAATTTAATTTTTAATTCGCTAAAATTTTACTCCTTGATTTTTATTACGGTTAAGGTGAACGCAGCGCGGAACGGTGTCGGACTACCGTTCGCTATAGGATTTTTACATTGATAAAATTAATTAGTCCGTACCGTGGGATGTTCGCTCGTGCGGAGCCGGCCGAGCCCGCCGCCGCTCCGCGCTCCGGTTAGACGTTGGAGGAACACTAGCGATTCATCGTCAAACAAATTAATACTAGTATTGTATAAAATATTTACATAGCGAATAATTTTTACTTAGTTAATATACTAAATAAATAATTAAACATTTTTTATTGAATTTGCTGTCCTTCCCCCAAGTGCTTTATACCTACGTTATTTAAATACAATTAAAACTAAATAAATATGAATTGTATGTAACTTTGAAGATATATTTCAGCATTAAATGATTACTTAAATTGTTAAATCGTGTACTGATATGGTTTATAGAGATTTTGCCGCCTGGTTTACTGCATGTGTGTACGGTTATAATACGATTAGTATTATGAAATAAAGACAAAACATAGATGTAAGTTCCGAGGTTCAATGTAAGAATATCTGCTGCCTTTCTAAAATAATAAATATAAATATTATATACTTGTAACATGGATTGATGGGTTCAGATTTGATTGAAAATATTTTAGCGTACTGTTATTTTAGATTTATATATCTGATCCCAGTTTGATAGGAGGCCCTGATAGAGGCAAAGTTTGTATGAAAACGCGATGTTAATTCATTAATAAATCCATAACAATGTTGCTTAGCTATTAATCATGAGATTTATGAGTGTTCAAAAAGTACACGCTCCAAATATTCTTACATTGATTTTCTCTGCAATAAATGCTCATCGACATTCAAATATTAATGAACCTATTTCAAAGAGAGAAGTTTTCAAGTTGGTAATATCTGTAAGATAAATAATAACTAATCTAGGTATAACATTTTCAATATCGGATAAATCGTGTCGATGAGTACAAGTACCTAAGTAAGCAATCACCAGGCACAAAATCGTTGGATTTGTACACCAGCAACAGAATCGGTTTACAACTTTTATATAATATTATTTGCAATTCTAGTTTAAAATGTTATATTGTGAAAATATTATTTTATCGTTTAATATTTTTAAATTATATTTATATCAAAGCAGCAAACCAATTCTGCGACTGGTTGTGCTGAATATTAATCTTACAACGTCCTACTCCCGTTGAAGTCGGTATATAAGCCATCATTCATTCTTAGTCACCTGTTAGTTGTTGCATTAAACGCCACTGTTGTATAATATTAATAGACAAATATTTCTCTAATTTTATTTTATTTACATATCCTCATACATACATACATATAATCACGACTCTTATACCCTAAGGGTTAGTCAGAGACTAGGCAAAAGCACCGCAAAGGCAGTATATTCACCAAGCAGTGACTACACTCAGCGTGGCAGGTGGTGAGCCCTTAAATTTATAGTAAATTGGACTATGACTTTAATATTTCACAATAACTTGCTTAAATCTTTGTGGATCAAGTGTTTGTCTTGATAGTTACAACAGTAGGCGTAGAACGCAAAATCGTTCAACACCATCAAATACATTTGTTGCAAGGCAAGTAGGTTACGTATGTATGACACTTTAGTACGACAAAATTGTAAATACATGATTTTCTGTGATAACATGTGGAAAAATGAGAATATTATTATTAGAACTGTGTGATTGCCTAGGGAAGCTGTTCATTTTTCTAAGAGACTCCGTGCTTTTGGGAAGCAAATGTCTGAGACTATGATTACCAGTCACAACATGACTAACGTGTAAATTTCAATTTTTATAATCGAGTCTTCGTTTAAAAAGTTTTTCAAATACTTATTAACAATAGTAAAATACCATAACATTTAAAGTATTTAATGGAAAACATACGTAAATATAGTAACAACTCACAAGTCTGAAGGCTAGTTATTCCTAGAGGCGCGGATAATAATAGAACCTTTAGTCGAATTGGATATTACTCTTCTCATATTTTGATTGTTGTTGCTCGTTGCGAAGGGAGGGAGCTGGTTGTATAGCTTTTATATTTTACCTCTGTTATAGTTATTAGTACAAATTGTCTATGCTGCAAGGTACAGCAATGTACAGGACTGTCCACCGTACAGTTTTTCACAGCTTCGATTCGTTTTATCAAGGCATTTGTGACAATTGGTTAATTTAATAAACTGATATTACTAATATTTAAGTACGTTCAGTGCTATATCTAGTTGTATTTCGATATAATTTATTAGAATTGTTTTAAAGTTTTCACGAACGAATACGTGTCCAAATATAAATTGTTGCATTCGATCTCAGAGTGTTAGATTTCTTCTATTGTAGGTTTATTATTTATTGATATTGAATCGTGAAAAATCTTTATATTGTTATTGTATAGACGTATGAGTATTTTCGTTCTGTCATTTGTAATTGGGGTGTTAGGATGATACAATAAGCCGATGGACTTTCAATGACTGAGTGGTATAGAGTTACAGAGTGCGTCCTGCTTTAGTGTTTGTGACTCCCTCGTAAACATTCATGTTTCACTAAAATACGTGTATAAGACGTGTAAATATTGTAAAATATTACGCGACCGTTGTGTAGAGGTCGCTTGTGAAAATGTCTAGTGATATGTTACTAGTTATCTTAATGTTAGCTAGGTAATCTCGTCCCCAACTGTCCTTGAATTTAAGTTGGGTGTTTCACTGCCTTAAAGTAATAATGAAATTAAAGTAACAGTTACCTTTAATAATACAGATAAGTGGCATTTTAATTCTTATACGTTTTTTATCATTCGATACACACGTCACTAGTTATTTCGGTTATCATGTTTAAAAATTGTCATAGTAACACTTTCACTGAAATGACAGCAGCAATTATAAATAATGTACCTATCAGAATTGTTAAATAATTATAAAAATAAAAAAACTCTTCTCTCACTTCGTGGTGTCAGTAAGGACAGCCAGTCGCTAACTAAACTGGCAGGATATCGTTGCCAGTTTATTTAGCGATAGTTGGTTGTGCGCATCTACAGTTCATTATCGAGTTTGGATTATATAATGAAGTGAGATAGGAAAGCCTGAGCCCAATATTGTCATGCCTGCCTTGTATCTGTGTAATCGCTTCACGATCATATTTTATATTAAAAGTTATTATTATTGTATTTAGCATAGAAAGTTCATCGGCGTCGAGAGAGCACCATAGTATGGTTTTGGTACGTTCCAATTACTTTACAGGATAGTGCAATCCTATTGATATTGTATTAATAAAGAACCAAACTTAAAATTAGTATTTAAGTAATTTATTATCCTAAAACTAAAAACTATACGCATGTTTTCACTATACTGGTAAAATGGTTATGTACAATACGAAAGAGCTACTGTTTTATATATGAATTCTTGCTCGCCTGTAAAATTTTGCAGAATGAATCATATTATAAGATTGTACAATATGAATAAATGCAAAAAAAGACATTTCCTCGATATCGTGTCTTCATTCGTCACCGATTTCAATAACCCCCTAACATCGTGGTATAATAGTAGCAGTTTTTTTTTTCTGAATAAATTATCCGTAATCCCTTTCCTATCCTCATATCTAAAATTTCCTAATCTTGATTTATGATGATATGTTATTTGGAAAAAAGTTAAATACGATTGAGTTACAATCGTAAGATTAATAGTGAATTCCAGTTGATAGGTTTGATTCCCAGTTTAAATAGACTAGCATTGAAAAGTCATTGAGCAGTGAAAATCATTATTAAAATTAAAATGAAACCTCTTTTGACCCAAAAGCATTAAAAAGGCAATAAAAATTACTTCGTTATATTATAAAACAGTTTCTACATGTTGTTCAAATTATCGCACTAAAGTATATTAAAGTTACAATGTTTGTCGATTACTTCCAAAACAAGCATTAATCCTCGATATGACTATATTCTACTTTGGTATATTTAAAAACATTTTATAAATACAATAATTTATTCAATACATCATAATTTACTTACATACGGCCGTTTGAGTATTCAATTTATTATGCTTAAAATTTTGAGTTAGCACACATTCTTAAACACAAAGTAACTAATTAAAGTATCACTCACAGCTTTGCAGACTTCAGTCAGATAGACCTAAGACGGCGAGGTTGGCAATTCCGATGATGAATCCCCATCAGTTGTCAGAGTCGGGAGCATCTGTGCCGATGGAGCTTATGTCAGCGTCCATGTCACTTGTGGCTTGAAGAGACATTGTGATAATTTGTGGGTCGCCGCTGGAGTTGAGGAGTTCTATGTTCCGGTGGTTTTCTAAATAATAATAAAAAATATTTTAAAAAATACCCTACCGCACAGTACTTTCGATATTCTACTAATACTTTTTTAAGTAAAAAAAAATACATAAGCAATCCTAGAGACAGTGCATTTTTTATATATTAGGTCCTTACCTATGAAATTGGTGTTTTGTATGGAGATTTTGGGGATATCTGCATTTTACATACTAACTTTTTTTGAGTTTTCTTCACAACGACAAATCCAAAGATAATAATATTTGGCATGTATCATTAGACAAGCTTTAGCGATATGTGTGTGTACACGCTTGATAAAAATTATTCGTGGTTTTTATGGTAATGCAAATCAAATGATGTTTTCGGGAGGCAGTTAAAAATAATTGTCTTTGTGTCTAATTTTAACACAATTAAACTTACAAAAAATTATCAAATTAAATAATACGAGCTCAAATATACGGTCTATTTTTAGAAGAGGCAATTATTTTATAAGAATGTTCTGAAACTTAATAGTTACGGACAAATTGCTAAGACAGAATAAAAACACCAATTTCATAGGTAAGGACCCAATATGTACCTATGTCCTTGTTTGTACTTACCCGATGCTGAAGCCCGGGACGTCTCTGCCGTCTCGGTAGTAATCGAAAACGGCACCAACAGAGTGGAACTCCCAACGGATTCCCTCATCAGATCGTATTGCGTCGTAAACGTTGAAGGGTCTATCAATATGGCCTGTAAAAATAGACGATTACGCAATAAGTCGCAATAAATCATAAACCTTCCTTTAATCACCTGATAGATACAAATTGATATGATTATTTAACACACACAGTGTAATACAAGGCAAGAAATATTTATTGTAAACTAAAATAAAATCATTTATTTTACTTAAAAATTTGAAGAACTACATTTATAGACAAAAAAATATATCTAGAAATTAGAAGTATGGATGAAAATTACTATTTGTTGACTTTATAATGAACTTACCTCACTTTGAGGGTCAGAAGACGTATCGTTTGAACTAAGTGACGTTCCTCTCCCAGAGCTATCTTCAGAATTGTTACTGTGAATGCCGTGCCCGTCACCGGCGCCCGCGCCGGCACCCATACCAGGTTCCACTATATTGCCGTTCGGGTCAAATATAGGCTCCGGGACCGGTATAGACATGGTTACTAAATCTTCAGAATCTTCGATTTCCTCTGCCACCTAATTAAAACAACAAATTATTAAATTCTTCACCAATTTTAACGTAAAACAAGTTTAATTTAGGATCGATACACTGTATCTCTTAGTTTCCGAAACAATTTTCTCTTTAAAAATTTAAATTACCGTTTGCTGTTGACTAATTATTTGAAAAAGCCAATTCGGAACCACTGAATCATCTTCTATTAGACAAGATTCATAACTATCTGACGATCTGCCTGATATGAATAGTTCTTCTGAAGTCTGTAAAAAGTTTAAAAGAATAAAATAAAACAAAAAAATTATAAATAAAAGTTTAAATGTTTGTCATATATTTCAATTACTTACAGTCTGTCTTCCAAAATCTACCGCTACACTGCCTGTTTCAGAATCAATTAAGTTTATGCGATCTGGTTTATCCCCTGTTATTGGTGCAGCGTTCATGGAAAACCCACTAAAAGCTTGCACTGCTAGTGCACCAGCTGGACCCTGTAGCAAAAAAATTTCGTACAATTAAGGTGCATGACTAAGTTAAGTAAAAAAAATATTAACACATCATACTTGTATCAATGGCGAAGGTTTTCTTTCAAATATGTCACGGACAGAAGTTGAAACTGGTACGTCTGGAATTGTTACGCTGTTCGAGTCAAGAACATTAGTCAATAAGCTTTCTGCCAAAAAATATTCAGAAAGCTTCGAAGTAGACGCTAGAGATTTGAAAGAAAGCATTTCCAAGTCTGTAACAGTTGGCTTCGAATCGGTTATACTTATCATAGAATCATTTGCCCACACCGGATTATAATCATTGTATACAACTGAATCGAAAAAACTGTTATCGAAATCCATTAATTGTGAATATTTTTTTTCAATTGCCTCGCTCAGAGTACCGTTTAAGGATATAACATCATGGTAGCTAGTAGCTCGACTATCTATTATATTATCACATTTTTCATTATCTAATACAACAGTAGTAGAATCAATTTCTGGTCCATTACGAGATTGTTGTACTACGAAATCCAACTTTTCTTCTATTAAGTGTCTCATAGAATCTAATATATTGCTTGTTTGACTAGTAACAGCAGTACTATGGGTAGAATTTATCCACTCTGTCAATAGATTACTATCAACGATATTAGCAAAAACACTTTCTTCCATATTTTCAGAATTTGAAATCTGTGAATCTGTCGAATCCCCTTCGCTAGCTGATATGATAGCTACGTCAGAGATATCCCTTTCACTTTTACTATGTAATACAGACGTTTTAGATTTAAAGGATCGCTCCTTTGAAACGGATGGTTTAGACGACGCAACACTGACTGGGCTTTTTGATTTCTGACTTGAACTGGGAATTGACGGTATTTTAATGTGTGATTTATTTGGTACTTGCGGTTTATTTTTTGTGACTTGAGGAGAACTGTCATTCGATATCTGCGCCATGAAGACGTTTTTATTTTTAATAAATGTGGTTTTATTACTTTGGTCACAATCTTTGTATTTTTTTGAAGATTCTGGATCATTTTCCTTGTTATCCACAACTTTATCTTGTGATTTTTTTATAGTTTTGCATCGTTTAGTATATTTTTTACTTTTTCCTTGTCCGCTTTCGGCTTGACTTTTACTTTTACATACAGTAGAATGCCTTTTATCTGATATAATTTTTTGAATCTTACGAGCTTTTACTGTAGCTATACTATTAGGAGAAGAGCCACCTGAACTATTCAATGATAGTGAACTGGAAGATCGCATGTTTGAGTCCTCATTTTTTTTACTTATATTGATGTCCGTATTCTTTTGTGAACTTTCAATGTCAGTGGAACTGTTTTTGTTAATTTCTATTTCATTTCGAAAGATAACGTAACTAACATTTTCTCGAGGTTTGAAATCAAAATTCAATAAGTTCGTTTTAATTGCTTCAGTTTCAGCCTCTAAGTCTAACAAATTATCTTTTGTTGACTTATCACTAGCAATAGGTATCTTATCTAAGTCACTTTTCGGATCATTATTAATAGTAACGTTTTGAAGTAATTTTCGCCTTAGGTATAAAGGTATGTAGCTTTTTCTTAGGTGCCTCGGTGGTTTCTCATTCTCATTTGTTACGATATTAAATGTAACTGAAGGCTTCTTAGTTACAAATGTGTGTTTCATAATTTTTGGTTTAATTGAACTGAAAAGATGTAGAATTTGTGTTAACATTGATTTATTTTTTGTCTATAGAAAGTACATAAATAAAACAACACATACTTTGTTACGAATTTTGATGGTTCCTGTAACAATAAAACAGACTGTTAATAGTAACCTCAGTATTTCAAATTTATATAGAAAATATATTATTAACCTTAGCATTGCCATCAGACTTTATCTGTTCATGTATATTATTATTTAATGGTTTATTTTTAATCTGAGGTTTATTAGCATCTCCTTTAACATGTTTTATGTTAGTATTTCGAATTGGCGCTCGCTTTATAGGTGTTACTTGAGATTTTATTTCGTTTTGTATATTATCTTTAAGGTTTTCCTTATTTTTGTTATTCGCCACCTCAGACAATCTTTTTGGAAGGACTATCTTATATCCTCGCTTTTTTACTGTGGTTTTTGGCATGTACTTTTGCCACTCTCCCTGGTAGACTACGTCTTCACAAATTTGCCTATCTTTATAACTGTGAACATAAACACCCCCATAACACAATTTTTGGACACAACATTTTGTATGCAAACTTCTATCTATCTCAACTTTGCTTCTGGATTTCATATGAGAATCACTTATGTATTTTGGCAAATTTGTAAATTGAAGAGGACTCTTCTGTAAACTTGCTATACTGTCACACGTTTCCGACCAGGAATCATGCATCTTAAGACGACTTGACACAGCTCGCAATAATGTAGTACAAGTGGTAGAATTAAAAGTGTTCATAATTGGTGAGACAGTATGTGTAGCACCTATATCTGGAGTTACACTTTCATTTTTATCTGTAATCGAAGTACCTGAATCTTTGATTTTAATGCCAACAGATTTCATTCTTGGACTTAAAGTTTTGAAGGAATCATAATCAGTGGAAGTACCAAAATCATTGTTTTTCCGAGTTTCTGTTACATTGGGTATTGAATCGTCAATTTTAATTCCAGTTTTTAAAATATTCGTTTTTGTAAACGAGGTTGTTGCTGACAGCATGGAATGTTCAGTCCACGTATTATTAGGGCCACATTGTACGTCCATACTAACATGTCGGACGCCTTTGGATGTACTCGGTTCATTGATATCTAAAAGACCACCATTTAATATTAAATTCTACTCGTGACAGTGTCTATATGAGGAATGTTTTTACGTACCCATAATAAATATAGTTTGCGAATGAGAGTTTCCAATTTCTGCATCACGATTACCGTACAAACTATCAATTTTCATGACATTCGTCAAGCTTCCAGAATTCTCGTTCCCTTCCAATACTGTGAGTGTATTGTCAACATCTTTTCCTATAGTTCTTCGTAATGCTAGGGTTTCTTCATTGTCTTCAGAGATAATATACATCAATAGACTTTCTTTCGTTGCAAAAATACCAGTAACTGGGTCACCAGTTTTGATATCGATTACATTATCATTGACAACTATTTTATCATCTATACTACAAACCTCAACCTCTATCTCTTCTGGTTTAACATTTATGTCTGAATTACAAGTTACTAATTCTGGTTTGATATTTATGACTGGATCACAAATTGCTGTCATCGTATTTGAAATCTAAAACATATGTATATTTACCTACATTGAGAAAAACATAACAACCCTGATAGAAAGGGTTACTATAAAAAATAATTTATCTAACAAAATAATCTAAACACAAAAACTTACAGGCTCGATTGGCGTCTCAATTGGTGAATGTTGCCTTATACTTTTCTTAGATCTAGATACATACGTGCCAATATTCGCACTACATGTTTTAATCAATATGTTATAACTAGATTTTTTCTTTACAGTTTTCTTAGCTTTCACTATATTGGTTTTATCTTTGATTTTGTGTTTGCTGACATTCTTGCGTGTTACGTTATCATGGCTTTTTTTTGCTATTTTTTTAGGCTGAGTAAACGGCTTCGGAGTATCATTTTCACAGCGAACTAAATTACTTAGAATTGGAACCGCATCAATACAAATTGCACCATGATCACTGATATCTGAATGTGTTTCTGCGTTAGCGTCTTCGTGAACCCAAGCTCGGGTCCTTGACAATGAAGTTTCGTTTTCAGTATAAAACATTTTGCCTGTATCTAAATTTGTATCAATAATGGGGGCAAGGTGCACCAAAGATGGCGATCGTATAATATCGAAATCTGAAAATACGTAGGTAGATTATAATTTCACAAAATACATGCCTATAATAGTATTTATGTACTTTATTGACTCAAATATAGTACTATTTGAACACGTACTTGGCTCACTAGATTCGATCTCATTCGTAAATTCTTTGCTCAATAAATCATCATCTAATGCTTCAAAGTAATGAGTGTCGGATGTTTTTTCTGAAAAGGAATAAGTCTATAATGTTTCGATATACTTATTTCATTTATAAAGTTTAAAAAAAATTCATTATATTTAATGAAAAATGTTGATTTCCCGCCAAAGTTTTTTTTTTTATGCTGTTCGGACAAAGATACGGACACGTTCCATTTTTAAATGAGTTTCTATAAGTCTTTCAATAGACATGTTGTTTCATTGAACTTATGTAGGTAAGTACCTACTAAACATAAAGAATATGGAATACGATGACTTTTTTTCATTTTAGATATTATGTTTCATAGTAATTTTTAATGCTGATTAACTACGCAATCGATATCAGTGTAAAGTTCCATAAAGTTTCTTGTTTTTTTTTTAGTTTGACCGGGTGCGATTCCCGGACTAAGTAGTTTTTTTTAAATCTGAGTATGCAGTTTTTATTTTTACTAAAATCGGTGACATGGTTCCAAAGAACAAATCTTCTTATCTCCTATATTTATAGACTTCCCCTTACTGACCGTTTCGGATGGTCCACTCTGTATTTATAAAGTATTTAAAAAACTTTAGTATATATTTATTATTTACGATCGAGATAGTAATGAGAACTTCCGCTAAAACCTTGGAACACACTGAGGACATGAAGTCAGGAGCGGAGAATCGCTGGCTAGGTTATTTGCTGCGTAGGTCCTAGGAATAATCTGTCAAAACCGTCTGAACATCCCGGTAACAGATCCAGTAGAATCTTGTCAAGGCTCGATTTACTCGACTCTCGATGCCAAGAGCGAGTGGTCTGTGCATCTTGACATAGGAAGACATAAAATTAATGTGCTGGGTAGGTCTATAACGTCCCACTACTGAGCACAGGCCTTCCTACAAGAAACACATAAGGAGTATGGGCCAAAACACCACAACGCTGGCCAATGCGGATTGGTGGGTATAAATGGTCGCAATGTTGGGTAGGTACGCTCGGCCAAATAATTAGTGATCCACCTTAAAATTCGAAATCATTCGCGCGTCATCAAGCTATAAGGTTTATTTTCCCTAGTAAAAAATGACTGAAGACTGACAGCTCCATTTGATTTTCATTTATATTTTTCGCACAGGAAGGAACGGGCGTCGCCGGACCGATTGTTAGGGAGATCATAGGGGGGCATACGTCCAGCAGTGGATGTCTATATGAGTCTGATGAATAGACAGAGTATTAGTGCTATATTACGAGAGCTTAATATACCTATCGCGATTCACTATCGCGTTTTGGATTCAGCATCACGGCAAAGAAGGGCGAATATCAGATCACTGAAAAATGAATTTTGAATCGAACGAACAATTAATTAACAATTATATAAGACAAATTGTGGTCCTTAGTTCTCCGGATAAATATTACGAACAGTCGGTAGCATTACATTCAATCGCCCAATGAAAATCCTCTCTGGCGAAGTTCAAACGAGCGTGTCTGTGGGCATGCGTTAGAATTTTTTTTTTCGGCGTGAAACCTGTGGTGCAATCCTATTAAAAATTCATGGGTCCCATTTGTGATCTAACGTCATATAACGGTGCAAATTATTTGTAAAGCCATTCAGCTCACACACCCGTCCCATAAATTCTGTTGTTATCCGAAAGAGCAGGATGGCGACCACTTCTTCTGTGATCTAATAAACTTCCTTCTTCTTCTTCACGACGAATCCAAAATCGGACAGAACGTTTCTGAATAAAATAAATACGTATTATACTGACGAATATTATAATTAAAGAACATATGAACACGCTAAGTATGGATGTGGAGGAGCGGAAAACCAAGGAAGTAATGGACTGAAGGTATAAGGATCAGAAGGATATGTTTGTTGAGCTGACGAGGGCCAGAAAAGAAGAAGACATGTTATGCCGACTACATATAAATTGGGAAAATGGCCAGGAGAGGGTATATTAAATTTAGATATTTATTTATATTTAGATATTTAATTTATTAAATTTAGTAATATTGGGTAAGGACCTAATATTGGGTCTACCTATGAAATTGGCGTTTTTTTTCTTTCTTAGTATTTTGTCTGTAACTATTAAGATTCAGAGTATACCTAAAAAATAATTACCTCGTCTAAAAATAGACTATATTTTTGAGCTCTTTTGATTTGTTTTGATAATTTGTTGTAAATTTAATTATGTTAAAATTGGACATGGAGACAAGTCTTTTTAAGTGCTTCCCGAATACATCATTTTATTTGCATTCACTTAAAAACGATAAATAATTTTTATGAAGTGTGATATTATTACACATATTACTAAAGCTTGTCTAATGATAGATGCCTAATATTATTATCTTTGGATTTGTCGTTGTAAAGAAAACTGAAAAAATTTTAGTATGGAAATTTTTTTCAGTTTTCTTCTCTCCTCCATACATCTCCATACAAAACGACAATTTCATAGGTAAAGACCTATTATTACATCCAGTCAAGCCAAAATAAACCTTATCAATATACGAATAGAACTTACCATAGTAAATTTAAAATGAATAAGCTAATTGTGAAAAAAAATTACGTTACTTACCGTTCTATTCAAAATACTCGATATCAGCTTAATATTGAAGACCATTTGAGAATGGGCAACAATTTGTGCCTTTTCTGTACTGTTCAAATTAGCAGGCAATTTTGTTGCAAAGTGGTTGCGATAAAGGCAAAGATTTATTTATTCAAAGAAATATTATTAAAATTACTAAAATGTTGTTGACAAAATGTCAATTGTCATTTTTCATAATCTAAACTATAGTTTTTATTGGGTACATTTGTATAGAAACATAAAAATTTTGCAGAAATGCACGTCTTATCCATATGGTACAAAAAAAGGTTAGAATGTCATGGGTGCATGATGACATTGTAAGCTTTATGTGCCATACGAAGTAAGAATACTTTCTCAATTAGGATTACATCATTACTATGCATCTTTTGGTATGAACCTTATTGTAATCTTCAGTGATCGTAATAGATAGGTAGAGCTATTTAGGTTCAATGACCGCAAATGTTGATGTTAATATGGATATTCCTCGGGATTTCGACTAATACTCCGGGATTCGATTATTATAATTCTTTTTATCAATAAGTATAAAAATGGTACCTAACTTTTTTGTTTTTAATAAGTAAATTATTTCGTGTTGGTAATTTTGCTTTAGATTTTATTGTAATTACAATATGCTATTACAATACAAATAGTTTGTTCTTTTCAATCATGTTTCGATTTTTGAGATACAAATAATAATATATATGATATGTTCTTGTACAACCACGGAATGAAAATGTAAAATGATTGTTGATTCTTATATAAATATATTTAATTGTTTCATATCTATACTATTCTATCAAATGGCAAGTACATAAAATAGCTCTACCTATTCCGATCACTGGTAATCTAAGATGACGCACACTAAATCAAAAGTGGATAACCACTTTTTTGGCACACTTTACTATAATAAATGTACTTTTATACACTTGCTGTAATAAAATTGTTTATTGAAGCAAGATTTTTTACCTGACAGTCGAGCTAAGTCTTGATACTTATTGACAATTTCATCTCTGAAAAATAAGAATAGAAATAAAAAAAATACTTCAGGACAATAGAAAGTAGTGGGGTGTGCGCTTTAGTTTTCGATATTGAATATAAAGCTACGTTCACCATGTTCAGACCTTGGGTGGGTCATTAAAACATGCAAGTTTCGTCCGTGCTTTGGAAGGTAAGTTACCGTTGGTGCCAGTCATTAGTTCTACCCACCAAACCACTTAGTGCATTGTGATGGCCTACGATCAGTACCTAGTCGATTATTGAAAACAATCATTTGACCTGGTGGGTCTCCACCACCAGTCTTGGGACTCAGAAACCAGTGTACAGTCAGCGTCAAATAGCTAGTGACACTCAGTGAGTTCAAATAAATAGACGCAACAAAAATGTTAATAATATCGGTACAAATAGGTATAAGTCCGTATTATACACACAAAAAAGTTTCTATATATTAATATTAAGGAAACTGTTTTGTTTTGTCAAGAATATGTAAGCTTTATTTGTACCGATATTATTGACTTTTTGGTAGTCTATTTAATTGGACACCCTGATGTCACTAACTATTTGACGCTGACTGTACCTACCTATAAGCCACAGATGTGAATTCAAAAAAACCTACCCAGTATTATCTTCTTTTATTCTGTTCAAGGCAGTCACTTTAGGTTCAGGATATTCTTGCTCTGAAAGTAATATTACCACTATTTTACATCCAGTCAAGCCAAAATAAATCTTATAGGTATTCAAATAGAACCTACCGTAGCAAATCGCTTTCAGCGAATTAGTCTCGATGTAGTGCCGTCTCTTTTTCTCAATAGCTTTTTCAGTAAGCGAGAGAAGGTCAAACAGTTTACATTGCATCCATTTGTTCGGGAGTGGGCGCTGGCGACGCTTGGTAGTTCTTAAGGCTAACTTCATTAGGCGACAGACCACTCTATCTAATTCCTTAGAGATATCTTGATTCGTAGACACCATTGCTCGTAGCTTACGAACTTTATGGTCAAGAGCGCGGAACAAGCAGCGTCCTAATTTTTATACATAAATCAAAATTCAAATTTGAACTTACAAAATGAACAAATGAGATTGTGAACAACTAGGTATTTTCATCGTACAAATAGTAACTAATAATGCGTAGAATTGATAAAGATGTTTCATAGATCATTATGAATATCTACAGATGAAAGTATGCATCTATGAGTAATAAAATGTATTTGACTAACAAATGTATTATTCGGTGAAACACAACCCTTAAATTTCCTCATAAGAATAAATTAATTAAACAAATGTATTAACCATTAGAATCGGGCGCAACGTAGCTGCCCTCTGAAAATGACGCAGAATGAATATCATTTTCCCACTGCAAAAGGGAACGACTTGTTAGTAATACAAAAACGGAATAGTTTTCGAAACAGTATTTTAATATCAAAAATAAAAACTTATATTTACATAAAGAGAAATCTTCGGTACGAGAAATGTACAGATAACAGTGCGTCAGACTGTAAAACACTGGCAAAATTATTTAACAATTTTGAACCTTGAAGAATCACGTATAAGGTCCAAAAATTATTGAACAACGTTGGACAGTTTGTACCTACCTGACACGCTGCTATGTACAAATTGTGACGAAATCACGGGCCTTAATGTATTTAAATACAAAATAAATATCTTAGAATAAATACTATATTTTTACATCAGAAACGGTGTCATTGTCTCTCCATTCTTCTTCGACCTTCGATTCGGTGGACACTGTGTCAATTATGAGTCGGGAATGAACCACAACGTCGTCGACCACTTCATAACCGTTCCATTCCAATATATCCCTGTAAAGAATGAGAAATTAACTATCAAGTAAAACCATACATTCGACCATCATCGGGTCACTGAAATTACTTTATATTAGGTCCTTACCTATGAAATTGGTGTTTTGTATGGAGATTTTGGGGATGTCTGCATTTTACATACTAACATTTTATCAGTTTTCTTCACAATGACAAATCCAGAGATAATAATATTTGGCATGTATCGTTAGACAAGCTTTAGCAATATGCGTGTTCACCGCTTGATAAAAATTATTCATCGTTTTTATGTTAATGCAAATCCAATGATGTATTCGGGAGGCAGTTAAAAATAATTGTCTTTGTGTCTAATTTTAACACAATTAAACTTACAAAAAAATATCAAATTTAATAATACGAGCTCAAATATATGGTCTATTTTTAGAAGAGGCAATTATTTTATGTTCTGAAACTTAATAGTTATGGACAAATTGCTATGACAAAATAAAAATACCAATTTCATAGGTAAGGACCCAATATTACTTCTGTGAACTTGTTTGAGATATAGGGTCCATTCACACAGACAGGCTCTGAAAGGAGAGCACTTTTATATCACGTATAAACAGTGATTTTGAGAATACTCGAGAGGATATCCAAACGCGCTTAGTCTGAAGTACTATAGGAAAAGTCGATCGGCTGGTATTGTGACGAGTTATTTGGCGGTCGGGCAACCCATCGGCTGCTAGCGTACAATCCGCACCGGTCGGTGTGAAAAGAAAAAGTGTGCGCCGATCCCCTCCACGCCGGTTTGTGTGAACGTACATTTAAACTGATTCCACACGAAAAACACTTGTCTTTTTACCACAACTGCTCAAACAACGATACCATGCCAGCCTATACGAATAACTTGATTTTTTAACACAAATTTTCATAGGCGGTATATTATATTAATGAATAGACTTCGATCAGGACACTATCCATCCAAGCCCTAGCTGTGATACTTGCAGAGTGATTGAAGATGTCCATCACTTGTTGGTGGAATGTGTCTGATACCAGGCACTGAGGCGTGGTTTATTTGAAAATTTAGGTGTGATCAACATGGAGGTTGACATTTTTGGCAACATCTGGAGACGCCAAAATGTTGCATGACTTTGCCCGCCACGACGATAGTAATATTGTTAATAGATGCCTAGTATAGTTTACATCAACTGTTGTGTTATTTTGTACTAAGTCTGTATAGGACTGACATATCTGTACAGACAAAAGTCCTTAGAAAAAAAGAAAAAAAAATGTGTTAAGAAATTTTTTAATAAGTGTTTTAACCGCCTCTCTGGTCTAGCGGTTCACACCACCGGGTGTTGATCGGGAGGTCCGGGTTCGATTCCCCCTGGGGGGAGAAGTTTTTCTGCTCGGTTTGGTTGGTGGTAGGGCTACTGAGCCCGCCTGGCTAGCTACCACCGTCTTACTTAAATCTGTCGCGATAATAACAATGTTATAAGCATTATTGTGTTCCGGCAATCAGACGTAAGATAGCCAGTTCCTCAGTTGTTGAGGATTACAGGTGAAGCTCGCTTCCACCTTCGGTCTTTTCGTCACTTACCATCAGGTGAGATGAAGGCCAAGAGCTTACCTGACATATGTAAAAAAAAACTTACTTAACCGTGTGAGATCTGACATGAGGAGAAAGGACGTGGATGTTGAGCTGACGAGTGACAGAGGATAATGGAAAAAGAAAACATGCTGTGCCTTACTTGAAGTTGGAAAAGGACAAGAAGAGTAGTTACTTACTTAACCATATCAACGTCTTCTGTAATATGTTGAACTACCCTCATTAGATGCTCAATGGGGATTTCCACCTTGTCGACGTCTAGGGAGAAGTCCTCTTCATACTGTGTATCCACAAGTCTATTGATTTCATCCGATATTAAGTCGAGAATTCGACACTCTTCTGATTTGGGCTGTAATAAAAAGTTAAGATAGTTAAACATAGATTATTGAAACAAAGGAGAAGTAGACAGAAAATAATAGAAGGGTCAACTGCGGTGAACGGTGTATCAAATGACTTTAATTTCTTAAAAGTGTATACATTTTCATACCCGTTTACAGACAGACAGTTATACCTGGTCAACATCTGAGATAATGTTTATTCCGGAAAATTAAAGGGTTCCCGTGGGATAGTTAAAGGCCATAGTAAATGCGGACGAAGTCGCGGGCAACAGGTAGTATGGCTGTGAATAACAACACAAACATACCTCAAAAGGATGTGTGTATTCCTTAACAATTTTATAGTATTGATTCCAGTAAGGCGCGTTATCACCCCAGTTAATATTTTGCCACACGTGTGCTGTTCCCACAGGTTCCACGGAATCATTGAAGTTCAGCATCTTCGTCAAATGCCTGATTTCGTCCACAACCTCCTTTTTATGCACCAGGGTGTCCATTTTGTTGTTGGCCAATAAATTCTGGGTTTTCTTGGAGAATTTCTTTACTTGGAATGTTGTGCAGTTCAGTCTGAAATGCAAATTGATATTGGTTAGTAAAAATTGTATGTATAAGATTGTCATTCTATTTTAAATCACAAACTAGATGTAGAACTAGGTAATAACAATTAAAAACATTGTAATATTCCTAAAATGAATCTAAATCTCTAAGTAAAATGAAATAAAAAATTACAGTACGCGAATATTTTTAATTTGAGATAAAATTCTATTTGCAACTATAATAGATATACCTAATATTAATATTATGTGGATATACCGTAAAAGTTTTCGGCATATAAAATTTTTAATATTTATATGGAATCCAATAATTCACGCCATAATTATTGTGGTAAGGTTACGTGCAAAAATATGTACATGTATGTAATTTTATATGTAATTTATTTTCTAAAAAAGAAAATAAATTTCTATAACTGCAGAGATTTCGCGAATATTACAAGGAGACTATTTTAAGTTATATTAACCGTCAGTAGGACTGATTTGACCACCAAAACAAGACATGATAAACAATTCATCGACGTTTCAATACAGTTAATAAGGGTCTACTCACACTTATTCAGCTCCATTCAGCATTTGTCTATAAAAAACCTCAGTTTTGTATGGAACTTTTATAGCTATCCGCGTTCGTTCACCCGCGCATCTCATATAAAATTGACATTTTACATAGAAAAAAGCTGAATGGCGCAGAATAAGTGTGACTTGTCCTAAGAATTTAGAATGGCGAGTACGTGGTATATTCACAGATCACATCGCGTTTCGTTAATCATGCTAATTGAGTTGATTTTGGAAGACCTGATGATTGATCACTATTAAAAAGTATAGAAAGGACCTGCTATTAACATCTTCTATGAGATAAACTCTATTGTCAATCCTTCGACGCGGCACTAACACGTGATAAGTTTCTTCCTCGTCAAACATAAGGAAGTTTTTCCCGACTTCTTTGTCGAGATTACACTGAGCTGTTTTGTCGTGATACTCCAGGGATTCGAGGGAGAATGTTGGAGAAAGGACAATAGTGACACAGGATTGCTTGTTGGAAAATACTAGTTCTGTGTAAGATTCCATACTGAAAGTTAAAATATTTAAATACATTGGCGTAACTAAATGTAACATGTTTTTGTGTTTGAGGATTTTAAGTATATTTGTGAGCTTTTTAAATGAGGATGATGAATTCATCAAGAATATTAGGTTTAATATTCCTGAGAAATGCCTAAAGTCTTCTAAGCAAAAAAAATCGATATGACAAAACATGTTTCTCACATTCAAAGAGCTTTGTGTTGATTTAATAAAAATTACTATAAATAGGTGAACTGCAAAGACAAAATAAATTGGTCCAATTCCATTTGTTTCAATGCTGTAAATAGACTTTTATAATATTATTATGTTATCAAAAATAAGACCAATGACAAATTTGCAGAGCATCAGTGCCCTTTTAAAATTAAAACTACATATACTTAACTAAAACCATAAAATATAAACTTAAAATATAAATATAAACTTAAACTTAAAAACTTAACTAAAACCATAAAATATAAAATATAAACTTAAATATAAACATAAACTTACGTATTTGGTGAGCAAATCATATTGCTTTCAAGGAGATTTTCTGCACTATCAAATGATTCAAACTCACTGACATTGTTTGAAGGTGCTTCTGAAAAGAAAGAAGCATATTGTTAACTAATTACAATACATATTTCCTTTGGATATTTAGAAGTATTTGTAAATGTTTTACTGTAAATATTCATTAATTACAGGAAATTACTTACTTGGGACTAGAGCTAAACTATTTAAATTTAGATCTTGTTGTTTATGATAATCTTTGGATACAAAGAGAGCTAGCTGACTGCAGCAACCATAAAGAATAGAGTCCGGTGGACCTGGGCCAATGCCTCTACAGGAGACTGTGTACTGAGGATACCGTGCTACAATGTTACTGCACCTATAAAATATAAAATAAGGAATCAAGAAAATAAATTTGCTTTAGTTAATCACAAAGTAGTGATATATCATATATTTAAAATTATGGCACTTCTATCGATACAAGTAAAATTGTTAATTAATTAATGTATTTTTAGGAAGTGCTCAAAAAATAAAAATATTTTTTGAAAGTTTTTAAACCAACCCAAAAAAATCAATTAACATTAAAACATTTTTGTGAAACATTATGTGAAACAATCCAACTTTAGCTTACCAGTCATAAAACTGTTCTCTTGACCATTCAAAAAAATGATCCAGTCTTCTCAGGCCATTCTTCTCCAACTTCTTGAACAAGGGGTTGAAATCTCCATTGGGAGTGGTAATTACCGCAATCCAGGGTTTAATAAAACCAAAGATGGTGTGAACCAGTCTCTCTAGGTCATGTGGAAGCATGTGTTCTATCATCTCTATGGCTATTACAGCGTCACAACCAATCAGCCTGTAGTCAGGATCTGCTGCATTGCCTTGAAACAGCTAAAAGAAATATGGTTTATTGTATATTAGGAAAGGAGCCAAAACTTGTACCAACTGCTTATAAAAGATTTATTTCCTAGAAATACTTAAATAATTTTTGATTACCTTAAGCAAATTATGAATTAACATTAAATTATGAATCCGGTTTTACAAGATGTTAATAAGTTTATCCAAAACTTTGTAATATCTGGGTGCATTTTTGGTAATCAAGAATTTGATAGTTGCATAGTGCATTACTAATGTAAAAAAATATTAATCTATGTAACGTATTTTTTTTACGTTACAAAATTTATAATTATTTGTTGGCAGTTTGGCTGTAATCCCTTTGCTTTTCTCCTAAAAAAAAGTTTCATATGATTTGACAGGTGACGAATATTACTTGTCACCGTCGACCTTTAACTGCCGTACGATGCAGATGTAACGTATTTGTTCTATTTAAAAAACCCTTTAATATCAGTGGCAGTATGCCCTGATCAACATTTTTTATCCATAAATATGGTTTAATAGTGCACCAAGATACTTCAGGTGAGCATATTTCGGTGTTTTTCTTGAAATTTTGGTTGGATTGCATCATCCACGTTTTTGCCTCAGGCTATTTTTTACTCATGAAATATTATTGTTTCAGGAGTATGCCGTTTCTAGACGTTAAATACCCGTTTCTAGATGTTTTTCAAAGTTTTCTTACACGTTTTCTAGACGTTTTTTCGACGTTCAATTTGAAGTTATTTCCGTTTAAAACGGTTGAATGCAGGATGTTTTGCTAGAATTTTCATGCTGGATTGCATCGCTGCTTGTCACCATTTGGCATGAGGTTTGGAGCAGCTACCTCAAACCATAAGGCACAGGAGCCCTGCGTGAGACTTTGCTTTGCCATGCACCGTAGGTAACCCTGACCACAGGTATGCTGTCACCATCACCTAACTATTAGTAGTTTATTCATTAACCTTAACAATGCAACATCTTCAAGTTAGTTTTTTCGTTATTTTGCATTTGCTCAATTATTTTAGTATTAAAATTTAAGTTCCTACCGAACCTTAGACAATTGAATAAAACACATAGCAAAGGATAGCAATGGTTTTTATTAAGCCCCCCTTATGATTAATTGTTCAATCTCCCACTAGCATCCGAGTACAGGTGAGTCTGGCGCCCGAAAACTTATTTTTAATTAATTTATATACTTATATTTGACATTTTTGGCTCACCTATTATTTTACAAGCTATATACCTACTATTATATTGAAACACATTGTAGCAAGAAATTAAAAATCTTTCTTTTTTTATTTTTTTTTAATTAATTATTACATTTGGCGCCCGAACAGGGACCTGAGCTTACCATTTTGCCATGAATTTGCTATGTATTATTCACATTTTTATTGATATTATGAGTTGTTGCATTGGTTTATTTTTATAAATAATTTTGCCAAAACATTGTTGGTTTTGTTTAGTATGCAATTTGTATTGTATAATTTATTTTATAACGGCATACTTCCTTTATAAAGAGTTCTTGTGTGTTCATTTATTTACCCCATTGTTTTGTATTTTATTGTGTTTTTTTACGGAACAACTTTCATATATTATTTGTGCATATTACTTGTTTACAAAGTAATACTTTTGTTTATTACTTATAAACATATATTTAAGAAGCAATCTACCATTCATGCTTGATATTTCTTTTGTTTTAAGCATTATTTAATATGCAATATTGCTGTGATTGTGATACATTGAGTAACACAATTATTTCATTGTTATTTTGAGGTTATTTTGACAAACAATTTTATTTGTAATAAGAAAGAAATTATTCTTAAAATTAACATAAAACAACTTTATATTTGCTAAACATTGTTTGAATAAATAAATTTAAGTATACATTTTATAAATAAACTTAAAATATAAACATAAATACTTATAAAATAATTAGTTTCACACTTTGTCAATTTAAATATTTTACTTTTACTTTTTGTAAAAGATGTTGCAAAGTTTTTGTTATAGACTTTCATGAATGCTTTTTCAACTTCATTTCATAAAAATATTTATGCTTTTTGCTTTGTTTTTAAATTGAAAAATAGAAAACAATATTTATTCTTTGGTGACAATGGCAACCAATGAACAAGCTACCGCTGTGCCATCACAGAAAATTTCTATTTCTACGGATACACATGACTTGATTACACCTCCTGCTGTTGCACACAACATGGAATTGCCTTTGATTTCATTATCAGAACAAGCACCTCGCTTTGATCATACACATAATGTTGCTCAGTCTTCACTGCTGGATTCTTGCTTGCCTACTGCTTCGCAGCTGCATAACGATTTATTTGTACATGGTTCTGCAAAACCTAATTATTTTAAGCGGCCTGATTTTTCTAAAAGTAAAATTTTATTTGATGGTAAGTCTTGTGTTAGGGAATTTATTACTAGTGTTGAGGAATATATGGTTTCGAGAGATATCGATGAGCATTTTGTTGTGACTTCTTTTTCTGATTTTCTTACTGGTTTGGCGAAGAAATGGTTCCGTATTGTTCGTACTACTGCAAAGTCGTGGTTTGAGATAAAATTATCTTTATTGAAACAATTCGATAAACTTGATTTTGACTACCAACTTGAGTTTATTTTGCGTACACGGAAACAAAAACCTAAAGAAACTTTATCTGAATTTATTATTGAAATTCAAGACATGTCATGTCGTTTGTCTGATCCACTTAGTGAACAAACCTTAATTAAAATTATTAAACACAATATGTTGCGTTCTTATGCGATGCATTTTATAGGTCGAGGTATCGATTCTATTGATCAAATCATTAGATTGGGCAAGGAAATCGAGGACTTAGCCTCTGAAACGTCATCTGTAAAGTCAACCTTTTCCAATAAAAATAGTATTAATATTGTTAATCAAAATTTATCTTGTTTAAAATGTAAAAATAGTGGACATAACTTTAAAAATTGTACAGTCATACCAGGTAAAGTTTGCTTTAAATGTGGAAATAAGGGTTTTACCACACTTAGCTGTCCCAATTGTAAAGATAAAACTTCAAATTTGGAAACTCAGACTCCAAAAAACTTGTAGGCTTTCGCCGACCTCCTCTTCCAAGAGAAGCGAATCGAGATTCGGCGAAGTGTTTTGCTCCTGATAGAGAAGAATGTAAAAAAGAATTTTCAAACTGGTTAGATTATTTAAAAGTATTTTTCGAATTTTATAAAGTTGCTCCTGTTCTTTTTGTTAAAAAACTAGATAACCGACCATATTTACAATTTTCAGTTAAAAATAAAGATTATATTGGTATTTTAGACAGTGGTGCTAATTGTTGCGTATTAGGTGCGAATAGTCATCTGAGATTTTTGGAAATGGGCTTCAAAATCAAATCCTCTTCTAGGACAGCTCGTACCGCTGATGGCTCTTCACGGCGAATTGTTGGAATTATTGATTTACCAATTACGGTTGATAATATTACTAAAAATATTTCTTTTATGGTTATTCCCTCATTTGAATTAGATATTATTCTTGGTTTTGATTTTTGGTTAAAATTTAACTTAGCTAAAGATATAATTAAAAATGTCACTTTTGTTAATGAAACTGATATTCAAGTCAACGCTATTACTGCTGCTGCTAGTCTTTCTCCCTCCGAGACTGACGAATTAAATAAAGTCGTGAAATTATTCGAAGACATTTCTTATGAAAAAAATGGTTTAGGTTTAACCCACCTTACTGAACATAAAATTGTTACTAGTGGTGACCCAATTAAGCAACGCTATTATCCTTTGAGTCCTGCTAAACAAAAAGAAGTTTATGACGAGGTAGAAACTTTACTTAAGGAAGGAATTATCCAACCTTCGAAGTCTCCTTGGAGTTCCCCTGTCGTAACTGTTCCGAAAAAGGATGGTGGAGTTAGATTGTGTTTAGATTCGCGAAAGTTAAATTCTGTTACTATTAAAGATTCTTACCCTTTACCTTACACATCATATATTTTAGATAACCTTAGAGGTGCAAAATTTATTACTGCTATTGATTTATCCAAAGCTTTTCTTCAAATAAAATTGGAAGCTTCTTCCCGCGAGAAGACTGCATTTTGTATTCCAGGCAAAGGACTGTTCGAATTCGTTAGAATGCCGTTTGGTCTAACCAATGCACCTGCCGAACTGCAAAGATTAGTTGATAGACTCTTTGGACCCGAGTTTGACAAGAATACCTTTTGTTATTTGGACGATTTGATCTGTATAAATGACACTTTTTCGAGTCATTTAGAGCTTCTTAGAAAAGTATATAAAACATTAAAAGAAGCTGGATTAACTGTTAATTTAAAAAAGTGTGAGTTTTGTAAAGAAAGATTAAGATATTTAGGTTATATTGTAGATAGGGAAGGTTTACACACTGATCCTTCTAAATTAGATGCTATAAATAATTTTGCTAGACCTCAAACTTTAAAACAACTTCGTAGTTTTTTGGGATTATGCTCATACTATAGAAGATTCATTAAAAATTTTGCTGATATTGCTTCACCCTTAACTAAATTAACTGGTAAAAAGTCTAAAATTAAATTTGAATGGAATGATGACGCAGAGGAATCATTCACTGCTTTAAAACAGTCACTGATAACTTCTCCTGTGCTTCAGTGTCCTAATTTTAATAAACCTTTTATTTTACATTGTGATGCTAGTTCGGTTGGAATAGGCAGTGTTTTGTGTCAAGAGGATGATAATAATGAACAACATCCTATAGCTTTTTATTCTAGATCCTTAAATAAATGTGAAAGAAATTATAGTACTACCGAAAGGGAACTTTTAGCAATTTTAGATTCAATAGAACATTTTAGACCTTATATTGAGGGCATGAAGTTTACAGTCGTTACTGACCATGCTAGTTTAAAATGGTTATTAAGATTAAATAATCCTACTGGTCGTTTAGCCAGATGGGCTGCCAGAATTTCGCAATTTACATTTGATATCGTTCATAAAAAAGGTTCTTTACACGTTGTTCCAGATACTCTTTCTCGTTATGAAATAGCTAATATAACTGTAACTTCTAATCCAATTATTCCAGTTGATAACGAAATAGTTGATCCTTGGTATAGAAAAATGTTTATAGATTGTCAGAAATATCCTTGTAAATTCAAAAATTTTAGAGTAGAAAATAATACTTTGTATCGTTATAGTAAATCCAAATATAATTTAAATGAAAACTTAAAATGGAAAATAGTTATTCCTAAAGAAGATATATTAGATACTATTAGAGGGAATCATGATGATGTAAATTCTGGACATTTAGGTATTCATAAAACTTTAAATAAAATAAAACTTCATTATTATTGGAAAAGTATGTTTAATGATATTCAAAAATATATTAATAATTGTGAAATTTGTAAAGCCTACAAACATTCAACTTCTGCACCATTGGGTATTATGATAAATCCTAAAAAAGTAGACAGACCCATGGTTATGTTATCATTAGATTTAATAGGTATTTTGCCAAAAACTTATTCTGGTCATAAATTCATACTATCAGTTGTAGATGTTTTTACTAAATATTGTTGGTTATTTCCATTGGCCAGTGCTACCACTAGTTCAGTCTGTAAGTACTTAGAGAAAGATGTTTTTCTCAAGTTTGGATGTCCCAAGATAATTATTTGTGATAATGGAACTCAATTTACTTCTAAAAATTTTGTAGATTTTTTGAAAGGTTTTAATATTAATAAAATATTTTATAATACACTTTATACACCTCAAAATAATCCAGTTGAACGTTATAACAAGTCCATTGAGACTTGTATTTCTTGTTTTGTTCGTGACGATCAGAGAACATGGTCTAAATTATTGTCCCATGTTCAGTTAGCTCTAAATAGTAGTGTTAATTTAGCTACAGAGTTTACGCCTAATTTTCTCATGTTTGGTAGAGATTTAATTTTTGATGCTTCTTTACATCGTTTTAGTAATTCTTTTGAAAATTTATCTCAGATCGATTTTGTTGATCGTTCTATTTTTGCAAAATCTTTGTCTTCACTTGAAGATATTTTTAAGAAAGTTGTTCTGTCTTTGTTTAAATCTTATAAGCGTAATGCTTTACATTATAATAAGGGTCGACGCGTCACTTTTTATGAGGTCAACGATGTAGTTTGGAGGCGAAATTTTGTTCAGTCTAATGCTGCTCATTTTTTTTCGGCTAAATTTGCTCCAAAATTTGTTAAATGTAAAATCATAGAAAAAATATCTGATAATGTTTATGTTCTCAAAGATTTGGATAAAAATACTACCGGTCGTTATCATATCAAAGATATACTTAAAATATAATAATTGTATTTTTTGTTTATATTCACCCTACGTTTTTGTAATTTGATATTATTGTTAGGGCGCCCTCTTATAGATTTTGATTTTGTGAGAAGTATGTTAGGTATTGATCTTTGGGAGTTGAAGAATGAGTGGAAGTATGTATGAGAAATAGTATCATTTTATAGACACAATCAAAAATGGCGATACCAGTATTCGAAATATTTCCATTTATTTTCAGAATTCTTTAGTTTTGTCCACAGTCAAAATTAATAGTAATTTTCAAAATTAAAAAGACATAAACATTATACAAAATTAACTTTCATATGTGGTTAACTTGAGATAAATTAGTCTCCAGACAACATTATTTTATTTTATTGGCTTCATAAAATTTTATTTTTATTTTGTTGTTTTTTTTATACAACATACTTATACATTTTTTTTTGCATGCATTGTGCTGTTTTTTGTCTTTGTCCCTTAAAGACTATTTTTTTGTAAAGTCTGGACAAGTTTTTTGTACCTCCCGGCTTGGACTATTTTTCTCATCCCAATTTTTTATTGTGGACTTTGTTTTCCCCAGTCTTAGGCTGGTGGTACTATTTTTTTTTGTGTATGATCCCGAATTGTTGGATCATACCCTTGTTTACCACATCATGTACGGTAGGTTGGTGGAGTTGCGCCGGCCATGATTGTGTTGGTTTTTTTTTCCTTTATGCGTGATCCCGTATTGTTGGATTCACGCATATTTTCTTTACCACGTCATGTACGGTAAGTTGGTGGAGTTGCGCCGGCCATGATTGTGTTGGTTTTTGCCCTTTTTTTTGTGATCCCGTATTGTTGGGTCACACATCCTTTTACCACGTCATGTACGGTATGTTGGTGGAGTTGAGCCGGCCATGGTCGTGTGGTTTTTTTTTTCCATTTGTGTTTCCATATTGAATGGCACGAATGTAGTTTTTTAGTCTTCATGCTCGGAAAGTCGGTGGAGTTGAGCCGGTCATGAATGTACTATTGAGTCAGTGACGTTGGTGTCTAACTGAACTCCTGTTTTCAGAGAGCGTTTTCTCGAGTCAGCGACGAAGGTGTTTAGCTGATCTCATGGGTAAGGATGTTTTACGAGTCAGTGACGAGGGTGTCCAACTGATCTCCAGAGTTTAGGAAATGTTTGACGAGTCAGTGACGAGGGTGTCCAACTGATCTCCAGAGTTTTGGGAAAGATGGGTTTGTGTTTAGAGTCTGTGACTAGGGTGTCCAACAGATCTCGGTTATTTATGGGATATTTAATATATATTTTTTTATAAATTTAAAATTTATTTATCTTGAGTCTTTTGATGACTAAGGTATTATTTATATTATATTGCTTTTGTGCAATTTAGTTTTGTGTTTTTTCTTTAATGGGAAACTTGATGTTCAAGTTTTCCACTTGTAAAAAAACTTAATGTTTATTATTAAAACATTGTTTTTTTATTTTTTTTTTTGCTTTTCAAACAAGACTTGTTGTTTGGATATTTTTTTTCCTTATGCTATTGTCTCAAAACTGTAGTTCTGCTTTTTTTTGGTTTTTGACCGCCTCGATTCTCGATGCTTTTATCGGGGAAGGGTGAAATGTAACGTATTTTTTTTACGTTACAAAATTTATAATTATTTGTTGGCAGTTTGGCTGTAATCCCTTTGCTTTTCTCCTAAAAAAAAGTTTCATATGATTTGACAGGTGACGAATATTACTTGTCACCGTCGACCTTTAACTGCCGTACGATGCAGATGTAACGTATTTGTTCTATTTAAAAAACCCTTTAATATCAGTGGCAGTATGCCCTGATCAACATTTTTTATCCATAAATATGGTTTAATAGTGCACCAAGATACTTCAGGTGAGCATATTTCGGTGTTTTTCTTGAAATTTTGGTTGGATTGCATCATCCACGTTTTTGCCTCAGGCTATTTTTTACTCATGAAATATTATTGTTTCAGGAGTATGCCGTTTCTAGACGTTTCTAGACGTTAAATACCCGTTTCTAGATGTTTTTCAAAGTTTTCTTACACGTTTTCTAGACGTTTTTTCGACGTTCAATTTGAAGTTATTTCCGTTTAAAACGGTTGAATGCAGGATGTTTTGCTAGAATTTTCATGCTGGATTGCATCGCTGCTTGTCACCATTTGGCATGAGGTTTGGAGCAGCTACCTCAAACCATAAGGCACAGGAGCCCTGCGTGAGACTTTGCTTTGCCATGCACCGTAGGTAACCCTGACCACAGGTATGCTGTCACCATCACCTAACTATTAGTAGTTTATTCATTAACCTTAACAATGCAACATCTTCAAGTTAGTTTTTTCGTTATTTTGCATTTGCTCAATTATTTTAGTATTAAAATTTAAGTTCCTACCGAACCTTAGACAATTGAATAAAACACATAGCAAAGGAAAGCAATGGTTTTTATTAAGCCCCCCTTATGATTAATTGTTCAATCTCCCACTAGCATCCGAGTACAGGTGAGTCTGGCGCCCGAAAACTTTTATTACTACTTTTATTTTTAATTAATTTATATACTTATATTTGACATTTTTGGCTCACCTATTATTTTACAAGCTATATACCTACTATTATATTGAAACACATTGTAGCAAGAAATTAAAAATCTTTCTTTTTTTATTTTTTTTTAATTAATTATTACATCTACTTGAAAAATTTGACTGCAAAACAATTTATTAAGAACAATTAAAAACAATCCTAAGTTATTGTCATGTAATTTAGGAGATTATTGTGATGTAATTCAGTTATCTTTAGAACAATTATGTCATATTCACATAAGTGTACATTATTATGTTAGGATAGACATTATATTAATATATTAAAACACAATGGAAAACAACAAGCCATGACAATATGATGTTATGTTATTTGCTTTGAATGCAAAAAACATGAACAAGTTTTCATTTCATTCTTACTTTGTTATATATTTATTTATTTTAAGGAAACACAGTATACAAATACTTATACACATATAATTTCCAAATATATTACTTAGTAGTTGGATAAAGGAAAACATAATCACAATATTCATTTACAAAATAAAAACAATACTCACAACTAGGTGCAAAGGAGTTTCTCTCTTTGGCATGAAGTCATCACAGCCCAGCAGGTCAGATGAACACCTGAGTGATATACACTCAATATCAACACCAAATATAGTCTTAATTCCAGGGATTTCCTTTAGATACTTTATGAAACTAGTATCATGATATCCAAAATCTACAACCTGTAAATAATTTGGGAACACAATATGTATTAATATCAGTGTTAAAATAACAGATTAATTATTTATAATTTTTTTAGAATTGAACATTTTTACATACCTTTTCCAATTTTCCACACCATCGTTCATCCATAAGACAGTCGGTGACGGCTGCATACCGTTGTGCGTATACTGGTGGGAAGAATACAACACCTTTCTCATCATCAAACTCCGCAAAGACATGATCTTCAGATTCGTCATCATCAGGAACAATGTTGGTTTTCGTAAAACTCAATGAAAAGTGTTTATAATATGGACGTAAAAAGCGGTCTATCACACCGAAAATTGATTCCCGAAAGAAAACCAACGTCTGCAGAGCAATAATCATACTGGACTGTAGATTTTACACTATTTTATCAATCATCTTCGATTCGAAGTAATCAGACAAACAAACAATTCAGATGTTCACATGTTTCACGTTTGTTTGTCAACCGGCAAAAAATCAGAACGCCACTATCGTCTGTCTGTCAATGGTATGTCAAGTGTCAGTCAATTGTCAAAATTTCTTTAGAGGCACATGATATGAAGCTATACTGCCGGAAGAAAAAGTAGTGCGGCGTCATTCAACTATGGCTGACGTAATTTTTATTTCAGTGATTGTAATAATAAGTGTCTGTGTTGACGAGCAATGTGGAGGATCATTGAAATAATCGTCAAGTGGTGTGAAAAACGGATGCGCTTCTGTCGCGATGCAAGCGTAATTCAGTATTGCACTTGCTCGGTTCTCCACTCATGTACCAGCCTCCTTCTATTCTCTTCCCGAGTCGCCAGAGATGGTCGCACGTTTGCATCGATTCAGTAGCGATGCAGTAGCGCGTTGGTAGTGCGTTAGCGTCGCTACTGAAGCGCGTTGCAAACTGTTGCAAACGCAACAGTCATTAGTAGCAATGCGTTTGCTAAACGCGCGACAGCGTCGCTACAAAAAGTTGGCGAGTGCCTTTGCCCACGTGAGAAGTTGCGAAATGTAGGACGTTGCAATATAAAATTGAATAAACACAACCTATTCCGTTCGCGTGCAAAATCTTAAAATCACGTCCGCCATAGTCAAAAGATTGGCTTACGTTGGCACCAACAAAAGTAATGGCAAAGTGTGGGGGTGTAAAGATTGCCACTCGGCAGAATAAATCATGAACTGCACTCGGCATCCGACCCGCCCACAGATTAGAGATCGTGACTCGCCTCGAGTTAATAAGTATTCTTTAAATTTCTAGGAACATAGGTACGCTCATTACATCAACACCGTATCGTCACCGGATCGCCTCGCTCGCGAGCTGTCACGTGTGGACCACGGTCTACTCGGTGACCACGTTTCTCGCTCTTACCGCGCGCAATTTCAAACTGGTTCCTTCATTGTTTTTACTAATTTGTTTGCGGAAAATTCGTTGATGTGACGCTTCCTGGTGGACAACGCGGTGTCCATCGGTGGACAACGAGTGGAGGCGGTGCTCCTGATCCGGACCGGGTGGATCTAATGAGCAATGACCTTACTACGCCTCTGCTTCCCCTTCGGGGATATAGGCTCGGGGATATAGACGTGATGATAATGTCTGTAAAATAATGATTGCAGTAGGTGATAGTTAAAATAATAGTAATTAATATCTGTAGTGTTAATTGAGGTAGCTTGGTATAATAATAACTAATTTTTATTGGCCTCGTGTTAAGTGTCTATTTAAATTGTATATCGCACGCACCCTTATCGCGGGTGTTTTGACTTTATATACTCTAAGGTTTTGACTGAATGCTCGAAACGGATCCGCGGTACAGTAGGTACGTCGTCGCTGAAAACCAGCGTCGCCGGCAACCGAATACTCGTAGTACATCGTACAGCCCTATGGCTCGTGGCAAATGCTGTGGGAAATGCCGTTTTGGCACACAGTTAATTTATTATGTTCTTTTGTTTTTGCGTAAATTATTATTTGGATGCCGGCTTAATCATTATGGTGTATGGCTTCATAAAGAAAAAAAAAATATTTGGATGTTGAATAAATTCATTTCATTGCATTACTTAGATAGACGAAGGGTTAAAAAAATATTTTTATTGCAGATAAGCTGTTGCCCGCGGCTTCGTCCGCTGTTACTATGGTCTTTTAACTCTCCCACGGGAACCCTTTAATTTTCCGGAATTAAAGGAACTAAGATGTTGACCAGGATATAAAGTATCACCATGCAAAATTTCATTGAAATCGGTCATGCATTTCGGAGATTAGCCCAAACAAACAGACAGAGAAAAAATATACACATTTTTGGTAGTTTCCCTCTTTTTACATCCCCCTGACTTGGTTTTAAGCATTTTTTTTTCTATATACAGACATTCGACCTCTACAGTTTTATTATAAGGTAATAGATGTGAAAAAAGGTTTGCATTAAAAATTACACCAAAACCTTTAATATAGATATTTATATTAAAACATAGATAAATTGTAACAATTACATAGATATACTTTTGGCTAAACTTATATCTCTAAGTAAATCGTTTTTGATATCACGTAGCTTTCTAACATCTCGTTTTAACATACTTTTGAGCCTTTTTAGTTTTTCTATATCATTTTGTAATTTAATTCTATGTACTTCTTCACTACTGTTATTTAAAAAATTTATTACTTCTTTCTTATCATTTTCGTCACAACTAGATCGATTTCCATCACTGTTTTCATTGCTGTCAACGACAATGATGTAGTGGTCTGAATCATCTAAATCATCATTTTCATCATCAATATCCGTTTTGTTGCTGTCCCTGTAATCGAAAAAATCAATTATTATTACATTTCTTTGCATGTCAGACAAGAGGCACAGGTGATTATACAAAACTCAGTATTCTTGAATTGATTTTCAACTTTAAAACGATATACGTAAAGATCAAAATAGTTAAGGATATACAACAGTTTGTGGTAGGCTGACGCGCTTTTGACTATACGTAGTTCCAGTGTTCCAGGCTTCATAAAAACCTCCTTTCCTATTATATTACCGTCTTACCACAAAAGACAAATTGAACAGATGCCTATCACTTGTTTAACTACACACTATTTACCGTCTTACCACAAAAGACAAATTGAACAGATGCCTATCACTTGTTTAACTAAACACTATTTACCGTCTTACCACAAAAGACAAATTGAACAGATGCCTATCACTTGTTTAACTAAACACTATTTACCGTCTTACCACAAAAGACAAATTGAACATATGTCTATCACTTGTTTAACTAAACACTATTTAAAGTTTAAGTACGCGTTCAGCGCCTGCTTAATTTTTGTTTAGACGATGTTTAAGCCGCGTCTAGCTCTAGACAATCGTAAAACACGGTCTTGTGGTAACGTTATTTTAAAACACTTCCTTAACAGATGTTTAAGTTTTTTGTGGTAAGATGGTTAGATTTTAAAAATAAACTGACAACTTACTGAGTACTATTATTTAATTGCTCATCTTTAGAGACACGAGAGGCAGAATCAGATTTAAACTCGTTATTTTTCTTTTTCAGTCCTTTGGTGTGCTTTTCTTTAGCTTTTGGTGCAATATTTCTTTTATTTTTTTTATCGTCCTCATCTATATTAAAAATAACTTTACGGACGAATTTTCGATCAGGGAGAATTTTTTTATTATCTGTTTCTATAACTTCATAAACATCACCGTGGTTTAAATTTAAAGAAGTGTCACATGCTTCTTTGATAATTTTAATGTTGTTATCAACTTCAGGTTGAAAACTTAGTATCTTTTGCTCAACGTCAGTTGTACTATGATTCTTTACAATTTCAGATTGTACATTTACTTTTGATAAATCTTTATTTACATTTTCTGGTACGATATTAATTGTAGCTAGTTCTGTAGCTTTTATTTGTACTGGCATTTTTTCGAGTTTATCTAAAAGTATTAATTCATTTATTTGTTCATTGGCTTCTTCATCATTTTCGTACTCTATACAGTAGCTTACATCATCTTCAACGGTTTCTTGCAAAACCGTTTCTACACTGTCATACACTATATATTCAGAATCATGTTCATGTTCCACAGTTTCTAATACTGTTACTTCGTTTTCGTAATAAATATCATTATCACAATGAGAACTCTCATAAACTTCTGATGATTGATCAACTGTTTCTATTATTTGTTCAGTAACCGCATCACTAATACCATAATCTTTCTTTTTTTCCTCTTTTGTGTCTTGACCCATGGATTTTCTGAATAAGCAAACAGAATATATATTTACAATGTGGAATTATTAAGATATCTTATTATTCTAACTATGTTATGCCTTCATTATAAATCTTAGAATAATTAAAACCAGTTTTAATCAAAATAACCTGAGGGTAGGTAGGTATATACAAGCTCACAGTAGAACTAAAATCAAACCTTTTAGGAATATGTCTAACCCATGGGTTTCTATCAATTCTCACAGAGACTTGTAAGTCTTTAACATTTCGTAGTGTTTCTTCATCATCGTTCAATTGTTGAAGACGTTTTTCGAGGCGGCTTTCATTACTGTTGCTTTGTATTGCATCTGTTGAGTCTGAAATTCATAGGCAATGAAACCTTTATCTTTTGCATTTTAACTTTCTATTGTAACTTTCATTATAACTTGTATAATAAAATAAAATGTATGTATGAGCAAAAACAATATTCATAACAATTTATTATAATTTCTGCTTTCATAAAAATTTAAAAAAAGACATTAACTTACACTTCCTCCGTTTCCAAGGAGTTTTTTTAGGAGCAGAAACAGTATTAAGAACGTTGAATACTTCAACAATTTTTCCTGGCGTATCTGAAATATACAATTACTTATTAATTTTATCACTGCACATCTAAAAATCTAGTAACAAACTTTTGTATGATGCAGAGTTTAAGAATTTAGTCTACCCTACCTCTGCTTGATGTTTCTTCTACCGTATCATCAGAATAATCTTCATTCTCCTGTTCTCGTAACAGTTCCTCTCTTATTTCTGAAATAAAAATATTTTACAATAAAAATAATGTCTTTTATTTTATACAGATGGTCAAGTTTGAAATATGGACACATCTATTGGCCCACCTTAGAGTTTAGGTTTCGATGGCCCCTACCTAAATATGATTGGTAGATTGAACAAAAACTATTGATGCAGCTAAAACCTGATACATTTTACCATCCTTTTCGATCGTATTGTTTTAAATTTGAATTCAGAATACCACACGACATGGAGCTACGCCTAACATCAAGTGTCTTCATCAAGGGGCATACCTGACTTGGTATGCCCCTTGATGAAGACACTTGATTTTTGAATAAAACTCATGTTTTATCAAATAAAGGTTTAATTTAATAACGCGTGCTGCCTCCACGGGCATCTATGACAGCTCTCATATGATCAGGCATAGAGTTTATCAACCGCTCTATGAAATTTTGAAGGATCATCTCCCATTCCTCTTCTATGGCAGTTTTCAACTCATGCATCGTCTGAGCAACTGGTTAATGAGCCCTAACACGTCTTTTTAGCTCGTCCCACATGTGCTCAATCGGGTTCATGTCTGGGCTTCTGGCTGGCCAGTCCATAACTGTGATGTTCACATCCCGTAGATATTCTCTGACGATGCCGGCCGTATGGGCTCTTGCATTATCATACATAAAAAGTAAATTTGGGCCCATATGGTCCACGTATGGCATCACATGAGGTTCTAAGCACTCACGAATGTACCTTTTAGCATTTGATGTTGGCAGCCGTGTTCCGTAACAACCTCAAGTTGAGTTTTGCTGCTCGCGGATATACCGCCCCAGA
The DNA here is from genome assembly GCA_910589355.1 of Parapoynx stratiotata. Classification (NCBI taxonomy): domain Eukaryota; kingdom Metazoa; phylum Arthropoda; class Insecta; order Lepidoptera; family Crambidae; genus Parapoynx; species Parapoynx stratiotata. The sequence goes on from OU342459.1 coordinate 14,884,012, forward strand.
CAGTCCATGAGCCACCGCCATAAGCAACCGTCTCTTCAAAACAGCAATGCGCAAAACGCTCTCCCTTACGTCAGTAGACCTTCTTCCTTCCATCATTGCCATGTTACGCAATTTTAGACTCATCAGAAAAGAGTACACGGCTCCAATGCTGCTGAGTCCAATTTAAATGAGTGCGCGCGAAATTAAGCCGCGCTGTTCGGTGGGCTCGCGTTAGTTTGCGGCTATTAGCTGGCTTGTGTGGTACCATATCGCGTTATTTTAACCTTCTCCGAACAGTTTGAGCTCTCACAGATACTCCGTGGAAGTCGCGAAGTTGGTTTTGTATCTCAATGGAGGTAAGGTGACGATTTCTCAAGCTGGTCATCACGATGAATCGATCCTGCCTTTCAGATGTGACCCGAGATCGTGGCCTTCCTTGGCGACGAACAAAGCCGCCAGTCTCTAAGTACCTCCTATAAACATTTCGGACCGCAGATCGACTTAAATTAAGTTGAGCACTCACATTTCTTTAGCTGTGTCCGGCCTGGATAAGTGCCACAGCTTGGGCGGCGAAGTATCCATAGATTATTGACAGAACCTCAACTTAATGTTAAGAATAAGTAATGTTTGTTGCAAAACCAAAGAGAAAAATGACACTTAAGAACAACAAGAATTAAATCCAAGTAAACCAATAAAATAAAGTTTTCTTAGTATTCAATTGTTTGTTATCAACGAACAGGCTCCAAATTGTCTTGTTTCTTTAAAATCAGTGCTCGAAATTAAAAAAAACTATTGATTAAAATTATGAATGTGCCAGGTTCAAAACTGCATGAAAAGTTTTTGATCAACCTAAAATAAATTTTTAGCTATGACTAAACGAAACTGAAAATGCAAGGTGGGCCAATAGATGTGCCCAGAAGTGTATTTACTTTCAATTTTCTTAGACATTTCTTTTAGTTTTTCTATTGAAAATTCCCTTTTGATTTTGTTTTTCTTCATAGACATCAGAACATTAGAAAAAAATCCATTGTTCATGCTATAGCCAGTCAATAATTCAAAATACTTTTTAACAACCTCCCGCTCCACATCAAGAGATAAAAGGTCCATCAACTGCAAATAAATAATAGGGCATAGTTGTAAACAAAAAAAAATTAAAAGAAAAGAAATTTTTAAATGTACAATACTCAAATGTTACCTCCTCCTTTACACTAGGATGTAATCTTCGACCGTGTTGTAGTTTACAAAAATATTCATCTGTTAATGGATGATCATGATGGTTGCACACATATATCACAGTTAGGTCCTTTGCTCCAAAAGGAACAGCTTTCACCAAAACTCTGCAGGGGCAATCATGTAGTGGTACTCTACGGGTTCTAAAATATAACAAAAAAACGCCTCAAGTTTAAATAAATAATCAATGTTTTTAAGGACCATAAAAATAATATCTGTCAGATTATACATTTCCTAGGAATCATATACAACTCTGAGAATTTATACATTTCTGGTAACAACTAGATCAAAATCTAAATATAAAAAAATAATAATTATACCTTTTCCTTAAACCCTTTGCTTTAGAAACATAACTTCTAGGCCTACAAAATACACATTGATAAACATATGTATCTTTTCCATTTTTTCTATGAGAATCAGCACACTTCAAATAGTACTTCCAATGTTTGGCTTTACTATCTACATACAAACGAAAGCTTTCAAGAGATTCAAACTTGTCACCAATCTTCGGTAGTGTAGGATCAATAAATTCAAATAAGTCAGGCTTGTGCTTTCTACAATAATTTTCAGGAACATAAGCTGTAAATTATGAAAGTTATAAGAAACAATAATAGTATTAATCAATTTCAGCAATATAATGACGGTTAAGAATCAATAGTGTCTATCTCAAAAAAGTCAACTTTACAGTAGATAAAAAAAAACATTTCTTGGCTTCAGCTAATAAATTACCAGAAATGTTACAATCACTAAAAAAGATAAATAAATGCTGGAAATACTGTGAATATTGAGGTAGCTGCTTTAACAATCTATGCTAATTTGGACTTTAAATCTATTAATTTAAAGAAGTAAAAATAGCCAAAAATTGAGATAAGACATTATTGATTCTTAACTGTTGATAAGTGTCTTGTTAGAAGTACTTGCTCTGAAATGTGTGTACTGACCATAGTATTTGGTATTAAAAAGGCCTCCAAAAACATGTTTTGTTATTTCACTTTCAGAGTTGGCTACAACAATATCCAACTTTGGCTCCACTGCATGATTTTCAAATTTGTGGAAAACCCTGAAAAAATTTGATGATATTATTTATAACATCAAGGTTCAAACTTAAAGTTTCATTGTTTATCATGCTGTAAGAAATTATATAAGATAAACACCTTTGAACTAATATTTTGGGTTTCTCTGGTTCTGCTATTGGTATTGGAACAACTTCAACTTTGACTTCCTGGTTTGGAGTATGGTGTGAATTTTTCAATTCTGATTCCAGCAGTACAGTATGGTTTTGTTTTCCTTGATTATCATTGTTTTCACATATTGTGTCATTTTGTGGTTGTTCATTAGAATAAGCTATTTCTTCAGACTCACAGCTCTCTGATACATCAGCTTTAACCCCATTTACTATAATCGGATCAGAATTCATACTCATTTTTATGAATTATTTATACAAATATGGGCCAAAGGAGGAGGATAATAAGGTTTACAATCCAATTATTTTTCTCCATGAATCTGAAATTAAATAAAAAAGATTTTTTCTGTTTCATTGTTTGTTGCTTAAATTTCAATTAAAGCGGATAGGGCTAAACAACAATGGCATTTTTGAAGCCTATGAATTGTAGAAACTTTTCTGCTGTTTCATCTATGTTTTGTAAATACTGCCATGATTTAAATAATTTCCCCTAACGAGCACTTACTACTAATAAATATTAATCTCTTTCGAGATGCTTCATCGCGTTAGGTTATGCAAAGTAAAACGTAGTGATTATATTCTCTTTGATGCAAAGAATAGGAAAACCAGGACATCTTCATTATTATCATTGAACGAATAGAAAATAAAATTTTGTTTGTTTTGAGTTTAACTTGTTTGACATATTGGTAAAATAAATAATCTTACCTTTGAGAAATCTATTTTAACGTTTCCTATCGTTACGCCAAAAGAAGGCCAAAAGAGAATTTAAGATTATTAAAATGTCAAATTATAACTTTCTAATAGAGAATTTCATAGAGAAGGAGCAATTATGTCTATGACATTGATTTGGCGGGATTTTAAAACGATTGTTTGTTTCGTGTAAAAAATTAATTTAGTTCATGAAGAAATTGGATGATTTTAATTAGGGGAAACAGTATAGTTATAGTAATTGGCCACTTCAACTTTTATGTTAAAAAAATAGGAATCAAATGGACAAACTTGAGATTTAAATCGACATTTTCGTTATGTGACACTACCATAGTTTTTACAAAATTTCGCTAGGTGGAATAGTTTTATTTCAACGAGTTGTTTTTTCCTGGCGGTTGAATAGACTAGTTGACTCATCTAAAGTAATGAAAATAATGTGTCATTCACATAGTATTTAGTCTAAGGAACCAAAATATACCAAGTTCGATAGATATAAATATGGGATTGCTGTAGAAATTCAATTTAAATATGTTTTATATTTTCTTTTTTCTTCATCTGCGAAAAACGCTATCCACCATGTTCGTGAAATTAGTTAAATAACGTTTCATGTAAACAACTACTACGCATGGTCAAAATCAGTTAAACGCCAGTCGCAACCAATCAAGAATAACTGTCGGCTATGTCACGCATATTGAATTGCGTATTGAATTGTTTACAATAATCGTGACGCTACGGCACAGATAATTCATAGACCATCAGAACCGAAGGCGTTTTTGACATTTAAGCAAAAACGTAATTTGGAATTTAAAATTTATTGTGATAAAGGCTTCAGATTTTTTTTTTTTAATTTGTATGGCAATGGCTATCAGTAATTAATCATTTGGCGCCCAATAAAAAAAGGGTCAACTAGCCTATTTAGGTGTTTGTTAAAAAATTGTTATGTACTACACATATCTTTTTAAACGATATTTTCAAAAGTATTTTTTATATTATGCTACTGAATTCATATGAAATAGTTGTAACTTATTACAAATAAAATGTAGTTTTAACATACGTAGTATCTCTACCTAGTCTGTGGTTTTAACATTTTATCCCATTAAAGTTTTTTTTTTTTTTTTTTTTTTTTTTTTTTAATGGCATCGCTTGCTTTTTGCAATCAGCCAATGTAAAAGTTAGGGAAACAAGCGGTTAAGTAGGATTGGGTAAGGAAAGTAAGAATTTCTAGGATATATATAGTAACAATTAATATTATAAAAACAAAATAATAACTAGAATAATATTATACACGAATGTTAAATAAATTATAATTTAATACCATTATTTATAATAAATGATGATATACATTTATAAATAGATAAATAAATAAATAATAAATAAATATCTTCAGACTTCACACCTATCAACTAGCCCCATTTTAAGCAACTAATGCTGCTTGTGTTACGGACACTAGATGACGGATAAATCATTGAACGATAGTAATGTGGCAGTACAGGTAGGGAATGGAATGTGAAGGGAAGTAAGGTCATTAAAGAAGGAGGAACGATCGTATTTAGCACATGAAAAAAAGATGTGGTCAATGGTACCCACATCCATTCCACAATCACACATTGGATCACTGATTATACCTATTTTAGCAAGATAAGCCGGGGAACAAACGTGGCCTATTCTTAATCGGATTATAATACTAGTTGCTGTTTTACCTATTTGAGCCTTCCAAAACCAAGGCTTACTTAAAATATTAGGTTGAATTTTTGCATAATATTTGCCCTTTACTAAACAACTAGTTTCCCAATTACTATTCCAAGAGTCTGTCATGAATAATTTAGGTAGATTAAGTAAATCATGAACATAAACCTTGTAAGGAAAAACGTCTCCACAATGTACTGCATCTTTAGCAAGTCGATCCGATATCTCATTCCCTACAATGCCGGAATGACTAGGAATCCACGCAAAATTGACAACATAACCCTTTAAAATACATTTTGCTAAAACAGTACGTGTATCATACACTACAGGGCTGTATGAATGCATTTTAAATGGAAATTTGTCCAATAATTGTAAAGCACTCAAAGAGTCTGTCAATATAATTGCTTTTTTAATTTTCATCAGGTGAACATATTCCACTGCTTTGAAAATACCATAACATTCGCCTGTAAACACAGTGGTCTCCGGAGGAAGTTTTATTTTTTGCACAATACCGGAGAAAGAATCGTAAACTCCTATACCAACACAACCAGAAGCAGAGAGCTTGGAAGCATCTGTATATATTTGACAATAATTACTGTAGGTTGAAACCATATTATGTTTAAAAGAAGAAAGAGCACTAGGATTTTCTTTATCGTATAAGTTATAGCGGATAACTGGAGCAGTACTAATAGAGTCAAAACTACAGTCGAAAAGAGGCAGACGATTAGAGAGATGTATAGGAGATTGGAGGTTTTTATATTTAAGATAACTTATAATAAGACATGGCCAGGACTTGTGGATCCAATAAGGGGATGAAGCTATTTCTTCTACTAAAGATTGTAATGTAGAAAAGATTTTATGGTTTGAAAATTGAAGGCTACGAAATAAAAATCGATCAGATAAATACTGACGTCTGATACATAACGGAGGCTCGCAACATTCTGCTTGCAGAACATTTATAGGACTAGACCTCATACAACCTGATATTAACCTTAATGCTTTTGACTGAAGCTTATCGAGTTTCTGCAAGGAACTTAAGTTACAAGGCTCTAGGAGGAATGAACCGTAGTCCAAAACGCTGCGAATCATTGCATTATATATTATTTTTAAGCTTTGTGGATGAGCTCCCCACCAAACTCCAGATAAACATCGTAACATGTTGATTACACGCTCGCATTTAGTAACAATATAATCACAGTGGGATCTACCAGACAGCTTTGAATCTAAAATTACACCTAAAAATTTACACTCAGAATGAACAGGAATAACAGAATTGTTATAAAGAACATCTACTTGGGAATAGGATTTTGAACGAGAAAATATGACTATACGACTTTTTTCAGCAGAAAGATCCAAGCCATTATCATCCATCCACGTTTTTAATGATAGAAGAGAAGAAGATATATGCGATGCAGCAACATCAATAGACCGGTTAGTGGAATATAGCAACAAATCATCAGCATATTGTAAAATTCTAACATTATTTTCAAGAGAAGCATCCAAATCGTAGGTATAGATATTATACAATAAAGGAACAGAGGTACAGAACCTTGTGGCAGGCCTTTCCAGACATGTCTTTTAATTTCAAGTTCTGGAGCAAGAGAGATAATTATTTGGCGTTCAAATAAAATATTCATAATGAAATTTGATAGAAATAACGGAACTTTTAACTTATCCAATTTTATTTTTAAAACTGGAAGAAGAACATTATCATACGCTGAATTTATATCTAGAAAGGCAGCAACAACAGATTCATTAAAGGTAAAAGCTAGTCGAATGTCAGATATAAGAATACTTAAGCTGTCAATTGTGCTTTTCCCTTTTCGAAATCCAAACTGGGAGTTAGACAAAAGGCCTTCACTCTCCACGAACCATTCCAGTCGATTTTTAATTAAATATTCGGCTAGTTTTAACAGGACAGAAGATAAGGCTATTGGACGAAATGACGAGGCTTCAGTCGGAGGTTTATTTGGTTTTATAATGGGCAACACTATTTGAGATTTCCATGCCAGTGGAACATTACCTGTCATCATGACAGTATTAACCAAATGTAAATAATAATTCAGCATGTCTTCACTAAGATTTGAAAAAAATGCGTAAGGAATACCATCTTCTCCTGGAGCAGAATTTTTAGTATTTTGTACAGCACCTTTTAACTCATATAGAGAAAACGGAGCACTTAGGTTTGTTTCGTAATGATCATAATTCGGAACAAATGGGATGGAAGGGAGAATAAAATTATTAGGCACCCAAGGCGGAGCTATTTTATCAGCAAACTGATTAACTATGGTTGGAGAGATACAAGCATGATTTGAAACATTAAAAGCAGACTTGAAGCGTTTAATATTACGCCATACAATAGAGTGAGGGGTATCAGGAGCAATAGAGTGGCAAAATTTGCGCCAGCTTTCGAACTTTTTCCTTTTAAATAATTTCTTAGTTTCATTTGCAATCAAAGCAGCAGCATCGTAGTTCTCAAAGGTCATGTTCTTTCTGTACTTCTTTTCCGCCTCCTTTCTAGCCCTAATAGCCTCAGTACACTCACTATCCCACCAAGGAGGAGATGGTATTTTTGACGACCCTTTACAAACAGGAAAAATATCATGAGCAGACTCATTTAATGTGGTATTTAATGCATTAGCACAGTTATTTTCATTATTACTAATAACATTGGGAAGTGATGACATTTTACTGTCAACTAAATTTTTAAAATGCACCCAATCCTGAGAATTCTTGTCAGGTAACCTAAATTTTCTTGTTGACATTCTTTGATATTTAGGGAGATTCATATCAGGAAATGAAATAACTATGGGAAAATGATCACTACCATGCGCAGATGAAAGTGTAAACCATGACAATGATGAAGCTAAATTAGGGGTACATAGAGATAAATCTACAGCACTATTATTTTGACTTGGGTCTGTACATCTAGTTGGAGAACCTGTGTTCAAAATACATAAATTATGGCTGTCTATTATGTCCAACAATTCTTCCCCAAAGCTATAAGATACAGAACTTCCCCACACTGTGTGTTGAGAGTTAAAGTCACCAAGTATTAGAAATGGTTTAGGCAGGTTCATAATAATATTATTAAGTTCGTTGAAAATTGAAGTGGAAGGATGAGGAATATAAACTGACACTATACAGATATGATTTACATTTACAGCAATTATTGACAAATCCTCACTATGTGTAGGTAATGAAATAGGAAAATAACATATACTTTTTTCTACGAGTAAGGCTACACCACCATACCCATCAGATCTATCTTCTCTAAGAATATTATACCCAGTTATTCTAAAATTGTAATTATGTTTTAACCAAGTCTCTGACAAGGCAAAGACAAATGGTTTATGTTTGTTCAGTAAATAAATTAGTTCACTTTTTTTATTTATAATACTTCTACAGTTCCATTGTAATATTTGGTGAAGGGCCATATTTGGAGGATTGAATGGTACTAACATTAAGTGGGGCATCGTTGGACGGTAAAGTTATATTAAAATGAGAAAGCAACCCAAGAAGAGCTGTAACAAAATCATTAGGCACTTGAAAATCAGACTTTTCAGTTTGTTGTCTACTTAGTACACCATTACTGGATGGTGCCTGAGAGAAAGAATATTCATTTATAATTGCATCATGGGCTGCTTTATCATAACCCTTAGATGAATAGGGCTTATGTGGTTTAGGTTTCAATGTAAAAGTTTTTTTGTATGACGCTCCTCGGTTTATAGGGGAATTTATATTAGCTGTTTCTTGCATAGGTGTAGAAATTAAAGCTTGAACATAAGATTTTGTAATTGGTGGGTGTAATTTGGATGCCTCTACATACGAAACAGAGTTCTGAGCCATATAGGACTTAATTTGAGTCTGTCTCACAAACTCTGGACACTTTTTATTAGTTGCAAAATGCAGACCGAAACATGAGCAACAAGAAGCATTTTCCTCGGTTATATCACACGACTCACCACTGTGGTCTTTGCCACATTTATAACAACGAGGTTTAGATCTACACTGAACTTTAGTATGACCAAAACGGCAACAATTAAAACATTGAATTGTTGGGTAAATATACAAATCAACAGAAAGAGCATTGAAACAACAAAATATTCGTTTAGGTAACACCTGACCATCAAAAGTTAAAACCACAGTGTGTGATGGTTTCCATTGAGGAGACCCATCTACAATAGATTTATAATTAAGCCGCCTTACTTTTAAGATTTCTCCACAACCAATTGGGACCGTAATACTTTCTTTAACTTCTTCCAGAGACCAATCTGTGGGGATGCCTCTAACTATACCCATTCTAGTTACATTAAAAGTAGGAATAAATGCACGCAAGTTATAAGACTCTAGACTTGTATGACTTACAAAATTATTTGCATCATTAAAATTTGAAAAGGAAAGAGATATCTTATTACGACCAATTTTAATAACACTACCATTTATAACATTCTTAAAAGAATACTTTTTGAGGTATTTTCCAAAAGACATTGGGTGGATGGAGGATCCGTCATTGGGATTTTGTTGCTTTTGATGTACATGAACTACATAAGGAGCCAAATCAGTCTTATCATACAGTTTTCTACCAATTTGTGTGGGAATGGATGTAGATAGTGTAGGATCAACGGGTTTGTTTTCAACAACCGGAGGAATCTGATGTTGGCTATTAATTGGAATGATGTTTTCTTCACAGTCACAGTCCGATGGGCGTGCTTCTGCACCATGTTTCCTCCTTCTTTTATTGCATTGTTTGCATATTAGAACATGCACGCGGCTCTTACGCTTTAGAGGACGATTAGATGTAGATGTATCGGTTTCCATTCCCGATTCATTTGAGACTATAGTAACATAATTACTTGCAGGGGGAACGAATCCCCCTGGATCAGGGGGATCGTTCATATTTTACAGAAAATTCAAATTTTGACTTACCAAATAGCTGCTACTATATACACTTAATAAATAAAATACACAAAATAAATAATAAAAACCTAAATTCTACTCAACTGATCACTTAAACCATAAAAATTAAAATTTATCCAAAAAAACGCGGTCGCTCACTCAAAAGTTTCCCGCCCTTTTTCCCCCATTAAGGTTCACGATAATTTGAATAGATTACTGACATTTACTGTACATTATGTGAGTTTTACGAATAATACAGTAATTGGTATATGTATACTTTTTTATTTACGTTTAATTTATTAAAATCGTTATTTTAATTTATTTTCTAAAACAAAAGTATACGTATACCTACGGACGTATGTTGAAATGAAATTCGAGATTTCAAATTTTTGGTCATCCATCCAATAACAACCATGGTTGATGTTGCTTTATTTCTAAAATCAAAGCAAAAGAGTACTAAACACTGCAAACGAAGTTCATCGTATAGATATAGAAATGAAATTAGAAATTATTTTTTTTTCATCCATCAAAGATAAAATCAGGATCAAAGATGCTTTGTTGTTCTGAAATCGAAACCGCCTCTCTGATCTAGTGATTCACACCACCGGGTGTTGATCGGGAGGTCCGGGTTCGATTCCCCATGGGGGCGGAAGTTTTTTGCTTGGTTTGGTTGGTGGTGGGGCTTCCAAAGCCCGCCTGGCTAGCTACCACCGTCTTATCTAAATTTGTCGCCATAATAACAATGTTATAAGCATTTGTTGTGTTCCAGGAATCAGAGGTAAGGTAGCCAGTTCCTCAGTTGTTGAGGATTTACAGGTGAAGCTCGCTTCCACCTTCGGCCTTATCGTCACTTACCATCAGGTGAGATAAAGGCCAAGAGCTTTCCTGTCATATGTAAAAAAAAATGAAAAAAAGCGTACTACAACCAAGTTCTTCGGAAATTGAAATGGAATTCAAAATTATAATGTTTTGGTCATCCATCCATAATTTAACCGTAGTGAAAATTTGTTTTGTTTCTAAAACTAAAATTACTAACTACTACACTATTCTGAATTCTACATAATACTCGTAAGTATATAAAAACAAGGCAACTTACACTTTGGTTGGACTTTGGATGGGTGACCGAACGTATGTAATGCCAACAGAATTGACTGAAACTTAAACGTCTTATGACCATGGAGGTCCAACTCCAATTCTACAGTACAAATAAAATCTATTTTTTAAATATGGAACGCTTTTTGTACGTGTAAGTATTGTGATGCAGTCAAATTAGACTAACTTCTGCTTCCACAAATAAATGGTTTGATTTGATTTTGATTCAGATTTTTTTCTTTCGATACAATGAATTAATATTCCCGTAACGGAAAATATTGATTTTCAATAATGCTCAATTCCACAATGAAATGAAATGAAAATGAAAATAAACTTAATTTTACACCAGATAAATAATCAAAATAACATTATAAACAAGAGAACACCAATTGTACTGTTGTTTATGATGTTATTTTGGTAATTAATATAGTGTACGGCCTTATCGCTATGAGCGACGTCTTCCAGGCAACTTCCAGGCACAATATGCTATCTTGCGCCTTAGTTTTTTGTTAGTTTTGAATTTTGCCAAATTTGTCCAGGCAACGTCTCGACCGCGCTGATTGATCCCACTGCCTGTACCACTGAGTTTGAATTAAAAACTTAAGTACAGTTCATTGTGAATATCGCTTGCTCACATTGTGCTTTTTTTTTTTTGTTTACGCCGGGAAATGCATTAAATTGCATACCACCGGGTGCGTGAGTTCCCGGTGGTTATGTGGGGCTCTCCTTCCCAGAAGGGGAAGGCCTACCCACTAAAACCCCAGCGATGGCCGCCATCAGGCATGACAGGGGCCCCAGGGTCAAATATTGCAACTGGGGACCCCCCAGCCTACGCTCCCCAGCGGACGCCGCCGCGGGCGGCACCGCGTTAAGAACAGCGCAGCCCGCGGCGACGTGCCACACCACGACGACAACCCCCAGCCATGAGGGGGTGTCATCCCACCACTCAGCGACACTGCAGGAGTGAAAGCCCGCAGCACCACCATGGCCGAGCCTCAGTCAATCGCTTCTCCGAAGAGAAGCGGGCACTAGGACGCGGCGCTACCCTGTAGGGCACAAGCGCCCCCGCCGGCCTAGTAGGCCGGCCATCCCACGACCCCCCAACTGAGGGTAACAGGCTCGCCACCTGTTACATGGGGACCTAACATATCTGGCAAAATGTGGGTCTGCTCCTCTGCCTACTACTGGGAAAGAGGCGTGATGATATGGTATGTTACGGCTCGTAGCTCATTGCCCATTGTATTTAAGTGGCCGCCAAGTTTAGGTTGTTTTGGTGGTCTTAGTATAAGCACCTCCTGCCCTGTTGCTAAAGGAAGCTTACAGCCCAGACCTCCGTCTCCTGAGGTGTAGGTGGGGACTTTTGGGCTTTCACCAGCTAAATATTATAGTACGTTGCCAAGTTCAATTTGTTTTGGTTGATTAGTCATTTTATGATATCATTATCTACTAAGATATGATTAAAATAGACGCTTACAACATTATTCATATCTTCAGGCGATCCTAGTAAAGGTGAAAGTAGCATTGTCAGTCAGGGCATTGTCTGTGATCTATCTTTCTAATCTGTAACCAGTTTTCTAATAAATCTAGTAGGTGGCGCATTAATACACCAATGACGAAATCTACTTGGTATTATGCCTAATCCAAGACGCAATATTGTAATTGTTAATGCTATATGCGTAAACTTAAATCACTAGCACAATTATAATAATGTGTATTGTCATAAGGTACCTACTTGTAGACACTAACTAGTAACACTGTGTTATTAATTACTCATCTACTTACAAATTTACCTTAGGGCTTTTTCGACATTTCTAGCCTTTATAATTACACGTAATGAGGATCAGTAATGGTTTATCAAATTAAATAGAACTAGTACCCTAGTCGTTCTTAAAGACGTATGATTGATATATATTTTTGAATTATTAAAATCGGACCATTATTTACGAAGATATGAAGTATTAAACATAGGCCATCCCCGATGCTTAAACTCGATACACGAGTACTCGTATATCGAGTGTGACGTCAAAACAACGGATAGAACCGACATTTAGTATGGATTTTCCATCTCAACTGAACGGAATGTCCGGATTAAATAATTCAAATAGTTGTATAAAGGTATTAAGCCAGTCTTGAACACGAAATCATTTATTTTAATAAGAATTAATACCAAGCTACAAATAAAGTGCCTTAACTAGCGGCGAAATTTTAATTAAAATTTTAATGTAACAAAAACACTTATTGTGGCTATATGCCGTCGCGACATTTTTGTAAGTAATAATTGTGTTATTCAAAGTCGTTGTGCATAATTTTATTCTATTATCTATAGTTTCTGCAGCGCACGCGATGGTGAGAATATTTTTGGTAATTTTTTTACACCAACTCAGGGTTTAAACAAATTATTTCGTCCCCGTCCTTAGCCTATACTCGTATTCGTCCCGCTACTGGGCACAGGTCTTCCTCATGGAGAAATACTCCAATGTTTCTGGGCGGTAACACCACCACGCTGGCCCAATGCGGGTTGGTGGGTAGAAATGGTCGCAGGACCAACGGCTTAACGTGCCTTCCGAAGCACAGAGGAGCTCGAGATCACAAAGTTTTGGTCACCCATCCACGGCCTGACCATGGCGAAGGTAGATTTGTCTTTAATCGAAAGTCAAAGCGTACCTAACCATTACGCCACCGAGCTCCTCAACAACTCTCTCCTCAACTCTGATTTCCCTTCAACGAGAATAAATCTTTCGCCTTTTTTACAAATTCATTACATGTAATTAAATTTTTTACCCCTTCTTTACACCCTACAACAAAAAATGTCGCGACAGCATATGTCTGTTATAGTCTAGCCACCATAAGCGTTTTTTTTTAAATAAAAAAAGCTCTTTATTTGTGTCTTGGTATTAATTCTTATCATGATTACGTGTTCAAGACTGGCTTAATACCTTAATAACTTTTTGAATTATTTTATTCGGACATTCCGTTCAAAAGATATCGCAATAGAAACTCCATACTTAATGTCGGTGCTATCCGTTGTTGTGACGTCACAGCTATTTCGGCGGCCTCTCGTTGAACTTTGCTATTAATTTGGTCATAACTTCGCGAGTTCTGGTTGTAGAACAATAATTTTTGCACTGTGTCTTAAGGATATATTAGCTCTATAAATCTGCATTCTCAGTTGAAAAAGTTACGGAACTTCACTATGCGTGCAGGTTGGTGACTAAAATTGCTTGCAATAGCTTTTCTAAAGAGAGAAAAACTCTGGATAACAAAGTTTTGGTCACCCATCGAAGCTCCAACCATTCTACGCCACCGATTTTCTCTACAATAATTAACTTGAGTAACAACTAACAGTCAGAAGTCAAAATGTAAAAGAACATTATGTAATTGCTTTTAGTTGACTAACGTTCACTATAGTAGCTATCGCAGAGTCTCAGAGGTCAAGCTAAAAAACAGTGTAACCGCAATATATTATCTCAACTCTACTCGTACGTAATCTATCTGTCTGACATAGTGATCTATCAACGCACAGCCTAAACCACTGGACGGATCGGGCTGAAATTTAGCATACAGGTAGATGTTATGACGTAGGCATCCACTAAGAAAGGATTTTGATTAATTCTACCCCCAAGGGTATAAAATAGGGGATGAAAGTATGTGTGAAACTTTGTTAATTTTAAACCGATCAGGCTGAGACTTTGAGAGAAAATGAAAGGGTTCCTGTGGGATAGTTAAAAAACCATAGGACGAAGTCGTGGGCAACATCTAGTTATATTATATAGCACTACCTAGGTAATCGTTTAGTAGTTGAGGGTTCGATCCCAACGCTTGTACCACTGAGTTTGAATAAAACTATAAATAATAAATAAATAAATAAATATCCTCAGACATTCACACCTATCAACTAGTCCCATTTTAAGCAACTAAATGCTGCTTGTGTTACGGATACTAGATGACGGATAAATATATTTAATAGATAAAAACACATAATTATTCAGAATATATATAATATTACACATATATAAAGAACATCCAAGACTGGAGAACAAATGTCTGAAAATTCATCACCCAAACACTTGCCTCCATTGGGGATCGAATCCAGGACCTCTCGAGATGGCGGCGCCTTGAGAACGGCGTACAGACCACTCGACCACGGAGGTCGTCAAACTGAACTTATGTACAGTTGTTTGTGGATATCGCTTGCCTCACATTGTGCCCGGTGCATGGCAACAGGATCGCGACCTGTTACATGGGGACTTAACATGTGTTAACACCTAACACCTCTGCCTACCTCTCAGGGAAAGAGGCGAGTTGACATGTTTCTCCACAACTATGGAAAAAATTTACTGTAAAATATTCAACCAGATGCATCTCGATAATCATTGTCGTTTTCCTTATTAATAGAGGTATATGTGTCTTGACATTTAACGTCTTGACTTGACGTTCGTTACCTAAGCTATCTAACGTAATATTCAGTTCCTAGGTAGACATTTTAAATTTAGGAATGACCTTATACTTAGTGATCTTCAAAAGGCATGTTGAAAGAAAGAAAGAAAAAGATTTATTGACCAAGAGCTACATTTCCTTAAAATTTAATATACAATAATGGCCTATTAGGACCCAACCTCAGCATGTGACTACGTGCCCAGGACACCACCGATCTCTTTATGAATTATGCTGTCTAGAAGTGTAACGATAAAGTTCATTGCTATCAAATTGTTGAGCGAGTTCGGCCTATTTCTTTATAAAGTGTAAATTAATATGCACGCCGCATGGTCCGCGCCTTTATTTTGGGCCCGTACTGTTATTATTCCCGGACTAGAAATATTAAAGTGGTCGAATCTCATTAGGGCAATAACATAATTATTTTACTATAAAAAATATGTATAGGTAATTTGTTTTCTTGTACATGCAAATAGAATAAAAAGTTGTGGGACACGGCAACCTATTTGCACATACTTCGAGGGTATACTATCCTAGACAGCACGTTAAGTAGGCTTGGATCCCAGGACATCCAGTACTGTGACACGGCCGTCAGAGGTTAGCCTTTTCTTCAGCCCTTATAAAGGAGCTCACAAAACGGCAGCTATCATATATATTTATACATATAATAAAACTGTAGAGGTCGAATGTCTGTACATAGAAAAAAAATGCTTAAAACCCAGTCAGGGGATGTAAAAAGAAGGATTATACCAAAAAGATTTTTTTTTCATATTCTTTTCTCTGTCTGTTCGTCTGTTTGTCTGTTTGTCTGTTCGTCTGTTCGTCTGTTCGTCTGTTCGTCTGTTCGTCTGTTCGTCTGTTCGTCTGTTCGTCTGTTCGTCTGTTCGTCTGTTCGTCTGTTCGTCTGTTCGTCTGTTCGTCTGTTCGTCTGTTCGTCTGTTCGTCTGTTCGTCTGTTCGTCTGTTCGTCTGTTCGTCTGTTCGTCTGTTCGTCTGTTCGTCTGTTCGTCTGTTCGTCTGTTCGTCTGTTCGTCTGTTCGTCTGTTCGTCTGTTCGTCTGTTCGTCTGTTCGTCTGTTCGTCTGTTCGTCTGTTCGTCTGTTCGTCTGTTCGTCTGTTCGTCTGTTCGTCTGTTCGTCTGTTCGTCTGTTCGTCTGTTCGTCTGTTCGTCTGTTCGTCTGTTCGTCTGTTCGTCTGTTCGTCTGTTCGTCTGTTCGTCTGTTCGTCTGTTCGTCTGTTCGTCTGTTCGTCTGTTCGTCTGTTCGTCTGTTCGTCTGTTCGTCTGTTCGTCTGTTCGTCTGTTCGTCTGTTCGTCTGTTCGTCTGTTCGTCTATATTTTATCAGGAGACCACACACGGCAGCTCTAATGTGTATTTTTACAATTTCTTATCATAAGGATGCGAAGGCAAATAAAAGCAGACTCACGAACAAAGGCATACTTCGATACTTAGGACAATTGAAAGTTATACATCTCGAGATTTAATGTACATTAATATGAATTACCTACCTATAGCTGCTGTCTGTGAAGTCCTTTATTCTCATCTGTCGATTTACAGATTTGATTCGGATATACACGTCCAGGCTCGCTCTGATGTAAAAGTGTCACTTGTGGTGTTTAAGTTTGTATTTAGATTCCGTGATTCGTCAATGAGAATAGGGGGATCTTTTTGCTAGTCACACCAAAGTCAGAACATATTGGAAGCTGATGCCTGTTGCCTGAAGTTATTTGCGCTTTAGGCTCACTGAGTATCAAGGCCCCAAGGTGGTTCTTACTACCAGACTCCTTTTATCCTAAACTGTCGGAATACATAAACGAATTTCGGATTCTCTATATGTCACTTTTCATAGTGGCGAATCAAAGAGAGACAGAACGCGACATTCCGAATCGAATTTGTCCGACGATCCGACAATGACTTTGCTTTCTCACCACACACATAAAAATATTTCGCAAGCTTTTTATTCTTTTTAAAAGTAAATAACTAGATGAGGCTAATGAATATTAAGTTTCCATTTGTGATAATTCATTCAAATTATTTAATAACAAATATTTTGGTCTCCTTGGAATATATAAATTGTGAACACAGGTCAGGGTAAAATTTTATAAATGTCCACATTCAAGTCTACGTCTCGATAAAAAACTAAAAAAAAGTTATTTATATTTTAGCAATACATAGTTACCTAATAATTAGACTAGTTCACAATTTATTTATCTGATTAAGAAGTCAACAGTATACCTCCATTTTTCAATATTACATATTGAATGAAAATATCAAATAGTAGCATATCCATAAGAACTAATCAACGATTTTTTGTCGACCTAACAACTTGCGCTCCACGTCACGAAAATTCCTGAGTTGACGGCATCCCCTGATTAGAGATCTATGCCACCGTGAATTGGGCAAATTAGTATTGTTTCCAGTGGTGGAATTTATTAAATCACACCTAAGTTTTCGTACCGGTTCTGGTGCGTGTGCGCAAGTCAGAAAGAAAAGGCGCGCGCGACGCCCGAGTCCGTCAGTCTCGCCAGGGTCGCCACAGGGGTCGGACCGCAATCTAGTCATTAAATTTATATATTTTTTTGGAATCGAAAGGTCAACATGAAAGTGTTCATCATTTTGGCGGCGGTCGCTGCGTTTGCGAGTAAGTATAATAATAAATTACATATAAAGAATAATTTATTTTACTGTATTTACTATTATCCTTATAAATAATAGTAAAAAAAGCTTCGGTTAATAGTCGTCTAGATTCAGTAAACGTATCACTTACAAAAGACATCAACGCGTTTTATCATGAATCAATAAACGGTTTTTAGTATCGTGGAACACGATGCTGCATTTTAATGGCAGAAATGTTAATACAGTTGAACTTAAATTAATACTGAAATAAAATTAAAGTACAACACATCCCTTTATAAGTTTTTTGTACTTAAGTTTATATATTATGTAATCTTTCTGTTTTACTTTTAATATTCACAGGCAGATTTTTTTTTATATCCAACGCCGATAGACGGAAAAAAAAAATTTCAAATAAAATCATATACTGCAGTTTATTTTTAAGTTTTTATAAAAAATTTGACTACGTACAATAGATTTATCTGGCCCTATTTAATTTCAAGCCATAAATTGCATGAAAATTTTGCAACAGCAAAACACAATTTACATAAAAATACTTATATAACAAACTTGTTATTGATACTAGGTTAAGATACAAGTCGAATATCGTCTTATTGACCGTATTTACAGACAAACATTAGAAGTCGTGTTAGTAACATGTTGCGAGATGTAGTCTGCGACATAATTACGTGATTTATGTCATGTTCAAGTGCTTAAGGCTTAAAGGCTTCGAATTATCGTGACGATACATGCCTCACGACATTGGAATCTTTGGTTCGTTTCTCACGATCGTCTTCAAGAAATAATGTATTGAATCAGTGTTATCTACTTAGCTCTTGAAAATTAAATGTAATGTCTTAAGGGACAATGAAGTTGAAGATTAACATTATAAAGTTCTTATATTATTGACGACCTCTGTGGTCAAGTGGTTTGTGCGCCGGTCTAAAGGCTTCGCCATCTCGAGAGGTTCTTGGTTTGTTCCCCGGTAGGGGCAAATTGTGTAATGAATACAGGAATTTGTTCTCCAGTCTTGGATGTATATATAAGTATTGTATATTCCTCATCTAGTATTCGTAACACAAGCAGCATCAGTTGCTTAAAATGGGGCTAGTTGATATATGTATGTCTGAAGATATTTATTATTATTATTATATGCAAAAAATTAGGTAGCTAGTGCCCGGTGCATGGCAATTGGTTTGCTCTCTGTTACTTAAGGGCTTAAAATATAAGATGACTTTGGGTGTTACTCTCATCGGAGATATAGGCAATATAATTCGTAAATACTCATTTCGCAGTGATACCCCTATCTTGGAACACGAAAAAGCTATGGTACATCCACGCTCCATACTCTCATACTCGCGTTTGGTTGTGGTAAATACGTCCTTATTTAGACCGATCGAGGTCCAGTTCTCTTTTGAAGTCTGTAAAATCAATCATGTTCGTATCAAAGTGGGTCTCAGCTTATGTAATAGATACATAATGAGGCTGAATAATTGTCGTTATGTGACAGCCTCTCACACGACAGTACTCATTTACTCATTGCGAAAGCATTATGCTACTATGTCCAATGATTAAAAACTCTGAATTAGGTCACAATAATTTTGAGTATCGGTGGCGTAGTGGTTAGTACGCTTTGGGTTTCGATATCGAAAACAATGCTACCTTCGCCATGGCCACGCCGTGGATGGCTGACGAAAACTTTGCGATCTCGAACTCCTCTGTGCTTCGGAAGGCGCGTTAAGCCGTTGTTCCCGTTCCCGTTGTTCCCATTGTTGTTTCTACCCCCAACCTGCATTGGGCCAGCGTGCAGCGTGGTGGTGTTACTGCCCAGCATCATCATCATATCAGACTATTACCGCCCACTGCAGGGCATAAGCCTCCTCTCTCTTGCGCCAATTTTTTCGGTCCTGCGTGATCCGTCCCCAGGTCTTTCCCGCGTCTCGCTCGATGTCGTCGACCCATCGCATTATGTCACTTTATCATTATAGGTTACTTACTCCTCATGTATACCATACTCCTCGTGTATTTGTTTCCACGAGGAAGGCCTGTGCCCAGCAGTGGGTTTATAGGTTGAGGACGACCAATTTTGAGCATACTTTCAATCAAATATTAAGGAAACGTTAGTTATTGTATGCCTTGTTCTAAATATCGTGATGTTAAGGAAAGTATGGAAAGTAGAAAATCGCTCACGTGAAGAATTACGATTCCTTTGTCGGTGGTAATTTGAATAAAATTTGTTACCAATAAGCCGCTCAATAAGTTTTACACGTTTGATGAAGATTAACGCGAGGAATCCAAATTAATAGTTTATATGTAAAACGAGGAATAGAAACCCCGATAAAATACAATATGGTGCTTCACTACGGTTTCAAATTTTGTTTAAAATTACGGACTTGATTATTGTTCAATGAAAAATTGTTTTCGTGTCAGTATTTATCTAAACCAAAGGTATATTGATGTTATTAAAAATATTAATGTAGGTGCAATTTAAACGAATAGTAATAATAAAGTTTACAAATACATCCAACTATTTTAAAAGGCCTAGATTTATAGTCTGATGATATTAATGCGCATTATAATTACAAATATTAATATCATATTACAATAATTAAGACAAATAAAGTATTCTACTTAAAATATATTTAACATTTAATTCGCGTAATCATTACAAAGAGAAAGTCGATTTCTCTCCAGTAAAAAATGTAACAATGAAAAACTAAATTTCTACTGAAATGTTCTTGGATTTGAATGAACGCCCACTATTCGCACTCCAGTGATTTTTCGGCAATCGGCATTGACATTCACCGGCTTTTTGCAATTGAAAATTTTCTGCCTACAATTGTTATATTGCAAAATTGTGTTGACATAAGTAATATAATAAATGAGTTTAACACGTCTACGTAGACTTTACGTTATATTTAATGTTGTATATATTTGTTTTTTAAAGAATAATTTGAGACCGTTAATTTGAACGCGATCTCACCTGATGGAAAGCTGCGATGTAATCTTTTGTGGTTAAAATTGTTAATGAAGATATTAACTGTACGAAGACAGATTTTTGGTAACGAGTTGATTAATTTTTATAGTTTTAAGCCCTTGGTGGCCATCGCGAACACCGGTGTTCACAAACAATTGATGTTTCTATTGTTTCGACCATTGACTAGTTAAGTGAAGTGAGAACAAATTATTATGGTTAAAAAATAGTTCTTCATATTTACACATAACTGCAATTGCCCCTCTCTAGGTCGGTTCGACACAACATGTCTTCTTCTTTCATTCTTCACTGTCACTGATTTGACTCAAATCACCTATCTTTCTTATGAATCACCACCGCTTCTTTGGTGTCATTATATTCTTCTCAACTCGTAATGTGTCTATCTATCCTACGCAAAACTATTGCTGTTCCCTTTTAAATTATTATCATGTTCATGAATATTCCGAGAATAAATATGATAATAATAACTGAAGGTAGACATGTTTTCACTAAAAATTAAAAACAATTTCCTTAAGGTAAATAAGTTTCGTAAAATCTGATCGTTTACTTAGAATATTTTGTAAGAAATCAAGTTTCTTCAAATTAAAATGTAAAGTGATTTACATTCTTCTGTTAAATATAATGCTAATGTTTCTATTAATATTGTAATTTAGTCTTCCTCGGCGTTCAATGTTGCAATTATGATGATTGCGATGTCATTGCGCATAACTTGAGGTTGACGTAGTATATTTAGGAGTAATGCACCGGAATTTTGCATCTTCTTTTATTGCATCTCTTTCTTTTTATTATCAAAGAAAACTGGACATTTTTGAACCAAAAATTTTAGTTAGCGGCCACTACAGATTATAATTTCTAAATGAAAGCTATAAATATGTGCTTCATTTTTTATTATCGGTATAACTTTCAGATGTAGTTAATTTAGAAGATGTCTATCTAATTTCCAATATGAATATGGTAGCAGAGATAAGTACGGATTAAGTGTGAATAGCAGTCAAGAGAATATTGAATAGAAAAGCAATTGATTCTGATGGTATACCAGTGGAAGTATGGAATGTTTTAAAAGCGGATAGATGGAAGTTATAGACTTAATTTTTCAATAAACTGGTGTAAGATGTGACTATCTCTGAAGACTGGTGGAATAGTATCTACACTTGCGTTAGTCTTCAACAACAAAGGTAAGGTTCAAGAACGAGGCAACCAGTACTGCAACAGTTATAGGGGAATAATGGTCATGTCACACAGTATGAAAATGAGTGAGTTCTGATATGAGAAGAAAGGATGTGGATGTAAGCTGACAAATGAGACAAGTGAATGGAAAAGGAAAGTTGTGTCAACCCTAGCTAAAGTGGGAAAAAGGGAAGGAAAAAGAAGAAGAAATGTATAAATAGATAACTCTTTCATATGTACACAAAATAGGAGTTTATGGTGTGTAGTTTCCGGTATATCATTACTTCCCAGAAATCGATCCTTATTAACAACACTATCGAATGGTGTAATGATGCAGAATGTGTTTTTTTTAAATCATGTGTTTGATTCTTGGCTAGGATTACAGATTTTTGAAAAATCCAATGATACAGTTTTATTTGTCATCAAAATTAGACTCGCGACTCCTTCGAGCATTTTTCGATATTCCTTATAGTTTAGGATTTGGCCCTGAAGGCCCACTAGAAAAATTCACCCTGTGTATGTATTTTAGTACGGTTCATGCTTACATGAGTTTCCTGAGTTCGCATCGCACACGATAAAAAGCTAGACAACAATGATTTTTTATTTTTTTTATACATATTTAGTGAAACTCAAAATAGACAGTTTATATTACGGCAATTTGGCAAGTTACTACATACACTTTGGAAATCGTAGAAATATACACTATGTCATGTTTTATCTAACAATACATAGAAAAGAACAAGCGTTAGGTGTCCCTAATAGTCAATTGCATAATTTGGTATGTTTATTAAAATTACTAGTGATAATCATGTACAGAGATAATATGACTAATAGCTTGACTAATTGAATAAGCAATATGATATTATTATTTGATATCTGGTGTTGAATAATGTGAAGCAAAGAATTTTTCGCCTTTATGTGTAGAATTATTATATCCAGAGGAGGTTATTTAGGGTTGAAAACAAGTACAAATTTTGATTAGAACCGCTATTATAGCAAATAGTTTGGTATTTATATCGCAAAGAAAGGACATAGGAAACTGTGTGTTGATCTCTTGTTCACAGTCATATATATTTTTTGTTCAGAATTAGGCTGTTTCGGGGCTAGAGTTAAACTGTTTAAACACTTTTTAAACTATCTCAAGTCTGTTTCGGGGTGACCTCAGATGCATCAGTCGATGCATCATGTCGTAAGTTGCACCTCGCTTTCACTTCGTTGCGTAAGCGCAGCCTGTTGCGATACTACCGCCTTCGCCGATAATACCTTGGCTGCTTATCCCACGTTTGGAATTCAAATAATTGGGTCAAGTTGTAAGGATACTAATTGAATTATTTTTTCCAAGTCTTCATTATTAACATATTTTTTTTTTTTGGAAAATATTTTTAACGTAAAACTGTATCCCTTAATTTAACAACTTTTTTACTTGATCCGATATTATGTATTCATAATAATTTGTCGCATTCATCTCCTCAACATTATGAGTCATACATGAAAAAATCGGAACATCTTTAATATATGTTAAAGTTAAAAATACAGACCTTGACACTTAATATTATGTATTAAAATTGCTAAAGTTTCTATTTAACATACAAATGTAATTTTAAGTGGGTAACTCATTTATCTTGTTTTATTAAATGTTGTTGCTGTGTCTCTATTTAGGTTTATAGACTCTCTAACCAGGGATATCTGTCTACAGATTAGTGAGAGGCACAGAACCGTAACATTATCAAATATCAGAACTGGCAAAAAATGATGTATTTTGATTCTAAATTAATACATAATAAAGATCGCTTAGCGTGTCAAACCTACATAATTAGTAGTTGTTGAACTATAGCTAATAAGCCGCCAGTGTTACATGCAAATACATGTCAGCGGCTTGATATCGACGTTCACTGTTACGTAACCCCTTGTGCAAGAAAAAACCTGATTCGCCCTGCTCTTAGTTCGGCTTGACGACCCAGCTTAAGCTTTTTATATGAAATACTTTTAACAATGAAAGTAACAACATATCACGCCTCTTTACTCGAAGGGGTAGGCAGAGGTGCTAAACGCCCATATTACGCCAGATATATATATATATTTTTTTTTTTATTATTATTTATGGCAGATATGTTAGGTCCCCATGTGACGAGTCTGTTGCTAAGCACTAGGCAAATTAACAAGTGATATTTACATCGAACTGTACATAAGTTTTATTAAAACTCTGTGGTACTGCGTTTTGAAGTTTTGAGAATAGTGAAAGTAAGTATTAGAGCACCCCTGAAGAATATTAACTGAGATTTTAGAAGCACAACACATACCATTACGCCTATATCACTGAAACCCCTTTGGTAGACAGAGTTGGTGATATGGTTAACCATATCAGCCGAAATGCGAGTGTTACATGCTTGTTGCTATGCACCAGGCACTGGATGCCGATATCCATAATAAACTATACGTCAATTTAAAAGAAAGCAGAGGAAAAGGCCTTCATTACACATCAAAGTTAAAATTTTTTATCTATGAACCTCTATTTTATCCATCTTATAATAGGAAAAATATATTTATCATAAAATCTAGCTATAGGTATATGTATTATATAAAGTTGAAGCTCAAAGAATCATCAAAGAACTACTTACCTAATAAATTTTAATATATACTCTATAAAAAACTATTTCGGAATAACATGATGCAGTTACGAATTACTTTATTTCAACAACGCTTAGGTAACCAATCGTTTTAAAATGTCATATAATAATTATGTGCCTGATTTCGTGTGTATACAGTCGATAAATTTTAAAATCGCTGCAACATATTGTTAAATTTAAAAGCTATTGCAAACCACTTAGTAATTGCCTGTTCACTTTGTTTCGGACACTTAGGGCCTGTTTCACAATCGACGAGTAAGTTCTGAA
Organism: Parapoynx stratiotata; assembly: GCA_910589355.1. Taxonomy (NCBI): domain Eukaryota; kingdom Metazoa; phylum Arthropoda; class Insecta; order Lepidoptera; family Crambidae; genus Parapoynx; species Parapoynx stratiotata. The sequence continues at coordinate 14,908,889 of OU342459.1, forward strand.
TAGCTTACTTGACAGTTCAATTGACATAAATTTCATATTACAACTGTCAGATGATCTGCTAAGTAATCTACTCAGAACTTACTCTTCGATTGTGAAACAGGCCCTTTGTGTCGGTTTTCGGATCCGTGGTCAAGTTGACGAGTAGGTTAAAATATGGACCAATGGCGAAAACGTATGATGTCGTGGTACGACAGCATGTCCATATTCGAATTTTCAAATATAATTTAAGATAAATAATCATAGACAATCAAACCACAACACGACGCTGGGAGGGAGATGGCGGCTGGTGGCAGAACTGATGTATATTGGTTCGAATTTTCATCGCTAATAATATAACATTTCGGTCAAGCATACATTTTGGCGTTTCCGTTCGCGTTATTGATCTAGAATTTAACTATGGTGGGTACTATGACTACGGATCAAAAAACTCACCCTAACACGACAAAAGCTTTGCTTCATTGCAGTTTGTTCAAAATTGTAGCTGTGTAATAGGAAATTTCAGTGCATACGGTTCATAATCGATTACCTACATTGATCGTAGATTATCACAATTTTACGTTACGGATTTGTTTGATTACATAGTAAAATGATTTAAGCTGTGTTTGGCGAATCTATTCAATTAATAAGATAAAGCGATGAGAGTGATGACAATTTTTACGATCATGTCTTACTGAACAGAGTAATGAGAAAGGAGGAGATTGGAAGTGGAACTATTTTTCATACTTCATGTAACTTTTCAAACGTCATAGATGATGATAATTGGTATTCGTTTTCTTCATTAGTGTTTAGTGTAAGAAGTTACAAAGTTTATTACAAATAAAAAGGTAATAACAATTTATTTTCTCTTTTTCCCAGGTGCCCAATTTAAGTGCCCAGCCAAAGACGGGCAGTATGAAGATGACAGACAGTGCGACAAGTTCTACGAATGCGTGGACGGTGTCGCCACCACCAAACTTTGTCCCGACGGCTTAGTCTTTGATCAATTGATCAGAAAGATCAACAAATGTGACCAGCCCTTCAACGTTGACTGCGGTGACAGAACCGAACTTCGTGAGTATATTATAGTCACTACTTGGTGAAGCGAGGACTATGGCAGTGGACTGCTTTTGCGGTGCTTTTGCCTAGTCTCTGACTAACCCTTAAGGGATAAAGCCGCGATTATATGTATGTGTATATTTTAATACATGACAGATTATCACACCTATATACCTCATACCCATGTATCCTTTGATATTGAGTAGTATTAAAGTAACATTTCAATTTTAATAGGGCTTACATTTACTCGATACAATCTTAAAAATACTAGTATAATTTTGAGTAAATAAAATTTTATAAAATAGTAGTGACGCCCTAAGGTTTTAATTGTCAAGCATAACACCTTATTTCTTAATTTTTTTACATAATAAATAATCTCTCTTTCTCTCTCTTTTACTTATTAAGAGGGAAGGACGTTCGACATCAAGTGTATGAGCAATATCAAATCTTAATTGATATATTACAAGAAAATGTAAATAATACCGCGTTATCTAACATACCTTTGACCACGATACTCGTGAGTGACTTTCTAGGCCAACTAGTGTTCGTAAGCCACTGGCGTGTGACCAAGTAGGCATTTGTCAACAGTCGTATATAAATGAACTTTTATTGTAATGAACTTCGTCTTTCTCACTTATTATTCCGACATTTGAAGAGACGTGTTTTAAAATACATGCACACACAACTAAGGAATGTTACATACAGCCAGTTCGTGACTGGAGTTAGAAACACAATTTTATCAAAGATTTTGTTAGTAGTTCGCGTACTAACGAATGTAAAAAAAAAATACTTGGAAATTGCAAAAATCTGGTTCTCTGGTTCTTTTTTACAAAAATACTCACAAGTTATTCACCTTGCAAAAGGGAGCATCGGTAAGGAGTTGGTTCTGCCCTCGTAGCATGAATACAGCAATATGATATTATGATATCGATTTTTTTATCGCGTGCTGTCTGTCGTTCTGGCAACAGGCTCGCCACCTGTTACATGGAGGCCTACCTAACATATCTCGAGAAATATGGGTGTTTAACACTTCTATCTACCCTTTCGGGAAAAGAGGCGTGATGTCTGTTTATGTCAATGTACTATAAAAATTGATAATCGAGCGTGATAAAAACGTGATAAAAACGTGATAAATACCATATCGCGGTGCTCATCCTACTTAAGCTGGTTTTAGGTTTAGGAAGTGCAATGGATAGGGTACTGTGATCCCTGCAGTAGTTGCGACTATATAGATATGACCTTTGCCACGTACTATCAGGTGGTCAGTTTACCTGTTTGTCAATTGTGTTAAAAAAATAAGTATATTCATTACTTTCTGATTTCAAGGCAATTTCACAGAGAACGGAAAATGCTATAAATAGCGGAATACATTCAGAAATTCTTGTTGAACGGAGACCAGAACAAATCAGCTTCCTGCTTAAAACAACAACTGACAATTTCCTATAAAATACATTTCCTTGTCCCTTACTAATTATCTCTCACAGATATTCGCGTCGTTAGAATCGTTGAATGTATAGAATCACTTGTAACTTTCCTATAATTAGGTATCAAGTCATCCATATTTGCTTGAATATTTAAGAATATGTAGTGGTAATGTCACCTGAGTTCAAGGTGAACAGGGTTTTTATATTCGGACAACTTTTCCTCGCAAGGTTCGCGTGAATTTTATCGCTATTTTATCATTTTTATGGCCATACTTTTTGCTTGAGGAAGTACATTAAATGGGACGTCTTTTATCTTTACAAATATTTTTAAGTAATTTGCATTTCATTTTGTGGGATTATTTAAATTCACTTGAGTTCATACTTGAGTTTTTTAATCGCTCAGTATTAAAATATTTAAAGAAAACAAACAAATGACAATATTTCATTAAAAGGTCTAAAAATCGTCCTAGGTTTGATAAAATATTTGGATTGGTTCATTGTTTCTTGTATCTAAGATATTTTGTCGAAGTATCTGAAAACACTTGACTCAAAAACCCTAAAAACTACAAACCACATCATAACTGCCTAACTGAAGTAGCTTGAACTAGGGTGTATGTTCTGACAATATCGATATTTTTTAAAATGAAATTTTTTTACTTAAAATTCGTCTAACCATTATTTTTTCCTTCAGAACCCCCGAAGCCAAACCACCAGTGCCCCCGCCGCAACGGCTTCTTCGCGCATCCTGACCAGACCATCTGTAACGTGTTCTTCAACTGCATCGAGGGTGAAGCCACAGAGGTCAAGTGTACCGCTGGCCTGCACTTCGATGAGTATTCCGGTACCTGCGTCTGGCCTGATACCGCGGGCAGGCAGGGGTGCAATGCTCAAGAAAGTGAGTTCTATGTTTTCTGATCTTAGGTGCAATTTTGATTGTCTCGATGGGGATGGCCGAAAATCGAGAGCGGTCGTGGAGACCTATGTTTGTGTAGTGGACGAGTATTACGTGAATGAAGATGACAAGAACAGATATAACTTTAATCAAGTTAATATACGCTTTTTATAAAATTTGAAATTAATAGATGAAAAGTATATGGGGTTGATAATTATGATTACTTGATGTAGATTACTAAATGTATTTCGATCGTCTGCCTATTTAAAATAGGCAGGTATTAATATTTAACTATTTTTTATTTTAATTTAAAAAGAATATCCTGTCATGAAATTATTCTGGTTTTCAATGTTCCTCTTTGACCATTCTTAGATATCCGACCAATCTTCAATCACGAAACTGACTGTTATTTTTACTATTTAAAACAAGACACAATATAAACATCTATTCTTTGCGAACACCGGTGTTCGCGATGGCCGCCAAGGGGTTACGTAAATACTTGGTCTTGAAAACTATTAACTTACTCTCGTCTTGTAACTTGCAGAGAAGACCAAGGACGGCTTCGAGTGCCCCAAGGAGCAGCAAGTAGATGCGCAGGGTCTGCCTGTCGCCCACCCCAAGTTCCCGCACCCCAACGACTGCCAGAGATTCTATGTGTGCCTCAACGGGCTCGAACCCCGTGACCTCGGCTGCCAAGTCGGCGAGGTTTACAACGAAGAGTCGCAGAAGTGTGATGCTCCTGAGAACGTGCGCGGATGGTCAGTATGCAAAAAAAATGTTCTTGTCTTACAACCGGTGGGATACAAACACTGACAGAAGTCTGTTAAAGTCCTATGCTAAGCATTATAATATGACAAATTCAAAATTCAAATTCTTTATTTAATCATTTAGGTAACAAGTAGCTTATGACGGGTCAAAATATTAGAAAATTAACAAACATAAATTAATTATACATTTCTACTTGTTCACCTCTATATTTTTTTCGTCCTGTTCACTACCTATCACTACCTATACTGACAAGAAACTCTGCAAGGGTTCCATCCTCCCTTTACATAAAATTGTCTTAAGTTCTAAAATATACACAGTTACAGTCACGTCAAAATGGAATGAGTTAAAAGGAAAGAAAAAATATAATTAATTTATAAAACTTGTAGATTACTTACTTTGTTTTAACCGACTTCAAGAAAAGGAGGTTCTCAATTCGACTGTATTTTTTATGTATGTTACCTCAGAACTTTTTAGGCATGTGGAGGACTGTGTGACACTAACGAACCAGATAAAAGCGTAAATAATTGTGTATGGTATATTAACAAATCTTCTTCGTCGTGTCCTCTTGATTTGAGGGATATACAATTATTGTAAGTAATATATTAATGCGCGGATGTATTGTAAACGGTTGTTTTCAACTGATAGAAAGTCATAGAGATGGAAATGATCCATGGAAAGCCCTGTAATAAGCGAATAAGGAATTAATTATTTTACTTGATTTGAATTTGTCGTAAAGGCATTAATGTTGCGCCCAAACAGGTCTAAAGTATTTTATTCGTGCTTCTCGGTGTTTAATATTTTTTTGCGTTTTGTTACAGCGAGGACTGGTACAAGGACTCCGAGGATGCGCCCGCACCTGGCCCCAAAGCGAGATCTTAAGCATCTCTAGTGATATAATATTAAATTAGACTACTTCTAAGACTTGATAAGTTAATACATAAGTTAAACAATACAATTGCTTCCTTTATTTACCTGCCTTCGTCAAACTAAATAAGAAACACAAATGGATGAAATCCCATTTAAAAATTGAATAAACAACAAACTTCTAATACGTGAATATTAGATGTTTTTTGTTTTGTTGAACCCATCAACTAACCCAATGTAAGAAACTTATACGCTTGTATATTAAACTGCTCAAAGATTAGTACAATTTTGTAAGTCGAAATGTATTATATGCATTATAATTACTCATGTATCATACATGATGGAAGCATCAAATAACTTGATAAACATAAAAACAAATACTGTGTGGGTACCACTTGTATATCGTAATGTAAAACATCATGAGTTGTCCGACTAAAATTAGAAAGGTTTTTTGTTGAAATGACGAATAATGAGGAAAACCACAAAAACATTGCATCGTTCTTCTCATTTCAATAAAAAATCGGAGGACTGTAAAGCGCAGACAATATTCAGACAAGCCAATTATCGATTTTTAAGGAAATCTACAATGAGCTTAGGGTTTTTATTAAGGCAACAAAAATCATAACAAAAACTTTAGAATTTATGCCTACGAGTATTTATACGATCATCGTAAGAAAAGTAGTGTATCGAAATGAAATGGAGAATTTAATAGTTTCTTGGATTTATGTCAAGTTGTGACCCGTCAGGGTACTGCCCTATAGGTACAGAAGTAGTCAGGTATTGGAAAATCCCTATGCTTACAATAAAACCCACTGGTGTTTACCGTAAATTTTCTTGAATTAACTGCATCTAGGTACTCTCAGCTATTCCTACAAAAGAGCAAAACTAAAATGTGACTGTTTCATTTCGTCTGAATTATGTTTAAAGGTTTGACACAACATGTTATCACGCCTCTATCCCTGAAGGGGTAGGCAGACGTATGTTCGCCCGCATTTCACCTGATAAGGGTTTCGCCTGTATCAAATATCATCATTAGCCTGCTTTTCCCGATCCCATATGGGGTCGGCGCAACGAGTCTTTCTCCTCCATTCTCCCATAACACACGCCATATCAACATTCTCTCAACAGTTTATACTGTGGACAATTTTTAAAAGAAAACAATAAATGTGGTTCCGTTTAAAACTTACAGTCGATAACTGAGATCTAACATTAAAATGTATGGGATAAGGAAAACGTGAAATAATATTTTCAAACCAACAAAAAGTTAGTTCTCAACATAACCCTTGAATATTTTAATGAACAGAAAAAACTCAAAATACTGCAGTTTTGTTATCTTTATTTTTATCAAGTTATACAATTCAGTGCCGCCATCCCATTTAAATCAAATACCTAATTTACCTTATCCTTCATTCATTTAATAAAGAATTTTATTCTTAGGTCAACCAGTTTGTCTTCCATTACATAATACTGCAGATGCCTTCACTTTTTAAAACTTCCTCGAGGTGCCGAAAGTTCACTAACTATGTAAGTGATAATATACTAGGCATTTTATTCAATTGCGCAAATCTTATTCAAGAGCTTTTACGATGGCTACATTGAAAGAGAAATAAATATAACTAAACGACTATGCCTCAGGTACAGATATATCTGCCACCATCAAGTCCCACCAGAGGTATTATCACCCACATTTTACCTGATTTATCTTTTAGGTTCATTTGTCTGTTGCCATGCACCCAGAATATTGTAAGGTAAGCGATCTTGATAATCTTCATATAAATTATTTAAGGTATAAGGATTAGGTAAGGATTCAAAAAAAATTAGCGGATTAAAACTGACCCTAAATGATCAAAATATGTAGACTTAATTTTTTTTTTTACATACGACAGGTAAGCTCTTGACCTTCATCTCACCTGATGGTAAGTGACGATAAGGCCGAAGGTGGAGGCGAGCTTCATCTGTAATCTTCAACAACTGAGGAACTGGCTATCTTACCTCTGATTGCCGGAACACAACAATGCTTAAAACATTGTTATTATGGCGACAAATTTAGGTAAGACGGTGGTAGCTAGCCAGGCGGGCTCAGAAGCCCTAGCACCAACCAAACCGAGCAGAAAAACTTCTTCCCCCATGGGGAATCGAACCCGGACCTCCCGATCAACACCCGGTGGTGTGAACCACTAGACCAGAGAGGCGGTTAAAACTTAATATTTTAATAAAGTGAACATCGAATTTTTGTTGCACTTTTCACACGTCACATCACACCCAGACATGAATAAGTAGCGAATTCAGTACGACGACGCGACTTGTGTACCTATAGATATAACACTTATACAAAAAGTATGTTAACAACGATTACTTCATCTGATAGGCGTGAATCTTTTGTCTAGCCGTTTAGTATTTATCATGTAACTGTGTCAGTAACAATAAAGACTTTCGACAATTATGTTCCCACGTGCGAAGCTTCGCCAGGCTGACATTTAAAACTCTGACCTTTGCAGGATATTCTTGGTATTCGTTATATCATAAAGTTAAATTTCACGTTCTCTATGTGTTTAGTTCCGTAGTTTGACCTCTAGTGGGTCGGCGACTATTTTGTCTAGTTTTCGGATCATCGAGAGATTAAAAGAGTAAAGAAATATTTCAGATGGTGACAGTAAAGGAACGTTCATAAAAATTTAAGGTAACCGGCTGAAGGCCTTGAAGCAGGGTAAAATAAATTATATTATGAGGTAATAATTTTAATTAAACATTTAAAAGTTTTGATACCTGATAATACTTACTATTTAATTAGGACTTTTTACAAGACACTGAATACTGAGAAATGATAAATTACGTGTGTTCAGGATAGACCGAGCTTGGGTCGAGGTGTAAACACCTACCCCTGAACTTTTCACATTAAATGTTTATTCTCTGTTGTCGATGGATTTGGCGACAGACTTGTATTCAATTCTTTTTTATAAATAAGTAGTATACATACACCTCTGTTTGTTTACGGCGACAAAATCCTATTTAAGGGCCGTACGTACCGCTGGCTAGGCGGTAGGTGTGTGTGGGACTCACTCAGCTGCTCGCTGAGCGACCCACTAAAACTCCCCGATATACATTCGAGCCTTATCACGGGAACGACTCGGGTTCTGCCGAAGTGATTCTCCGAGTCGGTGCCAGGGATTCCCGACCTAATTAGGCATTAGGACGGGGATGCGCCAAAGGGGGGGATTAACGGGTATATTCGGGAGATGTATAGATGGATGAATGGATTCTCTTTCCCTTTGCATCAGTCCAGTGTTTCTTAACATTCATGACTTATCCACATTAAAACCATTCCCGAGAAAAAAATATCTTTTCGTATAATATACAATCGTTTAAATTCATAAATATTTTATGCCATCTACTTTAATGATTTTTGAAAGTACAATTTGACAATCATTCCAATAGGTCGTCGAACTATATGTTACTAAAATCTCGTTCGCCATCTAGCCATTTTACTTTTAGCTTTATTGACCCTCATATCTAGCCTTGGAAACTGGAAGACCTCCGTCAATTGCTTTTTCATATGGAGAAAGGTTGTCAAATGTGACGCTTGCCAAAATTAAAAGCCTTGTTGACTCGTATATATTGTATTCGTTTGGCAAGATTTCTACACTGCCAATTATTCTAAATAAAAAATAGGACAAAAACGAAATAAGATAATACTTTGAGACCAAATGATTATTATAATATAACTTGCTTGATGTAAAGCTAAATTTGATCGGTAGAGGTGTAGCAATTTGATTTATATCTTAATTACACGTCAGTTTGATTTATCTAGGTAATATATTTACATTTTTTTAATAAAAGTTCAACCACTTTAAAAACTTCAAAGACTCAAAACAAAGACTCGTTCAAAGACTTTACAAAACTGTAAACATTTCTCAAAGATTTTCAATCTTAATTTTCTGCACATAAAGTACATATTTGTTGATAACGTGCAATTTGATGAGCTTTTTACCGTTCTTGTTTTTAGCTAATATTTAAGCACAGACCAAATAATAAACTTTCAAACTGTAATGAAAGTTCAGATATATCGTGCTCAGTTATAGTGAAAGGAAACCATTAATCAAACAATCTAAACACAGGGTATCTAATGTTTGATATTTTTAATGAAATATAATTGTAAAGAAACTATTACAATATCATCATCGTTTCTATTATTTTTGACTTTCTTCTCCTTACCAGCCTATGTAAGTTCCACTGCAGGGCATAGGTCTTTCGGCATGGAGAAACACAGACCATAATACCACCGTGTTGTCCCAATGGGGATTGGTGAGTAGAAACGGTTGTTGCTGCACCAAGGGTTATGAAGCTCAATTTCAATATGAATCGTGATGTCAACTACTTTCCGCTAGGGGCGCTTATCACGTTTCCCATAGAAATTGAGCTTTCTACCGCAACTAAAAAAGTTAAGCTTTTTAGGGGTACTGTTTTCTCCACTTTCTGCATCTATTGTAGATTACTGTTTATATTTCTACAAACAACTAGAAATATAAATAACCACGCCCGACACGTGCCGTGACTTCCTCATGCAAACGACAAGGATAGTAGGCCTAGCTAGAAAGAAATTTGGACTTCTACCAGTCGTGATAAGGTTTTCTTGGGTACAAGGAGAAATCGTGAACGTAACACGCAGCCAGGTCCTTAATCTAGTTACAACTAGACCAGTTTTCGATAGGCATTCTGTTACTCAATACTAATTGTAGACTTTAGTTGCTTAATTTCGTTAAGTCGAACTTTTGATCGCTCGAGATCGGTCTATTGTCTATAAGTGATTCATATCGTTAGTCATCGGTTTGGTTAGATACGTATAGTATATTTTATCATATGTACGCCTATATTTCACACAATGCTGTTAGGAAACTTTAATGCCACAAAATGTTTCATAATATTTTTACGATATAATTAAATGTTTTTAAGCAAAATACACCTAATTAAATTCATTACATGATACATTAATTGGGTGTTATTTTATTTTATTAGGTGGTTTTTGTTTTTTTTGGAAACTACACAATGTAACTGCAACAACGTCACATTCGTTTTTATCCAATTTGATTGGCAATACATTGATAAAAACCACTATATGAAAGTCCGTCCATCTATTAGAGAGCTACTATTGTGTTGCCGCAGCGCTCCCTGGCCCGGCTAGAAGATAGGGCAGCGTTGAGAGCAGATATTATATTTACAATAAAAAAAAACAAATCAATTTATGACCAAAGATAACATTTTTTGCAGCATAAACAAATAATTTAATCGGTAGAGGTAAACGGGTTCCTAATATATTAGTTTTGCACTTTGCACAGTAGGTATATTAAATTATCTAAGGCTTATCAATAACATATTGGGTCCTTACCTATGAAATTGGTGTTTTTATTCTGTATTAGCAATTTGTCAGTAACTATTAAGTTTCAGAACATTCTTATAAAATAATTGCCTCTTCTAAAAATAGACCATATATTTGAGCTCGTATTATTTAATTTGATAATTTTTTGTAAGTTTAATTGTGTTAAAATTAGACACAAAGACAATTATTTTTAACTGCCTCCCGAATACATCATTTGATTTGCATTAACATAAAAACGATGAATAATTTTTATCAAACGTGTTCACACACATATTGCTAAAGCTTGTCTACATGCCAAATTTTATTATCTCTGGATTTGTCGTTGTGAAGAAAACTGATAAAATGTTAGTATGTAAAATGCAGACATCCCCAGAATCTAAGTAAGGACCTAATATATACAATTCCACTACCGGGGACGAAACTAAACCCTCAAGAAACCTGCATCCATCCAGTCTTCACACGAGAAACAGACGGGCTTCCTTAAACAGCCTCTTGCATTCTCCATAAAAGTTATACGGGTGATAAGATAAGCGTTATTTCAACGATTTATAAAAGTTTGACCAAAAAAAGGCTTACGTAAAAGAGAAAACAAAAAAAAACCACCGCAGCCCTCCTGTGGGCAAAGCACCCAAACTTATATCAGAAATTTATATAAAATAATTATACGGAATTTAACGTGAATTGTTTACCTTGTGTTGTATACCTAATGTGCAATATTCTAATTATAAATTATCTCATCTTTTATGTGTTTAAATTTTACTCCATTTCATTGTATTTCAAAAAATAATAAATATTACGGTTATAACATTTAAACACATTTTCTGAAAATTTGCATGACACACTCGAAATTTCATCTCGCAAGCCTGCCCGCGCTATCGTCTTTTGTTTTTTTTTCACGAGTATAGCTTCGAGGTGAGAGAAATGAGCCGTGTAAAAGTCGCTGTTATTTAAAATAATTAACTATTACAATGATTAGAAAATATATATTTTATCTTTATTTATGTAATAGGTGTACTTAAAATTAAAAAAAAATGCAATGTACATTGTCGGGGGTCAACTCCAAGCGATTATGGACCTAATGTAATATAATTAATAACCGCAAGCTTCTTTAACAATTAATGCTTAAAATATTGTGTGTCAGTCACGAAGAATAATGTTCCAGCATTTTAAACATACATATGATTTTTTGGAATTTTAAACTCAAAGGATAGTGTTTCAGGTTTCGAACGTTCGGAAAGTTGATCACTTTCCAGGTAGTTCGAGCCATGAAATTGACCATGTGGAGTCGAGGTAATCCTCTTGGGACCTCGGAATGGGTGTAAGTAATGGAAGTATGCATATATGCCTCTACTACGAAATGAACTCGAACAAAAACTTGTTAAAGATTTTTTTAAGAAGCTAGTTTGACTAAGTGTATGTTAAATATATTAATACATGTAAAAGTTAATACGTTGTTTCTTTTTTAAAGTGTCGTTTATTAAAATTTGTAATATGCGTATAATTTTCATTAAAAAATTATTCAAATATATTTAAATAAACAAGTTGTAAAGCAAGCATTATAGTTATACACACTTTTTAATAAAATGAACCTTACAAAATGAAAGGACAAACCTTCCAGAAATCAAGTAATTTTATCTGGAGATTAAGTCCGATAGATAAAATATAAATAATCCACTAACACTAGTCATTGTTCGCTATTAAATCGTGATTTTAAGACATGAGACAGATGCAATCGAGCTTGGTTCATGGTAAGGGTACTGACATGCATGACATAGCCATATTGTGAGTTTTCTGGTTGACTTTTAATACAGCGCATTCTCTAAGCTATTGTGCGATTCAAATAAGTTAAGTGTTTTTATTTGTAAGATTTAAAGGCATTATGATACATTAAAGGCTATGGTAAAATATTTTGATAATTAAATAAGAACTTATTTATTTAGTTGCACAAATATGTTAACTGTAAAGAATGGAATAGTCTATAAGTTAAATATTTCGCCTCCACTCAAGAATTAGGTAACAGAATTGATTTCATAATATAATTCAGTATCTACCCTGAAAATAAGCATTTTCCATGTTAGAAAGTAATTTTTTAAAATAATTAAAAGATTCAATTAATCGCACACTCTTGCGCCGGTCGTAGTACAGCGACTTGCGCTCGCGCAGCTACAATGGGCGCAGCGGCAATACGGAGCAACCTTCGGAAGGAGCCGCACGTACCCGCAGTTTAATATATTGAATACATACCTATTAAATATTGACAACATGGAGAGTTTAATACTTTTGATCGGCTTAGCCTGTGGATTAGGTAAGTCTCTTCATTTTATTAACCGTCACTTGTAGTTTCTTGTTAAAAAAGTGGAGTATTTTTCTATTAGTTTGATTTCGATATTTTCGATTATTTTGAAGTCTCGAACCACCCCTCATTTATTAGAAATAGAAGTATTGTTAATAATAAGAATAAACAACGAACCATTTTTACGTTACCAATCCCTGAATAGAACGTTTTTTGTGCTTAAACTTCAATACAATTATAAAAACTTTTAATTAAGTTAGTACAAGGAAAAGTTTATTTTTTTATTTCATTCAAGATATTTTCTATTGTGCAAAAGTCTAGGTTAGGTTTGCTATTTTAAATTTTAAACTGTACGGCATACTTGGAAATAGTCTCAAATTTAAAGACTTATGTGTTATTATTACCCAATTTAAAACTTGGAATTATTGTAGCTTATAGGTCAAGTTCATTGTGATTATTTATATTAGGTTTTCGTCTCCTTTCTTTCTGGGTTTTTATTAAAGTTACCTATTTTACTCAAACATAACGTTAAGACCGCCAATTTGTGATATTTAGAAATAATATCTGGATTGTCTACAAAACAATGTTATATATCTTAATGATTAAAAGCCGTGCATTTGATGAGAGAGCATTATTATCTACTACATTGTGTTTTGAATCTGAAGTGCGAATTATCGCATCATCGCAATTGCGAGTGAATTAGCGCGTACTTTCGCTATTGGTCTTTTACAACACTTACGCTTACGCACGGGCCGTTAACGTCGTGGGGTTGTTTCGAAAAAGTGGCATGTTCCGTGACAGAGTTCAGCCAAATTGGCCTTGCAACACATGCATTAAGCGAATCCACTGGAGCAGCGACGAGCGTGAGTGAAAGGAGGACGTATTGACGCCTCATCGGCCTGGACCTATTAAGCTTTAGGTTTTCTTGACAAAGTTCTATATAGATTTAGATAATTGGTTTTATGTTACCTTTGGCAATACAAAATATCACCGCATATAGTTTTTGAATTTTTTGATACTCGCTATCAAAAAATAGCTTCGCTTTTAACTCCTTAATATAGAGTCTAATGTCGAATGTTTTAGTCGCCTTTGTGAATTGCTATATATATTACTATAACACAGCTTACGAAACAGCAGTAAACTATTTGGGGTTTTAATTAAACGCTAGTTAGTGTGTTATTTGATATCGTGTTAAATAGAGCAAATGAGTCAATTGCCTTTCGATAATAAACAGAAGATGAAAGTAATGCGAAGATAATTCCGCAAATTGTTCACATTCATCATCATTAGCCTGCCCTTTTCCCAATTTCATTTGGGGTCGGCGCAACGAGTCTTTCTCCTCCACTCTCCCCTATCACACGCCATATCAACTTTCACTCCCATTCTAGCCATGTCCTCATTCACACAATCCATTCATCTCTTCTTTGGTCTTCCTCTCCCTGCATTACCATCCACTCTCATATTCATAACTCTTCTCGTTACATGCTTCTTCTCTCTTCTCAAAATATGTCCATACCACGATATCCGCTTTTCTCTCAACTTCTCTATCACAGGAGCAACTTTCAGGCATCCCCTGATATACTAATTTTCACTTTTATCGAAGTTTAAAACACAAAATCATCTATCAAATAATCCAGAGCAAATAAATAATCTATAGTTCGAAATTTGGTCACAGTTATTTTCGTCAAAACACAGAGTTTATATTTCTTTCTCATGACGATGAAGCTTTGCCAAATCTTCTCGTCCAAGTCTCACAATCAAAATTTTCCTTACATGTCTATATCATGGTCATTCCATACAGAAACATTACTTTTAGTTTAGTGCATTATATGCAATTGTCAGTTCTAGTTTATTATATTCTTCGGCAATTGTCGGCAATCCTTTACTGGAACAATGACTCACGGAAATACATACAAATATGGATGTGCATCCGCGGTATGTATCCGTCTGTTGAAATATTGTATACCAATAATAATTTCTATAGTAGTGGATCTTCTTATATGCATTATGCTGAGAATGTTAAGTCGCAAGACAACTCAGTGATATTGTTAAAGAAAATTGACCTTTAATCTTGTTTTCTCATCATCAGGAACAACATATGCAATAAATGGTATCTTTGGTCTTCCTCTCATTTTGTTCATCCATTTTATAAGTAACAATCTTCTTGATAGGACTTAAGTATATTACCAAATGTCACGTCGTACATTTTATATCAAAATTTACTGTAGTATCCAATCCCCCAGCATCTTAGTGCCATTTAGCATTGTTGAAATTCTTCAATTCGCCTAAATACCAATTCAATGACATTACTACAGAAAAGCCGAACATGATTGATCTACAATTGTACACAGAATTTACTGTATAATAATTAAGGCCTTGCTATAGTTTTATCACTGTTTTAGTATAGTCAAGTTATTCGAATTGCAACTTTAATTTCGTGACAAGTTGACCTTTGTCTATTTGTAAAGAGACAACTTTTACCATTCATTTCCAATTGATAGTGGTCTTTAATTCATGTAATAAACAAAACAAGAAAAATCTACACTATAAATCTCATAATGAGAAACAAAGTGGATTTTCATAAGGTAATACAAGGTGACCAATTGTAGAAAGCAAAAATTGTTTAAATTGGTTGAATGCGTATTTTGTTATAATAACATATTAACGAAAAAGTATGACGGAAGAATCAGGATTAAAATTATTAACTGGTAAGCTACGTGATACCAAATCTACCCCTTCGGATATGCAGGTTTCGTCATGTTTCGTGATGTTATAAACAATGGAGAAAGGTACCAGAGGCATACCTGAAGGTACGCACTCGTTCATAATTTTAAAATTGTATGTGGATTTCTTTATATTTAAGTCATAGATTTTTATTCTTCTAGCTGACCATGAATGTGTCGAAATACACCTAATAAAATGCGTACTTGCACTAATTTTCGTAATAGTTGTAAAAGTTGCAACAAATATATTACAAGTGCTCTAGACACGGTCACAGCCTTAAAACGATACTAAATCTATGACCGTGTCAATATTTCACGTTTATGACCATTATTAGAATTTCCATCAAAATATTTGAGGCAATTGACTTAAATTTGCCACTATTGTGGACTGATGACGTAACTGGTCAAGAGCAAGACTGTAAGAACCCGATACCTTGTGTGGTTACCCAATTATAATCAATGCAGTATTGTTTCTTAGATAAACATCGTCTGAAACTCCTTTCGTTTGATGTTGTTTTGACCTCATTTGGTATTTCATTCATAGTTAATTTTATTCAATAATAAAGCGATAATTTTATTCAATAACAGTCAGATTTGACAAAGTTTAACGAGGGACAGCCATTTGAAGCTTTCTGAACTTTCGAAATTCAATCACTTGTTTTGAGTGATTAGCGCAATAAGTTATCGTAATTTTGTAATAAATGATTATTATTGATAATCAACGATTTAACATAGACTACAAAGATTTTTCTTCTAAACTGAATTCTATCTAAACTTTGAATGAATTCAGACAGAGTATGCTTACCAGAAAAATAAAGTTGGATAAGATATTCAGAGACTTTATCACTTATAAATACTTATAACTTCACCGTCACTTATAAATAGCTTCCTGTGCCCGGTCGGAGGTAAGGGTAGAAAGACACAGGCTTAAAAGCTAAATTGAATTTACTTGCGTTACTATTTTGACTTGCGTGAGGTATTTAAGCCATATTGTCTACATTTGCCATAATTCGTGTATCATCACCGCTTTCTGTAGCCACAAAACGGGAAAATATGTAGACTAATACAAATGTAGACGAAATTCATACAATGAAATGATTGCGTTGACTTTAATAACTTTTCAAATTAACGCTGCATAGAAGTCTTCACTTGTCAAATGCGAACTTTATAGTCTGTACAGTCGAGTTCAAAAATATGTATGCACGTTTGACAGTAAATGACTCTTATTGGAAGGGAATAAAGACTGTCAAATCTGTCTACATATTTTTGAAATCGACACTATGATGGAAAGGAGAAACAAAAATAATACTTTCCCAGATTCATCTCCATTCTGAAGATAACGTTAGTAAATAAGCTGTTCACGTGCTTAACGATTACTTCCTTCGATAACAAATTAATTATTATCATAACGTACTCTAACATGAATGAGAACGTGGTCATTTTAAGATTATTAGCCGATTAAGCACTTGATTGCCGCCGTGCATGGCATTTGATCTTTGCGTGTCTTTCTGGCAGACGATTATTGCTAAAGATTTCCAATACATGTAGGTAAATAACACGCAAACCTGTATTTAAAATTAGAATGTTAAGTTCTAGACATTTCATACAAAAATTGTTATGTATTTATGTCAACATATTTTTTATAGCGGATAAATGTCAAGATGGAAAAGTGGGTATATTCTCTCACACAAGATCACCCATTCGAATGCACGCCTGTACCAATCGTCCTCAGCCTATATACGTCCCACTGCTGGGCACAGGCCATTCTCATGGAAAAACTCAAGAGGCCCTAACACCACCACGCTGGCCTAATGCGGGTTGGTGGGTAAAAACGGTTGCGATAGCGACCGGGACCAACGGCTTAACGTGCCTTCCGAAGCACAGAGGAGTTCGAGATCACAAAATTTTGGTCACCCATCCACGGCCTGATCTTGGCAATGTTAACTTTGTCTTCGATATCGATAGTCGCAGCGTAAGCGAAATAAAACTTTATGAATATCGCTTGCCTCGTTAACTCCTCTTCCTTCGAAGATATTGGCTTATATCCTAGGTGTGCTTGCTTATGTATGTGGTATGTGTGTTGACAAATTATAAAGAAGTACTCATAAAATATCTAAACAGTTTCAGCTCAAGATTTCAAATGCCCTGACAAAACCGGCTTCTTCGCGGACCCGTACCAATGTGACCTCTATTACAAGTGCTCTAAAGGTCAGTATCGCAAAGGTCTTTCCAGTCAGTTTATATTCATTTCACACGAAACGTAATGAATCCTTTTATTGGTTACAAGCGAAAGAAATATCACGACCTCATATTAACTACAAGAATTAGATTCGGTTAAATTAACCTTTCAAGTGTTAAGTGACCAGCGTGTTTGGAAATGCATCTGAACTGACACGACACTTGATTATGTACCAACTCTGTTGTAAATAAGTGTGTATAAGTTATGTAAGGTTACGTTACTTTTCTTAAATTTTAAACGAATACAGCTTAACAAGACAAGGGGCACAGTCATAGAAACCTCTAGCTTCTAAAAATTTGTTTAGTTCGATAGATAAAACGATTACTGTTTTGATTCGCAGATCAAGTATTTTCCCTGAGCAATATTGTGCTATATTCTAATTACGCCATGAATGTGTATAATTATATGTTGCGCGTGTATTATAAATATGTGGTAATTTCAGTGGCTATTACGCGATTACTGTACCATATTATGGAGCTGTTATCGCGAAAAAACTTGTGAAAATTACTTGAAATTAATTTCTTTGTAGCCACTAATTGGTTTTATTTTAGAGTTTTTCCACGTCGGGTCACAGCGGTTACTGTAGCAAATAGACTGTGAAAATTATCTGCGTGTACTACCGGTACACTGTTCGAAATTCTTTCTTAACACAAATTATAGTAGATTGCTCACTTTTTCTTTTATATACCGTAAAACATGTTATACCTGCTCGCAAAATAAATGGTACGAGTACGCATTTCGCTTGTCAGTGAAACAAAAGCAGCCTATGTGTGAAAATCACTACCACTCACTACCATGTAGTCACGTGCAAAATATGTATAACACTTTTGACAGTTAGTGACTCTTATTAAAGGCGATTAAAGACGATCAGCTGTAAAATATGTATACATATTTTTGCATGTGAGTGTATCCTCCTCGACCCTGAAGACGATATTACAAGCGCGAAAGGTCGCGCTCCACACACACACGCACATCACGCATTAGACAGACTTTTGTTATACACCGCACTCGTAGAACAATGGTGCGAAGACCCGGATCACACTCGCGGCGCTCAGTGCGCTCCCTCGCAACTCCTCCTCGACACGGCACTCCTGAGCCGAGGTCCGAGCCTTTAAAGGCATCCACAGGACGTCTGCCGATCCCCGAATCCAGCTCGAACGACCTGGAGCCACTCCTTGGAAGCGGGACCTTCCAGAGAGAAATCCTCCAGTGTTGGTTCGCCACTACAGACTTGAGGACCCATTAAAGTTCTAACCTTCTTTAGCTGAGTAGCCGACAGTGGCATCTGTTTAGGGCAACTCAAAAAAAAACGTGAGTGCAGAGCAACGGTCGACCTGTTCAATACTTACTTGTAAGATATAAGGATAATTGTCTTCCTTATGTGTTTCTTCGTGAAGAAGGCCTGTGTCCAGCAGTGGGACTTATATTGGCTGAGGACTATTTGAATACTAACTTGTATCGATTCCCTTACACTGTGCCTATGCAACAGGCTCCTGTCACCGTCTGTTCCCACGGTCGCTGATATTGTAGACGGACGCAGATTGATAAATGAAATTCATTAATAAATCTTTGTCTGTCTGCAATATCACAGACTATGGGAAGCTTTACAGCGCGACTTATACGAATACATATCAAGCAAGGTAGCTGGGAAGAACGCTGTCTGTCCATTCGGGACAATCGGAGAGGTGACAATTTACTGTTATGTCATAAATAACTTTCTTTAAATACAACTGAATTTCAATAGAAAAACGTACACAGGGAAAGGCTAATTCTTAAATTGGTAAACAGAAATTGTCTGTAAGTGAATGTAGTTCGAAGTGGTTTTGAATTTTAAAACGGTAATTTCCTTTTCTCGATAAGAATGTTAAATCACGGTAACTGACAATTATCGTTGTGTAACCGAATTGAATACATAATAATGAGTACCTACTCGTAAATGGTATGGACAATGTAATTTCACTTAACCTTTGAACACTTCTTAATATTAAATTAACCCAATAAATCTTTAAGTTTAATTTCTCAACACGACATTTAATTAAATATATAAGTACCCTCGGCACAGTTGTAAAAATAGAAGATAGAAACTCATTTCGCTTTACAACAACATCAACAGGCTGCTACCCTGACGGCACTTCACTTGGCGTATATTGTTCGCGTTTATTTGTCCGTTTGAGTATTTGCACGAACGAATGCCACAAACAACGCAAATAGCGAACATGCGTTTCCGTTTTACTCTGAGGTTTCCGTTCACTTGTCGGATTCTGATCACACATCAAAGGATTGTTTGAGTTATTTGCCCGATAACAGTCGATGTGTGGATGGTTTTTTTTTTTATTATTTGGACAAAGTCGGGCAAACACGACGATAACTCTACGCGAATAAAATTTATTACAGAACAATTAATATTCAATATGTATATTTATTTCTATTTCCTTAGTTTGTAGGGGTGTATTAAGAAATTTTAATATTTTTTATATTATCTAACAGGAATAGCGGAAGCAAAACTGTGCCCAGATGGCCTAGTGTTCACAGACGACAACCCCAATAAAGAGCGGTGTGATATTCCCACTAACGTTGACTGTGGGGAAAGGAAAGAACTTCGTAAGTCAAAAACAATATTAAATAAAATGTGTTTTAAGTAATTTAAAAATTTGCTCCTTAAGCAAAAATATTAAAAATTTAATCTTTATGGCTTTTATGTTAAAAATAAAATATTTAATTATGGTGTTTTTCTTATTTCAGAGGATCCCAAACCTACAAAAGGTTGTCCGAGACAAAACGGTTACTTCAAGCACCCTGATCCTCAGGTAAAATAAGTCAATCCAAAGTAAATAACTGATTTTACTAAAGTTATGAACATCGCTTGCCTTGGGACATTGTGCTCGGTGCATGGCAATCGGCTTTTACATTAAGACTTAAAATTAGCACGTCTGTCCACCCCTTAGTGATATTAAGCAGCAACTATTTGAAGTAAATGTCTGAACTAAAATTTATTATAAATTGCATCCACGCGAAATCAGGGCAGGTGGGTAAAATATTTTTTAATTAGTCATGTTCACTTAACAAGTTCATGTCTATACGATACATAAATAAATACAATCACGACTATTATTACCTAAGGGTTAGTCAAAGACTAGGCAAAGGCACCGCAAAAGCAGTCCACTGCCATAGTCCGCGCTTCACCAAGCAGTGACTGCACATGTGCTCTGCGTGACAGGTGGTGAGCCCGTCGCCGCCATAAGCTATTGGATGGTTGTGCAGTTCTAAGTCTATTAGTCGCCTTTAACGATACCCAAGGGAAGAGATGGGTTGGATACGTTGAAATACGATGGATGGTAATATAATTTATTTCTTTATATATTTCAGGCTTGTGACAAGTTCTACTACTGCTCAGACGGCGTTCCCAACGAGCTCCCATGCCCCCCCGGCCTGTACTTCGACGAGGAAACCTCTAACTGCGACTGGAAGGAGGTCGTCAACCGCCGCTGCGACCAGATTACTAAAGGTAGATAAATAATAAATAAATATCTTCCGACAATCACACTTATCAACTCCCATTTCAAGCAACTAAAGCTGCTTGTGTCGACGGCGGCGGCGGTTGTGTGTGCTAGATGACGGATAGATAGATAAATATGTAAAAATATCTAGAATACATACAATACATATTATATGTATTACATCCAAGACAGGAGAACAAATACCTGTATTCTTCATCACACAAACATCAAAGGTCGTCAATGGTAAAGGAAGTGAGACGAGCTGCCAAACGAGCTGCCGTGCTTTTGGTGTTTTTCAATAAAAAAATTGAAAAAACTTGGAAATAATAATAAAAACTACGGAATTCAATTCCGTAGTATTCCGTAGCATGGGTATAAGTTTTAGGGCGTATTTTCTATTTAGTCTGTTTAGAGAAAAGTAAAAAAAAGTGGTAAATAAGTCCTTGCCTGCCGCTAAGCCAGCAACGAGTAAGGTCCGTGAATAACTGGGTGTTCCGGCAGGTCCGGGGTACGATTCCCCATGGGGGAGGTTTTCTGCTTGGTTTGGTTGGTGGTAGGGCTTCTTAGCCCGCCTGGATAGCTACCACCGTCTTGTCTAAATCTGTCCCCATAATAACAATGTTAAAAGCATTGTGTTTTGGAAACTAGTAGAAGTAAGATAGCTAGTTCCTCGATTGATGAGGATTACAGGTGAAGCTCGCATCCACCTTGCCTTGTCGTCACTTACCACAAGGTGAGATGAAGGCCAAGAACTTGCCTACCGAAAGAAAAACCTTATATTTTGAAAGTTCTACGTTTAAATGCTTTATAGATATTATTACATACCTGATGTATGTATTTCAAACAATGTTTTGATATATATTTTTTATACAAATATCAGGCATTTTTACATTTAAGCAAAGCAGAAACGCCAAGCTTATCCTGTTTAAAATTTTGTAGCAATTGAGCAATTACGATACTGATTGTGTAAACATGTTTTTCTATAAACCTACTATGATAATATGATTAACAATTTCAATAACAATGTTTATTACAACATTTGAAACAATATTATGGTGTTATTATGGTTTGGTGTCTTTTTGGGCGTATAGGGTACTGGGTCTAGGTAGGAACACAGTGCTCCTTGGACTCTACCTCCCCTTCGGGGATTACAGGCGTGATTGTGTGTATGTATGTATGTATGTGATTTTTATTTTGACAGGCACTACGGTAATTGGGCTAATTTTCATTGCTATTCGGTATTAATTATGGGTAGTTTTTGCAGGTTTTTATTGAATTGAAGATACAGTAATGAAAATAATAGCAAAAGAGAAACTACAGTATTGGTTCATTATTGTTGAGTCCTTGTTATTTTATCAGCATGATCATTTAGGTATAAAAAAATCAATTGTTAATGTATACGATTTCATTGCGACGCGATACGCTCAACATTTGCTATTGAATAAATTTTAGGATTTATTTGGCTGATGAATGGTCGAATTTTAATATAACTGTTTTTTTTTTCTAACATCTATACGTTGATCTATATGCCAAAATATGATAGTGCGATTGCGATAACCGAGTTGGGAAAACGGTATTATCGATGCAAAGGTTGCCGGTTCGATCTTCGCCTACAACACTGTGTTTGAATATTGAGCTCTACATGAGCGTTTACGTTTTCTTCCGTAATGTTTCTTTTAGTTTTTAATTAAGTACGGTTTATTACGCATATGTCACTACTGATGCTGCCATCAGTCTCCCCGAAAGGTTTTAACCTACCACCTACCTACCCTTTCAAGTATAGGGGCATGATATATCACACGGATTTAAAAAAGACCGCTCAAAATTTAACATACGTAAAAAAAATTTTAGGTTTGACTCTGGTAAAAAGATTTTCTTCTTCCACAGATGTCCTCGACGATGGCTTCTCCTGCCCCGATGGAGAGGTGATGGGACCTAATGGGCGCGCCCTCCCCCACCCCACCTTCCCCCACCCGGAAGACTGCCAGAAGTTCTACATCTGCCGTAACGGCTTGCAGCCCCAGAAGGGTAGCTGTCCGTCCGGCAAAGTGTACAACGAAGACACCTTCATGTGCGACAACCCAGAGAAAGTATCTGGATGGTAAGATACTCGTTAATTTAAAAAAAACATATCATCACGCCTTTTCCCTGCGCCTATATTTCGCCAGATATGTTAAGTCCCCAATGTTACAGGCAGAGAGTCTATTGCCATGCACCGGGCACAATGTCAGGCAAGCGATAAACTTTGGATGCAATCGAACCCGCGTTTCCCGCGGTTTCTCGTACGAGCAGAGCCTCGGCTGCCGCCGCTCTTAACAATTATTTAATATGAATTTCAGTCACATAAAAAATATTCAGGAATTCAGCAGCGCTTTAAGTTCGGAATCAAACAACTTTCACCATGCGTAGATGGTTAACCAAAACCAAAATTAGGGATTTTCAAGTCCTCCCTGCTTCCAAAGTATACAGAGATGGAATTCTAATGGCAATCTCTGGCTATGTCGAATTTTTAGAGCAGCGGACTTTTTTAATTATTTTGTTGATATAAAAGAATTTTTTCCTATATCAGATGCACTTTAATCTTCTGTTGTCACAATACCTATCTTAAAAAACTTATGTTTTACCTTTAGAAATAACACCAAATATTAATAATTAATTTTATAAAGATAAATACCAAAGTACAAAGATATGATTTATTTTGAATAATAATATGTATTTTTATCATAATATTATGTTTCAAAACATTTTGTTTTTATTTTCAGTGAAAACTATTTTGACGGACAGCCCTTGGAGAAGAGCAAGCTGCCGAAGAAGGCGTAGAGTGTCATAATAATTGTAAAGTAACAATAGTCTAACGTAATATACTTTAATTTTTAAATAAAGATGTTTATAAAACTTTATTTTAATTGGTTTTACTATTGCGATTCACAGCTTAAAAACAACATTAAAAAAATATCATTATTCTAATAAGTCTATGGTCCCAGAATCTTTTAAATCTCTATGTATTTCAAATATCTAGTATCACTTGAATTAAGAAAATATAAGAAAATCAAAAATTAAATCACTAGTAACTTTTAATACAAAAAATAGTTACCGTTCGTAAACCCTAGTGACTGGTTTTCTAACAAATTTTATGCTTATATTGTTTTTAAGGGTTTGAAGTTTGAACCGTTTGAACTTTTAGGAAGAAGCATACAAAATATTCTATACATAGTCCAAATTTCAATTCAAGACATGTAGATAGATACTGGTACGGATATTGCCATTTTTCAATTTTATAAGTTATAGTCGATGAACTTCGCGGTCGACCTGCAGAGTCAGGAAGCGTTTCAAAGAAGTAAATTCTATAGTTTATATCATAAAAACGCTCCACTCCATATCTCCACTTACCCTCATATATTCCCTTAATCAATCTACTTACACTCTTCCCTTCCACATGACCAAACCATTTGAGTATCCCTTTGTTTTACCATTTCACACGTTCTTATCACTATTCTTTCAAACCCTATTTTGAATACAGCTTCGAAAAAAACTTTATTGGTCCGTGATATTGGTCAACTAAAAATTAACATACATACATACATTAAATCACGTTTGTAATCCCGGAAAGGGTTGGCAGAGTCCAAGGAGCACTGTGTTCTTTAAGACCACATTTAGACATTCAAAAATTGGGTTTGGTCAGATGAAAAAATCGTGAAAGAGTAGTAACAAGTGGCTAGCTCATCGCCTACACAATCACAGACCCAGTACCCAATACGCCCTTAGTCGCCTTTTACGACATGCTAGGCAAGAAAAGCAGTTGGTACATTCTTTTTGTGTCCCGGACCAACACGGGACACAAAAATTACTAACGGGACTAAAATTAAAACGGTTGAAAATCGAGAGCGGTGGCGTGCATTAGGGGAGACCTATGACCAGCAGCGGACGTGTATAGGTTGTTAATGCTGATGATGATTGTCTTAGCTGAAAATAGTACCTTGATTAAGTTTCCTATAAATTATAATTCAATCGTAAAAAGGCACCTAGGTAGCTCAGGCTACTGTTTTCTATGTGGCTAGGCCTACTATCAAGTGGTGTAGTCATTTGCTTTGCTTTTTAAAAACATAAAATAATAATATAATATTAGTACTGAATAAAAACCTGATATAATTACTGAATGATTGGAGCCGCGCAATGTAAAACGCTGTAAGTAATAGGTCACTACATTGAGGTCCAATTACGAGACAATTGTAGCAGGTTGCGCAAGCGCTGCCTGACGTAAGAAAGCTGGGCCGACTAGTTCCACACACAATGATAAGTTTCGATACGGTGCCAACCAGGGTCCTTTGTCGATGGACATAGATCTTGCTCTAGATTGCATGCGTCACTGTTAACCAAACAAAAAGTAGTTGTGTTACTATTGCTACTAACCTGTTTGCTTCGCTATCAAACCAGGATTTGGTATTGTTTGGGGTATCATCGAACTGTATAATATACCTTATTATTCTTCCGTGGTCCTTAACTATAAAATTTTTGTTTTGCATGAAGATTTTGGAAAAGACTGCATTTTCCATACTAACATTCTTAATTTTTTATGACAGCGACAAATCCAGGGATAATAATATTACATTCAATGGTATGGTATGGTGCATTCAATGCCCATTGACATTGTGTTTATAGACATTAATATCTTAGATAGATATCTCAAAATAAAAGCCAGTTAGTAATTACTAATAATCTTTTAAGTTGCACAAACTTTTAGAACACTTGGCGCGTTTATACAGCGTGCAGCGTTGCGAAATCGCTGCAACAATTAAGTACTGTCTGATAGTCGATAACTCTATATTGCCGTCAAATCAAGGCAGCTTTATAGAAGTTTAACCTACTTGAATTTGACAAAAGCAATTTGATTCACTATATACTCGGTATATCGATTAAGTATGACAACACCCTCATACGATTACCAAAATTCCTAAATTCAAATTAAACCTTAAATCAAAATACCTGATGGTCGAAATACTAAACACTACATACTAAACTAAACATCTCACCTGATGGAAAGTGACGATAAGGCTGAAGGTGGAAGCGAGCTTCACCTGTAATCCTCAATAACTGAGAAACTGGCTATCTTAACTCTGATTGCTGGAACACAACAATGCTTAAAACATTGTTATTATGGCGACAAGTTTAGGTAAGTCTTAGAAGCTCTCCCACTAACCAAACCGAACAGAAAAACTTCTGCACCTATGGGGAATCGAGCCCGGACTTCCCGATCAACACCCGGTGGTGTAAACCACTAGACCAGAGAGGCGGCGATAATAATTTCTAATAAATAATGGCTTTTTACCTCTTAGGGCGAATTCGACCAACTTAAGATTAGTAACACGGGAATAGTAATACCAAACTGAGTTCACACGATTGGTCGAATCTGTCCAAAGGGCGGAGCCGATTAGCTATCCTAGTTTTTTCAAGTTTGGCTACACGCGAATAATATTATTTTAACGGAGTACGCAGTTTTTCGCGCACGAATGTGTCAATGTCTCGTTTGACATAGAGCAGATTCGACCAATTGTTTCAGCTCAGTTTGGTATTACTATTCCCGTATTACTAATCTCAATTTGGTCGAATTCGCCCTTAGTCTCGTAATGGAATTTATTCTCTTGAAAATAAATTAAATACTTTTTAGAGGTATTGAAGTTTTCTATGTAATAGTGGTCCGACGGCTACGTATTAAAATCTCTAAGTTCAAACATTTTTTTCGATTCTGGCGCTTCGCCGGCCGCTGCCGCGGTTGCTGCCACGCTTGCTTCGCACGCTCGGCTCGCGCGTTAAGGCTACCCAACACTCCTCCTCGCTCGCCGTCGTACCTAACGGAGGCCTTCCTTTAATTTTTACTCACAACTATTCTTAAAGTCACCTATCCAATTGCCTTAAACATAATTGAAAATATAATATTACAAAAGTAAAGCGGATGTTTGATTATTGTCGTTATGAATTTCAATATTTTGGAATGCAGAGGAATCTTAACAAATTGTAACATGATTTTGTCAATAAACATTATTATTATTATTAATAATGCCAATAAATTACCCTAAAATTACAGTAGTCCCTGCAATGAACTGAGTTATTGATTTTAGGGATTTTGAATTTAGGTATTTCGTTAATTAGGTCTTTTAAACTTTAGGGATTTCGTCCATTTGGGATTTTGATTTTAGGGATTTTGACAGTAGGTATTTT
Organism: Parapoynx stratiotata; assembly: GCA_910589355.1. NCBI lineage: Eukaryota > Metazoa > Arthropoda > Insecta > Lepidoptera > Crambidae > Parapoynx > Parapoynx stratiotata. Next base: position 14,936,214 of record OU342459.1, read on the forward strand.
GAACTTAGGGATTTTGATACGTAAACATCATTTTGGGCCAGTAGTTGTACACTGTGGTATACATGCACACCATTACTCCAATCGATAGCTCGAAATAGTAAAGATATAAATAAAGCCAATAATACGATAAGCGATAACAGAATAAAATACAGTATTTTGCATACAGTTCACCGAAATGTAACATGAAAAATACTATGAGACCTGTTACTAGGCTCATAGTATTTTTCTAGGCCTGAAACTCGAAACTTTGGAGGATTTTTGGCAATGTTTTTCGGCATGCTAGCCGAGTAAGACGCTACAGAGAGTAAAATACACATATTTCAATCCTCTGGTAGCACAGTGTGGATTGACGAGAATATGCGAGGCATGAATTGAAATATTTGTTTGTGTATAAATAAACCTTATTGAACCGCATAGAGTATAAATTTAAATATGACATTTGATATGATATCGAACCCAGTAGGTTATTTTTTAACTAGAGGGGCGAGACGAGACGAGAATTGATAAATTTGTATGGCGAACTTAACAGCACTGTATATCTTTATCTAACGAAAGCTATAACCTACGGCGGTCACGCGCGAACTCACGATAGCTATTATCAGTGGAAAAGGGTCAGTGCGATTTCAATTCTCTTCTCGCCTCGTCTCGTCTCGCCACTCTGGTGGAGAATCACCATATGTAGAGTTTTAACAATAATTAAGTAAAAATATGAATTTTCTTTACGTAAAGTATCCAAGATTTCGAGCTGGTATTGGGCTGATCTTTCCCGCAGAAAAAAGCAGTTAGTAGGTACCAGGTTTAAGATGTTTGTTTTAAAACTAACAACCAAAATGTAAATGCGTGTAAAAAGTGTTAATAGTTCGAAAAAAAATCTCCAAAATATCCATCTCTACTGCACATACACTTTATAATATCTTAAGTAACGTTTTTAAAACACTAAAATATTATTAGAAATTGGAACAGTAGCCTCAATTAGTGGAGTTGAAAATTAACTACTAAATTTGTCCTTCATTTTCAGGGAGGCGTTATTTAATTTTCTTTTACATTCTCCCGTATGGCTCCCGTTCCCATGGGAATATCGGGATAAAAGGGAGCCTATGTCCTTTCTCAGGCTCTAGACTGTCTGTGTACCAATTTTTGGTTAAATTGATTCATTAGTTTTGACGTGAAAGCGAGACAGACAGAGTTACTTTCGCATTAATAATAATACTATGGATATTCTATTATTTATACCCATTATATGCCATTATACATGTTAGCTTAAAAGATGATTATCAAGAGTCACATTACACGCACTCGTGCTACCTTCTTGTACTTTCATCACATTGTTATATAATGTACACTAAGTAACATAATTACACAGCTAAAATACACATTGAAATAATTTACACACATTATTACGGATTTAGATGTTACCAGAAGAATGATTACGTAAAAAATTATTCATGAAGTTACTTATGACGATTTTATTACTTAAATTAAGTAATAAAATTATGGTTTAGTCTAGTCAATTAAATGACTTAGGGCGAATTCGACCATATTGAGATTAGTAACACGGGAATAGTAATACCAAACTGAGCTGTAACGATTGGTCGAATCTGCCCTGTGTCAAACGAGACATTGACACATTCGTGCGCGAAAAACTGCGTACTCCATTAAAATAATATTACTCGCGTGTAGCCAAACATGAAAAAACTAGGATAGCTAATCGGCTCCGCCCTTAGGGCAGATTCGACCAATCGTTTCAGCTCAGTTTGGCATTACTATTCCCGTGTTACTAATCTCAATTTGGTCGAATTCGCCCTAAGTCTATTAAATGAAATAAATTTTGATTTATCTTGTAACCAGCTTGTAACTCTTGGTGTTTAAGCAATTCTATCAGAAGAACACGTAGAAACCGAAATCGGACCGAGAACTACATATTCTTGATAAATAATTTTTTTATAAAGGGTCCGGGGTGTTGGTCCGGGACACGAAAAGAATGTACCAACTGCTTTTCTTGCCTAGAATGTCGTAAAAGGCGACTAAGGGCGTATTGAGTACTGGGTCTGTGATTGTGTAGGCGATGAGCTAGCCACTAGTTACTACTCTTTCACAATTTTTCAACTTGTGGTAAATGTGGTCTTAAGGAACACAGTGCTCCTTGGACTCTGCCTACCCCTTTAGGGATTACAGGGGTGATTGTATGTATGTATGATACTTACTAGTATGTAGTAGCATCGAGATGAGGTCTAAAAATAGTATTTCATACTAAAAGTTGTTTTAAAGAACTTACATAACTATATTCAGTCCATTTTCCAGCCTGTTTAAGTCATTAGTTGGAAACAAAAATATTCAAATCGAAAAGCTTCCAGCCAAACTGAATTGTTATACAAAGCACGCCGCCCGTGTACGACCGTTTTCGTAATAAGTTACCGACTTAAGCCCAATATTGGACACTATTCATAGTATTGGCTCTTAATCTCTGCGTATTTTTTTTATTTATCTATTTAGTAGTAATTGAAATGAGGATCTCGGTGGCGTAGTGGTTATACCGCTTTGGCTTTCGATATTGAAAACAAAGTTTTCTTCGCCATGGTTAGGCCTTGGATGGGTAACCAAATATTCCTCCTCTTACTTTAGAAGGCACGTTAAGCCGTAAGCCCCAGTCGCTATTACAACGGTTTCTACCCACCAACCCGCATTGTGCCAGGGTGCTGATACAGCCCAAACTCCGCATGTGTTTGTCCATAGGGATGGCCTGCATCTAGCAGTCCCACTGCTGTATAAACGGTGAGGACGAATTGCTATAAGATTATTCTAATTATACTCACTTACGAGTAACTAATTGCATTATTTTTGCTTAGATCGAGAATGTGATTTGGCTATCGCAGACAATAATACACAACACGAGCTAATGCGAGCGAACTTTCATTCGCTTAATAGTAACAACTGATCCAATTGTTTTTTTTTACTTAACTCAAAAAACATTTGGATTGGATAAGATGGTAGGTCATCTTGAATTGTTTTTTAAAGGAATGCATTTCGACAATCATTTCGAAATTTCTCTCATCACATACATAGGTACATATCACCATGCATAAAGTAGGCAGAAGTAGGTGAAAGTGGTGAAAGTAGGCAGAGGTGTTAAACACCCACATTTCGCCAGATATGTTAGGTCTCCATGTAACAGGTGGTGAGCCTGTTGCCATGCACCGGGCACACGGTAAAGCAAGCGATATTCACAATAAACTGTACATAAGTTTTATTCAAACTCATTGGTCCAGGCGGTGGGTTCGAACCCGCGTTTCCCGCGGCCTCTCGAGCGAGTAGTGCTCCGTCCATCCTAACTCGGCTACCGCTGCCTTTTATTTCTCTCGTGATTACCGAATTATACCATTAAATTTTAATAAAACGACAAAAAGGCCGCAGCATTGTCTTTTCGACCTATATGCTTCGATCTTTACACTCACTAGGTGTTACTAGGTTTTTGATAGCGCTAACAGCTCCATTAGAGACTTAAAAATAATTTCGTACGATACCAGATGTACGAGTATGTGCACTCTGTCCCTACTATGAATTCCGCGCGGTAGACGTGTGCGGTAGCGACCGCGGCAGCGGCAGCCCAGTGCTGTCGCGCCGGTGACCAAGCTAACACGCTAAACATGAAAAGTGCACAACTGGTGATATTCGGCGCCTGCGTCGCTCTCGGTAAGAATATATTTGAATACCATTTTCTTTGCTCAAAAGGTTACTTGTTTTTTTAATTATTTTTTGAGTTAGTAATTGTCAAATGTCAGATTATTCAAATGTCATACAATGTTTGAATGTAAATAATGACGCAAACCTTGAACCGAGTCTGATTTTTGTTTAACTAATTATTACTAACTATTAGTCATTCACAAAGTCCTTAGATTTTGTTATAATAATTATCTACTATGTTTAAAAATAGTATTATGTAGGCCTAGGCCTAAAAAATTTACTAACGTTTATAACGTCTAATAGTTTTAGTTACACCTTGAGTATAGAATTGTTTCCGATTACATTTAATTATCTACAAGTCTTTAATTGTAACCAATTTTCACAACTTTATCAAATATCTAAACATGGTATTTTATTAGCAAACAGCTTTGCAACAACTTCAAAGTGTGCCAAACTGGGTGGTTGTGTCATTTATGTATCACATTCAAGCGGTTATTATCACTCATGTAATCATTAAAACTAGTCAATCAGGTTCTTAGTGAAACGAGAAATAAAGCGAGAAATTAACTAGGTAATTCAACCAAATATTGTGTATATTACCTACTTTTGATTAACAAAAATATTTATATTGAAAATTTTACGTATATTTAAGATTTGCATTTCTTTTCTGTTTTAGAAATTCTGAGTACGTTTTTTATGTTTAGTGTAATTTACTTATGTACAGTCACGTACAAAAATATGTATACATTTGACACATAGTCTGTATAGAAAGAGCTTGTCATGCAAATTATTTTTGACAAAAAAGCGTAAATGCGACTTCAAAACAGTATAACATTCCCTAATAACCATTACATCGATACGTGACCAAACTAAAAGAAAAATTAGAAGGTAACCCGAGGTTGACGAGAGCAGAATTAACCTTAGCCTCAGTGGGGTATATAAAAAACAGACAAGTTTTTACCGATATAGAAGAGGAAGATTTAGCCAGTTACTTTAAGAGGGCAACTGACATTTATTATGGATTACATACATACATACATAAAATCACGCCTATAATCCCCGAAGGGGTAGGCAGAGTCCAAGGAGCACTGTTTTCCTTAACACCACATTTTTAGCCAAACAAAAATTGGGTTTGGTCAGATGAAAAATCGTGAAAGAGTAGTATTAAATAAATGTTTTATTATTTTCCTCCTCTCAAAATTAGATGCTTAGCGGTACATAAGTCTACCTACCCCGGGCATATAGTCAATTTTTGTACGTGACTGTACATAAGTAAATTACACTAGTAAAAAGTCAGTAAATGACAAAAAGTAAATATAATATATGCACGTGACTGTAAAGTATATAATGAACCACGCTCGCCTACTAACCCTCTGTTACATAGGGTGTTAAACATATCATGCGCTAAATGGGTGTTAGACACCTTTATTGTTTCGGAGATAAGGCGTGACTACAATTAATACAATTAATCTTTTTTGAATACCTATCTAATGTCTTAATCTATTTTCCCTGGATAACATGTTCCGGGTAAAACTTTTTACCTTGCCAACTTAGAGTAAGTACTTTTAACGAGAGCTTTACTTGACTTATCGATTAACGTGTGGCCTTATAGCGATAATTGTTGTAAATAGAGCTATTTCCCTCGGCAGTTACCCAACAGATTGGAAAGGTACCGGAATTCGAGCTACACCAGTCAAGGCCCGCACCTGCGAACAAGCCGTGACAAAAAATACAATCTGGTCGTAAAAGACATTTTTGTCATTTCATTATGAAATGGTCAAGGGAACTGGATCATTAGTCATACTCCGAATAAAAATAACGGCAATAAGCCAAATTGCTCCAATGTGCTGTATTGTTTATATACTCCTTATTGCCTTTCTTCGTATCCAGGAATAGGGCGAATATAGGCATGTAACTATCATTGAAATACCTTACAACAGAGGTTGCAAAAGCCTTATCAACTAACCTCCTTATTAATAAACCCTATTTAAGTTTTAAGTGAGCTCGGTGGCGTAGTGGTACGTTCGCTTTGGCTTTCGATGGAAAACAAAGGGATGGGTGACCAAATATTTGTGATCTCGAGCTTCTCGTGCTTCGGAAGGCACGTTCCATGAAACTAGTTTAGTGCCTTTTTATCTTGGACACAAAATCAACGATGTTACATTTTAATGAAGACGGATCCTTTGGTTTCATGGGCTATTAATTCTAAACTAATAAACTTTATCAATGCAACATAACATCTTCAAGATTAATAACACAAAAGGCATGTTTCGATGTGAGATATGTAGGAAATTATTTTGTAATTGTCTACTTAATTAGCATTATAAGGAAACAGGCAAGATAACTCAGATTCCATTACTAATTGCTTAATAATTCAGTTGTTGCGACTTTTATTAAATTGGCACTTTTAAAAACATTAAATAATTTTCTGTATTATTAATACTAAAAGCGCTTCTACGTGCAGTCGGTGTAGGAAAAGGTTCGTCAGTTTTCAAATTGAATAATTTGTCAGTCATAGAAACCTTATGAAAGTAAATCGCTAATAACATAACTGTCTACATAATTATGCTTAATTGTTATGAAATCAAGGATCATAATGACGACCTCCGTGGTCGAGTTGTCTGTATGCCGGTCTCAGGGCGTCGCCATCTCGAGAGGTTCTGGGTTCGATCCCCGGTGGGGGCAAATGTTTGGGTGAAGAATTTTCTGGCATTTGTTCTCCAGTCTTGGATGTTTATAAATATTTATATATATTCAGGATATTTAAATGTATTTATTTAATAAATATATTTATCCGTCATCTAGTGGCCGTAACACAAGCAGCAATTGTTGCTTAAAATGGGGCTAGTTGATAGGTGTGAATGTTTGAAGATATTTATAACAACTTCCATATAGCTTTAAAAGCACCCATATGAGGAAGCAAAGCAAAAATTAAAAGCGTTACGTTAAGCATTTTGAACAAATTTCCAAAAATTTCTCTAATAAAAAGTAATACGAGCACTAATATCTTTAAAATTTGTGAATGAAAATTAGAAATTGAGTTTTTTGTTCCTTATATTAAAAATTAATACGTATTAACTTTTAGTTCTGTTTGTGTTTACGTCAATGTTAACGCACTTCTCATCTCCGGCGCACGCGACGTTACGCAACGAATGGCCGCCGCGTCGTCTGTCGCGGCGCTTGTGCACAGCTGTTACGTTCACCCCGCTCTTATATCATTGTTTTTATAGCTTAGTAAAATCCTTCTTTGTTAACAGAATGGCCGTTGCAATCTAACTAACAACCTTTTTTTAGTGTAAGAGACTGTCTTCTAAGGATAAAGATAACCCTTACATTATGTAAGGGTAATATAACAGAATACATCCAGGAACTTTGCTTTTTAATTTTATGTTTTATTACATATTTTGCATTATTATTTGCCAAATATTATTTCGTACCACACGATTTCTAGAACGTCTTCGTTTAGGAACACGTGCATTCTGATCTCTTGCAAAGGCAATTGAGGGTTTCTGCAAGCCATCTTTTCTACTTCTACACACGAGAAATAGCTCGTTGCCACGATGCAAAGGAGAAGGCTAGTCTTTTGGGAAAACTCTTTTCGTCGAACTCGACAATGGATGCTGGGGGACATGTGCCACCGACCATAACGCGGTGTGAGAGTTGTAGGCTGTAGATCCGGTTCCACTAAAGCTTAGTGCGTTTGACACTTTTGCCATTGACATCCACAAATCGAGTAGGAACGATGGAGCTATTATGCTGAGGACATGCGTTCCAGAGTTAACACCGGTTTCGGTTTTAACGCATCTCTCCTACTCTTATGACGTAGTCCCGGTTTCAAAGAAGACAGCTTTATCCATGACCTCTCTTTTCTCAAAGATAATGGATTCTATCATCAGCTGCCAGCTAAGAGGATTACCAGCTGCATAGTGTTAAATACTCAAACATTCATGATGCGCAGTTCGGTTTTCGGCCCGGACTCTCGACTGAAAGTGCTATTCCAAGTTTTAAGCACAGTGTTCAATATAATACAGATGGTAGGACGACGGTATACACCTGTTTCCTGGATTTGTCTAAGGCGTTTGACCTTGTGTCATATGATGTTTTGTGGTGAAAGATGGGGGACAGTGGTGTACCGGAAGATGCGCAAAACTTACTTAAGTTTTGGAACGCTAATGATACAAACTATGTGAATTGGACTGATTCTCTGTCAGATGCATATATGATGGAGTGTGAGGTCAGACAGGGGGGACTTTCGTCGCCTATGCTCTTCAATGTATGTAAACGATCTCATCATGAGGCCGAGCAGCTTGCGCCTGGGTTGTCGAATAGATAGCATTAGCATTAATAACATAAGCTACGCAGATGACTTTATGCTGCTCAGCCCAACGGTGGGCGGATACAGTGAAATGTTACGTGTTTGTAAATCATATACAGCTGAGCATGGACTGAATTACAATGTCTCAAAAACTAAGTATATGGTCTTTGAGGCCGCTAGTAAGTATCCCGATAATGCCACCAATATAACTTAATGGCTCGAGCGTTAATCGTGTCCTCAGCCTATATACGTCCCACTGCTGGGACAGGCCTTCCTCATAGAGAAACACACATGAGGAGTATGGGCTGTGACACCACCACGCTGGCCCAATGCGGGTTGGCGGGTAGAAACGGTCACAAATGCGACCGGGACCAACGGCTTAACGTACCTTCCGAAGCACGGAGGAGCTCGCGATCCTAAAGTCTTGGTCACCCATCCACGACCTGACCATGGCGAAGGTAGCTTTGTTTTCGATCGAAGCCAAAGCTCACTGACCACTACGCCACCGAGCTCCTCAGTCCGAGTTAATCGTGTGACGAGTTTCAAATATCTGGGGCATATCATTGCTAGCGACCTCAATAATGATAATGATATTGAGAGGGAGCGTAGGGCTTTGGCCGTTAGAGGCAACATTTTGGATCGCAGATTTTATCGTTGTACAGAAGAGGTTAAAGTTACGCTTTTTAAACCATGTTGCCAGAGCATGTACACGGGGAAACACAGGTGAGGATTATTATAAGGATGACGATCCTTCTCAAACTACTGTTAAACTACTGCGTACTGCGTACAGCGTACTGCGTACAGCGTACTGCGTACAGCGTACTGCGTACTGCGTACAGCGTACAGCGTACTACGTACAGTTGGTGTTAAAAAATAGTGAAAATTAAATGCAAGAAGATAATTACAGTGCGATATTTACATATAAAGATTATGATCGATTATTTGATTACTAGAGAAGTATAGAATACACATTCATGCATTCAATAAAAGTACAAAATTGATCTACTCGTATATCAAATTCAGTCATTATACTTCTAGATACAATTACAAATAAACATCTCTAAATTGCGGAGCTCAAATGTTCTAATCGGATGTATTACAATTGAGCCGATATAATTAATGGGAAGTAAGAACGTAAGCAAGGTTATACATTAATTGCTAGCTTTCATCGTTGTAAAGAGCTCAAGAATAAAATTAATTGGTTTTTATTAGATCAGGCGTATTCTTGCTCAGTAGAGATTGGTACGTGGTGAGGTAGGTGTAGAATGAAAATGACGGGCCGGCTTGTTACTACTTGTTTTTTATTGAAATCAACAGGTACAAATGGAACAATTTATAAAAAGGTTAATAACACAAATCACTGAACACAAAACTTAAAAAATATAATAAAAGGTAGGGCTACTTACAATAGTGCCTTGGTATAGTTATTTAAGTTATTTGAACATTTATTGTTATAGTTTATTACTAATATATATTATAAATTTGTGACAACAGTTATATTTATAGGCGTCGAGACAACCTTTCCAGACGCTGACTCTGATGGGAATGAAAGGTGGAGACCAAAAACAATGAAAAGAAGCAGTTGCTTAATTTAAAAACAGAACAAAGAGAAAATGGCCAGAGAAGACGAAAGAACAGAGAGAACATAGAGTCGCTAATACTGATATAGCACCTCGTTACATGATAGATTTAATCCAAAGAAAATGGCTGATGAAATTCATTTGTCATATTTTAGATGTGTTGTGTCATTGTTTGCATGCCAAGCATTAAGAGTTGATGCCCCCACAAGGTGAGTCAATATTTAGAAGTTCGTGGGAATGCGCTTAATTTTATCAGCGAAGGACGAGATTCTTGGGTAGGTCTAGTCTAGTAAGTGTCCGAGCGATATACATACATATAATCACGACTATTATCCCCTAAGGGTTAGACAAAGACTAGGGATCTCTGGGTAATAGGGATAAGTCCAAACTTGTATTTTTCACTGTATTGTTTATTTTTGTTGGTGCAATATAGAGTTTAATAATAAAAGCACCGTAAAAGCAGTCCACTGCCGTAGTCCGCGCTTCACCAAACAGTGACAGCACATGTGCTCAGCGTGACAGGTGGTCGCCGCTACAAGCTTTTGAAGGTTAATGAATAAATAAATAATAAATATCCTCAGACATTCACACCTATCAACTAGTCCCATTTTAAGCAACTAAATGCTGCTTGTGTTACGGATACTAGATGACGGACAAATATATTTAATAGATAAATACACATAATTATTCAGAATATATATAATATTATACATATATAATGAACATCCAAGACTGGAGAACAAATGTCTGAAAATTCATCACCCAAACACTTTCCTCCACTGGGGATCGAACGCAGTACCTCTCGAGATGGCGACGCCTTGAGACCAGCGTCTGGACCACTCGAGCACGGAGGTCGTCAAAGGTTGGATCGGAAGTTGTACAGTTCTGAGTCCATAGCCTTTTACGAAATCCAAGGGAAGAGATGGGTTGGTAGTATTCTTTTAAAAAGAGTGATTGATGAAATAAATTCACAAATCATCACGCCTCTATCCTCGAAGAGGTAGGCAGACCAGTCAACACCCACATTTTGCCGGATATGTTTATGTCCCCATGTAAAAGGGGGCGAGCCTGCTACCATGTGTGGTGCATAAAGTAAGGTAAATGACATTCGTTAATAAATTTTGAATACATCAATGTGTACCTAGTCGGGTCGTGTAATGACATAATCTGTCAAGCAATTCACATATTAGTGACATAAAACGCGAATAAATAAAGTACATAGAATCAATTAGGTAATTGAAATTGTTTATTTTTTTATTTTTCATAGATAATCTACGCTATTATTAGTAATTAATACAACAGGCTGCTTATAACAGCGAGTACACGACGATCGTGAAAAAGTGTAATCAATAACATAAATTACTCTTTTGGTTTGTGTTACGCCGATTTTGCAGTATTATTTGTTTATTTGTGGCTTGATAATAATGGATAAATACAAATAGGTACAAACATAAAATTAAATTTTAATTAATATTGCAGCTATATTTACAATTGTATTTTTACACTCTACTTAACACCTAAATACTTATCTATCTACGAATTTCGTTTTGCCATTTCATAAATTTTTATAATGCTAAATACATATTTGTTTGGTATGGTAAAAAGGAAAATAGAAATGTTGCTCATTACGAGTAATATAATTTTCATTTATTTAATTTAAGAAAAGTGCTCGAAAATAATTTCTTTATATAATTTTATAGTTTTATTTAAATATAATGCGTGCTTTATGTGATATGAATATTACGATTCACAGAAGATGGAGAAATCTTTTACGTAATAATCGGAAACCGACATCTACGAATGTTCTTTGGTGAAACTACTGTTTTTACGAGTCGTCCTCTTTAGCATTTCTACGATTTCATTAGAATATTCGAAATAAAATTGCAGAAAACCAAGGTAGTTAATCGACAATCCCCAGTCGCACCACTTATAAATCTAATTGATACAGGCACAATTTTAAATGTAGAATTTGTGTATTGAAAAATAGAGTACGTGAAATGCCATGACATCGGGTTTTTCCGTGAGAAGCCATGTTAGCTCATTGAGGTATTACTCGAAGCGCACCTATGTTAAGGCGAAGGGATAGGCAAATATTCAAAAATGAGGTGTTTTTGGTACAGTAGTCTGGCAAAAATACAGCACAAGGGATGATCAGATTAATTGATGTTATGACATATATCATAAACTTGTTCGTGACGGTCCAACATACTAGTAATTATTTATAGCAACATATGGAGAGCTTTCAATTTATCATAATCTATTGAAATTTCTTTTACACTTTTTTGTTTTAACGACGTTTCTGTTTATTATCAAACTCAGTTTACATATCCGTTACAGTAATACCTAGTCTCCGACGGTGAGTTTTTTTTAGAAAAGACCACAAATTTATTAATTGCAATGATTTTCCTAGTAGCGCCTACTAAAATATTATAGTTGCATAATTGTACATTTGCTGGCAAAATTTCGTAGGCGCTTTTGCAAAGAAATGACATCGTTGCTAAGCAACGGTTAATTATTAATCTTTCAACATCTTGTTTGGCGAGAGCAAAATATTGATAATGCTCTAGAGTAAGTACCACCCTCTTTAATTACCTTGCCTATCCTCGTCATAAAGTAGATAATGTACCTACAGATCTGTGTGCAACAACAATCGGGCTACCAAAAATTACTTCTCACTACTAAAATGCACAGAGTAGTGGCCGATACAGAGTCTACGCAGGAAAGATTGTTTTATTAATAGAAATGGGTTTCTTTAATGTTTTCTTTAGACGTATTCTTTGCAATCTCTGCAATTGTGAAATTGTCACATAATTTAGTTTTAAAACAAACGAAGAATGTTGATACATTTTTACCACGGTTTCTTAGCTTGCTTTCTTGTCCGTGGAGATCAAATACAATATTAAATAAAAATATATATAAAAAAGGTTTAAATAAATACTATATAAGAAAGGCTTTTAAAAAACCACTTTTTACTAATGGATTAAAAAGGGGAAAATAAATATTTTGGTTAAAAGAATTTTCGAAAATTTTACATAATATGATAAATAATTATATCAATAGGCAAATGACTGAAAATTCGCACCACGTTTAAATTTTCGATAATTCTTTATATCACAATATTTATTTTCCCCTTTTTAATCCATTAGTAAAACGTGGTTTTTTAAAGTTTTTTTAAACAGTATTTTTAACCATTCAGTTGTGATTTGTGTTAGATTAATTAGCATATGCAATCATAAATATTTGCTTATAGTGAATAAGTGAGTTTGCCAATAATGAAATTTATAATAGCTGCTAAAAATAATTACGCTAAATGTTACTTATTTCGCGAATTTATATAGTTGCGTTCTGCTGCTAATATATGAAATAAAGCGACTACGCTGTTTCACGCCGCGCTTGCTAATGCTAATGTCGTGAATGCGAAAACGAACTAACGCGATCGACACCGACTGGACCCAATCGCCCGCCGGCTGGGGTGTCGATCAACAGTTTTCGATAGCTAAACATTTTAAAATAATAATCTGATAAACAAACAAAAAAACTAAAATAAATTTATTCCATACGCCAAACCTGGCACTAAAAAACGTCAATATTTAATAATTTATAAATTTAAAAAAATATGTAATTAAATAAAAAGTACATTTTAAATTAAGGTTCATTACCGCGAGCGCTTGTAGCAAGTACCACCACAGAGCATTGACTGTGTGGAAACAAGCGGCTGGATTCCGAGTGTAAGGCTTTTCATGAGAAGAACTTGGCAAGAAACTCATAAGCCACTTTTTTTAAATTGCCAATCATATAATTATTGTCCGTATTGAATGTTTTACATAATTTCCATTAATCCATCAAAATAACATGCCTCTATGATGACGAACGATAGCTAATAATTTTTTTACACCATTTTATTCTCCAGATAATCTTGGATTTTATAAAAACCTCTTTTCATTAAAGTTTTTTAATATAAGGCTTAAATTTGTGAAAAGGCAATACTGTATATTTGGTGGGATTTTATTATAAAATTGTATACATTTCCCCATAAATGCACAGGCACAGAAACTTTCTTTTGCTTCTAGTATTTAAATTAAGGCATTCATTAGTTTTTCTTAAATGTGTGGTTATGTTTATAAACGTATACAATCTTTTCAAAGATGTATTGGGAGGCAACAGTTAATATATCATTTTTCTTGGATAACTCTCTGAGTGAGTCTCGTGGCTTAAGTTTGTAAATGGCTCGTACAGTTTCATATTCTCAATATCAGCTGTTGACCCCCATAGCAACATACGACATCACACTATGAAAATAACTTATGTAGACAAGTCTTGCCGTTTCGACGTCAGACAAGAGTCTGACTTTTTTACTGCAAAGGCAGCGGATCGATGTCTTTCTGACAAGGTCAGTATGTGTGGATTCTACTGTAGGCGTAAATCTATCGTTATGCCTAGAAATAATAATAATACAATAATTCATATAGTTTGGCCACAGTGACTGTTATTTAATTTAATTAGAATTTCACCGTTACAAAATGCTCTTTATTTGCTTATTGATATTAATCCTCATCAAAATAAATAACTATAATATAGTTATGATGTTCAAGACTGGTTCGATACCTTTATATACGTTTTGAAATATTTAATTCTGACAGTCCGATCGATAGTTCTCGTGATTTTAATGTATACCTATGTCCCAACCAGCCTGCGCATACATGTTGACGTCACACGATGTTTCACGCTCGGAAGCGGAACTAAGACTTTTAGATAACTCTATAATCAAAAATACTGATTCGATACTATAGGCTTCAAAACTAGTATTCATACAACCTTTACTGTACAAAAATGTATTTACTTGAGACGTCATATTATTTAGGATTTTTATCAGTAAACATTTGTGTTTATATTGACAAAAAATAAAAACAATTTCAGACAAAACATAATATAATGTTCATTTTTTTCAGTTCTGATCCTACTTGCACAAACAATTACAGTAATGACCATACAAAAAAAGAAGAGACACTAAAAATCTTTATAAAGAAAACACATTTCAGAGACAGATCAGCAAAATACATTATCTAAAAGACAAAAAAGAGTCGCGTGGAGTTGTACATGTTTTTCTGGTTATGACTGTATAATCAAATTTTTGTACGGATAAGCAGCACATCAGACTACCAGAAAATAATTTATCGATAGACAATGAACTCTTTTCTTTTTTAACGAAACATTGAGTTGGAAATAAATTGAGAAAACTTGATTTGATTTTGGATTGTCTGACATGCTGGAAACTGTATACATAATCTAAGGTATGCATTACTATCAGGTTATTTCATTTACGAAATATCAATCGTACATTTTAATTTTTAATAAACCTTTAGTTTTCTCTGTCGATTAAATTACTCTGTGATAAACACTAGCCGTCATCTTTGCGACGAACCTCAAGTTTTCAATAGATGTCGCTGTCGCTTAATTTCGATTACGCCAAACGCTCAAAGTCATTTGCCTTACCTTTCGCCTTAAGCGATACTAACTGAATCTATATTTTACGATCTAAAAACAATTGTGAGATCTCGTGATTAATCAGAGAGTGGTATTCGCTTTATATATTAGGTCCTTGCCTATGAAATTGGTGTTTTGTATGGAGATTTTGGAGATGTTTGCATTTTACATACTAACATTTTATCAGTTTTCTTCACAACGACAAATCCAGAGATAATAATATTTGGCATGTATCATTAGACAAGCTTTAGCAAAAATAATTGTCTTTGTGTCTAATTTTAACACAATTAAACTTACAAAAAATTATCAAATTAAATAACACGAGCTCAAATATATGGTCTATTTTTAGAAGAGGCAATTATTTTATAAGAATGTTCTGAAACTAAATAGTTACGGACAAATTGCTAAGACAGAATAAAAACACCAATTTCATAGGTAAGGACCCAATATAAACTCCCTCTGCATATTCATATCATTTTGGTAACTCCACACATCCATCATTATAATATCTATATTTCCAAAAAAGTACCAGGCTGTCATAGCTATATAGGAACTATTTTATTTAATACCTTACCCTACAATGTGCGCTGCGCAAAGATGGTGCGCTTCAAAATGGTTGCGCTTCGAGGAATACCTCAGCTTTATTTTTTTGTTTGTTAGGTAGTTAGGTAGCTATGAAGACATAACGAACCAGCTTTTAGCTTCAATATTTTTTATAATTTTCAATATCTTAATTGCTCTTTATGTAATGTTAAATTAAATTTAAAAAAAATCAATAATGATGTTTCATAAATCTTTTAATTATAAATAACAAATAAAACTCAATTATATTGTCTACCTACAAGATCTCGTTTCGTCAGGTACCTACACTAACATCTAGTGTGTGACAGCATCACATAATCGTATCCCCGTTCGCTGATCGCGTACGCACCAAGGCTGACCACCTGATACTACTTTCGCTTACCTACATCTAATTCTTGATCTATATATCAAATTTAAAAAGAATAGGCACAAGGGAGGCAGTGAGAACTGGCAGTTGGTATGTTAGGAAGTATTTTGTAAACAAAATCGTTAGTTTTTTTTAAATTTCTAAATCGTTGTGAGGAGCTCGGTGGCGTTGTGGTTAATACGCTTTTGGCTTTCGATATCGAAAACAAAGCTACGTCATGGTCTAGGATGGGTGACCAAAACTTTGTGATCTTGAACTCCGTTGGTTGCGGTCACTTTAGTAAACGTTTCTACCCACCAACCTGCAGCTGTCAGACTAGTTGTAATTGGAGTGATTGACTGGACTCATAAAACTTTATCACAAGGTCTTTTGACAATTTAACACACAAAGTCGACTTTATTTTATACAGTGTCTGTCTACGTTGTAAAAGTATCACAAATAATAAACGCATCTTTACTGTATTCACCATGTTTTACAAATGTGATTACAACAGTTACAAGCTTATGTTATCTGTGAAGGGAAAAAAGTGTCCAACAAATGTTTAATTCATCAATCATACCGAAATGATAGTGCTCATCCAAAACTGACCACGGTAAGAATAGCATAGTAGTTTAACAAAATCTTGAATAGATCATTTTTTTTTATTAAATTTTTTTGACCATTTAAAAACATTTAAAGCGCCCTTTTATGTCTTACCACCTCTTCTTTGCCATATTATTAGAATCGAGAACTGAAATAGGTATCTGTTGTAAAAACAAAAATATTCATTTACAACTTAAATCGTTTTCTGCTTGAAATGTATAAGAGGCCAATAGTCTACGAGTATTACGTATACAGACATAACTCTACCTTATAAGGTAAGCAAAATTTCCTTTGAGCAGTTATATCTCAAGTTATGCCACGTGATAATACTATTCTACGTAGATCTAGGAATGTCCATTGAATCGCAACGAAAGTAAAAGTTGCCGATTCAACGGCCGACATTCAGTCGCGGTTGCCTCACTCACGCTGGAGTCTGAGATACTATTGGATTACGAACATATTTGTTAAATTCTAAAAGCGATTTATTAAAAAAAAAATTTTATCTACTGTAACGAGACTCTATAGCAATATTAGCGACTCTTTGCTGTTATTGCGCTCTTCTCTGACCATTTTCTCTTTATTTCTGTTTTTAAATTTACTGCTGTCTCTTTTTATTTTTCAATGTTTTGTTCTCGAAATTCATTCTTATAGGAGTCAGCGTCTGAAGCGGTTGGCTCATTGTCAATTATTATAAATATTATAATACTATTTCTATAAAATTATAAATCTTTATTGAAAACTGTTACAAATGATACATATTAGCAAGTTACATAGTTACAAGCTTGGCCATATTTATCAAGTTTATAAGTTTATTAAAGGGACTATTTGTGCCTTAGTTAATAAATTATAAGTGACGTGACGTGAGTTGGAGTTTTATTTATCATCTGTCCACCACGTCATACTACTCAGCCAGAATATCTAAAACAAAATGTATATTTCACTCATTCGTAGACAGATATTACAGACCTCCACTTGCTACGATCCAGAACATATCTTTCGCTTCCTTTATACCTAATATTGTATATGATAACCTATTACATGTCTCCTATTCTACGTATATTATTTGTATAGTATTTAAGTAGACTAAGCTGTATTTTTCTCGCTAATTATATAAACTGTGCACGGAACCAAATTTTTTCAAAATAGGAACCGAAACAATAGATGACAAGTGGGTGATAATATAAATATCTTGTTACCCTTAGAAAAATTGAAAAAATATGCCTTTTACGTTTAGAAATAAAAAACGCAACTAGCGAACATGCGTGGAATTAGGTGTTTGCGATTGTACTAATTATCGAAAATATACAAAGTTCATGATCTACGGACTAATGAAAATATGGTCTAAGAACAAAATTTTTATTAAATCTGTTTTAGTACTCGTAGTAGGGGTGACGATAAATTACGTTATGATTGATTAAATGACGATGACTCGCGGTTCAACGTCTTTGCTGGTTATTGCGGTACAATGATGTTTATTATCTGATGTTCATCCCGGTAGGTACTGATTCTATGGTTTGCGGTAATTTGTTTTCGTTTTTACTGTCGCTAGAAAGTACCTACTTTTGTTTTTTTAAGCTTTACTACGGTTGAAGAGTTGAAACTGTCTTTTAAACCTATCACTGCCTTATAGTAACAATTATTAGAATAGTGATAAAAAGTCTATATTAACAAACCATAAACATTGGTGCACCACAGTGCACAGTGCTCCTTTGACTCTGCCTACTCTGATTACAGGCGTGATTTTGTGTGTGTGTGTGTGTGTGTGTGTGTGTGTGTGTGTGTGTGTGTGTGTGTCAATAACCACTTTGTCTAAATTGAGTGGACATTATAATTTTTGTATAAAAAAAACATAAAATGCCGCTCAGTAAAAAAAAAACATTTATCAAATATTGAAAAAAATGCAGGACGTAACGCTGACACTCAAACAAATATTAGGTCTCTGAAATATGAAGCTTGTCATTTTGTATTTAACTCAAATTAATGTTTGTAAGTTGTTGTTCTGTTGATTTCTCGTCTTTAACAGTCAGTCGCCCAATTAGTTATGTAATGTATTAAGAACTCCTTTATATTACTTTCTCCCTTACTTATTGTGAAGAGTAAATAAATAATTTATTATTATTATTAATAACCTAAATTAATTATATATACACTTAAAACTTTTATTTACAGTTAATCGTTTAAATACTACCCTTATGATTATAGATTTTTGTTCGAGTATTATTATTTTGTGAGCAATACACTTATAAATATGAACTACCGGTTGATTGCAAAAATGAACGAGTTTCCATTGGCCCGTTGAAGAATCGATTGTCTATAATTGGCGCCCAGCGACCTCTGTGAGGCAACGTCACGCCTCATGTGGCAGATTACATGCGTGCGCGCAGCTATTACATTGAAAGTGCAACCTCGGCTAATTAGGTCGCTTTGACAACCCTAATGTTAATCGTTTGACATGTGCTAAGTCGCAGACTTGTTGCATCACGATATAACAAATTAAATATAGTGCGAATTTGAATAATGCTTTAATTTGAATAGAATGAGATGGGTGTATGCGTGACTAAATTGAACAATATTAAGAACGATTACGACAGAGGAAGTTTTAAAGTTGCGCTCGTGCTGGTGGCCGTTTAGATAAGAAGCGATAGGTTGGCGAAGTATTGTCATGAGATGAGAAGAAATATATATAGGGATAAGTCCTCCCTTGCATACTTTTGTTAATAATTTGTATTTGTAATAAAAGCATGGTGTTTGAGACTAGAATAAGAGGAAAATCGAGGAAGCCATGAATTGAATCTGTGAAAGATCATGAACAATATTTTTTTTCTTTTAGCACATGCTGGCATTCTCCTAGAACATGCGCCCGAGTGTCCCGAGCAGCATGGTGTTCAAGTGAGTATCATTGTATTTTTTACGAAAAACACTTGTTATAATACTAACAATTAAATTGGTTGATGAACGCATGTACGCAAAGGCGACATTAGAAATCAATGGATCTAGAATGTAAATCTTGCGGTTTCCCTCACGCTAACCATGTGTCAAGAGGATAGGCAAAAGAAATGTTTGCCTATCGCGGTAAGTACTTGGCACATCTTCTTCTTCTTCGTGCGGGCAGTTTCCGCAACTTGACTACTTAGCGCCTGTTTTGCGTCTGAGGGTGAAGACTGGCTATTCCAGCCAGCCCAGCTCCACCAGGAAGTCGCCCAGTGCCTTCACGTTGAAGACAGCCTCGCGGAGGTTACCCGGGTTTCCCAGGTACTTTGCCCGGTAGCTAGCTACCCCAGTGCATTCCGACAGCACGTGGGCGGCTGTTTCTTCTGCCCCCATGCATGCTCTGCATAGGGGGCTGTCGGTGATACCTAGATTGAAATGGTGCCTGTTAAAATAGCTATGACCTGTTATGGCTCCCGTTACTAGACGTAAGCGAGCCTTACTTAGCTGTAGGAGTTTCTTGGAGAAGCGGAGGTCTATTCGTGGTAGCGCGAGTCTAGCCTGCCCGCATTCTTCCAAGTTGTTCCAGTAGTTCATATGTAGGTTTTGAGTATTTCTCAATACTATACCTGTAAACCAGCTTTTAGGGAGAGGTATAATAGGCTCCGGTCCCACTGGGTCCTTGCTTGAGCCTCTCCTTGCTAATTCATCTGCAGCATCATTCCCTCGTGAGCCGCTGTGTCCTTTGTTTCATTATAGCGTGATCGTATTGTGTTCGTCTACCTCGTTAAGAGCGTGGTGACACTCTACTAGAAGACTACTTGACACATAGCGAACACAGAGATGCGAAATTCCAAAAGAAGCGTAATTAATTATTACGTCATAAAGAACAAATGATTTAAGAAACGCATTTTGTTATCGTCGGGTGAACTGTTGACTTGACATGCTAACTAAATTGTGACCGAAATAAAACTATATTCATTCAAAAATCACGAAAAAAGTATGAAATATTCTTATTTTTGCTGTTCATTACAAATCAATAAACTGTGGATTTTTCTTTAGATGACTAATAATAACTAAGCTTGTGGCAGAAACTTACCACCAGGACACAACCTGCAGTGGCTAACTTGGAGTTCCCTGAACCCTCTGCGAACGGAGGTCGGCTGTTGTAGGGAGAATTTAGAAAGATGGGGCTTCATTGATCCGAAGACACCAATAGCTGTAGCCGACGCCGAGTACTAATGTGCCATTGACACGAAGAAGAAGACAAAGCTTGCTTGTAAGGCATAATGTTAAAATATCGCATATCACAGCTACAATATGACGCCGGCAAAATTCAACAGTACCCTCAGGAAAGACGCAGTCTTGATGTGCGAAACGCTGCTCGCAAGATACTAGTTGCGTCTGGAAGAAGTGGACAAAGACCCATTTTGAACCATTTCACGGTTCACATTGGGCCTATGTCCAGCACATTAGTCAATGTCGGGTAATGATAATGAACTTTCATGATTGTCATATCCTTTTGTATCGTTTCCAGGCGTACGCGCACCCTGAGCTCTGCGACCAGTTCTTCCTGTGCACGAACGGCACGCTGACCGTGGAGACCTGCGAGAACGGCCTGCTGTTCGACGGCAAGGGTGCCGTGCACAACCACTGCAACTACCACTGGGCCGTCGACTGTGGCCTGAGGAAAGCTGACTGTAAGTGTGATAGATTTTTTTTTTATCCTCAGACATTCACACCTATCAACTAGTCCCATTTTAAGCAACTAAATGCTGCTTGTGTTACGGATACTAGATGACGGACAAATATATTTAATAGATAAATACACATAATTATTCAGAATATATATAATATTATACATATACAGGGCGTCCCACGGCCATGCCACAAGGAAGGAAAGTATATTAAATATTGAAGATATGATGTTTTACTTAAAGAAGACATCATTTTATTTTTTATTTTATGTGGAACTGCATTCATAGATTTATTTAAAGTCGCCTGCCTCTACCGGGAATTGAACCGGGAATATTTTATGATAACCGTCGAAAGGGTTAATGCTATGTTCCTTAGGAAAAAATAATCCATATGATTAACCCATTCGACGGTTATCATAAAATGCATGGTGTTTTTTTTTTCACATTTCGCGAGTTCGATTCCCGGTAGAGGCAGGCGATTTTGAATAAATCTATGAATGCAGTTCCACTTCTTATAAAAAATAAAATGATGTCCTCTTTCAGTAAAATATCCTACCTTCAATATTTAATATACTTTCCCTCCATGTGGCATGGCCGTGGGACACACTATATAATGAACATCCAAGACTGGAGAACAAATGTCTGAAAATTCATCACCCAAACACTTGCCTCCACTGGGGATCGAACCCAGGACCTCTCGAGATGGCGGCGCCTTGAGACCGAAGTACAGACCACTCGACCACGGAGGTCGTCAACGTCCACGGAGGTGCTGTTGACCATACCAACGTAGGAGAATTAGAACGCCGAACCCTCTCTGGGTCATATTTCTTCTCGAAATCTTTTTTGTAAGGATTTACTGAAAACTGACAGAACGCTTGCCTGACACTTGCAGGTACCTTACACCTACATACACTTTCCTGTTATAACCCGCACTTTTACTATCAAATTTTTTCTGTGTGCGGGAAAAGACGAAATAATAAAATATTTTGAAATATTAACACCTTAATCAAATACTAGGAAACGTATTTTTAACAGTTTTTTACAAGAATAATTATTTTCTTAACCACTTCACAAATCTCTTCCCCAGTGACTCCCCTCTCCACCCCCGGCTGCGAGTACCAGTTCGGTATCTACCCCGACAGCGCCGAATGTTCCACCAGCTACATCAAGTGCGCATTCGGCATCCCCGAGCAGGAGCCGTGCACGCCCGGCCTGGCGTACGACGAGCGCATCCACGGCTGCAACTGGCCCGACCTACTGCAACCTTTCTGCAACCCTGAAGGTTAGTGGCTGTGGTCTTCACCAGCTACATCTAGTGCGCATACGGCATCCCCGTACAGGGCATGGCCTTTGACGAGGTCATTTACGGCTGCAACTGGTCCGACCTACTCCAATCTTTCTGTAATCCTGAAGATTAGTGGCTGTGGTCCCAATGCGGGTTGGTGTGTAGAAATGATCGCAATACAGACCGGGACCAACGGCTTAACGTGCGTTCCGAAACACGGAGGAGCTCGAGATCACAAATATTTGGTCACCCATCCGCGGCGTGACCATGGCGAAAGCAGCTTTGTTTTCGATCGAAAGCCAAAGCGTACGAACCACTACGCCACCGAGCTCCTCTACCCTGAAGGTAGTAGGCGATAATACAGAGGTTAATGGCTAAAGTTCGTGAGTTCGTGATTGTTAAAGATTCTGTCGACAAGTCTGTGGGAACTACTGAGAAAGTTACTTTGTTCTTGAGATCTATGAAAAACAAAAACTGAATAAATAAATTGTATACACTAAGTGCAATTGAATTTAGTCGCAACAATACATATGGAAAAAAAATATCTTTCAAAATATCTATCTCACTATAGAAAGAGGTTTATAAATCATTTTAACGAATTATGGTACATATATACAATACACACCAAATCAGATCTCTACTAATAAATCCATGAATATAGACATGATATTATAAGTTTTCATTATTTGCTGCTCTTGCTGACGACAGGCCTGCAGAAACCACTACCACCACCTACCTGCCACTCTACTCTAAGTATGGACAGTAACACTATCTCACTGATCTTTCTTTCTTCCTTCGGTTATATTTCCCCTAGGGAAGACGTGACAACATGTATCTACCTTTTTACATCGCCACAATATTCAAGCAATACATTAGTAACAATATAATGATGTTATTTCCAGCTGTCGTCGGCTTCAAGTGCCCAACCAAGATCCCGTCGAACACGCAGTCAGCGAAGTTCTGGCCGTTCCCCAGGTTCCCAGTGCCCGGGGACTGCCACCGGCTTATCACCTGCGTAGAGGGCCAGCCGAGGCTCATCACCTGCGAAGAAGGCAAGGTCTTCGACGACCAGAACCTCACCTGCGAGGACCCAGAACTTGTACCCCATTGTGGTCACTAATGATGATTAAGAAACGCATGGCAAGACGAAAACGAATACTGTTATTTACTAATTTACTACAGTACATACCTACTATTGAAAGATTTGTTACGTAGCTCTATTTACAATAGTTCATATTAAGTGGTTAAAGTCAATTATGGCCTGAAAAAAGCACAACGATTCGACGAATTCAACTTGAACATAAAAAGTATAAATATTTTTATATTGTTATTATCATTTGATTTTAAACTACGTTTTCGTTTTGTGATGCCTGAGTGTTCGATTTGGTTTATTTAATTGTCTTATGAATGATATCTAAAATACTCTTCTACTAAAATATTTATTCGAAATAGCCTTTCAATTGCCTACTTGCTTGATAACTCTTGTTACCAAATACAGTTGATTCGAGCGTGATATTAGTTACCGTAGAGTGATACATAAATATGTATTATTTTTACAATATGTAAATGCCACATTATTATGTAAGAATATATATATATTAAATCTCTGTAAATACTGCGATAAAATATGTGAATGTAAATAAGATTTTACGTGTGAGAAAAATAAAGTTTTATAGAAAGTTGATGATGTT
The DNA here is from genome assembly GCA_910589355.1 of Parapoynx stratiotata. NCBI lineage: Eukaryota > Metazoa > Arthropoda > Insecta > Lepidoptera > Crambidae > Parapoynx > Parapoynx stratiotata. The sequence continues at coordinate 14,960,406 of OU342459.1, forward strand.
TTTGGGTTTTATTATCGCTATAAAACTATGATAATCAACGAAAGAGTTATATAATCCTCAATTTAAATAAATCCACAAATGATTATTTAATATAAGTTAATGCGATTTTCCGATTCATCTACGACATCCATAGTCGAGTGGTCTGTATGCCGGTCTCAAGGCGTCGCCATCTCGAGAGGTCCTGGGTTCAATCCCCGGGGGGCAAATGTTTGGGTGATGAATTTTCAGGCATTTGTTATCCAGTCTTGAATGTTTATATATATTTATATATATTCAGGATATTTATATGTATATATCTATTAAATATGTTTGAAGATATTTATTTAATTATTCATCTGTACCTGAGATTTATTTGGTCTTCGCCAAAATGTTAATGCCTTGGTCTAGAAACCGGCTACTGCTTGCACAACGTGTGCAGCTGATTTCACTAATTACATACATATTATCATGACAATATCCCCGAAGGGGTAGGTGCAATACATACCTACACTTTGCCAGACATTTTGTTGGTCCCTCGCAGTAGGGAACAAGCCAATTGCCGTTAACGGGCAAGACAATCACTAATCACTCTGGAATTCAAAGACAATACCAGACGGGACAGATGTCACTATATAGAATCTCTTCAGCCAGAGCTTAATGTAGTAGAAATGTAAGTATTTTCTTTCAAAACAAGAGTACTCATCCTCAGACACGTTCCACTGCTGTGCACAGGCCTCTTCGTGGAGAAGCGCATAAAGAGTATGGGCCGTAACACCGCCACGCTGGCCCAATGCGGGTAGAGGACTAGATACCTAACAAAATATTTTTTTCTATTGTCGCTCCTCATAATCATGGATTGTTTGTTTTTCATTTTTTCATCATTGTTTGTTTGAAAAGCGGACGCTGCGTCGATGTCCCCTAAAAACATACTACATTTATAAAATATCTCTGGTTTTCTAACCAGTGAGTGGTAAAATTGTAGTCTAATATCAACGCCAAAGAAATTCATTATTCACATCGAACGTATTGATTGCTTATCCGTAAAGAGTAGACGTTTCAATCGACCATGAAAATATATTCCATCAAAACATAAATGTCACAAATGTATATTAATATTGTAATATTGAAGTCGGCTAACATTTTTCACATTCATGTTTTTGATGGGATATCATTACTTTTTGTAAAGAAATTAACAAAATAAGTAATGAATGTAAATGCTGACTATACCTACTCTTGGTTATAAGTCAAAATGTAGGTTATTAGTACCAAATTGTAATTGTAACCAAATAATTAATGATAAACTTTGACAATAATTCATTAAAAACGTATGAGATCGTGTTCATTTTCAAGTAGCTGTATATCGAAAAAGTTATGAAAGTATAAAATTTTGACAAATACCTATCACTTGACTTGCCTCCAATTTCAAATTTCGAACACACGGTTTTCCATAGACTTAATAACTGGATTTATCAGTAAATGTTCTCTGCCAATATACGTCGAGCTCCTGGACACAGGCCTTTCTCATGGAATATGGGCCGCTCCCCGGTGGGTAGAAACGGTTGCAATATCGACCAAGACACTCGGCTTAACGTTTAATCCGAAGCACGAAAGAGTTCGAGATCACAATGTTTAGGTCATCCATCCTAGTAATGTAAAGTAATGTTAAGAAACGGAACTTTCATTGTGAGCATCAAAGTTGTCAGAAAAATTCGCCTCGCTATTGCAAAAATGGTCCCCTCGCTGTAAAATTAGATATGTTTTTTGTATCAATCATCAATGTAGCTGAATGATCCAGTGACTAAGATTAGCGAAAATTATTTGGATAATGTTGCGATTTCGATATTTTAATTGTTTAATCACCCCGTGTGAGGGTACGATTTTCGTGTAATTGCCCCGAATGGGGCTTCGACGTTTGTCTACACGTCCTCAATAGGACTTGGACCAAGCGAGTAGTCGCTTGCAAAAGGTCTATAATTGTATGTACTCATCTCTATAGAACCTCGACCTGTGTGTTATCGCCCCCAACGGGGCTTCAAACATTGTATACTGGTCCCCAATTGGTTTTCGATTTGTACATACAAGCCCTCACTGGGACATCGACCTTTGTGTGCTCGCCCCAACGGGGCTTCAATTTTGTGTACTTGCCCCTGATTGGGCTTCGATTTAGTGTACTAGCCCCAACGGGGCCTTGAGTCCAGATGGATCAAAAATTAGGGCATGAAAAAAACTCCATATAAAATATCCTTAAAATTTAATGGCCTAGCTAATTAATGACTACTCCTCCTCGACCTCGGCTGCCTTGACCTTGGGCCGCTGCGGTTTGCGGCGCGAGGGCTGTGAGCCTGCGGGCTTGGGCTTCACGGTGGGGGGATTCTCTAGCGCTTCCAGCTCCGCGTCAGTCAGCTGGCCTTTGTACCAGTCCGCGCTGTGAGAAAAGTGGATAATGATGATGAGAAAATAAGGATCATTTATTGTGATGATCATAAACATATGAGGAAGATCAAGTAGATATTTCACTGTATGATATCGCAGCAAAGTTGACAACTGTTTGCTTTCCTTTGGACACATTATTGGTAACTTTTCTGCATCAAATGCATTGCATATTTAATTTAGGAACATAAGAAGTAATTTCCTGGTTAATCACGTATAGTTAACTTCTACCATCTACGTTATAAACCGTGAGCTTTGATTAATATGAACCATAGATAAATTAAGTAGTATCTGAGTAGTATATATCGCTATAATAATACCAGCGGAATTGCTTAATTTGTCTATGATTTCGCTAGTATAGTAGCGCCACCTAAACGTAATAAGTCGAACGAAGAGATACAAGCAACAATAATAAGTTTTAGACGAACTAAAAACCCATATATGGGAAAAGCGATCTATACTACTTAATTTATCTATGATATGAACTATTTATTAGATTAAAAAATAAATGCTCTTCATATCAAAAGCGACAATACAGAAAATGATTATGTTATTTGAATTTCAATTTTTGTAATGATGATGTAATTTCAAATTTTTATAATGGTGAATTACCGTAAATTCAAATACGTAATCATCAGAAAATTTCCCTTTTCTCACAAAAAAAATTAATGAGCACGGGAGATGGGAAAAGAGATGCCACTTAAAAAAGTTCCACAATAAAAACTTGACGTACCACTCAGGGACCTTCCTGGCCCACTCGCATTTCTTGTGGACGTCATCGAAGGCCTGCCCGAGCTTGCAGCCCGAGCGGCGCGGTGTGTTCCCGTTGATGCACACGTAGAAGAACTGGCAGTCTTCAGGGTCTGCGTACCGCGGGTGCGTCAGCCCGAACGTCTCGTTCACGGCGGGGCAGTCGAATTGGAACACATCTGCGAATGCAAAGTTTGCGAATTATTATTTTATTTTTTTGTAGAGAAAGACTAAATGCAAGGGTCTTGATATGATGATGGAGTGAGTGAGTAAATATTACGTCCTTACCTATGAAATTGGTGTTTTGTATGGAGATTTTGGGGATGTCTGCATTTTACATACTAATATTTTATCAGTTTTCTTCACAACGACAAATCCAGAGATAATAATATTTGGCATGTATCATTAGACAAGCTTGAGCAATATGTGTGTGAACACGCTTGATAAAAATTATCCATCGTTTTAATGTTAATGCAAATCAAATGATGTATTCGGGCGGCAGTAAAGAATAATTGTGTTTGTGTCTAATTTTAACACAATTAAATTTACAAAAATTTATCAAATTAAATAATACGAGCTCAAATATATGGTCTATTTTTATAAGAGGCAATTATTTTATAAGAATGTTCTTAATAGTTACGGACAAATTGCTAAGACAGAATAAAAACACTAATTTCATAGGTAAGGACCCAATACTTGGTGCATGGTCGCGGAAAATGGATTAGGAAGACATATAGCTTCAAGCCCAAATAAAATTAAGAACAGGGCTGGAGAATAATTAGAGAGAGATAGATTGTCAATCAAACCTCATTAACTATAATATGGTGTCTGAAGATCTTTTTGTATTAGATACTCAAAGTATAGATCAAAATAAATGTAATAACTACTTACTGATTTTATTTTTACTTGCCAATAAGTATAGGTAAACAGTTAATTATGTGCTCAGTGTAAGTACAAAGAAGTTAAATTAAAAGGCATTGTTTTAAGGGCAACTTTAGAATCTTCTCATCAGCTGCCCTCTATAACATAATTTTGACGAATGAAAATTTATTGCTTTAATGCATCGTCAAATGTCATGTCCTTTGATAATTCCTAAAAAATTTACGGAATGACAGAAATCCAATTCATTTCCACTGAAATTTTGTTACAGAGTAGGGCAGCAGGGAAGCCTGCATATCTGTGAATTTTAATTACATTAACGCTCAGTTGCACAAAGATTTTTTAAAGACGACATTTAGTAATGAGACATTAAAACTTTAAAGTTCATTAAATTTAAAATTGGAACACAAAATAGTTCTAGCTAATGTCTCTTTAGCATTGATAGGGTGCTAATGGCGTTTAGTGCAACGTAAAAACTACGCTAAGGTGTTCTTTTGACACTTCAATAAATAAATTTAATGGAGCATTAGGGATAATGCCGACATTAAATTTTAAAGTTCGTTTCTGCAACTGGGTGTAAGCCTCTTTATATAAGGTCCTTACCTATGAAATTGGCGTTTTGTATGGAGATTATGGGGTTGTCTGCATTTTACATACTAACATTTTATCAGTTTTCTTCACAACGACAAATCCAGAGATAATAATATTTGGCATGTATCATTAGACAAGCTTTAGCAATATGTGTGTGAACACCCTTGATAAAAATTATTCATCGTTTTTATGTTAATGCAAATCAAATGATGTATTCGGGAGGCACTTAAAAGAGTTGTCTCCATTTCTAATTTTAACACAATTAAACTTACAACAAATTATCAAAACAAATCAAAAGAGCTCAAAAATATAGTCTTTTTTTAGACGAGGTAATAATTTTTTAGGATAATCTGAATCTAAATAGTTACAGACAAAATACTAAGAGAGAAAAAAACACCAATTTCATAGGTAAGGACCCAATAATTTAAAGTTATAAGTCCCATAAACAATATATTACGTACAATTAATTGTAAGGTAACATAAACCAGCAGCCTCAAAGCCTTCGCCATCTACATTTTACGTGATCATGTTGAAGTGATTTATCCAGTAGAAGAACTACTTATTAGGTTACATACCAGCGGCCCCGCAGCCCTTCTTCTTCGCCTCATCAGGCCAGGTGCAGATGCCTGTCTTGTCGTTGTAGACCAGGCCGTCAGGGCACGTGATCATGTTGAATTTGCCGTCCACGCAGAAATAGAACTTGCCGCACTCCTTCGGGTCTTCGTGAGAGAAGTAGCCGTTCAGGCGCTGGCAGTGAAGTGTTGGTTTGGGGGTTTCTGGAAATATTATTTAGGTGGTTAGCTTAAGGAAATATTTAAAGCACTCGTGGAATACTTAAAACGGTTTTTTGGGGCATTGATTGAAAAAATCGAGTACATTCTAGTCCTGGTCACGTTCGTTATTAATGTAAGCTTTTCCTATAGGAAAACAAAGATATAATATAAAAAAATAATACATCTCTCATGTTCGGTAAGTAGGTCCTTAATACCCCCAGATGCGGGTTGTAAGTGATCAATTACCGCCCTAGGTTAATAATGTAGCTAGAAACGCCCTAGGGCGGTAAGTAATTAAAAAAAAAACTCTTTCAAAAAGTTCGCGTATATCTAACCATCTTACTGGCACTAGACATCATGCATTCAGCCCAATGACAAAAGAGGTCGCTTCGCTATTTTCATCAATTTTGAATATAGAACGGAGAAGCTAAATTTAGTTCTTGAAAATAAATTTATTTATTCTTGTGACAAAAGAGGTCGCTTCGCTATTTTCATCAATTTTGAATATCGAACGGCGAAGCTAAATTTAGTTCTTGAAAATAAATTTATTTATTCTTGTAATGCCTTTTTTTCCACTTACCTCACAATCGAGATGTAAAGCAGAGTAGTTAGCTCGGGAGATATTTAGGCGCACGAGCGCAGCGAGGGCGCCTAAATATCTTGGGCTGCAATTGATGCCTTACAGCCCTTGGCTACTAATCTACTATTAAATAGTATTTTATTGCTCAAAATAAAATCAGTTACGCGAGTTATTTCTCCCCAGTAAGTGATACAATACTTTTGTTGGGGATGACTTGCTCTATCCCATGATATTATATATTATTATATTGAGTCGGTACTTAATTAAAATATCACGTTTAGAAAAGTACCTTTCTCAAAACATAAATTAGCTAACTGAGTTATTAAGGGAATTATACAAAGTGTACACCGTTTTAGAAATCTCACTGAAATGCCATCCCAGCTACAGACAGAACTGGCCTTAAGAGCCATGATAATACTGTCCACCTCCTCAAAATCTGTATCCAAAAGGAACTTATAGACGAACTTTATGCTATTTAAGATATATGTGTGCGACTGTTTTAAGATATCCTTAGCTAATGACTTTCCGATGTTGCTAAAAAACTGATTAACGTAATTAATGGAGTCCGTAGGACTTAATGCAATGTTGAATAGACTAACATTGGAGGTTTTTACTGTTTTAATCTGTGTAGTTTCATTGCTTTTAAGCCATAGTGGCTTTCAGTTTTTGGATGTGTTTTCTATTTTCTTTTTATTGTATTTCATTTTAAAGTTTCTAGTTATGATTGGTACTATATAAAAACTAGTTAAGTAATTTTAACATTAAAAGACAAAGTTAATTGTTTTTTGTTAATCATGATTCCTGTTAGAATAAAAATAACATCTGTATGCCACTACTGCATTCATGTTGTTGCATTTGCACAGCTTTACTTATTTCTTTTCATTTAATTGAATACAACAATTGAGCATTCCCATTTGAAATTGTATTTACATGTTCATTTTCATCGCACACGCGCCTTTTAAATATTAAAAATCGACCGTAAAGCCGATAAATATTTACATAAAAGTATTTCCAGTTCACAAAAGCTAGAGCAGTGTAATGATCGATATTGTGTCCTCGCCCAAGCGCCCAAGGTCGTTCTTCCCTTGAGAATTGAAAGTTGCACTAAGTTCCGGCCTACGCTCAACATTATACTGATGCGTGTAGGATTCACAATTTCATCTCCTTAGATCAAAGGATTAAATCCACTGAGACTTTCCATTTTTAAAGCATAAAGCGCACGGACTGTCGTAACATATAAGAATTAGGAATAGACTAGCTGTAACGTTTCACACTAACAAACTCACTTAATTTGATTGCGTTTAAAATGGGTAAATCAAGTAAAGCAACTATTAAATATGCTCCTAGATAGTACAAAATACTTACACCCTTATTATTCATAAACACTATTTAAGATTTAAACAATTGCTTAACCATAGTAAAACTGTTGCTTAAATCTTAAATAGTGTTTATGAACAAGAGGGTACATAATTATGTTTTACATTAATGGATGGTGTCACTTACTCCTGATAGTCACTATCCAACAGACAGATTCAAAAGTGAAACATAATTCGTATGGTATTATCTGACAGTTAATTTTTCAGGAAATTATCTGAACCTGGTGATACCGGCAAATGATGGGAATATCAAATCAATACTAACAAAATTGAAGTTGAATTTTTTTTTACTCCTTTTTATTATTATCCCAGCAAATTACTCAATATCACCTGATGGTAAGCAGTAGATAAGTCTATTTGTGAAGGATGCTAGGGCAGCACCAAAGGATGCAGGCCTAGCGATCTCCACCTTGCTAGCTCACAAGATGCCTTTTCATGCCTCTTTTGAAGAAACCCATGCTGTAAGAAGGAGGGAACACGTGTACCGGTAGAGAATTCCATGCTCTGGATGTACGAGCAAAATATGATTCCCTAAACCTTTTAGTACGCGTGGGCAAAGAGGTACTAACGAGGAACTCAGAGGTACTTACGGTATTTAGGCCTCTGTGAGCAGTCAATGTTGAAGGGCAAGTCGCACTTCTCGTCGGTAGGGCTGTAGTCGTTGAACACCATGCCGTCGGGGCACAGCTTCTCAATGATTTCTCCATTTCTGAAACATTACGGTACAAATACATCAATCACTATCAGAAATGAGAGATTTATTTTTCTATTTAAGCTTTTCATTTCTAAAAGACAAAATTGATACGGCAATGGCGGTCACTTTATAGGGTAAAATATCTTTTTCTTTTCTTAACGTTCTTTTTGATATTTTGGATAATTAAAAAAATGATTTTATTTTCTCGACTGGATTAAAATAAACTGCACACCATAGTGACATCGCCATTAAAATGACTTCGTTATTTTTGTATTTATTACGAAAACAAAAAAAGCTATGTGTTATTAAAGAGCTCACTATAAAATTATCACAATTGAAATCCCAGTCTCAAATGTGTAAGTTTTGGTTTTATTATTATCCAATAATATTGCATTATATTTGGAACAGTACCTATAACTCGAAATGTCAATGAACTATCACGGATATTCATTGGATTTCGAGACACGTCAGATTAAGTAAACTTTAAGTACAGGCTTAACGGAATTTCGGCTGACAATTGTGGAACGTGGAGACGCCATTCTCTTTGTCTTTGTATTTTAAATGATCGTAAAACAAAATGTATTTTTAGTTTTAGGAAGACCCTTGGTAAGTGTTAACGTTATTTAAAATGCCGAGAGAGCATTAAAATATGTTCATTGTATGAAGGAGGTATGACAAATGGCGCGTGTCAAACTAATATGATGCACATAAGCACAATGTTTTATATATCGTCACGTCACCAGCCTATATACCACTAGTTTTTAATTAGTAAAAAAAATTATTCTGTATCAATTTCTGATCATATTTGTGTAGTCATAATTTTTTTATTTAAAAAAAAACAGCCAAGTTATTAGCATTTATATTTATCCCAAATTTTCATTTTTGTTTGAATAAGTGACATGCAAAGTTATCAATGAAGTTTCGAGGCAGTAGAATACGCAAAACAATATGCATGTAACTCATTGATGTCATGAAGTGTTTACCAATAACTGAATATTTTAAAAGAAATTTTTTTGATTTTTATCTCATGACTTTTTTTTTCTTTTGATTACATAAATATGATCAGAAGTTGGACTGTACTGAGCTAATACTGGTATAGGGCCTCGTTACAGTACTTATCGCACTGCTCGGCATCGGCGAAGATGCCGTTGACAAGTTGGTGATCTCGGCGTCGGGTTGGCCGGTACTTGCTCTATAAAAAAATGAACCATCATGGTGTGTGTGTGTAACAGACCTGCACTCATAGTATTTGTCGCACTGCTCGGCGTCGGCGAAGAAACCGTCGTCGGGGCATGAGTTGGTGATCTCTGCGTCGCGCTCGGCGTCGGCCGCCGCGCGTGGAGGGGGGTTGGCCGGCTTCTTGCGGGGGTTCGCAGATGATGCTAATGCTGGAAGGAAAAGCATATGAATTAATTTTTACATATGACAGATTAGCTCTTGGCCTTCATCTCACCAAGCGGAATCAAGATTCACCTGTAAATCCTCAACAACTGAGGAACTGGCTATCTTACCTCTGATTGCCGGAACACAACAAATGCTTATAACATTGTTATTATGGCGACAATTTTAGGTAAGACGGTGATAGCTAGCCAGGTGGGCTTAGAAGCTCTACCACCAACCAAACCGACCGGACCTCCCGATCAATACCCGGTGGTGTGAACCACTAGACCAGAGAGGCCGTTAAAAACATCATATCAGCTAGCAGACGTCCACTAGTGGACGTGAGCCTCCTAAGGATGTCCATAATAATTGCTGTTCATATCTAGTGTCTTCCTGCGGCCTTCACCAGTGCTAGTGTAAGTTTTCATAGTAAAAAACTCAACTTTTTTGGAATCGTGAAAAACGCCAATAGAGTAAAGTTGTTGAAAACTTACGAGATGTGTACAGATTAATCAACCTTGCAATGCAGTCAATCCCTCTAATACTATTAAGTATAAATTAAATTTCTTATTTTACTCTCAAGAAATGATACTTTTCAGGAAGTGTAGGTCCAAGTCAATGCAAACTACTACGACTGTGCACGCGCCGTAATAGTGATACGCATTGGACATCTAGTTCACTACAAATATTGAGGCCGAATAGTTACTGGCAGTAATTATATATTAACCTTCAATGCAACATTGTATTTTTTGAAATGAGATTATTTTCATTACAAGCTTGAACACATTTTTGTATTAAGTTATAAGAATGATTAAGATTTTTTTTATTTGTCTTGCTTGTTTGTGCTCGCTATGCTTTGTGGGTTAGGCAGAGTCGTCTATATAAAAGATTAGATCACCAGCCTATACTTGTCCGGTACAGAACGTAGCGGACAAGTACAGGCGTATCGGCATATTAGGGCTTACGAGCTTTGGGCCAGCGTGGTGGTGTTACGGCCCATATTTCTCGTGTGTTTGTTTCCATGAGGAAGCCCTGTGCCCAGCAGTGGGACGTATAGTAGGCTGAGGAAGGAAGGGTTTACTCTGTTCTCTGTAAGATATGACAGATTTGAGTTAAATTGTGTCCTGTGCAGAGACGAGTCCTGAGAGCTCGGTAGCGAAGCGTTTGCTTTCGATAAAAAACAAAGCTACCTTCGCCATGGTCAGGCGGTGGATGGTTGGCCAAAACGTTTCGGAAGGCGCGTTAAGCTCTTTAAGTCCCGGTCGCTATTGAAACCGTTTCTACCCAGCAACCAGTATTGGTGGCGTTACGGCCTACACTCCTCATGTGTATAATAGGCTGAGGACTAAGTCCTGCAATTTACAACCTAAATACAACCTGACTTCTGTTCACTGTCTTAGTTATTATGTATCTTTTATATTTTTACAATACATGCTATATTGGTAATAGTTAGTAAATATCCCAGCTATACTATTTCATTATTTAAATTCTAGCTGACCGCGACTTCGTCCGCGGTTACTGGTTTTTAACTATCCCACGGGAACCCTTTAATTTTCGGGAATAAAAAGTATCTAAGATGATGACCAGGGATATAAGATGCAAAATTTCATTGAAATCGGTCCAGCCATTTTGGAGATTAGCCCGTACAAACGACAAACATACAGAGAAACAAATATTTTTTTGGCATTTTTCCTTTTTTTACATACCCCTAACACTTGGTTTCAAGCATTTTTTTCTATGTACAGACATTCGTCCTCTACAGTGTTAATATGTGTATAGATTTGAGGTTAACTTTCAGCTCATTTAATAATTTAAATTGCAAAAGAAATCGCTTGTGGCGATAAGGTAGGTATACCTTAATTTAACAATCTATCTAAGCATATCTACGAATGCATTCAAAATATTGTACGCTAATTTACATAGAACCTCTAGGAATTAACCTTCATTATCTTTTAATTGTAATAAAACCAAAGTATGCAAGGAAACCGTATTCAATGTATTTGTAACAATCTATCCTTGCGGACAAGATAGCCTCAGAGATATCGGCGGCAACAAAGGGGTGTAGTAACTCGCGCCGGTTTCACTCTTACTTAACCACTAGCTTTTGAATGAAAGTTGCCGAAATGCGGCGGTTGACGTAGCGTATGAGCTGAGAGATATTTCAAAAGCTTTAGCTAGAAATTATATAGGCTATTAGAATAACCATGGCAGGACTACGGGAGAAGATAGTCTCGTTTTAATATTAGGTCCTTACCTATGAAATTGGTGTTTTGTATGGAGATTTTGGGAATGTCTGCATTTTACATACTAACATTTTATCAGTTTTCTTCACAACGACAAATCCAGAGATAATAATATTTGGCATGTATCATTAGACAAGCTTTAGCAATATGTACGCTTGATGAAAATAATTCATCGTTTTTATGTTAATGCAAATCAAATGATGTATTCGGGAGGCAGTTAAAAATAATTGTCTTTGTGTCTAATTTTAACACAATTAAACTTACAAAAAATTATCAAATTAAATAATACGAGCTCAAATATATGGTCTATTTTTAGAAGAGACAATTATTTTATAAGAATGTTCTGAAACTTAATAGTTATGGTCAAATTGCTAAGACAGAATAAAAACACCAATTTCATAGGTAAGGACCCAATATTTAAGTTTAATATACAGTGTTTTTTTAACTGGGACAGTATGGGGAAATACAAAACCGTGGAAGATACAGGGAAACGGCCTAAGAAACCATTTCTTTTTGTGAAAAAAATTTGGCATTGAAATTTTTTTTGCCAATCAAAAAGTGTGAGATTTTATTTGCACTGTAAAATTGGAACCTCTAGACCTCAATGGTGCAGTTCGTTTAAGTACGCTGTTAAAAGACATACTGTATTAAAATTTTTGCGACAACGTTTTATAATGTCATATCAAAATAATTAACCGTATAATGCTTTATCGTTTAACTCTTACATCTAATATATCCAAGAATTCAAAGAAATTAGTATAATAATGCATATAAATCTAATTTATTTCTGTAGCTAGTGGCTTTCCGTGGGGTCACCCGCGTGGTTCCAGTTCCCATAGGAACGTCGGGATGAAAAGTAGCATATTAATATATCTTTTTTCATGCTCTATTTTATCTGTGTACCAAATTTCAATTAAATCGGTTTAGTAGTTTAGACGTGAAAGCGAGACAGAGAGGCAGACAAAGTTACTTTCGAATTAATAATAATACTCATAGTATGGATATGTGTATGTAAATATACTTTTAACATCCTATTCTTCCTTATTTCCTATTCTTAATCTGAATACATAATTATAAAACTATATTTCGTTGCATTTTAACATTCTCGTAAGTTTGCTCAACTGAGTCAATTCCGGCCCCGCTAGCAGCGCGTTGATGTCTTTTACTAGGCTACATTAGATAACTCGGTAGTTGTATGAATGACATACAAGTATTACCGATGCAGACGTTTCTAGTTATTGAACATATAGAATGAAACCGTATCCATGGTTTTCAAGTGACAATTTAGAAAGTTTTTCTCGTGCGGTTACGAAATTTCAGTTATGCGGAATTGCAGCTTGAAATATTTTCTGTGTATGTACTTTGAATTACAAAGACATTATAATATATGAAAGTTTAACTTAACACAAGAGCCTTTTGTCGCTTATACACGCAACTTAAATCAATAATACCAATACATTCTTGATTATTAAAAAATATACCTTATTCTTATTCTAAAATTGATAAGAATAAAAATACTTTTATTTTAGTAATTGATGAAATTTAGATGACAGCATACATACATAACATATCATTACGCCTCTTTCCCCGAAGGGGTAGGTAGGCAGAGTTGTTAAACACCTACATTTTGCCAGATATGTTAGGTCCCCATGTAACAGCTGGCGAGCCTGTTGCCATGCACCGGGCACAATGTGAGGCAAGTGATATTCACAATGAACTGTACATATATTAAGTTTTTTTCAAACTCAGTGGTACATGCGGTGGGATCGAACCCGTGTTTCCGGCGGCCTCTCGAACGAGAAGTGCCCCGTCCGTCTCATCTCGGCTACCGCTGCCTAATTTAGATAATCACTAATAATAGATTGTTATTGCTATAAATATGAATGAAGTAGTCACTGCTTGGTGAAGCGCGGACTATGGCAATAGCCTCCTTTTACGGTGATTTTGCCTAGTCTCTGACTAACCCTTAGGGGATAATAGTCGTGATTATATATATGTATGTATGAATGAACATTAAGTAGAGTGAAAAGTGACTATTTTCTTACTATACCGAACAAAATCTGTTTAAATTATGTTAGTTGCATTTCAATATAAATGATAATTTTTAATTGTTGATCAATTGATTTCTTCATTTAGTACGGCATTTGCAAAATACACAAAACGGTCACTTTACGTCATATTAATGAGGCACGCTAGACATTAATTTGTCAATATGTTGTAAAACTAAATTAAGATATAGTTTGTCAGAAGAGAAAGCTGCCAACGCAAGGTCAATCACTGTGGCATTTATAACGATCGACAATTGAATACTTAGGATTGACGAATAGGTCACACCAGTGTTAGATCAAGCTATGCAAATTATATTAATTACTTATGCTAATATTGTGAATAAATTAGTTTTATAAGTTGTCTATTGCTGCTCAATTATCATAACGATGTAATCGTTACTCTGTGTAAAATAAAGTCGAAATGTAGTAACTTAAAATGCTTAAAGTTATTAGGTCATGCTAAAGATTACAGACAAACATATAGATACTCGTACTTGAGTTTTTCTACTTTAAAGAAAGAATAAAAGCAATACCTTTTATAGAGATATCCAGAAAACAAATACTTGCTTAATAATAATTAGAGATAAAATAAAACATTTATAACGCCTTTTTCCTCGAAGGGGTAGGCAGAGGTGTTAACACCCATATTTAATAATAACAATAATAATAATAATATATAATATTTTTTATAATTAGAGATGGTCATATAAATCTATTTGCTTAAATAAATTAAAGTTCAGAAAATACTATTCAATGAGGTTAAAAGCTGTTAGATGATCAACCAAATCATTCAGATGCTGTTCATAAGTAGCTCTAAAGGGAAAATCGTCGATATAAATAGAATACAGTTACAAAACTCACCGACTAAGCAGAGGAGTGCGACTCCTACGCACGATTTGTACGCCATCTCGCGTCGTTATTAAGCACCTTATCCTCACTTATCTGATATCAATTATGGGACTTTTCCTATGTTTTTCAGGCTTGAATGGAGCCAGCGCCACACACCACGCCGCACTGAGTTTTACACTTTTAGACGTCCACTCTTAGCTGTTGGTCGACAAGCGAAAGGTTACGTTACAACCACTATCTTGCTCACTCTTTTACTATACCAGATATATCTGTTCCTCTCTCACCCGAGCAAGCTCTTTGAACTCGAATCCTGTTATTGTTCTACGTGCATAGCAAGAGCATTAGTATTTGCTTCAAAATCATGTTATAATCTGTTTTTTAATTAATTTTTGAAGAATGTAATTGCAAAGGTACTCGTAATATGGTCGTAATTTGCACGTAATTTGTACAAGTAAGTTTTCTATTTTTAGCAGTTCTTTTTAATTTTTTTTACTAATGTTAACGTTCAAAATTCAAGTACCTACCTGCTAACATTCTGTTTTAATAATAATGTTGGCTATATTCGTGGCCGAGTGGTTCGTACGCCGGTTACAAGATGTCACCATCTGAGGTTCTAGTTTCAACTCCTTGTTGAGGCAGATGTTTGTGTGTGAAAAGCTTTTGGGTCTGACTCATAGCTGTTACTAAATACATTTATCTGAGAAATTTGTAATCATACTTGCCCCTAGCTAGTATCCATAGCACATGCGCAAAAGCTGTTTACTGGTTGGTCATTACGAGAAGTTGTTTTTTTTTCATAAATGTGCCATAATATCTGTTATACTATATCGCATAACCCTACTCTGCCCTACTATGTAACGTAATGTTGACAAATCAATATTGATTAAATGCAACATCAAATTTCCTTTGAAAATTTCAAAAAAAGTGTTCGAAATAACAGAAATTCATATCGATTGAAATTTGGTTATAGAGGAGGGCAGCTGACTAGACCTCGTCGATAATATCCACTTTCAATCACATGAAATGTTTTTGCATGTTGGTTTATACTCCTCCTCAGCCTATGAGAAACACATGAGGATTATGGGCCGTAACACCACCACACTGGCCCATCGAAGCATGGAGGAGCTCGAGATCACAAAGGTTTGGTCACCCACCCACGGCCTGACCATGGCGAAGGTAGGTTTGTTTTCGATCGAAAAAAAATATTCCAAAACTGTTATTTTGGCTTCTGTACCTTCATTAAAGATAGTTGTTATTATTTTTTTTCTATCCGAGTAGTGCTTACGCCAAGACAAAATTAGTAATATTAGGTCCTTACCTATGAAATTGGTGTTTTGTATGGAGATTTTGGGGAATTCTGCATTTTTCATACTAAATTTTTTTCAGTTTTCTTCACAACGAAAAATCCAAAGACAATAATATTTGGTATCTATGATTAGACAAGCTTTAGTAATATGTGTAATATCACACTTCATTATTTATCGTTTTTATGTGAATGCAAATAAAATAAAGTGATATATTCGGGAGTTACTTAAAAAGAGTTGTCTGCGTGTCCAATTTTAACACAATTAAACTTACAATAAATTATCAAAACAAATCAAAAGAGTCTATTTTTATTTTAAAGAGTCAAAAATATAGTCTATTTTTAGACGAGGTAATTATTTTTAGGAATACTCTGAATCTTAATAGTTACAGACAAAATACTAAGAGAGAAAAAAAACACAAATTTCATAGGTAAGGACCCTATATAAAGAAATACTACTGAAGAACAACTAACACAATTTTGAATTCAACAATCCACAAAAGTGTAATAAAAAAATTGCGTGCACATAATCTAAATACCACTTTTTGCATTAGACGCATGCGTTAGAAAGTGAGAATCTCGAGTAGCTGTTTTCACCTACTTAGATATTATCATCATCATTAGATGGCTTAAGACTTTCAGAAGTAAACAATTCCTGGTAACCGCTGAAATACCAAATATTTTATACAATCCTTGTCTAAACTCAGCTCAGCTTTTTTAAGGACCCCCGAAACGATATATATTATTATATTATAGATATTGTAATTTTATTATAATAATGTTTTGGTGATTTTCAAATTAGTTATTTTTTTATTCTAAGCAGAATACTTGTTTTGGCGAACTCCAACTTCTTTGTGTCGTAAATGACACAAAACAAAGGAGAAGTGTTTTAACAGTTCACCCCTACCCATGTGTCCATGTAAGAAGGAATGTGGTCATTACTAGAGAGCAACTTTGAAAAAAAACAGAGATCATATAGATTTACAAAGGGCCGGTAATAGGCACGTCCAACATGACACATTGATACTTAAAAATAATATTATTCTTGTTTTTAAATTAAGTTAAAAGATGTTTATTTCCTTCGTGTATCGTCTCATGTTACCAAGGACTAAGATGTTCCATCAAAACTTTTTGCTTAATTTAGTGTGTAGCGGTAATTAAATATTGTAATCAGCTGTTATTCGTGGAATTCCAGTCGTCGCCTACGCAATATTAGCACATACATTTATAGAGCTCAGTTTAGTACCTAGTACTGTTTTACAAATTTTATAGCAAATTATATTTCTTGTAATTATACTTTGCAGTTGATTATAACATCTTGTTGATATGTAATTATTAATTGTTGATCAATTTATTTTGTCACCTACCTAATGATATTGTAAATGATTATGAATTCCTTCCATTATGTTAACCACAAATTAAAAATAGGAGATAGGACTTTCAGTAATATTTATCGGCGGAAACTTTATTGGTCTATGTAGTTAAAATATAAGTATTTGTTTACTGTATTTTTCTTTAAAATAAATTAATAAAAAAAGATACGCCTAAACACACAAATCACAAACATACATAAAATCACGCCTGTAATCCCCGAAGGGGTAGGCAGAGAAAATTGGGTTGGGTTAGATGAAGAATCAAAAACATAAATCAAAATAATTATAAAACTACAAAGAGATCTCCTAATAAATTACTGGTTATCAAATAATGTACACTATATTTTTCTTTTAAGTAATAAAAGGTATGAGTTCATCATCACAATAAAGTGGTTTATTTAAAACTACTTGCTGTTAGTTCATTAAAGTTTGTTAATTAATTTAATTTTCAATTAGTATAACGAAGAGATTTTAAAGTTACTCTAATAAAACGAATAAAGCATAATAATAAATAAAATTTAGTTTTCATGCGATAAAACTTCACTAAAGAAAGCCTTCTTCAGCGTCACTCCTTTCTTCAACGAGTTACATTCTTAAAACCTAATGATAAATCATTAGCGAATTTTTAACTAACAGTCTTGCAATATATCTTGCAAAATAGTTGGTAACATGAGTTTACCCTGTGGTATATACCAATATTTCTCTTGTCGTCGTATTTAAAATTTCTCTCTACCCAGAAAAGATCCTTCGAGAATCCTAAATTAATTGTACAATTAAAAGCAACACACTGCGATGGCGACGAATGCAGTAATTAACAGCCAAGCAAAATAAAATACTAAGAGTTCCCTCGAACAGGAACAGGAATGACCATCCGAGGACGAGGTTAGAAATAAATTCTAAGGGCAACTTGCAGGAAATTTTGTAGAAACCTTCCAAAAATTTTATGACATAGAGCCATAACAAAAAATATAAAAAAATTACAAAACCGAGGTTTAAATATGGATTACATATCCTGCAAGTGGGCCTAAACATTAAATCTAAAGTTAGATATATATTTAAATATTGCTTTTCTACGGACAGCTTGTTATTTTGATAAAAATAAAAATATGTTGATTTTGTATTTAATAAATCTACGCCATTGTTGCGATATAGTCCTTTTAATATACTTAGTAGGTATAGATTACAAACTTGCTACGATAATGGGCTAAAATACAGTTTTGCATTTATTTTATTCAATAATAAACACTATCTCTACAAAGATATAACCAACATAAGAAATTAAACCATTCCATTCTCAGATTGGCTGTGTTTTTGCGAAATTAATGCTTCAAAATCCTTATTTTAAAGTCATGTCTACCATATATTTTGTGTCAACGGGTACAGCGGCTAGTGACTCCCAGTAAAGTATATCATAGGAAGCTCAATAAAATTTAATCTCTTCATGATTTGACAAGACAATTACTCCATCGTGAACTTTAAGAAATAAACTCACTCCTTTGTATTCAATGGTAATCGGGAAATATATGACTGGAGTTAACTTGATTGATTTTGTGGTCCATCGGTGATTGTGGATTTAAAATTGAACCAAACGTTAACGTAAAAATAAGGTATATGTAGATATTACCGCGGTAGTCAAAGAACCTACAGATAGGTATTACCGAGATAAATAATATTAATACAGTTTAATGGAATCACAATCATGTTTTACTTAGGGTAAATGCGACCAAATCCCGTCTTTAAATTTCATTGGTAGAATCCGCTGGTTTTTAATCGATCTTTAAAAATAAGTTTAAGTAAAAACATGCCTGAAATTATATAACTTACCTCGGTAATACCTGTAAATTTTTGACTACCGCGGTAATACCTGCAGATTTTTGACTATCGCGGTAATACCTGCGTTTACCCTACGTTTTTGTTTTCTAGTTAACATTATGCTTGCAAATTTTAAAGCATTATCTTTTATTGATCTAGAGCTTCTTTGTTAACGTTTAACAATCAAAATGTCAAAAAATGAATTGAGTTTTTGAAAGCAAAGTTATCTTGATTTCCGAACATGACGAGGATCCTTGACATATAAAATTTACCAGATTGATTCTTAATTTTAAATGATTATTTGTGATATAAACACCAATTTTCTTGACTTTGAGACTATACATTTTATGTAAAAAAAATATAAATGTATATGGAATCGCACGAGAAAGGAATAATGAAATGAAATTTGATACTTTCAAGCACTTCCTTAGACCGGTCATATTTATGTTCAAGGAAATATTTAAAAAATATTATTTCAAACGTCTAAAATAAGATGACAAAACATAAAAGATTTGATTTATCACAAGTAATCCCTAACATAAATCGTAGCAAACAATAGCGCAGTTAATTATAATCAAAAAGGTTTTTGGTTGGAATTTTTAGTCAATATACACTGTACCTTAGTACATACATAATATTAACTGCATACAGCTTTAACCTTCTTGCTAAAGAGATAAAACCACCCTTAAGCTGCCAGCTCCGTTGGCTAACGCATCTTCAACAGCACGCGCGTGAAAACCAGTTTATTAGCAATGTCATTTGTGCATAATTGTCATCATGGTAGAAAAGCTGTGAAAAATAAATATTAAAAATTTGAATGGCCAGAATGTTTGGAGAAATGTCGAAATCTCGCGCTGTAACCTTCGTGGTTGAGACGCGCAGGCCAACGGCGCCGGCCGCCGCCGGTCAATGGCGCGCGTATGGCCGGCGGGCTCTGGCCATCGACGCGCGGCGACGCACGTCTATGCATGCGCGCGTTTGATCTGCAGGACTGTGAAACGATGTAAGGTATATCTTGTATTTGTAAGCGCGCGTCTGTGGCGCCGGCGGTCAGCATACCTATGAAACCACCCTAAGCATAATGCAGTAATTTAAATTACTTCAAAATTAAGATCTACTAATTATAGTAATTACCTATGTACTCTACTTCAAAATCATCTAAGCAAAACTTATTAATTGCGTGTTTGAATACCTACATTGAAAGTACATGAAAAAAGACCGGCAAAGTTTCGTAGTTTCCCTGTCACCATATAAGAGTTAAAATAGCCCTAAGTCCAAAACCATCTCTCGTTAAACTAGACTCTTTATATTGGGTTTTCGGTGGTTATTTTGGATTGGGTGAACCGATTTTAATAATTCTTTTTTTATTTTAAACAAGATACGTTCTGTGTAATAAAATATACAAACAAATATAAAAAAGGGCTTGCATATACGGTTAAATTTTTCAAAAACTGTTCAACCCATCAAGTTGAAAATGATTTTCCAAGAAACTCTTTTAAGTTCTTGAGTGACATTTTTTCATATTTTTTTTTACTTAATCAAAGATCTGAACAAACCCGTATTTATTTTTTAATACCTATCCAAAAATATATATTACGGTAGGGTTGAAACGAAAAAAAAACCCTCTCCACTGTACATGTAGGTACCCTAATAAAACATTTTCCTAGTTGACTACGTAAAAGGGGTCAAAAACATACATGTTAGTTCCACTCAAACTTTTTTAGTATAACTTTTATGTTTGTGCAACTTACACACGTTCCTATGTAAAGAAAAAATCATGGAAATTCTTTACATTTCCAATGAAAAGACCATCTATTTTCTTGTCTCTCAACCTGTAATTGTGAAGACATGATCAAAGTATTTACTTTAATTGACATAAAATTTTACTCGAACAATACCAATTAAAGTTAGAATTCCTTACTCGTTATTCTTACTCGCGTCATGTGGAGCGGTGTGTTGCTCTAAAGATCTAAAGTACTTTAAGATGCGTATTCAACTAGCACAGAAATTGCAATAAAACATCAAAACTGAGATCCTGCCGGACAAGAATGATTAATGTGAGCACAGATATGCACCTTAGTAATATGTAGTTAGGGTTGCCATCTACAAACAGGTGCTTATGTTACAACTGTACCATTAACATGGAATTATAAATATGTTTAAAACTTGTATTACCGTCTATTAAGGCTCTAATAAAAACAAAGAAGATAGTGTAATTAACTGTTTGATGTGTGTTATTAGAACTAGATTTCATTTTGAATTGAAGCTTTGCCTGATGTCTTAATATTACATTTTCTTCACAAGACTAAATATTTATTTGCTAATTAAAACAATTAAATTATTTTTAGAGGATGAGTTAGTAATATTTTATATAGTTGAGGAAATAATGACAAAATTTTTAATTCTTATGTTGAATACATAAATCAAATTATAACCATTCTACGAAGTAAAAACTAAAATAATATGATCATCTACTTAAAGCTTCATAAAACCACTAAAACTCTATCGAAATAACAAATTTAAACCAAAGTAATAAAACTATTTATCATCGATTTATTTGCCAGTGAAGCAAGCATATCCTTATAGGATTTCCTATAGCATCCTTGCTAAAACTAGAACCCACATACGTAGATATAGGGTACCCGTTCCGTCGTCGAGCCTATATAAGCTAGGTTCTGAGTCCAGCCCTGACATTGCCCTACGAAAGCCAGAGTCCTTTCACAAGTAAAGGACATGATGAAGTTTCTCATCTTAATTTTAATATTCGCAGTATGTGGACGCGCGGACAATTCAACTGCCCCAAACAGGCAGAAGAGGGCTATGATATGTAAGTACTTTTGTTTTAATAAAGTAAAATTTAGGTAGTTGTTGAATGCAACATTTTGTCTATAATAAGTATTACGATACAAAAAGAAGACAGTGTAATAAGGAAAAGATATAGGTTTTTTATTAAAGATTGTTAAAATATAATATCACAGGAACTACAATTAAATTGTAGGTCTAAGCAAAACAATTGTGTTTGAACTAGATGAGCCTGTTCTTTACAATTTGAAATGGTGTAAAGGATTTAAACTAAAAAAGTTTTAAAGTAAACTACTTTAATCTTCACATAAGAAATTCAAGGAATATTTTCAGTGAATAACAAAAACTAACTTTAGTTCTCGATCTACCCGACCTCATTTGACCTATCGTTATCGCATGTAATTTTTTAATCGAAAATTCTCATTATAAACACAATACTCTTTTATCTGCAAGAGTTTATAAATATCTCTGTATGGTACGAGGTGGGCATAATACATAATATAAATTAGAGATAAAACAGAACTCCTATTTTATAAAATTCTAATATGACTTACGATTACGATAACCTTAAGAACAAATTCAAAATTCCAAAACGTGTCCCTAAATAAATTCAAAGGACACAACGCGAAAATATTATACAAAGACTCACAATTTGATTTGTGCTTATAATGTACTAATAAATTTTCAGATTTTATTTCAAAAATATAACGTACGAGATCCTTTCTCTCGAGGATTAATGGTCATTGAACTTACGAGTGCTTGCGGATATCATGATAAATAGATGTGTACATATTAACATGTTCACAATACCGAAAAACTTTATTGTATTCTTTTTTTATTTTATAACAACTAAGTGCTGCAAATAAAATATATTTTTCCCTCGAAATTTTTCGTACTCCTTCTTGTTACTCAAAATAAAAGCTTTTATGATTAAACATTTTTTCAAATTTGTTTTTCGACAAAGAAAAAATCCTATTTATTAAGATCACTTCAGAATATAATTATAACTTTGTGATTAATGTTGTAAAGATAAAATTATCATAGTAAATCTGTTCTTGGTTATTTGCAATGTCATCGCTATGTTCATTCTCAGGCACTTGAAGGGACACCGCACTCTTTATATGTTGCTGAAAGCTTAAATAATATTTAGCTTAAATTGTAATTTAAAAACATTTTTTTTTTTATTTTACCTAGAGATTATTTTTTATACACTAATAAAAACTTTAAAATTTTCATTAGACTGTGAGTAGTAATTTAAAAATACTAAAATAGTAGATATACCTAAGCTACAAGCTTCATAATTGATTACTTTCGTGGCCGAGTGATTTGTGCGCCACGTTCAAGGTGCGGACATACGAGTACATGAGGTTGCGGGTTCAAATTCTGGTTGAGGCAGATGTGTGTGTGATGGATACGTGCTATTATACCTGAGTCATCATCAACTTTCTGTCGCCTATATTCCGATTATAATACACTTACATTCAGATTCAGAAATAATCGATTCCATATGAAATAAACGATAATGGTAAATTGGAAAATATAAATTAACATTTGACGCACATACTTGGAATAAATAGGTAAATGAAATAAATACATTTGGATTTTCGTTTGAAAGTGCGTAACCTCTTTTTTTAAAAATAGTATTCTTTTTGATAGTTTTCGATGACGCTGGCAACCTCATGAAGATAGCGAGCCCTTACTTGCAACAGTTGGCTCAACTAGCAGCTAGAAGACCAGAACATGACAACTTTATGAAATATTTCTTCGATTTCCTAAGGGTGAGTAACAATAATAGACATAATATTCACGGCTTACGTAAATATAACATAAGGTAAACTGCCTTCAGCGCTCTTGTCATAATGAATAGAAGATAGATCCTTCCTTTCATAGAAAATCTCTAATGTTCCTTAATACCAGTATTCCTGTTTCCAGGTGTCTTTCTAAGATGCTGGATTTTCCTTTAGACCTCAGACTTACATATATGGCAAATTACCATTTAAACTGAGCAAATTAAGGGATATTTTGTTCGTTTGAGAATCTCTATCGTTGTCGCTAAATGAAAAATGTAACACCTATTTATATTTTATTCCTAGAATTTTCAGTTGAACCATAGCAATAGAGATTGCCATCTTCTTACGGCATCTTGTCTAAGGGCCATCGTCATTACATGTTTTACTTGCTTAAACCAGAAATATTTTTCTCAGAATGTTCGACATAAAGACATTCTTGGCTTTCATTCCCTTCGTATCCGGCTCTTAAGTACCTCTAGAATTGTCTGTGTCCAACGTCGTTTAATCTGACGTCTTAATATAAAAATAGGTATTGCACAGCCTCCACCCACGTGGTTATACAAGGAATTGAGTGTACGCAAAGTTTGCTCTTGCAATAAAAACTGCAATATAAACACTCGTTTGGCATAATAATATGCGGCAATGCAGGATCTTCATAGAATTATAATTCTTAACGACATGATGGGTTTTACATTTTTACTTCACTGTTCCAAGGAATTAAGTAATTACAAAAACAATGAGCAATAAACATTTATTGACCTGTGGCATTCCACAGACCATTGATTGTTTTCCTGAATCCGTTTTAAAATATTTATATGTAGTAATATTGTGTATAAATATTGTATATGTAGTAAAAATGCTTCACTTGGAATATGTTTAACCCCCGACGCAAAAAGAGGGGTGTTATAAGTTTGAAGTGTGTGTGTGTGTATGTCTGTCAGTATGTCTGTGGCATCGTAGCTCCCAATCTAATGTACCGATTTCGATTTTTTTTGGTTTGAAACATGGATTAGTCGAGATTGTTCTTAGCTATAATTCATAAAAACCAGCTTAGTCATTTGAAAGTTATGAGGAGTGAAAACAGGAATAAATAAACAAATGTTTACAAATAGGGGTATCAAAACTTATACATTACCATACAGCAAGTTTCATGAAAATCGGTTAAGCCATTTGAAAGATATGAGGAATGAAAATGACAATGAAAAATCGAATGTTTACAAATATAACCGAGTGGGATATCGAATGCAAGGTGATAACTTGTACATCATTAAAAAGGCATTAAATAAAATATAAAGTAATTTTTTTTTAATATATTTTTTTTTTCAGTCAACGCCAGTCATTTTATTACACTATTGTTACATATGGCACTTTTTTATGTTTTATCCCCTCCTGCCTTTTCCTGACTTTTCTTCTGGTGACGAATTCGATGAACTTATTACAAACAAACTCTTTAACGTTAAATACAACAAACGCAAAACACCAACTCAGTATACTAAGGTACAATCAATGCAATCCAGAAATCCCTCTGTAGAACTGGACTACTAAGTATTTGCAACCAGTTTTCTCAGTCGTTGACTTTGCCGCCTCTATTACGTACACCGTAAATATACTCGCGTAGTAATGTTGACAATCGCGAACCAAAAGAAGCGACACGATGTTGCATAATTAATTACTAAAGTCTCCTTCTGTCCAGGCAACTCGTAAATTTTTCCAAACCATTCTTATTTTCTTGAGGTCTTGTACTTAGTCTGCACCCCTTTTGTCGCTGGTAAAATGCATTAACGCATACCCTAGAGGCATGAGCATGTAAGTAATCATTGTAGAAAAAAATTTACTTTATTTAGTTGCGTTAAAAATGTAAATTCATATGAGAGACGTGATTAGCGCCATTGGCGGAAAGCAGTTGAAATCACAATTCCCATAGGAATTGCACTCTTTAAGCAACTGAAAAAGTTGTTTTTACAATGATAATTAACACTAGGGGTGATCTTAATAGCAAATCTAAAGAGGATTGAGTTTTGGTTAGGGCTAATATTGTGTAATGGTGCCAAGTCATAAATTAGTTAATAGTTATTTGCCATCTTGTGATATCTGAGTCGATGTACTGAGATATTGTTAAGTCACAGTAAGCCTAAAATAGATACATCGACTCAGAGACCTATAGATTTGACTTTTTCTGGTAGTTAGATGTATGGATAAATGGAAATAATAAATAAAATCATGTCTAAATTATATTCATTTATAAATATTTCAGCCGCTAATAATCAACACATCGACTGCAGCATACATGATACCAGTATCAGAGCAAGTGATTCAACAAATCAACAGAGACTCGACGTTCCAGAATAAGCTCACGATATCCAAGAGGGGTCCAGAATTTAACGCCCTCTGCGCCGGCCGAAGAACGCAGATCGCGTCTCCTAGCAATTGCAATAGCTTCCTGAACTGTTGGGACGGGTGGGCCTATGAGCTTGAGTGCCCTGAGGGACTCCTGTTTTCGAGTGATGGGTACTGCGATTATGCTGATATGGTGCAGTGCAGAGACAGACTTGCAGGTAAGCCTTTAAAAAAGTCATCATCATCTTGCCCAGCTATATTTTAAATGTTCCAGCAATATTGTTGTGTTGTAATTGTAATGTATTTGATTTGTTCTTAAAAAATGTATAAAAGGTAGCCAATTTAAATGTATTAACTTCATTTGGGAATATGTCAATATTAGTTTATTGTTGTGTTGTGTGCAGTATAATACTTAAATTATGATGCGCTATCATACGCCACGCCGTTCATCAAGTTTATCATTTTTCTAGCACATACACATTTTAGTCGTACCGATAAAATACAGAAAAGTTCTGTGAGTACTTTTTTCAAAATACAGATTCTCAGAGAACGTTTGATTAATTGTATACCAAAGTACCAATGAAAAGCGTATAAACTAATAAAACGCTTACTAGTACATGTAATCATTTTAAATGCTAAAAAGATGTTATGTAAAACCATCGGATCATCCTCAACTCATTGCACAATCTCTCTGACCTTTGCTATTTACTGCAGAAGCGACTCTACCTACATACGTAAAAGGTTACGTTTGTCAAGCATATTAATAAGATTTTCTCACGTAGTTATACAGTGAAAAGTACTTTATGATTGGTGTGTTTAAGACTTAATTTCTTGGCAAATAGTTTACCACCTGCTTCTGATAATCATGTAACCCCTGGACGGACACTAATCCTATTAAGGACGAGATGCAATTGATTTCATATAGTGTCTACAAACGTATTAGATGATGACATTATTAGCTAGCTTTACTATTCATACAACTTTAACCTATTCATTGTATAGGTGCATAATGAGCGACTAATGGACTTAAAACTGCACAACCATCTAATAGCTTATGGCGACGATGGACTCAACACCTGACACGCTGAATGCAGTCTCTGCTTGGTGAACCGCGGACTATGGCAATGGACTGCTTTTGCGGTGTTTTGCCTGGTCTCAGACTAACCCTTAGAAATTGTTAGTCGTAATTGTATGTATGTATTTTTTATGGAATATAAGCCTTTGTTAAGTTGCCATCAGCCCAAATAAGTCTCACTTATAAGTCTTCCTAAATGGAGAAGCGCACTTGGAGAATAGACCGTAACAATCGTTCTCAGCCTATATACGTCCCATCGCTGGGTACAGGCCTTCCTCATGGAAACCAACATGAGAAATATGGGCCCTAACACCACCACGCTGGCCCAATGCGGGTTGGTGGGTGCAAACGGTTGCAATAGCATTGGGACCAACGGCTTTACGTGCCTTCCGAAGCACGGAAGAGTTCCAGTTCACAAAGTTTTGGTCACCCATCCACCTGACCATGGCGAAGGAAGCTTTGTTTTCAATATCGAAAGCTAAAGCGCACTAACCAATACGCAACCAAGCTCCTCAATGTCCGTAACAATGATGGTAAAAAATCGGTTTCTACCTATAATCTGCATAAGTCACCTATTGCAAGGTTTTAATAGTGACAGGGACCTACAGTTAAAAGTGTCTTCCGAAGCAGGATCTCTAGATCAATCTTTGGATTAAGCTTAACCATGGCGAGAGTGGCTGTGTAGCCTATTGAAAACAATGTGTTACCACTACATAAACGAGATCCATAAGTATCTTAAACTATACCTATATTATTATATACATACATATAATCACGATTTTCATCCCCTAAGGGTTAGTCAGCGACTAGGCAAAAGCACCGCAAAGGCAATCCCCTGCCACTGCGCTTCACTGAGCAGTGACTGCACATATGCTCAGCGTGACAGGTGGTGAGCCCGTCGCCGCTATAATGGTTGAGCAGTTCCTATATTATTAATCATTCGTATATATTTTCCAGTGGTTCCCGATCCAAAAACGCCTCGCTGCAAACAAGATTTCGAGACATTCCGCAACGAAATGAACTGCAATGAGTTCTTTGTGTGCGTCAACCGCAAACCCGTCATGTTCAAGTGTCCCGCAGACCTTGTTTATAACGAGGTAAGTAAATATAAAAAATATATTACATTAAACAGGATGTCCTAAAACAGTCTTGTTTTGTATTTCTTATTAGAAATGCCTAAATTATTCATCAAACTATTTTTATTTCGATCTGACGGTCTAACCAGTCTACTGAAGCCATTTAGGATTCTCGATCCTAAAGAAGATAGTCACTGCCTATCAGCTCTTAGATATATAAAAAAATAAATGCTTTTTTTCAGTAATAAATAGACTTTTAAAAAATAACTTTAGTAAAGCTCGCCTGTTTTGTGTTATGACAATAAATGAAAATAAAGCTTTCTCTCATTATAATGTTATCAAGTAGACTTACCTAAGTAAGTTCATACTGGTCATTATGCCTCAAAGGATATATAGCGGTCCTCTTGACACCGGTTTCTTTATAATTTTCAAAAACACAAGTGTTAAACCCACAAGTAAAATGAATTATTTGTGGCATTTCCTGTAAGTTCACATTTATAATTAAGCGTCTGCGAAAGCCCTGCTAACCTTGATTAGTGTGTTCAGTAATTGTCATCCGCATTGCAATTCCAAAAATAAATCTCCCCAATAAAATTTTAACTGTTTTATGTGATGATTTTTTTTTAATAAAAAGTACAGCAATTGATTCAACACCACCTGTTTGCAAGTTGTAGGAAAACCCATTTGCGGAGAATTGATTGTAAAATTTTATTTGTATACCGTTTATTAGCAAAAATTAAAAGTCTCAAAAGATATTTATTTGAAGATTATTTTGTTAAGATCGTTTTAACTGCGCTAGTATTTAATTCCAACAAAAAAATATTGTAATATTATTCCAATGGATCGATCAATGGTGGAATCGATTATCCGACGTCGATCGATAGTTTGTTACCAGACCTATTAATCAAAATAAAAATAAAATGGATTAATCGACATCGATCGATAACTATAGATTTATTTAAAGCTACTAGACCTACGATCAACGGCGACAGATGGAATCGATCGATTGGTTAGTCGAACGGTATCCGTCGATCAATTAAAGCTACCAGACCAGTCGATCAACGTCGATCGACGATGATCGATGCCTTCGATCGACGATTGGTGTACCCTTAATAAAAGTATTCATATTATTTTGTTTCCATACATCATTATGGCTAATCATGGCTGTCATGGAATTCTAAGTATCCAAATGGCTCAGGATGGGGAAATGGGAAACTTTAAGATATGGTAAGATTAGTTCTTATGGATCATAAGAAATAATACTATGACTATAACTATTTAATATAACTATGATGTCGATTTTAGATTTAGTAATAATGGCATTTTTTTTTCATCTCCAATACATAACCGGGAATCGAACCTGTTTGAAATCACCACCAACATTTCGGCTGATATGCCTGCGTAACATGGAGCAAGCGTGTTGCCAGGTACCGGGTACAGTGTGCGACAAGCAATATTCACAAAAAACTTTTTTGTTTCTATATTCCTTTACTACTTAACTAGTTGGCTATGTCATACTAATTATATATCAACTTCAATAATTATGATGCGTTTTTATATTATTTTTATCTTGTTTCAGAAATTCGGTGTCTGCGATTACCCTAGTTTTGTAGATTGTGCAAGTTCATCAGGCAGCGGCCCTGCACCGTCTATACCACAACCTGCTCCCCCATCTGCAGAACCTCCATCAGCTGCACCTCCTTTACCAGCAAAACCATCTCCATCTGCTCCTATACCAGCTGTACCATTACCAGCTGCTCCTATACCAGCCGTTCCTATACCAGCTTCACCAGCTGAAGCTTTACCAGCTCCACTGCCACCATCTCCTTCATCACCTTCGACACAATTTCCTCCCATCATGAACAAACCTATCCTCATTCAAAAACCGATTCCACCAAACATCGTAAACCTACCATCCACTTTCCCTAGTATAATTGCTGGGGAAATAAATAAAATTCCCGAATCATCGTTTGGACAACTATCGTATGCAGATAATCGTTCTCCACAACCCAACATAGTTCCAGGAATACCACACAATTCTCTGGACGAGGATAAGGCGCCTGACTTTCAATTCAAGCCTAATGTAGCTGATGGTAATGCCATATTTATGCAGAACTCAGTATACAACAATCAAAGTAAGTTTAATTTTGAGTAATGATCTCATTAACTGTAAATGTTTGCTTGCCTTGCCCTTACAATTTTATGAACTACTTTCAGGCATGAACAATCTACATAGCTACTTAAGTTTCCTAATAGATTTGTCTATTAGTGTATGTATACTGTGTGTGAGCTTATTTGCAGTCTTTTTTATAACAGGAGTAAGACTCATACAATGTAATGCAACAGAATTTTTATCGTATATTTACTAGTTACGATCTTTATATATTTCCTCTCTTCATCTTATAATATATCGGTTTATTACATTTTCAGGCAGTAATTTTATATTTTTTTTATCAATTTCAGATTGGGCTACACCGATAGCTATTATGTCTCCGCAAGATGCGGTCCAGTTCCTGAAGTTTAACTTTGCTAACATCCGTCCTTCACAGGAAAAGTAATTGGTAGTGATAAAGCCATTCGTTATTAGGTAATACATGGAAGGAGCGTTAGCGATTTTAAGTATCATGAGGGTTAACACTGTGCAATCTTCGTAATACTTGATGTAAGCACATTGTCTGGGCGTGACATATATTTATAAAACTATTTTCCAATCTCTTCAATGCTAATATTTATCAAAATATTGATCTAAGAATTTCTGTAAATGCTTCGGAGTTTGACATAAGAATTTTGATACTGAAATATACTTATGTAAACATTGACTATTGTTCTCATTTCACAATTTATCTATTTGAGGTTTTTGGGAAATAAAAATTGAAACTTATAAAAACATTAGTAGTTTATTTACATACGTCCACATTAAATCTTATTGACTAGCCTACCCTAGTTTATGACTAAACATTGAGTTCGACAAAGCACCATAATCACGGTGGTGCCATGTCAAAGTTTTATCTCTGCGATGATTTTTGGCAAAAGCAAAATTGATCGAAAAGAAAAACAAATTTTAGATTTAAGTAAAGTAGAACAGCATTTTTGTTTAACAAAATTGCAATTTCGACAATTCTTATGAACTGTCCATCAATATGACATATTGATTTAACGGACTGTGTCATATTTAGTCTGTTTATTCATACGAGCGTCTCTTCAGACAGAATTATTCCTCAAACACGAGCATTAAATAAGTGTATCATATAAAGTACCACGCATAAAATATTGTTCCATACATCCTTGAACATTTTGGACTTTACATCACTCTGAAAGAAACAAATCACTGAAATGTACTGCATAATTATAAAAGTTTAACACTTTGTTATCTGTTTAAAAAGTTTGTTTTAGCAGACTTCAAATTGGAATAAAATAAGGACTGTCAAACTAAAGTAGATCAAATAGGTTCATCTTAAGTCTGTCCTTGGAGCCGCTCCTTGTCATTCAGAATCCCAGTTTCTTCAGAGCCTTGAGGTCTACGTCGCCGTAGTAATCTTCGCTGTAAAATAGTAATTAAATATTCACAAACCTAGTAAAATTTATTAATTCATTTATCATCATCTACAGGTATACCCAATGTTTGCAAAATATTGAATGTATTAACACTTTATGCATCATTAAATCTTAAAAGAACTATAAAATTTAAATAAAAATTTAAATCACAAGAGCATTAAGACGCCACAACATCAGTTGAATGATATACTACATAAATATGTAAAATTTAAATTTAATAATATAATTCAATTAAATAATGATAATGTTATAAAAATTAACGTACCTGATAACCCAAGGAAAGTAACTTTCGGAGTCACACAGAATCTAGTAAGTATTGTTGTTATAAGTCGACAGAACACAGAAGAAAATTATATAGAATCAGAACCAAGATGTCTTAATAGTTATTAGAAAGTGGATGCAATAAAAAGGAAACAGTGTAGATGTGAAAGTAATGTTAGGGAAAATGTGCAATCGTGCAAATCTATGATACAGAATAAAGACAACATTATGTTTTTATATTTTTGTTTATTTTATCACTAAAAATAAATCTTAAGTATTACAGTTTCTATCAAACAACAACACTCAGTCGCAGCGAAGTTATTCAGTACAAAAATATTTACAAGGTCATGGGTGTAGTATATCTGATTTACAGCAATGTTTTCCACTCTTACACAGAACTATGATTAAATGCAAGCCTGCTTAAACCTCTTCATACAAACACTATTATACAACTGCTGGATAAACACATGGGTTATTTAATTTAAATGAATGTAAATTTGAAACTATGGTACAATATAATAATAAATATTTCTATCGCTGTATGATTTCTACTAATTTCCTAACCTGCCTCTGAAACTGCGATATAAAAGGCTACAACAAAAGGTATTTGGCAACTAGAAACAAATACAAACTCCTCACTAAATTCGAATTAAATTTGAACCTGCAACAAAATTTTTACGCTCCAAAAGGAACATCGTTTTATAGTTAATGCCAGTTCAAAAGGCTGGCTCGTAAGTCTATGGTTTCTTTTGGGGCGCAAAAAGTTTTGTTATGTAGATGTGAGTATTAAAAGGTTAAAGGTGGGGGGAAGAGTTTAGTTCTCCTTTGGGGGGCGGGGTTTCAGCTGCTTGGGCTGGGTATTGCGTCCGTCCTGGTTGAGGCCAGCCAGCAACTCGCTCTTGCGGATCGCCTTCAGATCCAGATCGCCGTAGTAGTCCTCGCTGAAAATGTACGGGCACCTTACTGCCTGCCGCTTCTACTTAATCTTAACTCTATCCCTAACAGCCTACATTTATTACAATTTCTAACAACTTTTACTTAGTTGCAGATATATCTGTGAGAATTGTGTAACTATATCTCATGGCGGTACCTACTGGACTGCCTTGAAATGGCGACTAGAATGATAACCGTTCGCTTTTCTGGGTAATGTTATCTAATGTTTGTTTTCTCGGCTGCAGCGACACGGAGCTCTTGCAAAAACTTTTTGAAAATAAAACTAGTATTGACGACCTTCGCCCGCCATATCTTTTTACTCGGCTGCCGGTGATTGTTCTAGACAGACGAACCATGAAACAGCTATAAGTACTTTGTTTCTCTTCATTGTTTTAGATCAAGACCTAGCTTTATCTGAGATGCTAACCTGGCATTTGTATACACAACAATGACAAAAGCCTTTGATTCTTATCACAACACATTGCAATCGATCAACATTTAATTAAGTGAGCGAAATTCTTAAAGTTACTTTCTACCAATATTTCTAACTACTCCCTTTGTTTTTACAGAAGAAATATCTTGTCATATTATTGTATAACCTCTTCCACAAAACTTGCATGTGACAGAAAAGAAATATTCAAAAGAGAGGCGTGGAAAATTGGAGTGCTATACACGTACAGTTAGTAGTAGCCCGAGCATTGACAAACGGTCATTAACATATATGCTGTCCATCCGTTACACCAGGCGGCAATGACCACGGTCGTCTAGGTATCGTGCATTTAGAATTTGCCTTAAGCCATGGTAATTTCAATACTGACCCAAATATGTCGTAACCGCACAAGGCTCCGGACCGCATACCTGCCTCTAACTATTTAGGTGGGCGAGTTTATCTATAAACTCTTCTATATCTGGACAGAACTCTGTGCTGTGGCTGAGTATATTACACTTATGTGCATTTTGTGATCATTCGAGTGCAGAAGTATTGTTAGTCACAGGGATGACATTGGTTGTGTGGGAGTGGTTACAGGGTGCTTGAGAATAAGGTAATTAAGATGTGTATTATTTGACTGTAAATAGAAAATTCGTGATGAAGATATCTAGGTGTTAACTGTACCACGTGAGCTGATCAATCACCACAGAACCAGTGATATCCAACCAGTGAGTTTGGAAGAAAATTTATTACTTTGATTTGCGGTGTCAGTAAATATATATTTTCAGTCAGTAAATGAGATTTTTGAATACTATTTTGTACAAACCAATTTTTACTCAACATTGTCTTTAGACAAATGGACAATACAATCTAATAATTCAACTCCTATGGAACACAAAAAAGGTTTGTCCAAAAAAGATTCAACACTAAATAATAGAAATGAAACAAAATGCTCACCATCCGGGAACATCTTCAGGGTCTTCGCAGTTGCCAGTGCCATCAGAGTCTCCGATCTTGAACACGGTACCGATGGGGCATCCGTACTCGCGGGCAACGCCCTCTAAGCAGATGTAGTATTTGCGGCAGTCTTCAGGGTGGGCGTGGCGGCTGAAGGACCCAGCATTGGACACCTCACCAGGCGCAGGGCAAGAGAAACCGTTCGCTACTTCTGGCAAACACCAAAATTGGTTACGTCAGTGAATAGTGCGGAAGGAGAAACGTAGAGCAGAGACGGCGGTGCTGAGTATGAGGAAACACAGGTGGTGCCCAAAGTTCTCGGTGCATAACTTTAGGATCTAAGTAAAGAACTAAAGAGTGGTTATAGAATAGAATTCACAGATTGATAGAAAACATTTCTTAACGACCACACATATTTTCTGCAAAATTTTATATGTAGTATTATTTGGATCATTCATTCCTTTCCTGTACCAAATTATATTTACTTGAGGTCGGCTCTTCATTATTTCAAATAATATGTTCTACAACAACAAATATTTTAAAAATTAAAGGGAATATATTCTTTCTTTCTTTCTTCTCTTTCTTTTCATTAAAAAATTACCACTTAGTAACTTAAAGGTCATAAAACCTACCCTCGTTCTTGCACTCAGGTACTTGGTCAGCCCACATGCAGACGCGGGACTCCCTGTCGTAGGCCAGCCCGGGGCTGCACTGGTAGCGGGAAGCCTCTCCGTTCCAGCAGTTCCAGAACACGTCGCACTTGTTCTCATCAGCGAAGATACCGTACAACCTCTGGCAGTGAGGGGTGGAGATTGGGGGCTCTGTATAAAAATACCATATTTGAAAATCCCCCACGTTAAATTACATCTGGAAATGGATATGAGGATTCTATGTAGAATTTCAATCTTATCTTTTGCATTTTGTAGCGTTTAAACTGAAGATATGTATACCATGACTTTTCATATTTAAAACCAAAGCGAGTATGTTGAATCAAAACAAGGAAAATCAGTTCATCAAAAGCATATTCTTAAATCCTTCCAAGAATAACAAATAAAATAAAGAAATCGAATGTACTCGAAGAAAAACATAAAAGGATATTTATGTCGCTTTCGGCACGTGCAAAAAATTACTAGTTCAAGGTTACCATAACGATAGTGAAACAGGTTTTGATAATTTGATGCTTATTGACCATAAAGTTAAATAAAGATCTAAATAGCACCATTAAAATAAATTATTTTTCTCGAGTGAGCCGTTATGTGATTTCTTCATGGCCTTCAAAACACATCCTGGTCCTACTTTGCGAATAACATTATGTAAATCCTTTGACCTTGACCATAAAACTTAGATAAACTTGTTGCTAATAGAAGTTTACAATGCCATGAATTTGACAATTTTTGTTTAAGCTCACACAGGTTAAATAACGTAATGGTTATGTTAATTGTGTTAGCCAATATAGAATAATAAATGGTTAAAACATAACACGCAATTTAAAAGACTCACATCATGATAAAATACTCAATCCATACTAATATTATGAGTGCAAAACTAACTCTGCTTGTTTCGCTGTCACGTCAAAACTACAGAACCATTTTAACCGAAATTCGGTACACAGATAGTCTAGAACCTGAGAAAGGACAAAACTACCTTTTATCCCAATATTCCCGTGGGAAGGGGTGCCATGCGCGTAAATGTTAAAAAAATTTTATAACGCCTCCCAGAAAAACGAAGGACAAATTTTGCTTCTAATACTAGAGTAGGAGTAAATTTTCAATTCCACCAATTGAGACTACTGTTCTAAGTTAAAATATCTTTCAAGTAATTAATATACGCGGACGAGGTCGCGGGCAAAAGCTAGTAAGAAATAAAATAAAAATAGCAATGTTTGAAGTGGAATTAATGCTATTAATATTCTTGCTGCAAATTTACTAGCTTAAGAATTAGAAATTGTAAAGATAAATGCTTTTGGAAGCGGTAGTACTTACCAAGCTGCGTCCTCTCGCCACACTCAACATTGTGGAGGTAGTCGCAGTTCTCAGTCAGGTATTTCGAGTCTGAGGCGTCGAAGGCGAGACCGTTACCGCAAGTCTTCAGCTCAGCGGCACCGTTGTCGCACTTCCAGTATTTGTCGCAAGACACGTGGTGAGGGTAGAAGCCGAAGTCGTCTGGGCATTTGAAGGATTCTTGTGCAACGGCTGAAAAGAAAATAATTCTTTAGAAATCGGTCATAACGTAGGTAATTATAGCACACTTTCATCTATCTACATTTTGCCTTCACACATTCACCTTGAAGAAAGTATTCGCAAAATTCTTGTTGCAATCTTCCAGCATATGACGAAACGATAATAAACTGATTTTATAAAGAGCATACGCACATTCCGAGTCAAGATCTGTATCTGAATATTTGAATATTAATATGGGATTTAAGTGACGAAACGTATCAAAACAAAAGTCTTCTTGAATTTTAATTGAAAATTAAGAAATACCACAGGGGGTTTGCCAAGCGCGGTTATGGCGGTTTTGCAACCTACCGGTCGGGGGCACGGCCGCTCTTTCCTCGAGGAATGCAACAGTTAGGCAACAGACAACATGCTACAGTTGTCGCCACTGCCTCTCGTTGGCACATTTGTGGTTTTGTCTAATTGTTTCACGGCATGTGTATCAAGCCCTTCATTTCAAATGAAATGGGCTGCCTTTTATTATTTTGTACCTTGCAGTTAAAGGCAACCTCGTTTCCTTTCATGACTTTATAATTAATTGAAAATATGTTTACGAAACTCAAATGTATAGCAATGTTGAAATAGACCAAAAGAGCATTAGCATAAAACTTTGAAACTCTCAATTAGCAATTAAAATTAATGCAGATATCGCGATAGTGCAGTTGAATATTTTATCATAACCTTAATAAGGATCTGGCAAGTTCAAGCGGTTCGAAAATTTATGAAATATAAAAGCCGTTTTTTTAAACCGCCTTCACGCAATACAGTGACATAATAAAATCCTGTGGCTATAAAAATAAACAAGAATTGTAAGAAATAAGTAAACCGTGTTCGCAGGTTCTGCGGTGCTGTGTAACTTTCTGTCGGTGGCACCTACACCGGGTGACATTTGCTACGGCTCATCCGCATCATTGTGTAACACAGTTTGCGTTCAACTTGTTTCAGAAATTCTAGTGAATGAAGGCATCAAGCTTAATTGTGCATTATCGTCGGTGCAATGAAATCAAAATTCTTGTAATTATTGAAGTATAAGCAATGACAAAAATAGTTAAACATTGTTAATGTTTATAGTCTATGATCCGTGATCAGATTGATCAGTATGTTAAAATATTGACCAATGGCGAACGTATGATGCCGTGATATGACAGCTTGTCTAATAGTCGAATTTTCAAATATAACTGAAGTTAAATAATCATAGAAAATTTTACCACAACACGGTGCTGGGATTACCAACATGGCGGCCGGCGCAAATTTAACAATTTTTCAATCTGACGTCACTCATTTTGGCGTATCCATTGGCGCCATTGGTCTAGAATATAACTATTGTTGTTACTGACTACGGGTCAAAAAACTCACCCTTAGTAATATCGTTCAGCTAATTGATTACTGGGATGCTTTCTTTTAAAGAGTACGGTTTAGCAACGGTTTCTTTATTCACATTGACTATATGGCTTTATGGATGAAACAAATAAGGAACGTTTCATAGGTACGCTGACTGCCAGCGATAGCCAACAGCGCCGGCGAGTTTTCCATACATTTTGACGTATAGCGCGCGCGTGGCGCTGTGAAACGATAGTAGCTTCATGTAGGCAGCCCACCTATGAAACCACCCTAAGGAGCATGAGCTATAACAACACCACGACATTACATAAACCTACAGCATAGATACTTGGAATGAGTAAGAACACAGTCTGCGGGCCCTCTACTCTTCCCACATCTAATTGATAGTTGTTCAACCGTGTCAGGTTATTTCAAAACTTAAATGCGTGTGGTGAAAACATCTGCTAATTGATTTATGTAATCGCTATGAACGTATCGATACCAAATTTCTCTGCTCTAATAGCTGTGATTGCAAAATTTACATCACGTGCTAATAAGGCTATAGCAGTTGATGTATAATTAGTCGTAGAAACAAAACAAACATCATGTATATCTGTGGGTGCGAGCACCCTCATATGGTCAATATATTTAGGTCGCTATTTAAAAAGCTCTCATAGTAGAACATGCGACACCTTTATCGGGAAATTTTAGTAGGGACACCTAACAAACCCTACTGATTACCGTCTTGCCAGCGTGTAGCGGTAAGTACCGCTCTTAAGAAAGATTCTCTCCATTATAGGACAACAAAAAATCATCACGCTTCTGTTTCCAAAGGCGTGTTTAAAATTTACATCCCCGTGTAACAGGAAGCGAGCTGTGGCCACGAACCGACATTTAAAGTGTAAGAAAAGTAGGTAATTCAATAATTTTGCTCATAAATACAAGCCATTTTTTACCATTGTTCTTACCGCGTCCCTGGTGATCTCTGTCTATCACATCACATCAAAATAAAGAGTATTTGGTCTACTCTGATTGTAAGATTGTGATCTATACAACTAATCGAGATTTCATTTTATATTTTTGGACTTATTCACTACAGGCTAATAATGAATATTAAACAGTGTGACAACTGACTGATTCCAAACATGATCGAGGCGAGACCTTTCTCATTAAATGAAATAGCAAGGCGAACGGGTTTACTTGAGTGCCTAACATTCCTTATAAATAAGGTACCAGCTTGGTACAACAATTACTTTTACAAGACGATACTATACATGGCTTAGTAACTCAGATTGTTTATCTAAAATGAAAGGACTACAAATAGTCCTTGGGTAAAGAAAAAATTTTTTTTTCCTTGGCTTAAATTGTGCATCTGTATTTCTTAATGCAATCAAGTCTAGAATTTAGTACCATCTCGCTCATTAGTACAATTTTATTTAGTTCTCATTCTTTCCTAAAAACGCTGTATTTCTAATTACTTGTTGACATATAACTGGCTTAATTATGCAGTTAAACGCCTTTTATAATTAACTAATACTCGATCCACGCCACTGAATAAACAAACGATTCTAATTGATCACTCATTAATTGGTAATTACAGAATTTCACATCAATTATCATCGCATTTATGTTTCAAAACATTCTTCGATCTAATTGGAACATCTTTAGCCATTGAGGTAATCGAATGCTCCTAATATTTACAACAAACTAGATGTTGAAACTATTTAGGGTCACCTATAAACGAATAAATCTAGAACGAGGATTACTATAGCAAAAGATACTACATTTTGATTGTGTGTCTGTGTGAATATTTAAAAAACTTAAAACATCTTCATTTAGGTTGGCTTATATATAGAATATTCGCAAAATAAATAATACCAGCGCGAGCGCGATGAATCTGGGAAACGGTAACAACATGATATGTTATAACCATCGGAAATTGCATGTAAACATACAAGTGACATTCAATACGCTTACTATAAGTAATAAGTAGTACATTGATCACTGGATATTGACGAATCGCCACTTCGATCTGCGCATGACCACCTCGTTATGCAAGTAGCCCCGTATGCGACACAGACATCGATTCGTACTGCCTTGTCATAACATATTATGTAATGACCACTTTGACATAAATCTTGGTATGATTTAACATAATTAGGGTTAGTGGAATGAGTAAATTTTTAGACATATAATTACCACTTGATTTAAAAACACTTTAACAACTTTAAAGGCGGACTTATAGATTTTATAACCAAGATTGTTGCACAGATTTTGTTTATTATCATTTGCTTCCCGCGGATATGAAAGTTTTTTTATATTAAATTGTGCAATTCGTAATTATATGTAACCAAAGAAGTCCTTGCTTTAAACAAGATCTTTTTCTGAGATTTTACTGCTCATTTACATAATATTATTATGAAAACACTAGAATTCGTATTACAAGAAAGCTGTAGCTTTCCCGTTCTTAACAAAAAGTGAAACGCTATAAAATGTTATTACTAAACTGCCATAATTGCAATTTATGATTATATCGGGTATTTCAGTGTATCCATGAATTACTGTGAAAGTAAATTTATCTAATCGAGAATGCTGTGTACAACAGCAACCAATCTTTATTGGAAATAGTTGACATTGAAACTATACTATTTTTGTAACGTTCGTCTAAAATCGGCTGCGGCAACTGATCACTAAACCATTTAAAGTCCTAAGTGTGAGTCAAATAGCATTCTTTTAGGTTTAAGAACATCGTCTTGACTAAAATATAACGTAACATTTTT
This sequence comes from Parapoynx stratiotata, assembly GCA_910589355.1. Classification (NCBI taxonomy): domain Eukaryota; kingdom Metazoa; phylum Arthropoda; class Insecta; order Lepidoptera; family Crambidae; genus Parapoynx; species Parapoynx stratiotata. Next base: position 15,000,998 of record OU342459.1, read on the forward strand.
AATTTTGTTTTTCAATTGAACTTTGTAACACATAATTATGTCAAACAATTACTTGATATGTCGGAAATACTCTGATAGCAATGGAGACTACTCTTTTCATTTCCAAAAGAACACCTTCGTAAAAAAACTACTTGAAAAATATATCTGGTAGCGATTATTGAATAATACTTAAATATTACATGCACATTAAGTAAGAAAAGGTTGTAATCGTTAAGTAATACGTGAGAAAGCCTCCGTGTTGACCCGCCGCGGGTGGAACTTTCGATTTCAACGCGTCTGCCATTGAGCAACATCACTTGCTCACCTTTATCTCACTACACAATAAATATACTTACTAAAATGATTTAAAAAAGCTTTTAAAAACGCTTTGGGCCAGCGTTGGGGTGGAGCCCACACTCGTCTAAAAATATTTCAATTGGCGCCTCGCATATTCTCATCAATCCATTCTGTTTCCACCAAAGATGCGCTAGAAGAGGATTGATTTGCCATACAAATTTCAATTCTCTTCTGTTCTATTTCATTCGTTCTTCATCTTGTTTTGGTGAAAAGTACGATATTTTATCGAATGAACCCTTGTCTTAGACCTACTGAAAAAAAGCCGAAATAATGAAGTGGTATAGTGTGATATTTTATTTACATACACATACATACATAAGATCGCGGCTTTTTCCCGTGGGCAGAGATTACTTCAAAATATTTTCTTTAGACGATAGATAAAATTCTTGACTAGTTTCTAGCCCAGTCTTCTAAGGGCATGGCCTCCCGTGTATCTAGTATGACTTTTGATAATAAAAATATCCGATAGTCGCAAACTTTTGCTCAATACTTTTACTTTAGTTCTATAAATGAACTGGTAGTAAAAGTATGGAGAAAATCGTTAGCGACCAACGAATACTTCTACTATCAAACCTAACTAATCTGCTAATACTGTCAACTCATCGTAGCACATTCTTCTGCTAAGTTTTAACCTTAATTAGATCAGACGAACATAACCAGTATCTTGATTAATTAAAATTGATGTCACAATGCCTCAAGTCTTGCAAAACAAAAGATGACACATCCCAATTGTTTTGCAAATCAATTTCAAAACATCACTGAAATCATCTAATCCAATTTCTTACAATTTCGTCTGCTTACATCTGTTTGGAAACTGTACGGCGATAATAACAAGAGCTATTAAAGACGTCTGAGTAATTGCTCCGTTTTACGATCGCTTTAATTTATCATCGGAATAATTTAGAAGAAAGCTCAACAAAAAACCACACGCAACGCCGGAGGTAAGTAATCTATGTATTTAATTGCGATGCACAGACTGACACGAGAGCGGCCATCTGACGTAATGCTTCAAATACTATTAGATAACTATTGTTAAGAACACGCTCGGTGAAAGTTCGACACTATTTTGAGAAGAATATTATGAAGGTGCGATAATAGGAGCACTCGAATATGACTACACAATGACCGAATCGATTATATTGAAAGGGATTATATCACTCCACGCTTTCAATGCAGCAGCCATGTTGGTATTGTGACCGAGTAGCATTTAGCATCATCAAATATCTACTGACGGCAATAAATAAACGGCAATAAAAATGCATTGCTATTACAGGTGTGCGACACAAGGCGTAACCATTGCACAATCGGCAATTTAAATTCATAAATCGAAAATTTAAAATAATGTCTATTTAATAGCAAATCGTTGCAGGCATAGGCTGGATAGCGGAATAAACGCCAATAGCATTCTTATAATCAGCAACAACACGGCTCTTTCAAACTGTGCCAAAGCATTTACATAAACCAATCCTGAACTGCATAGCACGACAAAGCTAGCCCTTTTAAAACTTGATAACGTTTTTTACAATACGATAATCCAATGGTCAGACGTACCCCTCTAACCGGTAAATGATGTGTCTAAAAAAAGCAAAACTACACAATGTGTAGGACCAAGACCTGACGCTGTCGCGACCGAAGGTCAGACAATCACCGGCAAGCGACTCCGATACTTATGAGGTCTTTCGCTATAGGTACTGTACGATCGTACCTATTAATATGTATAAGCTGTAGGGTTTGACATTAAAACGACTTTAGTATTCTAAGGATTTTTCATTTCTAACTATAAGACAAAACGTCATGATCCAAATAATAATTCATGAGGACCCCTATTCAGACAACCTAATTCAAACCACGATCAGTATGGAGTTTAAATGTCGATTCGTCTATACCTATCACATAAGCATACAACAATAGTCTAGGTTCAATTGTATCAAAACAATTTCAATTAGATCAGCCTAGATAGAATGAGATTCTAAGAATTGCTTAAAGGAAAAAGTCGTTTAGTTCGCAGTAAGAAAACTTCGTCTGCTCGATTTAGAAATGATTGCTACACAAATACTTACATTGTAGGTGATCAAAGTTGCGAATTTAAGTGTGAGAATTTAAGTTGGGAATTGAGTATATATACTCGTATTATGATAAAGTGCAAATAAGTGTCTTTTTATAACTTTTATAAGAATATTCAAATTTTTATAAGAAAAAACCAATGCCGTGAAATATGACTGTTCATTTCTCTACATCATTTCCGTAGCATTGTCTACGTGATAACGTTAATTACGAGCGTACTTCCGGTGGTTGACCTCTTACATAATTAATAAGGCCTTAATGCAGCCTTTATGTAGAAAGTACTCGTGAAGGAGATTTCTCCATTTTAGTTGTATTACCATGTAAGGAGTTTTTAACAATTGAATTTTATACATAAGTTTTTGAAGATGAATGATATTTGAACTTTATCGGCCAGAAAAAAGATAAGAAGGAAGAAAGATTTATGGACTTTAAGTAGTAAGAATTCAAGAATATGAAATTATTGAAAAGTATAACAATTCTCTTCTTAAGTGAATTTTAAACCTTGATCATTTTACTAGTGTTTAATTCAATAACGTGTTCTTGCATCCATAAATAGGTTAAAAGCTCTCTTTAAGATAGGTCACGCATATCAGAAACAATACGACCAACGTACAAAAGATCACATTTGAACCAAATGACTTGTCCCACATTACACCATACTTTTGCAGTGTCTCCAATGAAAGTTACCTAATAGATATGTCGATCATAGCCAATAACCAACACTAACTACCTACACCATCGAGACAGGTTATTTAAAACGTAATCACCGATTAAGTAATTGAATTTGTCAAAGTAATGATTAACTTACACTGGATAATGATTATGATACGTTGAGCATGTTTAAAAAGAAAATTTACTCTACATCATAAACATCTTTTTGTGAATTCTGAAACATATTTTCGACAGCCCAGTAACTTCAGAATCTCTATAATTTCGGGTCCTGTATATTATTTATGATTTTTGTTGAACAAGATACATAATTAGTAGTATAGGAACATATGCTTTTTTCGCCATACAAGCTTTTTAATTAGTACAAGTAATTATGAATGATGCGCCCAGATAGAATGGTCCAATACATCTTGTCTTTTTAACATGATGAGTGACATATTATAACATCCATCACATCGCAATGCGCCGAGATATTTTCACCAAGTTTTCTCGAGAAAACAGCGCACGCGCCGCTAGTCCGTCTAATTGAATACCTTCACGCATACTTTAATAACTTTATGAATGGAAAGAAAACCTACTATCTTCTACAATGAACAATTGATCAGCAGCTGTGTGAGAATCAAAAATAATATTGAAAATATCGATGTTTACGCAACGCCTCGTGAGAACATCATACGTGGTAGAAATTCTAAACAATGGTTGCTGATACGCCGAACATCTTGACACACTGTTTACGGGTAATTATATATTTTTTCTGCTCAGGATTCGAGGCGGGTCGTTGAACGCTCATTCTAGGTCACGATTCTTAACGCTGTCTTGAGCTTTGACTTGTATCTTTACATCTCAAAATGTTATTAGATATTATATGAATGAATATACAACATCATGAATGTGTCAACTTCGTAATTTGGTTGAATCATTTTCTATTTTGATACCAAAGTATATTTATAAATCTAGGTATTTAGTCGTTCAAATATGAACCAAATAATCTAATAAAATATGATAAAAATGAGACTCATTTTACAAAAATATAATAAATTACTTCATGATGTTTTTCCCATTAATCGTTTGATAATATTATATCCAATGTTTCAACTGATGATTAAAACTTCTACAATAATTCAATATTGTTTCTTATAGAAAAATAATCAAATAGAAAAAAGTAATCAATCCTGAACAGTAGAATCTGAATAATTTTATTAAATATCCGTATGGCATAGTTCTACCAACTTTTCTATGACGAAACTGATACAGATAGTTAACCTAGAATTTAAGCACACACATGCGCCCGGGGTCATGCCAACACACGTTACGAAAATTATGCTAATGTGTAGCTACTATGATTGCGAAACGCACTGGGACTGTTCCTAATATTACGAGAATGATCATGATTACTTTTATGAACACCATAAATTAATACGTAAAGGAAATAATAAAAAAAATTACATCACTATAAGAGAGTTTTCCACTAATTCTTGATTGCTGCAGTGATATGGTTTTAAAATCACTTCGAAATATCTAAAAATAAACACAACAAGTCTTTGTTGCGCTGGAAGCAATTTATACTTCTGAATCTCGTAGCAATAAGTAAATAAGTGAAAGTGTGCGTTATCATACATTTTCTGGTGACAGTAGCAGCTTTCAATTCCTAGATAAGCGAGCGAACTAATAGTGCAATTTAAATTACTAGTTTAAAACATCATAATTGAATCGCAATCAATTACTATAAGATGAATTTTACATTAAGCATTCATTGGATCACGCTTCCTACTGTCACATGCATGACTGGTGCGAGAGCGCACCAAATCGCGACATTTACCACATTAACGACAGTAATTTCTCTATCCCCAACACTAGAGAGTTGTGTGGTACACACTGTCGTAGGTATTCTAGGCGGTTCCAACACTGTAGTGCCGCGCCCTAAATAGTTATTGAGTTACGTACCTACGCCGAGGGCGGCCGCGAGCACTAGTAAACACCGCGAATTCATGTTTCAACTAAGTCCTGGCACGGGAGATATGATCACTTTGACGTTCGAGCACTGACTGCGAGCGGGTGAATGGGCTCCGGAGCCTTTTATACCGGGTGGGCGTGCGCCGGGCGGTGGAAAGCGGCGCCGGCGCAGGGTGCAGGGTTGCGGCTCCCGTGACGAAACCAAACGGCCCAAATTATACCCTATTATGTGTGTCATAATTTTTTCATTCATCGCACTATCATCTTTTATACGTAGAGCGGCTTCGTGAAAGCAAGACTGACGCATCTGTAAATATTTACCCAAAAGATTTTTTGAACTTAGCATCGCTCTAGATTTTTAATCAATATGTTTTGAAATGTTTTGAGGCTTAAACATAACAAACATATTTTCTGTTAAGAAAATTCTAGAACAGTTACACGTCTATATATTAGACATCAACGAGGTCCTGTTGGATCTTTCAATACTCACGTTCCAAAAGATTTATTTATTAGCCACTCTAGTTCGAGTCTTTTTTGTACTTTTACCAGCTCACTTATATAAGACTCAGAATCCAGACTCATGTATCAATTCAAAACTTACGCACTATTTACTCTTCGATCATATTTCGATCATAAAACAGGCCTTAGTTATAAAAAAAAATTGATGAGTTACAATAATTCTTAAATTCGACCTTTTAATCAGTTATTAATATTAATATAGACTTTAACAGGAAGACTACATATACAAAAAATACTGGTTATACATGAATATCATTTTACAGTACGATTTATAAATTATGATTTAAAAAAAACGGATTTCTATATTTCATAGCTTATACAAAAATGTGTCATATTAAAGTGTGAATTATTCTATCAAAATACACTATAAAAAGCATTAAACTTCCTACGCATAGTTTAGGTATAGGTACATATAATTGTTGTTGCATTCATTGCCTGCTTTAGGCAAACTCATCTCCAATGTATGCTTTATACAAAATGATGGTAACCATTTTTGTTACCTTAAAGTTTTTTATGTTTGTGTCTGGTCTCCACGACACAGGAAATCCCAGTGTGGGGACGGGTACCAGAGATATCTTGGTTTCTTCATTACTATTATGTATTTTTTTTTGAATTAATAAGTATTATTATTATTATTAAAATATATTTTTCTATGATTTTAAGTTTACGTTCTAACGAAACGTGTATGGTGTCGTACGCAATAACCAAAATATGGTCGGGTCTACAATCTATTACCAAAATTTGTTCAAGCTATTAAGAGTCGTATGTATACTTTTCACACCTTTTACTATTGTTATCTTTACTTATTGCCAAATAAAATTTCCGATTGTGTAAATTTCCAAATATCGAAAATTTCATAAACACAAAATGAAGTAAATCCTTATTTTGAGATAACATTTTCACGCTGCAACATAATTAATTTAGGTCACGTAAAATTGCCTTGAGAGTGCATTATATATAACTATTTTCGTAAATTGACTGTCATTGATTGTTACATACAATTGTTTTGCTTTTACTACTGATTGTCGCTATAAATAGATAGTGTATCACTCTTATCCTCTGAAATAGAGAAAGGTCAATTCTCAAGGAGGGAATAGAATTCAGACGCAGAAAAATTCCACTGCTATAATTTCTATTTTAAATAAACTGGTGAAATTTATATCTCCTACTTAATAAACTCCCTACTTTTCAGCTTCAATTTCAACCCCTTAATTTTTTTATTTCTCATTAATCATAGTGTATGACCTCGTGTCCTCTAGAAGATCCAGTTGTTCTCTATGAATAAATAATCTAGATTACTACGGTGACTAAGTCTCAATAGCTATGAAATCAACACATTTATAACATAATTTGGATGTCTAAAAATAAGTGTATTATATTGGTTTCCCAAACGTAATGGAATATTTTCAATAAGACATTTTACATAATAATGCAGCAGTAGCCGAGTTAGGACAGACGGGGCACTACTCGTTCGAGAGCTCGCGGGACTCGCGGGTTCGATTCCACCGCCTGTACCTCTGAATTTGAATAAAACTTAAGTAGAGTTTATTGTGAATATCGCTTGCCCCACATTGTGCCCGGTGCATGGCAACAGGCTCGCCACCTGTTACATAGGGACCTAACATATCTGGGAAAGGGAAGGAGACGAGAAGAAATGTTATGTTGTGACTAATAAAAAGTAAGATTACTTTATTTTAGTGTGAAACGTCGCCATGATAATAACAAAATCTCGCATGTCGGTTAATAAAACTACGACCGTGTTCTAAGTAAACAGAAGAATGTCACGGTATGAATTTATCACGCTATACATGATAGACATTAATATTGGGTCCTTACCTATGAAATTGGTGTTTTTATTCTGTCTTAGCAATTTGTCCGTAACTATTAAGTTTCAGAACATTCTTATAAAATAATTGCCTCTCCTAAAAATAGATCATATATTTGAGCTCGTATTATTTAATTTGATAATTTTTAGTAAGTTTAATTGTGTTAAAATTAGACACAAAGACAATTATTTTTAACTGCCTCCCGAATACATCATTTGATTTGCATTAACATAAAAACGATGAATAATTTTTATCAAGCGTGTTCACACACATATTGCTAAAGCTTGTCTAATCATTCCTGCCAAATATTATTATCTCTGGATTTGTCGTTGTGAAGAAAAGTGATAAAATGTTAGTATGTAAAATGTAGACATCCCCAAAATCTCCATACAAAACACCAATTTCATAGGTAAGGACCTAATATTGTAGGTACTTATGTTCGAATGAGAGGGAAAGTCTGCGCTGACTCATCTCATGATCGATGGCCCCTGAAGACACCTTGGATTCGATGTGATCGCTTACGGAAACAAGGCGTAATTGAAGGCCGAAATTTACAAATTGTGGATAGTAAAATTATCATAAATATCCGATTGTCCCATGTTCTGGAAAAGGGATATTTTAAATAAGGCTTCGGAATACCTTAAATGCTTAAGCTTTAGTACCGAGATAAGAAATTATGGTTTCAAGAACAGAAAGTAATACAGTCGTAAAATACTTACCGTGTCAGTTTCCATTAAAAATATTTGCATATATGTATTTCATTCTATATAAGATTTTTTTTAATTACTTTTATAATGGAAAATAGAAGTCTGTGATATCAAAAATTTCGTAAAGGAACCCAGTACCATTACTTGACACAATACTCGTCTACGTCTTAATATTGGGTCCTTACCTATGAAATTGGTGTTTTTATTCTGTCTTAATATTTTGTCTGTAGCTATTAAGATTCAGAGTATACATAAAAATGTATGACCTCGTCTAAAAAAAGACTATATTTTTGAGCTCTTTTGATTTGTTTTGATAATTTGTTGTAAGTTTCATTGTGTTAAAATTGGATACGGAGACAACTCTTTTTAAGTGTCTCCCGAATACATCATTTTATTTGCATTCACTTAAAAACGATAAATAATTTTTATGAAGTGTGATATTACACATATTACTAAAGCTTTTCTAATGATACATGCCAAATATTATTATCTCTGGATTTGTCGTTGTGAATAAAACTGATAAAATGTTAGTGTGGAAAATGCAGAATTCCCCAAAATCTCCATACATAACACCAACTTCATAGGTAAGGACCTAATAGTACCAGTGTGATGTCATTGGCATGTGTGATTTGGTAATCATTTACGTTGTTTATTTTGGGCATGTTGTGTACTACTGCATTATGAAAACATTTTTGTTTGTTTCACCGTAGGACGAAGTGCGTGATACTTTAGCACACTTTTACGCCAGATAATAATATGCTGCGTTCATTTGAAATTTTGGTCAACGATGTTATATCATAATACCGCTTATCTCATATTTATTTTACGAATCCTTGGCACAATATTTTTAAATAACGAGAAAACCTATACATATAAACACGTAACTTTTGCATTTTAGTGTCTAATAAGTTAATTAATTTGTTCTTCTTGTTAGGCGATTGTAACAATTCCATTTCCTTTCTTTCTTATAAGTATTTATAGATCTTTAACATTTTCTTTATATTTGCAGCTCAGATACGATTACGATACGATTACGGTGACTTCTGCTTAAAAGATCAGTCGATCTATCGGTGTATTCAGTGCGTTTGAATCATTACATGTTTAACCTTTACCAACTCCGGCTAATAGTGTATTTTCTTACATAATGCGACTTATACTTTAACCTCATAAGGAGCTTTGCAAAATTAGACAGTTCACTGTTGTAATAAGAAAATAAAGAGGTGAAAGCTATCGGGTAATCTTCTTCGTCCTGTCTAGTTCCTAATTCTATTACTTAGGGTCGGCGCAACATGTCTCCTTCTTCCACTCTCTCCTATCACTCTCCAAGTCAATACTTACTACCTTCCTCATCATATCATCATTCATACAAACCATCCATCTTTTCTTCGGTCTTCCTCTCTCTACACACCCATCCACTTTTAAATCCATAACTGTCCTGGTGACATGATCATTGTCTCTCCTAATTACATGGCCATACCAGGAAAGTCATTTTTCCTTCTGTGTTACAGCAATCGGGACCAATTTCAGACTTCCCCCAATATATTCATTCCTTACTCTATCCATTCTCGTCACACCAAACATCCTCCTCAATATTCGCATTTCAGCTACATGCAATCTTTGTTCATCCATCCGCTTTACAGGCCAACATTCCGGTCCATACATGACAACAGGTCTAATTACAGATTTATACATTTTCCCCTTCAAACTTAGGGAAAGCTTGTACGTGAAATATAATACAAAATTACACATTGCTGTAATAATTCTACTATAAAACTAATAGATCAGGTTTATATTAAGTTATTAAATGACAATATTACACAAACACGAAATAAAGATCTCTTTACGCAATAGTTTTATTACATCTCAACATAAGAACACGGTAATTTTCTTGTTTTCATTTCCATTCACAACATAGAATTTTTTTAAAGTAATATTTTATTGCACTGTGGCCAGCCTTAGAGGCTCAATACGTTATATCTTAAGTTTACATTTCAAATTATGTTAGTCTTAGCTTTCTATCAAACAAGAAACTTGGAGATCACGTTAGTTCACTATTGCAATTAATATTAAGAAAAAACACGGAACAACAAAGAGTACATGTGAAAAGAAGAATAGTCTAAGTAATTGTTATATATACGTACAACATTTATAGATTTGTATAGTATGTAACTGTAAGGTTTTTGGAGGGAGATGGAAGCATTTCGTTAAGTCGTCGACCGTCCGCGCCCGCGCCGAAGGCCTGCCGGTTTCACAGCTCACCGCCAAACACCACGTAAATGCAGTAGGCTAACTTTACTGAAAAGTTACCAAATACACAACAAAGGCTAAACATTGATCAAATTTATTAAATTGTATAATAAAATATACTTCATTAATGATTAAAAAGGTATCTCTTCATCGTGAATATCGCTTGCTTCACATTGTGCCCGGTGCATGGTAATAGGCTCGCCACCTGTTACTCAGTAACTTAACATATCTGGCGAAATGTGGGTGTAAACGCCTCTGCCTACCTAATGTTCTTGTTGTATCTCTTTATCTTTCTACCCTTGTCCGACTCATGTTGTGTCGCCGCATCTTGTCCTTGTCTTCCATTCCATGTCACTCGAAAATTCAACAACTGTTTTGGGTCATGCTGCACACACTTAATCCTTTGCCTCATTGGTCTATCGCTTATTCATAATTTTTTTTAATGGCTAGCACGGTTTGTGCAACAGCCAAACCCATTATTCATCATTATTCATTTGGTTATTTTTTTTAACAAAAAGCACAGCAATTGACTCAAACCTGACGGTTAGTAGTGGGAGAGTCCATTCACGGAAATGGGCCACAGAGAATGGTAGCTCTAGCCACTTTCAACTTGCTGACCCATTAGGTGCTGCTGGCCTAGATTTAGCCCAATTCATCCTCTAAGCTTTTTCCATTGAGACCCATACTTGGCTTTCATCTCCGCACCACGCCATTATCGACACCCTGTCACTCCTCACCTTTTCAGGGACTAGCGTTGAACATTTGAAATTATGATCACTCATGTTTTTAAAAAAGAAAAAAGTTAAATAAACCCAATTATTTTATTATGAAAAACAAAGAATAATAATAAAAACGCTTATAATAATATGGTAAAAACTAATTACGAGTATTAACTTAAATTTCATGTGCCTTTTTAATCTATGAATTTGTTTGTCACCGCGGCTTGCCTCACTGTGCCGGCGCAGCTATGCTCAGTATGCGGAAGCTGTGGCTGTAAGCACTTCAATTCAGACACTGAATTTTGCAAATAAATCACACTTTTTTGTTTGAGCAATACCTATTTTGGTGTACATTTTATCTGAATTGAGAAGATGCGACAAACGATTATTGTTACTGTTTTGAGGTATTCTTGTGATATTAACTAGTAGTTAGTGTCTGAAATAGGATAGAGTAATCGATTTAATTACAAATGTCCCTGGTGTCACCTGAGGTTCCGGGTTCGAGATCCAATTGGGGCTGATGTTTGTGTGATTATAATGAATATCTACCTGATTAATTCTAAACAACACATTTACTATACACCATAAGATGATGAGTTAGCCACTTGTTACTACTCTTTCACGATTTTTCATCTGACCAAACCCAATTTTTTATTGCTAAATGTGGTCTTAAGGAACACACTGCTCCTTGGACTCTGCCTACGCCTTCGGGGATTACAGGCGTGATTGTATGTATGTATGTGCATCATAAGATTATGTATTTCTCTAACGCTAGAACATAAGTAACATAAGCCTTAGGGACTGCTCACACTTATTCAGCTCCTTCCAGCATTTTCTGCGTAAAATGACAATTTTATACGAGATGTTTACGCGGCTGAAGAGACGCGGAAAGCTGAAAAGGCTCCTAATAAAACTGGCGTTTTCTATGGTCAATCGCTAAATGCAGCTGTATAAGACGAAGTGTGAGTTGTCCCTTACAGTGCTTACTTTGGACTAGGCTAAAATTGGTGAGTGTAAATAATGGTACAGTCGAGGAAGTTCACGGCTAACCTGTACAGTTTCTTTAGGAAACGATATTTTCAAAAAGTAATAAGATAAGGTTAATGTATGTAAGGTTAATCATCGTATCAGGCCAGATACGTCCACTGCGGATATAACCCTCTCCCAATTATATCCAAAATAAACGGTCTTACACCACCGGCAATGCTTTATTTTTTTTTAAAAGACCAATAACTGATACCTAAGTCATATAAATTTTACATCACTTTTACTATCACTTTAGCCTATATACGTCCCACTGTTGGGCACAGCCCTTTCTCATGGACTAACACAATTGCAACTGGGACCAGGTTTCGGTCACCCATCCACGGCCTGGCCATGGCGAAGGTTGCTTTGTTTTCAATCGAAAGCCAAATCGTACTTACCACTACGCCACCGAGCTCCTCATCACTGCTATAATTCAGTTTATTTCAGAAACCGCTTCTTATAATACTTGGTTAACCGAGAACTTTCTCTGTACCAACCCTAACTTCATATGAGTCATCCACTACAGACGCATTCCTGATAGCGCGCTCAATCAGCGTATGATATGTCCAACGGTACTTCTGTTTAGTATGCGTGCGCTAACGAATTGCGCACCACATCCTCTGAAAGAGGAACTCCTTATTCCATTCGCATTGAAAGTAAAATTGCAGGACGATGAGTGCATTATATATTAATTTATTTGTTTCCTGAAAGTTCAGTAACTGGCGTTTACAGTTATAAGTAGCAAACATAAACTCCATTGAAATTTCTGCTACATGTGATAATTTATAAATACTAGTGGCTTCCCGCAGTTTCACTCGCGTGGTGCCCGTTCCCATAGGAATATCGGGATAAAAAGTAGCCTATATCCCTTTTCATGTTCTAGACTATCTGTGTACCAAATTTGGATTAAATTGGTTCCGTAGTTTTGACGTAAAAGCAAGACTGACAGACAGACAGAGTAACATCGCATTTATAATATTGGTATGGATTATTGAGGACCATAATGGATTATTGAGGACCATTAAAGGAAGGAAATGTACCTTCTAATATAGGTTCCATTTTACTAATCGAATTAGAGGATGTATATCAGAGTTAGTTCTAGGTCAGGATAATATGCAATATAAGCATTGTTACAAGATAATGAAGGTAACGAGGACATAGTTATTTACCTGCGTAACTACTTAGGATTTACTCATATATTTTCAGAACTTTACGTTATTTTTGTTATAATACAAGGATAAAACGCGACCTACGATATGAACCTTTCCGACCTATAAATTACGAAAAATTAAGGAAATTTTTTACAGAGCGGGGCAAAAGTCCTAAAAAGATGACTTATCAGAGATCTCAAAGTTCTGATGTGCAGAGAGATATACTGAGATATATTTTCATAAAGAGCGGTAGCCATTTTGGGATGGACGGGGCACTACTTGTTCGAGAGGCCGCGACAAACGCGGGTGCGATACCACCGCCTGTACCACTGAGTTTGAATAAAACTTATGTACTGTTCATTTTGGATATCGCTTGCCTCACATTGTGAGTTCCCCGTGCTTCGGCATACATAAGGCCGTTAGTCCTTGTAGCTTAAAGTTTCTACAGACCGATCGACATTGGAACTTTCGAAGAAATGCTATGCGCATCAAAGACACGAAAGATAATGATGTAGATGTTTAAAGCCCTACGATATTAGCTTTTCTAACATACACCTATATCTTAATATTAGGTCCTGACCTATAAAATTGGTGTTTTGTATGGAGATTTTGGGGATGTCTGCATTTTACATACTAACATTTTACCAGTTTTCTTCACAACGACAAATCCAGAGATAATAATATTTGGCATGTATTATTAGACAAGCTTCAGCAATATGTGTGTGATCACGCTTGATAAAAATTATTCATCGTTTTTATGTTAATGCAAATCAAATGATGTATTCGGGAGACAGTTAAAAATTATTGTCTTTGTGTCTAATTTTAACGCAATTAAACTTACAAAAAATTATCAAATTAAATAATACGAGCTCAAATATATGGTCTATTTTTTGAAGAGGGAATTATTTTATAAGAATGTTCTGAAACTTAATAGTTACGGACAAATTGCTAAGACAGAATAAAAACACCAATTTCATAGGTAAGGACCCAATATTATGGTTAGCTATGATATAACACCATACTTAACATTTTACAATAAAGTCTTAATTTGAGCATTTGAATTACGCCTTAAATAATTTAAGCATTAGTGCTGTTACTACAAGTTATCTGAATAAATTGCCTATTTAAGCTAGTTTCATAACAATTGTCAGCGTATTGAGTCAGCATAATTAAAACTACGTCAAAACTAACACGAGACCAGTTTTGAAAATTATATTTTAATCGATGTAATAAATAATATATTAATTAAAGTAGAATCCTTACGCAATGATAACTGAGCGGTACTACTCGTTCATTAAGTGGCTGGTTCAATCCACGCAATACAATACATAAAAAGTAAATATCCGGGTTATGCCCGGAATGCATTTATTAGGCGTTCTTATGTGTTTTATAATAATAAATTAAGCGACGTAGACATTTCTTATATACCTTTAAATGTTTATAAGCGTTTGGTGGGGGAAGTAATGGGTTCGTAGACAGTAATTGACACATTGTCTCATAAATGGAGCATTACTGTCTTAATTTCCGAATATTTTTTGTATGTTTTTAATGGAACTGTAGGTCTATTAGTTTTAACAACTCGAAATTATAAATGTATATGACTGTTTGTTGTCCTAAATAAATAAATAAAATAAAAAAATACATATAAAAGGCAAAAGCGTGTTAATAGCTCTGCCTAATCCTTTAAGAATACAAGCATGATGATAAGTATGTACTGTATACATATAAAATAATGTGTAGTTATATTTTTATCTGCATATACATATACATATAATCACGACTATTATCCCTAAAGGTAAGTCAGAGACTAGGCAAAAGCATCCTAAAAGCAGTCCATTGTAATAGTTTGCGCATCACCGAGCAGTGACTGCACTCAGCGTGACTGGTGGTCAGCCCGCGCCACTATAAAGAATTGGATGGTTGTGCAGTTTTAAGTCCATTAGTCGCCTTTTACGACATCGAAGGGAAAAGATGGGTTGGTAGTATAAATAAATAAATAAATATCTTCAGACATTCACACCTATCAAGGCAAGACTGGCACATACTAGACAACTAATGCCTGTGTTATGGATACCAGATGACGGACAAATATATTTAATAGATAAATACATATAAATATTCAGAATATAATATTCATATATAAAACATCCAAGACTGGAGAACAAATGCCTGTTCACACAAACATTTGCCCCCACCGGGGATCGAACCCAGAACCTCTCGAGATGGCGACGCCTTGAGACCGGCGAACAGACCATTCGACCACGGAGGTTGTCAAATCTTTAAAGGAGTTTGATGGAGGAGAAAGTATTCTTTGAAAGAGCCGCTGCCAGACGACTCCACATATAATATCTGCACATATAATACAAGATAATCATCCAAATCATCATCATCTGCTCACTTCAGTCCACTGTTGGACATATGCCTCCCCTAATGCACGCCACCGCTCGCGCTCGCGATTTTCGGCAGTTCTCATCCAGCCCAGTCCAGCTTACCTACGAATATCGGCATCCCATCTTGTCACAGGGCGTCCCACACTACGTTTACCGAGTCGCGGTCTTCACTTTTTTTTCCAATTTCTTATTAAGGGTGAATTCGACCAAATTGAGATTAGTAACACGGGAATAGTAATACCGAACTGAGTTCACACGATTGGTCGAATCTGCCCTAAGGGCGGAGCCGATTAAGTATCCTAGTTTTTTCATGTTTGGTTACACGCGAGTAATATTTTTTTAACGGAGTACGCAGTTTTTCGCGCACGAATGTGTCAATGTCTCGTTTGACATAGGGCAGATTCGACCAATCGTTTCAGCTCAGTTTGGTATTACTATTCCCGTGTTATTAATCTCAATTTGGTCGAATTCGCCCTAAATTGTTTATCGAAGATTTTCAGCTGTAGGATACAAGATGTGTGTAAATCGCTAATATAAGTAGCGACGAAGCTGTGGTCGTATTATTTTGTAAAAGTGGTTTTACGCCACAGAATCGACACCTCTCTCAAACGTGTGATATAAACACTAGCCACACGCCATACATACCTAAGCAGCTATGAAATAATAAGATTAATTTACACTGATAAACTTTCTGAGGAGTGGTGGCGTCGTGGTTAGTACTCTTTGGTTTTCGATATCAAAGCTACCTTCGCCATGGTCAGGCCTCCAAGGCCTGGGTGACCAAAACTTTTTGATCTTTAACTCTTGCGTGCTTCGGAAGGCACGTTAAGCTGTTGGACCCGGTCGCTATTCCGATTCTACCCACCAACCCGCAATGGTCCATACCAAGATTTTGTAAAGTTATAAATAAACCATTGGTTACATAATAGTCTGTATTACTATGTATTTCATTTATATTAGCTATATATTTATTTTGTACACGCGACTCACCTTTTTTTGTCAGCATTTCTCCTATAGCAGGTGGGTTGTTAGACATTTCTATCAGAAATAAGCCCTACCTTTTGTACTTTTGTCTTTTAATGTTCTCCTGTTCTGTATTTTGTGTACAATAAATTGTTAAATAAATATAGCAATTCATTTAATGTTCACTTTGACTCACTCAAATATATTCGAAAAGCCTTTATTGAGTTTCATTCTGACTAGCTCGGTCTGTACAAGTTATTATGTCTAATTAATAACTGTTTTTGCTGATTGTTTTGTATTTTAATTTTTCCTTTTTTGTTACCAGTTGTTACTTTTTGCTAACCATGTTCATTCGTTTTAATGAATAATTATGTTATTTATTTATTTAGATTACCAACATAAAAAACAGCACAAAAAAGACTTTTATAATATAACTTTCTTTATATCTAACTAATCTTACAATAATAGGTAAAATCATGATGCTAACATTAAGATTTTTAATATATAAATAAACTTGTAATGGTAAACAAAAACTTAAGCACTTAATTATTAAACAACTTATTCTACATAAAATATTATAATTATTGAATTACAGATACGTCACTATTTTTAATAAAATGCAAAAATTTGGGAAGGCTAAGAAGGTGAACATCGAGTTCGGGTACGAGTATATGCTTGGTGAGATTGTTATACAGGCGTGTTAAACGTAAAACTGGTTATTATTGTGTTTTATTGCATCCAGCATTCACCTATTTCTGTTTGATGCATTTAGTTTAAAAATAAAAACCTTAGAATTATGTTAAGAAATATTGTATGCAAACATTGGTGAATCTAAAATAAATAAATACTCCTCGTTTGTTTCTCCATGAGGAAGCCCTGTGTCCAGTATTGGGACGTATATAGGCTGAGGATAAATCATTGGAGAAGACTTATTTCGATTGTCCTCCGGCTGATATTATCATTAGTACGATCTAATAATCATTTTTTTTACATTTATTTAGGTACTATTTGGAACGATATATTATTATTACAAGAAGAGAGACTGTACACACCCAAATAAATTACTCAATATCGTGACATTTGCGCATCCTCGTCCGAGTGAAAGGTCATTGAAACGAGTGAGCGCATTGTCGGTGACTGACCTAAAAGTATCGTTCTCTACTTGTTTAGTTTTCAGCGAAATTACGTGTTGAAACCGTCATCCAGGTGTCAGTGAAACCTTAACAATCATATACCGCTTGCTATAGAATTAGGATTCTACGAGTATCCATCAAAAAGGTAATTTCCATGCAACAAAAGCAAACACAGACGCGCATACTTATTGTTCTTTGAGTTTATATTTGTATATTTTTTATTAAACTATTTAAAAAAATTAAGTGAATAATAGGCACTACAAATGATCATTGATTCAGTCTCCCCTTACAACATTGCGGTACACAATTGTTTTTAGTTTATGTCTGTTTAGTTTTTATTATGATACTGATTAATGATTAACTACCAAAATTCATCAGATATCTTTAATTTTATGATTTTTTTGCAATGAATGTTTTTTTTAACTTGCAATTATATGAGATGATTACTCTTAACCCGTTGAGGGCCACGCAATCGCTGGCGTTCGCGAATAATAGGTGTTTCTATTGTGTGCCGTTTTGTGGCCATTGAGAGGATAAGAACAAAAAAATGTTAAGTTGATAGTAGATAGCAATATTTAATCTATAAAAAGTTTTATTTTTATATACTTATCAAGGATTGACATCCCCGTTAACATTGACATTCAGGTGATAACTGTAAGGTTTCATTTGGTTGGCGGCAGGTGTACCCCAGGGCTCGAAACTAGGCCCTTTACTGTAGAACATGGGGTACAATGGGATTCGGCGCGGCTCGCTCTTACCTCGCATGGAGGTCGTCTGTTTTGCGGATGACACCCTCGCCGCGGCGAGAGCGAAGGAGTGGGAGGAGCTGGCATATATCGCGTCTGTCGACGCCACTATGGTCGTTCGACGCATCCGCCTCCTGGGACTCGATGTAGCCCTCGACAAGACGAGAGCCATGGTTTTCCACGCCCCACAATGCAGAATTCCGGAGTCGCTGCGGTGTCACCACTGCGACTTCACCGATGATACGGAGAAGAAGCACTCTTGCAGAAGGAGGCAGCGAAGAGGAGGAAGACGATGCTCTAGCCACTCTTCTCCGGCGCAGTCGGGTGGGCAGGAGAAGGCGGGCGCCCTAAGTGCCTCCTACTTGCCCCGCGAGCAGCCGCGAGCGTTGGATGGCTTCCCACGCACGCATTTCACCAGCTGCCCCGTCTGGGGATCTCCCGAATATACCCGGGAATCCTCTTTAGGCGCAAACCCCGACCTAGTGCCTGATTAGGTCGCGTAACCCTGGGACCGGCTCGGGGAATTGCTTCGGTGGTAAAAAGTTACTAACTATGCCTAGTGGGTCCCGCAGGCCCAGATTTTCTATAGGTTATTTTAATCGACTTTCTTTATATATTTTTATTTTTTGGGGTCCTAAGGCCTTCTAAAGGGATTAAGATTATTATATTCCTAATTGGTCATATTCATATACTTAATTCGACACTTTAATAACTGGTCTTATTCCTGATTTGTCACAATCGTGGTTCGTCATTTACCTAACTCGTTCGGTACAGTCGAATGAAATCGCTATGCTTAATAATAAGTATAAGGATCACCTATTAGGAATATGACGAATCAGGAACAAATCGTTAAGCAGCTATTAGTGATCTAATCCAACAAGTAATGCAAAATTTCATATTTTTTTAGACTCCGATACAAAACCAATAACACGGTTATAATATCTGCATTCAGTTTCAATATTTTTAAGTCGTTGCTCCAAATCTATATATGATCTATTAAATACATTACCGCTAAGTTATACAAAGTAAAGTGTTTATGTTGAGTACTGCTTCTCTGTAGCGAATGGCCTTTTAAGTTGTTTTATGTTGGAAAAATACCTTCGCCTTAGTAGGAGCCAAACTTTGTAACCCAATTTTTAATATCTTTCGGGAGACATATGACATGCTCAGCCATTAGTCCTGTGTCAAATAACCAATCTGCTTTGAACTAGGCACCATGGTGATGGCCGTGCTCCTCGTGTGTGTTTTCAATGTAATAAAGCTAGACATAACACTTAAATTTAAGTGTGAACTATAAATCGTTACTCAGGTACGGACATAATAACACACTTCTTTATTCCACATCCAAGGTAAGGCTATAAATAAATATTATTTTTAAATATTTAATTTAGAATCCTCATCCCACGCACTGTAGTAGAATCTCTTAACTAGGTTTGACGCGTTGTCTCTGTATTAACTTGTATAAGATCTGGGGGCACGGCCGTGTCCCCGCCAAGTCGAGCATGCCAGCAATCAAGTCCAGAAAAAGGGCACGGCCGCACTATCCTTTTTCTCAAAGCCATATAGCCGATTTTCGAACCTCTATAACTTCGTTGTGGCAGAAGCAGAAGCTGAATTTTCGCTGACCAAAAGGGCATTACAAACCTAGATATTTATAACCAAATTTCATAAAATTTGAACCAGCAGGCCATTGCCAAGTCATTTAATGTTTAATGAACTCATTATGTTTTAATTATGGTTTAATTTTACATTTAATAACTTACAAAATTACGGTTGATATTATAACAATTTCAAGTTTTGATAATAATTAAAATAAAATCATTTGAACTAATTATTATGAAGTTGAAGTAGTAAATGCATTTAGGAGAAAGTTGTTGTGGTAGTATTATTTATATAAAGATTGCAGTAATTATTATTTCATTCATTGATTAAAGTACCTATTGCAACATCCTTGATAACCTTTTTGTTGTATATTGGCTACTTTTATAATCTAAATCTTTATTTAAAATTACTTAGTTCTAAGTCAGTTCATGACAACTTGTAACTTGGTTACCGATTATATGTTTGCACACACGCATTTTAGTTTACTTTATAAAATTTCTATTTCCAACACTGTTCGGGCAAAATTAAATGGGCGGGCGAAATATCCAAAGCTAGAAAACTGAGGTCATGCGAATACTGCAATTTTATAAAACAGAATACCTGTTTCTAATAAACACATTACAAATATAACGCTCCGTGTAAATGGAAGTACGGTAAAGTGCCATTGTAATTAGCACAATTTCGGTCGTAATATTATCTACAAACAATTTGGGACCTTGGAGCCTGGTTGAATAACGAGAAACGATTTACAAAAACAGTGAGGAATTGCTTCACGATGGTATAGTGAAAATTAAACAAAGGATTTAAGAAGCGGGCAAAACGCATCTCGAACTCGTCCCGGTCGCCATTGCAAACGTTTGTACCCACCAACCCGCATTGGGCCACCACGGTGGCGTTACGTCCTTTACTCCCCCTGTGTTGCTCCTTGAAGGCTTGTGCGAGACCACGACGATGAGTAAACGAGCCGTCTCAGCATTATCAGGCTTTTAGCTAAGTGTCGGTTTTTGCGAAGTAACATGTATACCATCCAATAGCTTATAGCGGCGACGGGCTCACCACCTGTCACGCTGAGTGCAGTCACTGCTTAGTGAAGCGCGGACTATGGCAATGGACTGCTTTTGCGAAGCTTTTGCCTTGACTCTGAGTAACCCTTAAGAGATAATAGTCGTGATTATATGTATGTATGTAACATGAATACCATATCACTTATCTTTAATGTTTTAATAGGTATTGTTAAATATTCTTAATGTTGATGTCACGGTCTTCCGAAGATACTGAGAAAATGTATTTTATTTTATTTGCGTCCAGGATCTTCAGTCTAATTTGCTAAAGTGTAGTAAATCACGTAGAGCGTACCTTAATCTGTATCATATGTTCCTTCTTTGATGATGGAACTAAACTATCTTCTTATACAAGGTTTGCGATACGCAAATAGTACGTTTTTGTTTAAAACGCTATATTTTCCTCGTGCAAACATATGAAATTACTTCCTTACTTAATTATGCTATCAAAGTTCATGTTCAAATAACACTTCTCTATGCCACATCCAAGGTAAAAGTGACAATATGCACGTCAATAAAATGATATTTACTGTTATACTTATAAATACTACAATCTTCTAAGACCTAGACATTTAGTTTATATTTCAAAACTGTAGATAATATTTGTGAGAAAACATTGAATGCTTTTTGCAACATACAATTTACATATTGCAATATCCGGTAACAAATAGATAAATAAATATTTTAGTAAATTGCATTGAGTAAATTTTTTTATAATTAGTATATAAATCAAAAGCATTAAAAATTATAGTTAGTTTATAAACCGCGTTTACCCTGTGCGTAGCAGCAAAGCCTGCTGTTACACGTGGAAACAAAGAATACAAAGAACTAACATGTTTTGCGAATTGTGTTTACACCTCCGCTTAGGGGTAAAAGGAGGATTTTATCTATATGAAAAAAAAGAATTACAATAGCTAGTAAAAGATACTAACAAAGCATCAGGAAGAACCGGTAGTTGACGTGTAAATTGAACATCGTTAAATAACCTTCATTAATATGAGTAATCCATTATAGATACAAATAATCAAAGGTAATCATAATATATACTATATTTTTTACTTGGACTAGGTAGTTCCTTTGCTGTTCTCAACCGATCAGGTTGCCAGGGTTTAAGATCTTAAATTTAAGGTCAGTCGAATATTATAAAACTGTTTACTTCTTTATAAAGAAAACACACCAATTTGAACTTACCGCGTAAATGGAAGTACAAGTAGCCTTAGTGTCTACCTTAATATTGATTGTAATATTATCAATAGACAATGTCAACACTACGGGGACCCGGGGACTGTTGCGTGCGAACAGGCTCCTGTCATATTCCTTGCCCGAAGCTCGCGAACTCAAGATGGCGCTGGGATACAACGAGGATACGTATCTGAACTTCACTGAGTTGACCTCAAAATACGGATATCGAACCGAAGACCACGTGATCACGACAGAGGACGGCTACATTCTAACTGCATTTAGAATCCTATC
This sequence comes from Parapoynx stratiotata, assembly GCA_910589355.1. Lineage (NCBI taxonomy): Eukaryota > Metazoa > Arthropoda > Insecta > Lepidoptera > Crambidae > Parapoynx > Parapoynx stratiotata. The sequence continues at coordinate 15,023,583 of OU342459.1, forward strand.
GAAGTGCAATACCTCGAGACTGTATCCAATCTTATTAATGCACGGAATACTCGACACGTCGGACCTATGGATTCTGCCTAATGTAGAATTTGGATTGGGATATGTGTTGGCAAGGAACTGCTACGACGTATGGGCTGCGAACCACAGAGGCAACAGATATTCTCGTCGCCACATTCGACTAGACCCAGATGAAGATGTAGAGTTTTGGGATTATACGTTTGATGAACACGGAAACTATGATGTTCCAGCGATCATCGATTACATATTACGGGAAACTAACAAACCCAAATTGTTCTATGCTGGCCATTCTCAAGGTACAACAGATTTCTTTGCAATGACATCGTTAAGACCAGAGTATAACCAAAAAATTCAGCTCTCAATACAGTTAGCTCCTGTGGCATGGTTGGCCAACGCAAATGGACCAGGACCATTGCTACTAGCTCCGAATGTAAAGCCCATCAAAGAATTCTTGGACGCTGTAGGTCTTAGGGAAATTCTTGGAAAAAACCAATTAATACACTTAGTGCTAGAAATATTGTGTCAATTGGCACCCGAACCCACGTGTGGTAACGCGTTGTTTCTCTCTACAGGCTATGAGCAAGGTAGTATTCAACGGAATGTGTTATCCATAGTTTTTGGACATTTATTAAGTGGTTCGTCAACAAAAACGTTAGTTCATTATGCGCAATTAATTTTGACTAAAAAGTTCCGAAGATTCGACGAGGGTTTCCGTGAAAATATGAGAAGATACGGTTTACCAACGCCTCCAGACTATAATGTATCAAGAATAACTTCACCAGTAGTATTAGTATCCGCGCGGAATGATTGGCTGTCTTCATTAAAAGATGTCAATAAGTTGGCATGTAAGCTACCAAATTTAGTAGATAACTACATAGTTCCAATACCAAAGTGGAGTCACCACAATCATATATGGGACGAGAGAGCCAAAATATATGTGATCCCTAAAATCCTAAGGTACTTAGACCAGTATAATATTTAACGTGTTTTCATTTTTAATAGCTTTAATAGGTGTTCTAACTTAAAATTCATCCCAAAGAAAGTCATGCACAGTATTGCCATACTATAATAATTATTAGCCATAATTTCCTTTGTTTTTTGTGTAACATTGCGTTTTGCAGTGGAATTTGCTATGAACTATTAGTCTTAAAGTTATAATTTATTGAGGAGTTTGGACAGTTCTGTATAAAGTCACGTGTTGCTAACTATACTAGTCATTGAACATAATTAAAATTGGCTGTGGAGAAATCGAGGACCGATTAGTATAGAGGTCCTCGGGGAAGACTTATGTAAATAAGTGGACGTTTCTTTGAAATTGTGATATAAAGATAGATATTGTGATAGATTAATAAAATAAAGGTTTAATATTATTTCTTGATGTGGATTTTATTTCGCCAACCTGTGATTAGTTCTTATACAATGTGAATTCTGATGAATAGAGTTGTAATATTGTAATAAATGAGTTGTAATTATGGAACAATAGTAATCATTAACACACCGACGATACGGCATTCTTAGATACTAATAGAGCTAATTAGGTTTCAAATTCTTTTTCTAATGAGAGATTCACTCAAGGTCTACACCGTCACCTAACGCATTAAATAAAAGTTTTGTTGCGGACAGAAACCCCAGTTAATGTTATTAAATGGTTTATTAAACGTTATTTACAAACAACCACAATAAATGGAAAGAAAACTAAAACATTAATCTTAGAGGATATAAAATAACAGAAAAAGGTGTTGCTTAGCAACTGAGAACGGCTGCGTTCTCAACAAGATTCATTAAGTTTTCTGTAGCGTTTGCCATTAAGCATAACATTACTATGTCAGTACAAGCGTGGTATAAATCAAATCAAATCTAAAATATGTTTATTTCATTGGCTAAGCTTAGCACTTGAAATCGTCAGCTTTTACATAGTCACACACAAATAAATTTTAATAATAAAAATGAGAAAAAATTACTTAATTATTTGTTGTACACAAAAGAAAAATTGACGATATACAACTCATAAAATAAAAAGAGTAGTACAAAATGTAGGGCTTATTTCTAATAGATGTATCTTCCAGCCCACCTGCTGTAGGAGAATGCCACCGGTTGGTGGTGGTGACTTCTAAGGCAGCCTGCCTCTAGCCACCACCCACCGTCTTACCTAAATCTATCGCCATAATAACAATGTTATAAGCATTGTTGTGTTCCGGCAATCAGAGGTAAGATAACCAGTTCCTCAGTTGTTGAGGATTACAGGAGAAGCTCGCTTCCAGCTTCGGCCTTATCGTCACTTACCATTAGGTGAGATTGAAGGCCAAGAGCTTACCTGTCATATTAAAAAAAAATCGCCATATCTGTTAAGTACCCATACACCGGGCACAATGTGAGGCAAGCGATACAATCAACACTCTACATAAGTTGTATTCAAACTCAGTGGTACAGGTGGGACATATTGCTAATATGATTTTTCTTAATATTTGAGTAAATGGCGGAATATTGACCCCGGTTTATTAAATGTTTGGATTTTATCAATTAATAAAATGTTACTTCCCTCCCATTATCTGTCATCGTTAAGCTTGAATAATGATATGATATTTTAGAATATTTGAAAAAATACTTTGGCAAAGACCATGACCAAGACACTTGTCTTGCTAATGTAATTTTCATAGACTACAATAATGTTCTATTATCCTTAAGGCCTTATCTTACCTTCTTATCGGTTCAAGCCACATCAAGGAAACCAATCATATGGAAAAAATTAATAACTCTATATTTAAGTACAGGGAAAATATCTTAATGTAACTGGTTGAGATTTGAGATGTTCGGCTCGCCAGTTCACCTTGACTGATATTTGTTGGCCAAGAGCATAATTAAAGATATACAAAAATTCTGCAACCCAGCAAAAATTATATTAATATTTTGCAAAATATTCATGATAGCGACGATACCATTAAGAATGCGTTCCGAAATACGTTTTTATTGCATTTCAAATGACCTGTGTTCAAGACCTTGGTTTCAAAATTCAAATAATTTATTTCGACTAATGAGTTGCATTGTTTGAATAATTCATATTAACAGTGAAAAATAATAAAAATGTTGTTGAATATACATTTTTTTTTATATTTTTTGCAGCTGCAGCTTTCCTGTATCCTCGGATATTATTACGTCTGTGTCCCCAAACGCCTCAAATGTCCCGAATATCCCGAAACGCCGGGACAGACCACTCGACCACGGAGGTCGTCAAAGTGGGACACACAAGCAGTGGGACATACATATAGGCTGGTGACGTTACAAATGGGAATATAACCGGCAACCTCTCAAATATTGTCCTCAGCCTACACACGTCCCACAGCTAGGCACAGGCCTTCTTCATGGAAACAAATACATGAGGAGATTAAGCAGTAACACCACCACGCTGGCCCAATGCGGGTGGGTGAGTATAAACGTTTGCAACTGCAACCGGAACAAACGGCTTAACGTGCCATGAAGCACGAAAAAGTTAAAGAACACAAAGTTTTGGTCACCCATCCACAGCGTTACCATGCCTGAAAGTAGCTTTTTTTTCGACATCGAAAGCCAAAGCGTACTAACCACTACGCCACCGAGCTCCTCTTGAATATTACGCTTGTTGTTGTGCATTTGGTTACCACTGCTTATTGACCATTATTATTGGTAAAAATGATGACTTATAAATCCATACCAATATTATAAATGCCAAATGAACTCTGTCTGTCTCGCTTTCACGTCAAAACTACTAAACCATTTTAACAGATTTGGTACACATATAGTCATGAGCCTGAGAAAGGACATAGGCTACCTTTTATCCCGATGTTCCCATGGGAACGGGTGCCATGCGGGTGAATGTTAAAAAATTTAATAACGTCTCCCAGAAAAATGTAGGACAAATTTACGCCACTATAAACTTTCCTTCTAATAATAGAGTATGAGTAAATTTTCAATTCCACCAATTGAGGCTAGTGTTCCAATTTGAAAAAATCTTTCAGTGTTAAATAGCCTATTTATTGAGGAAGGCTATAGGCTACATACCATCACAGTATCTCAAAGTAAATATTTTACGCAGACGAAGTCGCGAGCAAAAGCTAGTAATATTTATAAAACATATAATCACGTCTGTTCCGTAGACAAGGCTTTATTAAAAAAAATATAAAAAATGATCAATGCAGCAATTAACGTCAACGGAAGAAATTATTACTTAAACGAATGCGTAGAGCAAAATATCTCATATTAAATGTAGAGGCTGGCACCCCTGCGGCTTCATTGCCCTGTGACAACAAAGAGGCTGTTAAAAGGCTATTAATAAACATAAGTGATTGTTGTTTATAATTTAAGATAAAGACAACATCCTCAAAAGTTTGGCGAGTATGTTGCCATGCAACATGTAAGCTTAGCGATATTATACATACCCGAAGGGGTAGGCAGAGTCCATGGAGCACTGTGTTCCTTAAGACCACATTTAGCCATACAAAAATAGGGTTGGTCAGATGAAAAATCGTGAAAGAGTAGTAACAAGTGGCTAGCTCATCGCTTACACAATCACAGACACAGTACCCAATACGCCCTTAGTCGCCCTTTACGACATGCTAGGCAAAAAAAAGTACATTCTCGATATTATACATTTGTTTAATTTCTGACATTCACAGCTATTAACTGTTACGTTGTTATTATGGATACTAGATATAAGTAACATTAATGGCCACTTGCAGGAAAATTTAAACTTAGTTTAAATCTCGATTAAAATTTCAGGAAATTTACTTCGATATAAAACTTGATTTTGTAATTTTTTGTCAAATTTACTATGATTCTTATGTCAAACATTGACAAACTCGATATTTAGACTAAAGGTTTGAAATGTTCTGCAAGTGACCCTAAATGTAATGAGAATTAAAAAGAAATGATCATATTCACAAGAACATTATCTAAACTAAACTCGAAACTACTAGCTACTTGGCATTTGAAATAATCGGTCGTCAATTTGAAAATATTCATACACAGCGTTCCAACTGCAGCTGACACAAAAACGTTATGGATTTATAGCATATCATAAAAATTATCTATCTAATTTCCAAAGATCAATGTCACATTATGTCAAAACCGTCTCACACGCATAAAACAAAATAGATTGATAGTCGGACTGCGCAACAGATTAAATGCCATCTGAATATACATATTAGCTAACGGTCAAAACACACCGTGAATCAAGGTGCCGCCAGACCTTTGTGAAATCCGGAGCGTCTCTGAATATTTATGACCGGACCAAGGTCCCGAAATTGTTTCACATTCGACAGAACACGATATTAATGTACTTAAGATACCGTTACTAATTGTTCAGTGCAGTGCGTGTCGACCCTAACTTGGTGGTACTTGATTTATGGACAATTTATTCATTGGAAAATTTAATACCGCTCTTCCTTGTGCACTAAAAGGAGGTAATTATGCTATAAATGCACCATAAATTGCCACAACAATTGAAGCTTTTAAAAATTATTTAACACTTGCTGTTGCCAGCGACTTCATTCGCGGATACTATGGTTTTTCAACTTACCCACGGGAACCCTTTAATTTTCCGAAATAAAAAGAATCTAAGATGTTGGCCAGGGATATATGGAATCAACATTAAAAATTTCATTGAAATCTGTCTATCCCGTACAAACAGACGAACAGACCTTTTTTTTGGTATTTTCCCTCTTTTTACATCCCCCTGTTTAAACCAAGAGTTTTAAGCATTTTTTCTATGTACAGACATTCGACCTCTACAGTTATATTATATGTATAGATTACCATTTTCCTTATACCCAAGAAGAGGTGCTTAATTATATTTGTATTTTTTCTTCTCTGATAAAGAGTATACTTTTAAGCATCAATATGTGAGTAATTCAATAACTACTCGTATATGTTGTATCCTCATTTTCGTAATGATAATACGGTATCATAAATATTAAGGTTATTTATTTACATACGTAATATGTGTGTAATTGTTAAATTTATTTGAATCCGATAAACAATTGCTGCAATCTACGTAGATTTGACCACGAGACTTCTATTTCATCCCTAGGGTATAAATGAATGCCAAGCCATGTGGTAGCGGCTCATTAAAAAAATACTACCAACCTATCTCCTTCCTTGGGTGTCGTAAAAGGCGACTAATGGACTTGGAACTTCACAACCATCCAATATCTTATAGCGGCGATGGGCTCACCACCTGTCACGCTGAGTGCAGTCACTGCTTGGTGATGCGCGGACTATGGCAATGGACTGCTTTTGCGGTGCTTTTACCTAGTCTCTGACTAACCCTTCGGGGATAATACTCGTGATTAAAGTATGTATGTTGAACAGTCACAGCCGAGAGACGTCCAACTGTTGGTCATAGATTTGTCAATCTATGCGCAGCGTTATATGCCATTACGAAAACTGATAGTGTAGTGTATATATTATCTATTCCGTGGTCGCGCGCATCAGGAATGATTTGGAGCGGTTCTAATATAAGGCACGTCGGATTGTAGCCTGTAGTGCATTTTGTATTTCAATTTCTGAATGGGGATAGCGGCATCACACCGTTGAATACCTATGCGCAGTGCGCATTGTGCACTCCTCAAAATGTATGATCTACAAAATAAATAAACAAGCAACCGATGCTCCAGACTGGAGCGTTCATTCCACCAGCTCATTACTCTGAGGTTCCGACAGACGAAATACTGAATCGAAAGGTTGAAGTACTTAATTTTTTTTTTAATTTATCTTTTGCTGTTTACCGACATTTTCCTTCCTTTCAGATATGTCGACAGAACAAATATATGTCATCTACTGCCCCCATAGTTGGTACGCGCCCTACATAGCTGATCCACTTAGGTCCCTATGGGCAAAACTGTCATAGTTATATCAGAACAGTGTAACGGAAGCGGCGCGTGCGCGGGGTGCCAATGCTTATTGCACTTGACCTCGTATAACGGCACTTTAGAGCTTAACAACAAATTTAATTAGTGTCAATGTACAAAAATTGAATCGAATGGTAACTCATCTGACATACTGACTCAGTTTTATGTAGAAAGTAATCTAAAAACTTTAACAAACAACCGTGTTAGATTGTTTTAGATTGCTTTGAGTAGTTAAATACTCCTACGCAAAGAAACTTCTTCAAAAAAGGTTTAAAACAGCAGCATAATTGTTAGCCGTTAGGAGTTACTTTCCGCTTCCCATTAAGTAGGTCCTTTACAAAAAATTTAAATAAATTGAAATAAAAAAAAATAAAAGAAAGGTTATATTTGACGAATTTCTGGATTTTAAAGAGTTAAGTTCTTTTATTATTTATTTACGCCACATATGATTTGATATTATTATGATTATGAGTTTTGGTTATTCATATAAAAAAAATTCAGCCATGTACAAGTCCTACTTTTTTGAATAATCACTGTAAAGTAAACCCATTTTAAATAAATCTCCTTTAGTAACGCATGCAAATCAAAGCATAAATCATCTTATTTCTATGATAACTAATTTATTTTGTCTTTGGAATCCACCTAGATGTTGCCAAATAGAAATGCGCAAGACTTTATTGAGCAAACACTAATCATTTTCGTCAACAAAATGTTCTTCAAAACGTTACAAACTAAAAAGTATTTGGTAATATTCTAGAAGCTTGACACGATTGTTAAAGAAAATTAAAAATCATTTTTTGAGTATCACTTCCATTCTTATTAATGTCAGGAAATGCATCGCCATCAGCTCGAAAACTTAGCATGTGACCCAGTACAAAAAGACCTGGAAAAAACTTAGCAAGGTGTCATCCCCTCTTTCATCATCATCATTGGGCCTAGAGACGCCCACTGCTGGACAAGGATTTTCATAACGATCATTTCTACACTGTCCCCATTCAACGACCTAATAAATACTTATCATAAAAAAACTCATTATCTACATCTTGTGAAGTAGTATGAAGTATTATAAGACCGTGCCTCCATTCGGGGACCCGAGACTCATACAACTTAGAACATCAATTACTAGCTTTTAAAAAAAACTAGCCCCATTTTAAGCAACTAATGCTGCTTGTGTTAAGGACACTAGATTGCAGATAAATATATTTAATAGATAAATACATATGAATATCCTGAATATAAATATATATAAACATCAAAGACTTGAGAACAAATGCCTGAAAATTCAAAACCATTTGCACCCACCGGGGATCGAACCCAGAACCTCTCGAGATGGCGTCGCCTCGAGACGGGCATACAGACCACTCGACGACGGAGGTCGTGAAACTAGCTGAGACTTGTGAAAATAATCATTCAATTTTGTGAACTTGTGAAAAAATACGTATTTAGGTAAAAAGCATGCCGTTTTTTTGTGACTGCCTTTTCCCGTTTTAATAAATAATTGAACTGGACTTACGGGATTGGGGAATGGAAAGAACATTCTATGGGGTCTACGAACGTCAGAGCCTAATTCTCGCTAAGTGGAAAGTATATAAACAATCCGGTACCACGAAGATGACTACGAAGTCGTCAAGTAATGCTAGAAATCTATACTCCTGGTTAAACTACCTGCGCACCGTCAAACGATAATATTAGGTCTTTACCTATGAAATTGTCGTTTTGTATGGAGATTTTGGGGCATTCTGCATTTTCCATACTAAATTTTTTTCAGTTTTCTTCACAACAACAAATCCAAAGATAATAATATTTGGCATCTATCATTAGACAAGCTTTAGTAATATGTGTAATATCACACTTCATAAAAATTATTTATCGTTTTTAAGTGAATGCAAATAAAATTATGTATTCGGGAGGCACTTAAAAAGAGTTGTTTCCGTGTCCAATTTTAACACAATTAAACTTACAACAAATTATCAAAACAAATCAAAAGAGCTCAAAAATATAGTGTATTTTTAGACGAGGTAATTATTTTTTAGGAATACTCTGAATCTTAACAGACAAAATACTAAGAGAGAGAAAAAACGCCAATTTCATAGGTAAAGACCCAATATAAAATTCTGCATACAATCCCTGCTATCAATCGAAGAATTCTCTTACATAGTTTGTGTAATACACTTTCTCGTCTCATTTCAATTTGAATAAGAACCTCGTAAGTATTCCCCGAACGTTCGGTACCGGAATTACGAGGAATTGCAAAATTAAGACATTATTTTCAACATTTTAAACGCAGCAATAAAGAACATAAAGCAAAGTTTCACTGGTACGGTTTTTTACGTTATTCAAATTGAACATTTCACTTTGCAAGCTTAGCTATTAAATATTGTGAACAAACATTGAAACTAGACAATATTTTTAAGTCAACTGTTATTTTTAAATTTACTAAAGAAATAAACAAATTGTAATTATTAGTGTAACACCTAATGATAAACATTTTACAGTGGAAAAAAGTCCCTTTTGCAGCTCTTAAGCTTTTGCATGTGTTTCTGTTATTGAAGACATCGGTAAAATATGAACCTAGCTTAAAGATAAAATAACAATTTAAATAACATATTTTATCAAAACAACTATACACAAGGACAAAAGCAAAAACGTCATAATTACGTAATAAATATCTGAACATTTTCACGTGAAATGAAAAGGACCTAAGTATATAACATTCACAATGCAAGTGTGATTGGTCCATTGCGTAATATATTGGTATTGGTCCATCGCATTGCGGTTCAATACATTAGTATTCTACGTAATGGATGCATCGGCGACGCACGCGGTAACGACCAAAGCGTAACATGAAAGTAATGCAAGCTTGCGTTTTAGATAAAACTGACAACTTAATGACAATAATATCTGTACATAGAAAAAAAATGCTTAAAAGCATGTCAGGGAGATGTTAAAAGAGGGAAAATACCAAAAAAAAATTTTTATTCCGACCTCTGTGGTCGAGTGGTCTGTATGCCGGTCTTAAGGCGTCGCCATCTCGAGAGGATCTGGGTTCGATCCCCAGTGGGGGCAAATGTTTGGGTGATGAATTTTCAGCCATTTGTTCTCCAGTCTTGGATGTTTATATATATTTCTATATATTCAGGTTATTTATATGTATTTATCTATTAAATATATTTATGCGTCATCTAGTGTCCATAACACAAGCAGCATTAGTTGCTTAAAATGGGGCTAGTTGATAGGTGTGAATGTCTGAGGATATTATTATTATTATTATTTATTGTTACTGTCTGTTTGTCTTTTTGTACGGGCTAATCTCCGATATGGCTGGACCGATTTCAATGAAATTTTGCATGGTACCTTATATCTCTGGAACGAAGTCGCGGGCAGCAGCTAGTAGGTATTTAGTTGCCAACTATAAAATAAAATATACGGAGATTGCATCAGCTAGGGTAATAGTAAACAGCAGATCTAGCAAACCCTAGCTCGTTGGCTGGCATGTTTTACCTCCTAGCAATAGCAATAATAGCTCCTAGCAATCCATCACTTTTTAACTAGTGTAATTTTTTTTCTATCAAACAGTGGGCAATAACATTTATGTTTAATATTAGGTCCTTACCTATGAATTTGGTGTTTTGTATAGAGATTTTGGGAATTTCTGTATTTTACATACTAACATTTTATCAGTTTTCTTCACAACGACAAATCCAGAGATAATAATATTTGGCATGTATCATTAGACACGCTTGATAAAAATTATTCATCGTTTTTATGTTAATGCAAATCAAATGATGTATTCGGGAGGCAGTTAAAAATAATTGTCTTTGTTAATTTTAACACAATTAAACTTACAAAAAATTATCAAATTAAATAATACGAGCTCAAATATATGGTCTATTTTTAGAAGAGGCAATCATTTTATAAGAATGTTCTGAAACTTTATAGTTACGGAAAAATTGCTAAGACAGAATAAAAACACCAATTTCAAGGTAAGGACCCATGATATTGGTGAATTGTTCAATTCCATGAATTCGTTTTTGTCTGAACATTTTTGCAATTACAAGGGTGTTTTTCATTACATTCAAATAATATTGTAAGGCCCAATTGCGCGCTCGAGAGTTAGCACCTAACCCTGGGGCAAATTTATGGGCAAACCCTGGGTTAGGTGCTAACTCTCGATTGTGCAATTGGGCCTTACATAGCTTTTTTGATATTAAGATAAACAAAAATGGGGCGTACCTCTTTGCGATAAAGACGTGGTGATGTTATAGAAGTTATAAAAAATACACACATAAAATATATTTTGTTGACATAAACATAATAGCTGACCGGTGTATCCATCTACCCGTCTTACCAGCTCCACCAGCAAACAAGTTACATAATATACGCAATGTTTGCACAGATAATAAATAACGCCTAAAAGAGCAAACATCGATAGCATGGTTTATTTTTTTTAAATGGTTGGCCAATGCAAAGGAAATAGAGATATTATGTCTTAAGAAAATGTCTCGATGGTTAAACTTAAATCTTTTTAATATAAATTTGTATCATACAGCTGATTCAGCAAGGGTGTAAACCCAAATTCCTTACACGTGTTCCCTACAATATGGGTTTCTTCAAAAGAGGCGTGAAAAAGCATTTTTGTGCCGGCAAGGTGAGGGTGGCTTGGGCAGTATTTCAGCATGCTGCACATCTTCACATATAGAATATCATCAGGTAGTGTGGAGTCATTTGCTGAGCTTCTTATATAAGCTAGCGGCACAGCTGATTTAAACTGCTTCGAATTTTCATCGCAAACTTAACAAATTGTCAAGCTGACCTCACACATGTTGGCGTTTCCGTTGACGCTATTGGTCTAGAATTTAACTATTGTGTTCACTATTGTGGCTAGGGATCAAAAAATCACCCTGGCTGCTTGTGCTACGGATACTAGATGACGGATAAATATACAATATAATCTTCTTCTTGTTGCCGTTTTCCCACTCTAGGTGGGGTCCGCACAACATGTCTTCTTCTTCCACTCTCCTCTGTCACTCATCAGCTCAGCATCCACTTCTTTTATTTTCATATGATTCATCACACATTCAATCCAAGAAAAGATGAATACTTCAAAATTTTCAGGAAATATTCAATACATATTATAAACGTCCAAGACTGGAGAACAAATGCCTGTATTTATCACACAAACATATGCTTCGGGAATCGAATCCAAAAGCTTTCGAGATGAAGACGCCTAGACCGGCGTAAAGACCAATCGACCACGGAGGTCGTCGTTTAATTACATAACAGCTACCTTTCATATAATAATAAAAACCGCAATAACGAATAGACTAACGTGTATGTTAATGATATGAGTGTTGCTACAGAAATTAAGCCCAACTATGAATGCTAACACTGACCGACATACATAAGTAACTAGATCTACAAGATCATGACCAAGACCAGATTCAACTAATGAGTAACCAATTTTCGGTCAAAAAAATAAATGATGCAAGAAAATCAGTAACAAAAGTGAATAAGTACGATTTTGCCTATTGTAAAAAACTAATAACTAATGGCAGCTATTATGTTATACATATATCTATATGCAGACGTAAGGGACCCCTCACATTTATTCAGCTGCATTCAGCGTTTGTCAATAGAAAACGCCAGTTTTGTATGGAGCTTGTTCAGCTTTCCGCGTCTTACATACTTAGCTGAATAAGTGTGAGTCGTCCCTAAGACTGTATTATTTTAGTATCTTCTGTGTCAATTTACTTCTTTAAGCGATATGTAAGAAAATTTTACTTAAGCATTAATGTTACCATCTTTACCTATTTAAATGACAATTGCTAAAACTTATAATAGCAAATTTTACCAATAATATTGTTAAATTTTGATCAACTATGTATGTGTATCTTATCTAACAACCACGTGAAATAAATATTAAAGAATTTAAAAAATCCTGAACGAACAATTTTAATGTTTAAAATACTAATACAGTTTTAATTTCTAACATTGTCATTACCTACAATTATTTCCATTATATTATGTTAGTCAAAACATTATGACCGCATTCGACCTACTGCACTTGTCATGTGTATTGTGGCTTAGCAACGCAAAATTTATGAATATATTGTAGTAGGTAATCCTCAGTTACAGTCAGAAAAGCATAGCGCCCGAAGAAAATAGCCGCAACGGTACAGTTACTCGGTTACGTCGTTATTCGGCGTAAAACTAGCTGTGACATCTTCATAATATTACAAAGGCAGTGTGTCGATTTCACGGCCCCCATGCATTGTCAGAGGTTTCAGTAGAACAAAGTGTTCGGGTGCTTCTGAATCCGTTTGGCGAGAAAGCTCCGCAGGCGGCATGCTCAAAAGCCGTTTGCGCAAGAACGGTTACATCACTGAAGATCTCAGATTGAAGAAGAGATCGATGCAGGCGCGTAAATTTTGTGAAAAATACCAATTTATTTTTATTTTTATATAAGGAGCTCGGTATCATAATGCTCTCTTCGAAGCACTATCTCGAAGTCATCAATGACTTCGAGATAGTGCTTCGGATATAATCATTAAGCCTTCGTTACTTGACATTTACATAAAACACACATACGACACAGTTTTATTTCTCTAGTACTTTTAAGTACGTAGTCTGCTTATTTTGCTCTACAAATATGATACATCCATCCAGGATGTGGGAGTGTGTTAACCTTCAAATGGCCACAAAATGAGTCACAACAGAAACATAACAGTACATTTTTAGCGAATGCCGGCGTTCGATAAAAATGTATTTTTCAATAAAAACGATTATTTCTATTTGCACAAGATGTGTACATCCATGTACGTACACTTTTAGAGGTGACGACAATCTTTATTTAATTTAGGTACTGTCAAAAGTGGTAAAAAATTTTTGGAGTCGACTGTACCTAATTTACCAACCAACCTAACCGCGTTTACAAAATCTGTAATATAAATAATCAAGGAAAATAAACGTAGGTAAGTACAGTTATATTAGAAAATCTTGGTTGGAAATTTGGGAAACATTCCTGCGGTAGGCTACGTGCACTGGCTGACAATCTAATAACGTGGTGTAACAAATCTCCTTTTGTTTAATCTTAGGCTCTTCCCACCATCTGATGATTCCACTGTCTGGTATTTAGGTGGCATGACGATTTGTAATCTAATAAATAGGTAATTATTGTTTAACTCGAGAACTGCGCACTTTATGCATCGGTAGCTCGGTGTGAAATTTCATCTTAAAATAAATTTGACGATTGTCTGAGTAGATTGATGTTTGTTTTGACTCGGAGCTTACAGACTTTATATATCTTTTTCGCATACAGAAAAAGATAATAATGGTTAATTGGCAAAAGAAACGTCAATAATGGGAAAACTTATTCTTCTATTACTTTATTAAACTCTTTATTGCAGCAAGAAACACAAATATAGGTAATTAAAAATAGTATGCAAAGAAGGCCTTATATCTAATTGACATCTCGGCCAGCCAACCCATTACAGGAGAAGGTAAGGTAATGAAGTATACAAATATAAATACATTTTTATTTAGTATTGACCAATTGACCACTCGAATCTTGAGTACCCGACTGCACTTTGCACTTTCACCTTACAGAAGATTAATAACATACTGATGTGTACACTACTAGACAGAATATCAAACAGAAAGTTTCCTAATATTAGAAGTGAAATCTTTTAATATTTTTTCTCTTTATTTTTCATTAAAAAACTATTTTTCCTTAAACAAAAAAGCAGCCTGCCCGCCTAAGTGGTAGGGTGGGTGGCCGCAATCGTCTCAAATACTCGTGACATATTATACTTAATTACATCCGTCCCTCTTTCGTCGCCTTCCTCATGGAGAAACACGTGAGGAGTATGGGCCGTAACACCACCATGCTGGCCCAATGCTCGTTGGTCTCCATGAGGAAGGCCTGTGCCCAACAGTGCGACGTATATAGGCTGAGGTCGGAAGAATTACATCAGTTCGCAATACCTAGATACGTTTTATAATTGTGATTTTATTATTGTGCAATAAAGTATTGTTCTCTTCTATTCTGCGTTGCCAACCTGCGATACGGGTAAGAAGCCAGTAATTTTTCCAACACTGCTGTGGCAAACTCTTTGCTACACGCGAGTAGGTTTGGGGTTTAAAAAATGAGATTAATTTAAATTAGAAAAATATTAAGAACAATAGAGAGTGCTTAAGGAAAAAACTGTGTATGTCAGACCGCGAGAAGATACGAATGTTCTTGAAATGTTTATTATACCAAATATAGTGAGTTAAAAGACAAGATCTTTTATTAGTAGTTAAAAATAGAACCCTAGAAGATGTATTGCTTCCTAGAAAAAGCTAAATAGGCTGCTCTCTATTTAGCTTTTTCTATATATTGAAGATATAAAACAGAACTCTCCATTTTTCATCAGCAATATAAAATAAAATAAAAAGCTTTATATCATGGCGGCATTCTTAAACTACTATTTCATATTTATTTGCAGTATGTCTCATAAATGTTTAAAGCTTATCAACGTAATATTATTGTAGAGATTAACGAAATGGTAATGGATTTGTACTAAAGAAAATATGTCCTATTGCACACTTACTAGAATTGAGATTGGCTCGCCATTTACACCAAGAAGTTCGTGCTCCAATTTGTGACAGGCTGATCGGTGGTCACCGGCTTCCTTGTGACATCATACAACTCAAGGCCAGTGACATTGCTCGACGATAAGTAATCGGATTTATAGCCTTTTACCTATAACCTAACACCTAGATCTAGATTAGTAACAACTGAAATTGTCATGACGCCTATATCCAGGGGCAAGCAGAGGAACACCCATATTTCGTATAACCCCTGGACTGACACTAATCTTATAAGGACGAGACACAATTGATTTCCTAATGTGTTATACAAACGTCTCAGATGATGAGTTGATATATCCTGAACCTCTAGTCTAGATTTTCATTGTGAAAAACTCAACTTATTTAGTTTCTACTAGCTGTGCCCGCGATGTCGTTCGCCTGGCTATTGATTTAGCGCCGGAAAACAGTTGATAAAAAGTTTTTGTTGGTATAATTAACACAGCATTGTTATTTTTACAAAATGCTTAACATAACATTCCTACCTCTTATTTAAGTGATACTCAATACTCAATACTTTATTGCTTTTCACAGTGTGGTTACAGATATAAAAAAGAATTAGTAAAAGATCCAGTTAGATCCAGATCCAGATCTTGTTAGTCCAGATTTAGTAAAATGTTGCCTATTAATAGTTGAACTAAAACCTCTAAAGATTAAAATTATGGAAATAACATTTCTTGTCTGTGTCATATGATTAATGGTTGTCATGGTAAATCTCTGTTCGTATCATTATTTTACAATGCCAAGAAATTTTAAAATTCGAAATGAAATTACATTTTAGCGGAATATGTCACTTAATACTCGGTCGAGCAGATATTGATAACCGGGGTTTCAACCGCGCGGTTCCCATGGGAATATCGGGATAAAAAGTAGCCTATGTCCATTCTCGAGCTGTAGACTATCTATGTACTAACCAAATTTTGATTACCTAAATCGGTTTAGTAGTTTTGACGTTTGAAAGCAAGACAGACAGACAGAGTTACTTTCGCATTTATAATATTGGTATGGATTATAACCGTGAAAAGCGCCCCTAGCGGAAATTTGTTAAAATCATGCCACCCATCGTCATCAGCTAATATACGTGCCCACTGCAGGGACAGGCCTTCCTAATGGAGAAAACCATGAGGAGTATGGGCCGTAACACCACCATACTGGCCCAATGCGGGTTGATGGGTAAAATCGGTCACAAATGCGAACGGGACCAACGGGTTTACGTGCCTTCCGAAGCACGGAGATCACAAAGTCTTGGTCACCCATCCACGGCCTGACCATGGCGAAGGTAGCTTTATTTTCGATCGAAGCCAAAGCGAACTGACTACTACGCCACCGAGGTCCTCATGCCACCCATCATCATCATGTTTTATCTATCTATCTATTCATAGGAATTTGAAATTTTTAACGCAACTAATACAGTTGAGATTTTTACCATGAAAACTCACACTAGGGGTACTATGTGTATAATTATCTAAATACTATGTTTATATTACTAAGTGTATAATTATGTACGTGGACGTCGATATAACGCGCAATAGAGGAGCACGGAAGACGAAGACTCGTTGCGCCGATAAATAAAATTGGGAAAAGGGAGGTACAAGATGATAATGTCGCACTAACAATATTTCTAAACGATTTCGATCAGCGATAATGATTATAATTAGGTACATATCTATTTTAAGGGGCTCATGGTCCAAATTGATAGCGTCGATTTACAATCAAATTGTAGGGTTTTGGGATTCTGTTTATTTGTGCAAAGATACATTTCAAACTCTACTTTTTGGAATTGAACCCGCATGTAGTAAATTCCAAAAAAATCGTTTTCGCCGACACCGTCGTAATGCTTAAGGTCTTGCTTACTATATGTAGGCATTTCTTTATTTGATTTGCATTTCTAACATTTCTAAAAATAAACATGTATAAACAAATACCTACTTTTGATTCATTAATGCTCCTTTAACAACTCAACGACTTGCTGCTTACGCATAGTAAACAATCAGACATGTCGTTGACTTAAGTAAATTAGAGGTGCTGATAAAAAACTGTATTATGTTTTCTTGAATAAAATAATAATTGCGTAAATTAAAGACAACTATAGGTGTGAACAGCCGCCTCAGCACAGTCCGTGGGTGTCCCTGTATTTTGCATTGTTCCACACACAATAGACTGCAATATTCTTAATGTATGCACGGGTTGCCAAGGAGAGTTACTCATCGGCTCGGTGATAGCACAATGTGATTCCGCAATAGATATTCTAGTCTACTATGAGCCCCCACGACTTCTTTTGTCTATGCCGTGATTTAAATTTTATTTGTTACAATCCTTTGGAAATTTTGCAATGTCTCAAGTTACGAGTAAGTGCGCTGCAAGCTAAAGAGTGTGACCATGAACTCTTGGTTTAAAAAACTTGTGACAGTGAAATATGATGAACATTTATTATTTAAAGGTGTTTACCCATACACGTGTTGACATCATAATTTACCTTATATGATGAACCCCATGTAATAGGAAACGAACTAGTTTTATCAATATAACACACATAATGAAACATCACGCCTCTATCCACGAAGGTGCACGCAGAGGTGTTAACCCTCATTTCGCCTGACACACTCAAATTCTGCTAGAAAATACTTAAATAATGAAGAAATATTTACTACAAAAGAACATACATTTATATAACCTAACTGCATATTAGTGATAACAGCATAAAACAGAACGAAAAGAATGGAAGAAGTATCATCTCTAATTCCTCGCGTATCGATACGTTGTAATCGCGTCATTGTAATATACAGACTATACTAATATTATTCATATAATTATAGAATTGGGTTTACTGTCGAAGTATATTTATGCTGAGCGTCTAGACTCTATCAAATCTGTGCCACCGCGGAGTCGTTGCTCCTGAGTGCCGCGCGCATACAGACAACCTGCGTGACGCGCATGCGCATCGACGCCATCGCTATGCAATCCCATATAGTTAAACTATTCAAGAGTACGTTGATTTATAATGAGATAAGGGAGCATTGGTGTTAACTGTGCATTTTAATGATAATGAACTGAATATTTTAATATTTTAAAAAGAAAACAATTAAACCCATTTTACCCAACCAAAAGCAAACTTAGTCTAAGGGTGCGTTTCCACCAGAACTATACAAGGTTGTGAAACCTTCATCAAAAAAAGGTAGGTATTTGCTATAAACAATAAACCATTGCATCGCATTGTTTCTCGAAAAATGGCGCAATCCTGTTGGTCCTTTTCCTCCAGACTGCATGGCTTCCCCCCATATCTTTGGTGGAAAAGCACCCTTAAGTTTTCCGAAGCACTGCAAATAATACTATATGTCGATTATATCTATATTTTATACTTCAAATAAGATTTGTTGTTAGGAATAAAAAGGATACACGTACTTGTATTTTAGTTGCACCTATTTATTATAACAAAATAAGGGCGGTTTTATCAATCAAAGTGATCTCTAACTGGCAAAAAAGTAAGAAAGTATAAGACTGTCCAAGACAGAACAAGATATTCCATATAAATAACTTGGGTATAGACACTACTATTACATACATACTCATTGCATACCTTTTTATTATTTATTTATACAAATTTATTTTCTCTTTAGCTTTTTCTGTGCGAAATCAGCATATATCTTTCTAAATCTTATTTATTCTATCATCAATTTGCTGTCAGCTGGCTCGCCTGTTCACCTTGCTAGTTTATTGCCAATATTGAGGCGTTACGTAGTCTGTTACAAAATAAAATTAACATGAAGTACGCGCATAGGGTTTTCTGTTGTTCGGAAAATACTGTTGACCTACTCCGATTGACATAACATGAATGTAGTATGTAGTAGCTGTGATGTCATTTGCTAAATGAAGGCAAATAACCAACACAAATCAAATAAAAAAAAAATATTTCATAGCCCAGACTTGGCACTTAAAATCCACAATACTTTATATTTTAGATAACCTACAAAATAAATAATTATAAAAAGGTAAGTATTAAAATGAGCTCGGTGGCGTAGTGGTCAGTGCGCTTTGGCTTCGATCGAAAACAAAGCTACCATAATCAGGCCGTGGATGGGTGACCAAGACTTTTTGATCTCGAGCTCCTCTGTGCTTCGGAAGGCACGTTAAGCCGTTGATCCCGGTCGCATTGTGACCGTTTCTACCCACCAACCCGCAATGGGCCAGCGTGGTGGTGTTACGGCCTCATGTGTTTTTCTATGAGGAAGGCCTGTCCCAGCAGTGGGAAGCAGCAAGCGAGCACTGTAATAAGTACATCGACAAAAATTATTAAACTTTTTTGTAAACTGGAAATAATTACGAAGCAATTACTTACCTTTTTTTGGCTTTTAGTTTTATGAAGTTGACTAATAAGAAAAACGACAGATCTATTTACTGATCCCGCAACTACTGCTAGATCGTCATATCATGTAGGATCAACTAACGCTTCTTTAAAATTTTTGCCAAATTTTAAGAGAGAATGGTCTTTAAATTTTGCAAAAATGTTGTTGCCAAATGCGTTGACTTTAATCAATGGCCGAGATAAAGATTTTCATGTGAACAATAATGTTTCAAGATCAACTGCAAATTTTATTATTTAGTAATAAACATAAGATATAATTATATCCATTTTATGTGCTTTGCGGAACTGCAGTGGGTTTATTGTGAATGGGAATTCTTCATAAACCATTATCGTCTGATGTCACCTTTGTGAATGGTGTATAATGTAGATATTTAACCATCCAAAAACCCCATTGAATTATCTTCTGATAAAATTTCACACTCCATTTCTTCTATTAATAAATCACATCGTGTTATGACGCTCTGGAGGATAATACTAATCCACTATAATAGTTATAAACTTAATTGCAAATTAATTTTGTGTTGTACAGTTTAGATTAAATAATAGATTTGTTGTTAGAAATTAATAATAATTATCGAAAACTAAGTTCGAGGCATGATGTAAATAAAAGTTGCTCCCTAATATTCTTCTTAACTTAACTCTTGACAGATTTAAAGAAAAACAATGTTTGAATGTTTTCTAAAATGATAAACAGAAGGTTCGTGGCGTGGCGTGGGAAGCCTTGCATCACTTATTTATTAGATATGGCTAAAACATCGCTTGATTCCTATCAAATGTCATCGGAAATGAATTTGTCAATTTTCACGATACAGATTGCATACTCTTACGACCTTCTTGTTCATTGACTAAGAATGTACAAAATCTGAATATAAAATAGAGAAGGCAAGGCAACATTTAGCATATTACTTTAAAAGTTGATCATCGAAAACAGGTTATATTATGAGATCAGTATTCGTCTGTAACGTGAGATAGGTGAGCCAAGTGCATCAGGTTGCATTCTCTGCCCGGCCCGCCTCAGGAATATGGAACAAGGACGACGGCCGATAAGTACCTACAAAGCCCTGAATTTATTGTTTCTTAAAAAAATATATTAATCTGGCGGATATAAAAGAATGCAAAGAGCTTCATTTACAGATGTTCAACTTAAGTACATTAATCATGAAAAAATGCAAAGATAAGGAAATGGAATGTTTATTAATGCCTATCACAAAACATGGAGTAATATTTAAGCCTGCCTGCGTCTTCAGGAAAGCAGGTGTGATGCTTTTATATATACATGAAATAAAGGTCCCTTTAATATATTTATTAATATTTATCAATACTATCGTTATAAATCCCATTAGAAATACTTATATGTTTGCTTTAAATAACCTAATTGCTGCTTTAAGTTTAGTTAAACAGTTTAACTCCATTGAAATTTTAACAAAACATTATTATAATGTAACAAGCACGAAATATGGTACCTTAATATCTTATTAATATACATATTATGTTATTTTTTATCGTTCTATCACAGGTGTTCATAAAAAAATGTTCACTTAACTGTCCTATTAATTTGCATCAACGTCGAGTGAGAAAGCTTCTGTAACGACAATAAGACTAGACTTCAAACATTATTATGATATCGCAAAGTGAAAACATATCGCGAAATATCGCTTTGAGAAAGTGTTTGATCTTTCGTAACACAACCTAGTGAAGCTCGCTAATATTGAGATGCATTTTTCCTAAATTCACTGAATGGTCTTGTCAAAGATACACAGTCTGTTTGTGCAATACAAAAAAGTTGGAACTGCCCAAGGTCAGTACTATTTTTTTCTGTCGGTCTTCCTCCTTTCGAGCGGTCCAGTTGTGGATTAACCTACCCACTGATATTCAAAAGAGTCCTTCCATCGATTCTTTCAAATTCAAAATAATAAAGCACTATCTAAATTCTTATTCATCGTGTTAGTTTAGATAGTTTATATATATATATATATTGTTATATTGTTTATATATATATATTGTGATATTGAAGTCCAATATATAATATGATGTTTATTTATTGATTTATGTATAATTTGCTACCTAGATAGGTACAATAATATAGGCAACAAAATTAATAATATAAACATAATTATCTAGATAAATATATCTATATTATTGTATTTTGTATGTATAGGATAGTATAGGGACTGTTTTAGTTTTAAAATCTTATGTACCTTTTATTGTTTTTAATTATCGTAATATTCAGATAAAATACCTTTGTGTTAATGCACTTCTAGTGTAATCCCCTTTACACCTACTCTATGACTGGTTATTGGGTCGACTGGGAGATATCTCTTTAGGGGATAAGTTCGTCATTGCCAACTTTTGTTTCTTCTATGAATTTTTTATTTGTGTGCAATAAAGAGTATTAAGTTATAGTCACGCTCATTTATATATTTCACCGTTAATGATAAGGTTTATTTTCAGTTTTATGCAGAAGAAAAACCAAAATATATAAATTGTTGTTTTTGCTTCTAAAGCCATGATAAACAAACCCATACCCATATTAGGTTTTCCAACAATTATTCACGTACGAGGCTCATAATTAGTTAAACCATTAATGTTCAATGAGAGAGTTCATGTCAAAACCTTAACAATATAATATTTATTATGTATCACGTGTACATCTAAAGATTTGGGATTTTAATAGCGTTACTTCACTGACTACAAAACAATGTGTTTATGATTTTAGATTATCTATTTCTACAGTTCATTGAACCTGCGAATGGAATCTCAAAACATTAGTAGTTTTAATATGCTTTTGTGTTTTCTATAAACATAGTTTGAACTGAAGACTCTGAATGTGGCAATGAATTTAAATGGCATATGCTGGCACTTAATTGAACAACATTGTATGGACAACGGACGATTAAAAGTATTTTTAAAAGATATTTCTTAATATTAATAATTTGTGATGAAAAATCTTAGTGTGAAGTTTCGAAAAGTAAGAGGACTATTCTTATACCGTTCAAGATAACGATGAAATAGAAAGAAATAATTCTAAGAATTACTCAATCAAAGATAAAATTATTTGTATACTAATTTATCACCCTTATTAAATCGATTAATGTGTTATTTATTTTGTATTTCTGGTGCAGTTGCTTTATTTGTCCTTAGCCGATATACGTCCATGTGCTGGGCACAGGCCTCCGTTATGGAGAAACACATGAGAATTATGGGCCGTAACACCACCCGCTGGCCCAATGTGGGTTGCTGTGTAGAAACGGTTGCAATAGCGACCGGGACCAACGGCTTAACATTCCTTTCGAAGCACGGAGGAGTTCAAGATCACCATTTTTTTGGTCACCCATCCGAGGCCAGACCATGGCGTACTAACCAATACGCCACCGAGCTCCTCACAGCTGCTTTACTAATCTTTATTAATGCGACTTATAACCAATGCGCATTGGGCCAACATGGTGGTGTTGCGGCCCATACTCCTCATGTTTACTTCGTAAGGAAGGCCTGTGTCCAGCAGTGGGACGTACATGGGTCATTGCGATTTATATGTAAGTAGGCTATAATGTGTAGCATAGAATAGAAGTGGCAATGTACATTGACTACGAAATATCAATTCGCGCTTCCTGCAGAAGTGTCGAGGTGTTCTGCGAACTTTCGACTCCGGATGATGATTTGCATTTGCACACATCGATTGCCGTCACGACTTAAATGTTTCGGGTGAACGAACTCCACTCACATCACGATTTCACCATGATCCGATAATTTGTTAAAATTGTCTCATGATCATTTTGTTACAATTCAGGTCTAGACGTTTGATATTCTTCTATGCTTTCCATGTAATGTTAACAGAAAACCAAATCAAATATCGCTATAAGTAATTTATTTTTATAGCTTTAAATCTTCAGCGCCAAATGGTTTCCATCACAATTTGATTTTTTTACACAAATTTTGCTACTACCACAAACAAGTTAGTTCTGAAACATCTTTGTGATCATTTTCCACAAGAAATTGAAGAAATTTAATATTTTATCAACCGATTATTGGACTCTTAATTGTAAGCTAACAATACAGGAAAAATCTCTGATTATAATTTTTGCTGTGTTGAAATTTGTACGTTTTCATGAAACTAATGTTTAGCCCTAACCTTTTCCCCCTTTCCTCTTTCCTTCCTTTTCCCTTGGCCTTTGCCTCCTCAAGGTAAATGCATGATCTTGACAAAGATCTTGGCAGGTGAAATTTAAAATTAATAACCTGTCTGCAGTTTTCTGCCAGGGGCATCGCCATAATGGTCGATGTCCATGTCAAATTCGACGAAAATGTTATAAGCAACCACGTCCTAACAGAGGAATGTAATTTATTAAGTATTTCATACCTTACCTTATTTTCTTCCAATCAATTGCCCCACGTCCGTGTCGACAGAGGTTAATTATCACTCGACATTCTTAAACGAAATTGGTAATGTAGGGACATTTACAGTAAAATAGTATATTAAAATGCAAGAACACGGTGCTGCGTAACGGGACCGCAACAATAGTCCGCGCGGGATGGTCCTATAGGAACTCGGCCCGAATTTTAATTCGACTGCAAGTGAATTAGGCCATTACGGGAGTCAGTTTACGCTAGTTTAACGAGCAAGTGGACCGCGGGTAACATAGCTATCTATGCTTTTATTTGATGTTGGGACAAGAATGACTAAAGGTTTTTGAACACTTTAAATTTGGAAAATCAATGTTTCCATACTGAATATAAGAATAATTAAAAGCATTCTCTGAACATATAATATTTATTTCAAAATAATAATTGATCCGGTTACACTTTTACTTTTTCTTTCTTAGGGACTTTTCTAGTTTGCTGTGCAATCTATAGCTGGCTTCCCATGGCTATAGCTTTCCCTGGCTTGTGACGCAGTTTTTTGAATGAATTTATTCTACGTCGGTTGGAAATATCAACGACCGTGGGAAGCCAGCTTATTTCATTAAAGGTATTTGATAGTAAAACCATTTTACTAATTCCGAAAAATATCCTTCAAATTCAAATAAAAATGTTCGCCCTCATTTGTCTACAAACCTTGACTGTCCGTTATTATGATGTAATTTTCTTCTCCAAAAACAAATTAAGCAATGTAATATCGAGCTTTTTCGTAATACATTTCCAAGGTGTGCAGCAGTCGTAGTGTTAATTCACATCAAATGTGATTCAACTTTATCCCACGCTTGTTCACACACACGAAGTGTTTCTTATAATTTAACGTTTTTTTCTTGTAATGTTCGGTTCAAAATCATCTTTGTTTTATGTTTTTTCAAAAACCTATGTCCACCTTCTACTGCCCAATACACAATATTATTGGAATTCTTTACGCCAGCTTCAATTATATGATTAAAAGTTTCAGGAAAATCTCAAGAAAATCCCTTACATCACAGAATTATAAAAAACAGGGCCCAAAACGGATATTTACATTCTAGTCTCTCACGCACATGAAACCATAATTGTTATTTTACAACAACCTTACCCATTGACCAGGGTTCCTTCCCGCAGGACCGGAAGTGACGCAACGATCATGGCGGTTGCATGTTCCGGCTGACATTGGCCGGGCCGAAGTGTCGCGTCGCGCCGGCCTTGTCACTTTCAACCACCTTCCAATAGCCTACGAGGAAGCCCTCATAACCGCTCTTACGGTAATGACACTATGCTAATATAATACAAGTAATGGTAAACTAGAGTAAGGAGGAAGTATCTATTTATGACCAATGTTTCCATCCTACTTTTACGAACGAAGTGAAAGAATAAGGACATTCGTAAAGCTTAATTTAAAATTAAATATCGGGGGACACGGCAGTGACCCCGCCAAGTCGAGCGCGAAGCAAACACTGCCGTACCATCCTTTACTGAAACTATTTCGCCACATTTTCAGGCCCCTATTTGAGAACTTCTGGATAAGACCAGAACGCAGAACTTTTCGTCATCCAGTAAGCTATAATCACATACTTAAAATCCGAAATTTGAAATCTGTAAGTCATTTAGTTCCGAAGTTAAGCGAAAGCAAAGTTTCGCATTTATGACACTAACGTATTCACTCACTCACTCATGATCATCATAATAGAACTAGTACTTCCCATAATCTCAAAGAGCTGAAATTAGGAGTTAGGGTTTAATGGCCACATAAAGGGAAAACTATAAAAACTAGGATAATCGAAGATCTACAGTACCTGGTAACCCAGATTAGAAAACACAAGAGCCGAACCAAGCTATTTGAAGCCGAACGACCTAAACCGCCTTTACAAAAAATATTCAACTTGGTGGGCCGCTTCATTTGATGTCAAAAATCGAAGGTCTGAAGTATCTGATGAAGAACCCTCAGCTGGTCTCAGCTGTATTAGAGATATGGTAATGCCTCCTTATACTACTGGTACATAAAAAAATCAACTGTCATTGCAAAAATCCAGCGTAGTTGGACACATCTTCAAATTTAATCTAGCCTATGGCGTCCCACTGCTGGGCGAATGCCTCCCCTTCTGCTTTTAACTTTAATACTTATACTTACAAATTTACAAGAAGAAATAGTCGAACGATTAACTTTATTTTATTCGAACATTACACAAATTAAATAAACAAATTACACTAAATTATTAATTTACCTAAAAATTTGGTCAGAATATAATGGACTAAGAGTGGTGGTGATACACGTCGCTAGATGGCGCTGACTGTATCTTAAAACGCGCTTACGTTTGTTTTTCCGATAACCTTATACGGCGAAGTGACAACTGGCCGCGTTACATTCGTTTACGACATTCTTCTACTGCGCTTCAAACGTTTGCCAGGGATTAAGAGGGACTATTTGCATTTCGTTGATTTCGCTTTTTTAACACGCTTATATTACCTTAACTTGTAACTATGTAAGAAAATCTTAGAATCTTTATTTGACCCACTTCCCGATCTTCGATTAGGATGCAATTTGGCACACGCTCTGAGTTTTGATGACAATACATGACTAGATATGTAAATGTCATTACAAATCCAATATGGCGGCCTCCCCAAGATGGCGGACTAGCAGTTTGAAATCCACCCCCCAAGATATGGATATCAAATGAAAGAGTTTGCTGTCAGGAATACGAAAAAAATAGTTAAGTGACTTAAATCCAATATGGCGGAAGTCCAAGATGGCGGACAGGTTGTTTGAAATGCACCCCCATGATATGGGTATCAAATGAAAGGGTTTGCTGTCAGGAACACGAAAAAATAGTCACGTGACTTAAATCCAATAGTAAGTAATAATTTAAGTTTAAATAATAAGAAGACTAAAAAGTATTAAAAAAAAATAGTTTAAAAAACTAAAAAAACACGCTTTTAGCACACACTAAAAATACAAAAAGAAAGCGTGGAGCGTTTTGTTCAAAAAGAGTAAAGATTACATAAACGCTATTTCGTGAGGTTAAACTGTGTCAAATAAGAAAATGTAATTAAATAAATCAATATGTCCACGTTTCACGTTCCACATGTCACGTTAGTGAAACCAAAAACATTCTGCAAACAACTAGCCAAGTCTCGATGGAGTTGCTTATCTCTAAAAAGTAATGATATCTAAACAAAGTCGTGCTAAGTCTAAGGTTCCTTACTGCGATTTCTTTATTATTATAGTTAATGTTGTGTGACTCTTTGGTGAGATATTTTTGTCCTATTCCTTGCGATTTACAACGTAGATTCTTTCAAAAGAAACGTGGTGAAAGGTGGTTGCTAAATAATTTAAATGAAAGTGCACAATCACTCAATTTTTTTATAGTTATAATTATAATTTGTATTTTTTTTATTATCAAGTGTTTTTTTTACATTTATACAAATTGTTATAGGTACAGTAACACATTAGGAATAATATGTCTCCAGAATATATCTGACTACCCCACTCAGAGTAGCCGCGGCGACAGAGGTAACGTGACTGTTGCAGGTACCATTCAATATATTTTGGTTGTTTATCCCCTTGCTCAGCTTCCAGGTCCCCGATGCTTTTGGCATCCTCAACGTCACGTCTGATCTGTCAGGGAGGTGCATACCGAAGCAACCGTGACGGGTCTGGAACCGCATGCTGCCGCGAAGCCAGTCCCGTCGGAGAAATTGCGCATGCCCATCTAAAGCGCACAGGGCCACTGTAAAAAATCTATGTTTTAAAATCACGAAGAAAAACCCTGCGTAGAAAAGACATGTCGAGCTAAGAGTGCCTAGAGGAAAAACCGTATAATCTAAATTTCAGACTTTTCGGAGAATTCCGAACAGCTAAATTTACTGCTTTCAGGAAGAGGTGGATTGGATCGGTTGGCGTCAATCACTTCAGAAAAAAACATGTTACTAAAATAACAACTTACACCATCGTACCTGTATCTTCAAAAAGGTAGGATAGGATTTTAACACCCAAATTTCCTCTGAATTATATTTAAATCTCTATGTAAAGGTAAAGCAGTAATATTCACAACAGCACTCAGATACAGGCGAGACGATAATGTTATAGCGATTTTATAGTCCCATTCATTGATATAATAATGTGCAAGAAATTTTGGATTGAGAAGCATTATCCAGGCCTGAGGGCCACAAAAACCACACTTTTATAATACTTTGAGAAAAGCTTTGGGGCACAGAAAAGAAATGTTGTATGCTTTAAGATACAAAACTATATATTGTTTAAATGTCATTAAATGAAATCATTTTAATATTAACCACAAAACTCTTCGTCGTATTACCGTACTTGACTATAATTTTGTGTTGTTCTATAATTTATAATATATAACTCAAGGATGACTGACTGACATTAGCCGGTTTCTGAATTGAGTATTCTAGAAAAAATCAGTTGAGTTTTTCTCAAATATTTGACAAGAACTTAAGTTTTCTTCGTTTCACACGACGGAATGATATTTTCTCAAACCACTCTTATCTAAGTATTACTCAATCCGTACTTATAAATTTCTTGAGAAAACTCGAACGTTCCATTTCATGTATAAAAACCGATATTAATCGATAAAATACTATTATATTAAATAATCAGATAATTCATCTATAACATTTATTGCATGAGTCAATTTATATAAATTATTTTAAAATAACACGTCATACTTAAAATTTTACGTTATTTATACAGTTATACAGTCAATATTGTTGGGGTTTGAAATATTGAGCAGTGCATTGAATACCATTAGGAAAAACGAAACGGATATTGTATTTATATTTGTCAAACGTCAAAAAAGCGAGTCAACTTCTGTTAATTTGTTTGAAATTCAAAATGGATAGTGATAAAAATAAGATCTCCCAATTATACCGCAGATGAACAGGAACCACTGTTGGTGTTTGTGGCAAAGTAAGTACCCATTAGCTTTTTATTGCGTAAATATCCTCCTTGTTGGCAGGCTATGATTGCACACAAACAAACGTAATCACGATGAATAGTGAACCTAATAAATATATGTTTATTTCAGATACAAGAATATCATAGAAAATAAAAGAACAGGAGCTTCTTACATCCAAAAAAATGGATGCGTGGGCGGTCATCACGCAACAATATAACAGCATTTGCACGACTGGCCCGAGAGATGAAACTATGCTGAAACACTTTTATAATAACGAAAAGCATCGTGCCCGGAAGGTAGCTGCCAGAGAAAATAAAGAGAGATATCTTTTGGAGCTACCACCTGAAACCAACAATGTTGAAAAACTTTTGTGTTTAAAGTTTTATCATGCAAGTCCAAAGTAACGCAATATTTATTATAATCTAATATTAATACAATACTTAATTAAAATTTACATATACTAAAGAAATATACAAACATTGAAAACTAAAGAACAAATGTTCTTTGTCATCAGACAAATATCAGCCTCTATGCGGATTTAAACCCTGGACCTCTGGTTTATGAGCCAGGGCAACCTACCACTGTTTTTACCTAAGTAACTAAAAGGAGGAATGATCCCAGTAGTGTAATAATGGTACTTGTTGATGGAATTGCACCTTCGAACAACTCGGGCTGCAATTGATGCCTTACAGCCCTTGTCTACTAATGTACTATTATTGAAATACCTAGTACCTATGGATTTGGCGTGATGACCACCCACGCATCCTTTTATTACATTTTGTGGTGACCTGCTGTTGCTGCTGTCTGTAGGTAGTTTTTACTAAATACTTTGATGTATGTACTAAAATAAAAACGTCAAAATAAAATGTTATTTTTATTTATAATTAAGATCGTCTTCAGCCTATATACGTCCCACTGCTGGGACAGGCCTACCTCATGGAGAAACACATGAGGAATATGGGTCGTAACACCACCACGCTGGCCCAATGCGGGTTGGTGCGTAGAAACGGTCACAAATGCGACCGAGACCAACGGGTTAACGTGCCTTCCGAAGCACAGAGGAGCTTGAGATTACGTCTAGATCACCCATCCACGGCCTGACCATGGCGATGGTAGCTTTGTTTTCGATCGAAGCCAAAGCGCACTGACCACTACGCCACCGAGCTCCGAATTTAGATCAATTAATTTAAAAAATAATTTTGTACAAGTGACGTCTGCACAGCAAAATTTTGGGCATGTTGACTTGGTGGTGTTATTTCAACCTGATTTCCTTCTATGAGTTCATCTTCCACCACATAGTCTTCCAGGTCAAGAGTCATGTTATGTAGAATACCACATGCCACAATTACCTTTAGAACTTTTTGTAGTTTCAATTGCATTCCGGAATAGAGACATGGGAATCTTCTTTTTAAAACTCCGAAGCACCTTTCAATTGTGTTTCTGGTAGTAATTTGGGCCTTATTATAGGCTTCTTGCGATACAGTGGCAGGGTTTAGGAATGGTATCAATAAATACCTAAGACATGGATATCCACTATCTTCTAAAACGAGATATGAACCAAATCTCCCACTTTCAAAATGGGCAGCAAGTGGGGAGTCGTTCCAAATAGTAGTTTCATGAACAGAACCTGGCCATCGGGCAATAACGCTTCTAATTTTTAAATTGGCGTCACAGATAGCTTGCACGTTCACAGAAAAATATCTTTTCTGTTCCTAAATAGCTCGGCTCTATTTCCTCCTGGAGAATTAATTTTCACGTGCGTGCAGTCTACAGCTCCAATGAGCCTTGGGAATCCAGCTAAGTAGTTACAAAAAAATGAGGGTTACAAAGAAATCTGTCCGACTTCCAATAAGTTGTCGCCTCCGTGGGCGCCTAATTATACGGGGCTCTCCCATGAAAGACAATAAAGATTCGTCACTAGACATTTTTAATAATAAATTTGGACGAGTATGTTAAAATTAAAGATAATTGTTTTTGAGGTTAACGTAGGTAAGTACTTAAGCACAAATTGAGTAGTGTAATTTGAGTACTTAAAAAATGACACAAATTTTCTTTGATGAGAGAGATTTGAGAACTGTCAAACGCTTCAAGAAACGCAAAATTCTATTTGAGCATGACTTAAAAGCTGCTACTCTCAAATTTAAGAATGCTCACGATGAAATACTCAAAATGTACTTAAGCATATTGTAGAAACAAAAATTCGTTTGATTAATACTTAAGTAGAGAATGAGACGTTCTCAACTATAAATTCTCAATACAGAAACCGGCCCATAGTGATCTATCAACGCACAGCCCAAACCACTGAAAGGATCGGACTGAAATTTGGCATGCAGATAGATTTTATGACGTGGGCATCCGCTAAGAAAGGGTTTTGATTAATTCTACCCCCAAGGGGATAAAATAGGGGATGAAACTTTGTCAATTTTAAACAGATCGGGCTGAGACTCTGAGAGAAAATTAAAGGGTTCCCGTGGGATAGTTAAAAAACCATAGTAACCGCGGAAGAAGTCGTGGGCAACAGCTAGTTTTATATAAATGTGCTGTTTTACGGCAGTGCTTCCTTAATAATATTCAACATAACTATTCCTTCATAAGGTGTTCTATACACACAAGCCGCCGACTGACCGATACCGCCCGCCGACAAAGCTGACTGCGGCTTATTTTAAATGATTCCGTTTGTACAAACCAAAATTGACCACAAAGTCGCCGATAAAATGTCGGGTCGGTCGGTGCCTTAAAGTGCCTTCGTGTGTAAAAGGCATAAGAACACCACTTAATTCAATTAATAATTACAAACACTTACTGAACTGCAGAATTAAGTCGATTTCCTTGTATCCTATTACCACATTGAATTTAATTTCGTCATAACCAAGCTTACAAAATCGCCTCTTCAATTTCTTGTCCCTTTCAACGGAAAGCAAAATGCAGCCCCGTGCGTGCTTCGCATTTATTAGGTACAACAGTCTAAAAAGTATGTAAAGTAAAGTAAAAACGAGATACAGTTGTAATAAAAACTCTGAAAAGACCTTTAATAAAGTAGATATTGAAAAAAGATTAATACAGCGGATTAGAGCTACAGAACCCAACACTCAACAGCAATTTTTGTCACGCAAAAACTACTGCGCGTAATTCAATGCAGTATTATACGGTAAGGAGCTCGGTAACGCAACGAAGTTAGAAAGAAAGACTGCCTATTAGTAAATACCTACTTAATCAAAATATTAACTATAAATCTATTTTCATATTTTTTATATCACAATACAATAGTAAATGCCAGTTGCAGTTACAGGAACTGCGTTAGAGGTCTCGACCAAGTTCGATTCTCGGTTATTTATGAAAGGGCAAAAAAATTGTGCCGTTAATATTAAATCTAAAATCTCTCATAGTTTCTGAATTCTATACAGTCGAGTTCAAAAATATAAATGCACGTCCGACAGTAAATTACTCCTATTGGAAGGTAATAAAGACTGTAAATGGGCATATATATTTTGAACTCGACAGTACTAGCCCATTGATCACCCTGTTGTGATGATAAAGTAAAATAAATTTGGTAGAATACTTGCCTGTGTGATAAAGCATAGCCAAAGTTGGTTCCATTTAGCAACATGTTATAACAGTGGCTCTTCACTTTGCACATTGGGAGGGGGTTTTCATTGTAAACACGGTTGTTAGCCAGGGATGCCATACACATATCTAATAACGAATAATACAAATAGTGTAAAGCCACCTTTTCCAGCCCTTTTTTGACGAGGAGCAAAACTGCTGGAAACTCTGGTCTCCTTGAAGGTATATGATGTGACAGTTACACTTCTTACTAATTAATTATAATTACCTGATATCTACAGGGTGAAATTGAAATCATTCGACAAAATTTTACAGGACATTTTAAACGTTATAATAATCGGTATATTAACAATTAAAATAGTAATGAAACATTATGTAAGAAAATACAATAACGAAATTATTAATTGCAGCTGTCGCGCTGCGTTATTGAATGAAACACCTGCACATTTGTAAACAAAAGTGTGTATCGTAATTTAATGTAAGATTTTTCTTATATAAATTTTACATGTTACACATGTTTTTATGGTTTATGTTTTTAATATGTATATTTACCAGGTTCGAGTAAAAGAAACTGAAAATATTTTTTTTTTACAACTTAGATTTTTTTCTCCCTCACAAATATAATGTTAATAACACTAGAACCCCCCATTGAAATTTGTCAATTATTTTCGATTTCACCCTGTAGAATTATCTGTACACTTAGACGAAAATAAACGAAAACTTATAAACCTAGGTTTAGGGAATCATACTTTGCTCGTACATCCAGAGCATGGAATTCTCTACCGGCACACATGTTCCCTCCTTCCTACAGCATGGGTTCCTTCAAAAGAGGCGTGAAAAGGCATCTTGTGAGCCAGCAAGGTGGAGGTCGCTAGGCCTGCATCCTTTGGTGCTGCTCTAGCATCCTTCGCAAATGGACTTATCTGCTGCTTACCATCATTTACTGGGCTGATTAAATAAAAAAATCAGAAATTCGGTGTGACTTGGGTCTCACTCAATCACGGATGGTTTCGATATTGAATTTTGAACAAGGAATTTTTCTTTACGGTTGGGTTGCCAAAACTATAATTATTCTCGAGTTCCTCTATGCTATAGGATAAGCTTGTAAAGAATGAATTGTACATAATTACTCGTAGAACTCAGACACGGAGCGCGTCAACCTACTTTTGCACAAAAAATATCAAAGAAGAAAGGCCCACCAAACCGTATTTTTTTTACATATGATAGGTAAGCTCTTGACCTTCATCTTATCTAATGTAAGTGACGATGACGAGAAGGTGGAAGCGAGCTTCACCTGTAATCCTCAACAACTGAGGAACTGGCTATCTTACCTCTGATTGCCGGAACATAACAATGCTTAAAACATTGTTATTATGGCGACAAATTTAGGTGAGACGGTGGTAGCTAGCCAGGCGGGCATAGAAGTCAACCAAACAGAAAAACTTCTGCCCCCGTGGGGAATCGAACCCGGACCTCCCGATCAAGACTTGGTGGTGTGAACCACTAGACCAGAGAGGCGGTTGGTAGGGACGTTTGCATTGGGCCAACGTGATGGTGTTACGGACCATACTCCAGTGTTTCTCCATGAGAAAGGCCAGGTCCAGCAGTGGAACGTATACATAGGCTGAGGAAAAAGAACGTAAAGCTGCTGTCGAAAACAAATGCAGCATTTACTTTAAAAAATATATTTCTGTTACCTGAAAGATCCGGTGCTGGCACCCATTTATTCATTCGGTCTGCGGCTTTCAAATAGTTCTTCCCTGTCACACCACGTCTCTCGAAACGAGACAAGCTTAATGTCTCAGAAGGTTTTATTAATTTCGCGTCAAATCCTCTAAGACTACGTATCCATACAGATGCGTTTGTGAAAAGAGTTGATACTAAAATTGAAGAAAAAAAATGTTCATCATCGTAGAAAAAAAATGTAGAGGTAAACAAGTAGACGTGTATAATTTGGTTATTAAGTCTTATTGTTTTTGACGCGTCATAAGTGTAACAACTCGTTACCTAAATGATTAAAGGTCCGGCGAACAGTGAATTTTTCATACAAACGTAATACCAAAATCATTTTCAATTTGAGAATATCTGGACATATCGTCGCTGTTATTCGGATTAAGAAAGTATTTTTCTATGTTTCTGTTAAAATTACATAATTATTAATTTCGTTTTTAATATGAAACAAATAAGCGGAAAATATGTCCGAAAACGTCCAAAAATTTACGAAATATAATATAAGTTTATAAATATTTTGAACAAAATTTTTTTAACAGAAACATAGAAAAATACTTTCTTAATCCGAATAACAGCGATGATATGCCCAGATATTCGTAAATTGAAAATGATTTTGGTATTACGTTTGTATGAAAAATTCACTGTTTGCCGGACCCTTAAATAAAGAATTTCATTTCATTTCGTACCTCTATCCCTGACTGTGCCCAGGGTGTCTACATACAAATAAAAAAATAATTTTTATAATTGACACAGTAATAAAAAGTGCAACATAACATCGTCCTATTCACAGCGAAGTGTGGGTGGATTTTCTCACCCCTTTAGGATAGGCCAGGGGCTTTTCTATTCACTTACTTTTTTTGTAATAGCGGTCCCGAGGCTTATGATTCTGCTCTACCATAAATTCGAAAAATCCTGACAAATCATCATTATCATCGATCAGTTTCGTTACATATTTTGAAATAGCTTTTGGTAAGTTTTTTCGAAATTTCGATAGGGCTGATTTTAAATTTACTGAAAGAAAAATTATCTACATATATTTAATTATCAAAAATCTGTGGTTAAAAAAGTAATCTTAGCAGGCATTAAAATAAAAAACTAAATTTCATTAAGGATAGGAGCTTAAAAACCATCACATTTTTTTTGTGATGTGGCTAAAGATGATAATCAAATAAAGTTGTGATAGTAAATACTTACCATTAACTAGAAATAATCCGTACGATAAATTTAAATCCAAGTAAACCTTTCTTCTCATGCAAAAGTCTATTATTTGTCGAAGTGATTTTAAGTAAATAAATATATCATTTTTCAGAGGTAAAGCTAAATCCTCATTGTTTTCGGTAAAGTCTAATTGGTCTTCATTCGAATTGATGACAACGCGAATGCTTGTTGAATTCGCAGTAATTGCGAAAATTAGCAATGTTACTAAGAGAGATAACCGCAACATTTTAACATCAAATTGCAATTAAATCTCTTTCAGCTGTTATTCATACTGAACGTAAAATAAACTATTGACTTGTTACTACTTTTATGTTAAAAAGATAAATGTTGATTTTCATGAATGTTACGAATTTGACTTTAAAGAAACAACTATAGTTAATTGGCTAGACGATCTTTGAAAAGTAATTATATTCCATGAAATCCATGATGATTCAATCTAAAGTTTAGGCCCACTTGCAGGAAATTTAAATCGAAATTTAAAACTCGATTTGGTAATTTTCTGACATTTTAGCCATAGTAGGGGCCTCTTGCAGGAAATTTAAATCGAGATTTAAAACTAGATTGAGTGATTTTTTGATATTTCAGCCATAGTGAAATTGTCAAAAACTGACAAAATCGAGTTTTAAACTAGGTTTAAAATTTCCTGCAAGTGGGCCTAAAAATATCAAAAATTTAAATCTAGTTTTATATTATTTTATAAAATTTCCTTCAAGACACCCTTAGGGCCACTTGCAGGAATGTTTAAACCTAGTTTAAAACTCGATTTTGTCCTTTTTTGACATTTCATCCATATACGAACTAAATGTGGTCTTAAGGAACACAGTGCTCTTTGGACTCTGCCTACCCCTTCGGGGATTGCAGGCGTGATTGTATGTATGTATGTATGTACGAACTAAATTTGAGATTTAAAACTAGATTTAGTAATTTTTTGACATTTTTACTATAGCTAAAATGACAAAATCAAAGTGTTAAATCTTGATTTAAATTACTTTCAAATTCACTTGTAGTCAGGTGAATAAAGCTACAATACAAGATTAGTTTGAATTACTATAATTGTAATATTTTAATGTATAATTTCCGATCATTAAAAGAAAATTCAGAAAAAAATATATATAATATTATGTAAAATGCGGCAAACGGAAAGACTGCTCACCTAATGGTAAATGATCACCATCCATCGACATCACCCATAGACATCTACAACATCGGAAGAATTGCAGATGCGTTGCCGGCCCAAGGAACAAATACGCTCTCTTTTAGAATAATTGAAGGTCGTAATGGTCCGCAAATACGCAGTTGATTCTATAGCTTGGATGTACGCAGCGTCGTGCACTGCCATCCATCCAAAGTATGGAGATCAGCTTGATGTCGCGAAACCCGGAAGGTGACGGAAGGCAGCGGCCGTTATGAGTAGGAACCTTAGAGCTGAAGGCGGTGGACTTACGTGAAAAGTTATTCATAAACTGTTTATGGTTATTCTTAGGTTCAAAACACGATGCTTGATACTACTCTCGATCATTAAAAAATACAAAAACAGGCTTCAAAACGCATACACTTATGACTATTTTTCAAGAGTTACTTGAAGATTAATAAACACTTTAAATAAAAAAAATACTTTAAAGAATTTTAAATGACACATTCAAAATAATTCTGTGACTTGTTTTTTATTTTATTTAGCTTTTTATTATTTTGTAAACCTTCACGACGCACCAGTCGCCCGCTTGTCATTGTCTCACTACACTTTGTTGAAAATCCGTTGTAATATTTATTTATTCATTACATTGTAGCGTTTTCAGTGTACAATTTTGATTTTATTGTGAAAAGATATATATTTAGATTATATATATATATATATATATATATATATATATATATATATATATATATATATATATATATATATATATATATATATATATATATACATAAATAAAGTGTAAGAAGTGTAAGTGCAAATGTGAAAAGTGTGTGTGTGTCTGTGTGTGTGAGAAGTGTGAAGTAAAGTATGTAGTGTGTAAGTGTAAGTGTATATTGAATTAGGTGCCGTTGAATTTCTTAAAGTTATTGATTATGTAGTTTATATATGTACAGAACGAGTCGCTATTTCAGTTACCTACAGTCATCACAAAACATTTTTGGCAACTTTTATTGAGACGTACTACAGGTCTGTGATTGTGTAGGCGATGAGATAGCCACTTGTTACTACTTTTTCATGATTTTCCATCTGACCAACCCAATTTTTGTATGGCTAAGTGTGGTCTTAAGGAACACAGTGCCCCTTGGAATTTGCAGACCCCTTCAAAGATTATAGGCGTGATTGTACGTATGTATCATTTATTATCCAAAAGTAAGTAACCTAATAATGCCTTTGGACACTATCGAGGTCATAGAAAATCGTCCAAGAAAAAAAGAAAGTATTTAGATCTACATTTCGCTTAAGCTACTATAGCTAACTTGAAATAACATTCCAATAAAATCATCATAGTAATAAAACAGTAAAATTCGGCTAAGAACCAGTAAAATGGCACAATTTTATCCATGCGAAGCTATTGTAATAATTACATAATATTTCAATAATATGTGTCCAGTATATATCTGACCACGGCACTGAGAGTAGCCGCGGCGGCCGCAGTGGCATGTCCATTGCAGGTGTCATTCATTATGTTTTGTTCTTCCGTATTCTTGGCCAGTATCCACGTCTTCGACATCTTTGGAAGTCTACTCGCATCTATCTTGTTATCAGGCAGCGACACACCAAAGCAACCATATGGAGTTTGAAACTTTAGAATGTTTCGGAGCCAATCCGATCGAAGAAATTGTGCATGGCCATCTAAAGCGCACAGGGTTACTGTAATCAGAGTTAAGATAAGTTCTAGCTAAGGTATATCTAGTGAAGGAACTTTAAATGTCATAAACGCTCAAATTTCGCAATATAGATAAGTAGAGCTATTGAAGCTCACATGTATATCGGTAGAGCAAATATAAGATTCATTGGACAGAAAGTCATCAAAACGTAACATAACATTATCACCTCGCCTTTTACCCCCAAGGGGTAAGCAGAGGTGGTTAGTGCCCTGATTTCGAAAGATATGTTAAGTCTCCAGGTGGCGACTCTGTTGCTATGCACCGGGCTCAATATGAGGCAAGCGATATTCATAATGAACTGTTTATAAGTTTAAAAATTATAATCCCAACCAATTCTCCGTCAATTTGATAATATAAGGCCCAATTGCACGATCGAGAGTTAGAGCCTAACCCAGGGTTTGCCCATATATTTGCCCCAGGGTTAGGTGCTAACTCTCGAACGCGCAATTGGGCCTAAGTCTCTCTAACTATGATAACCATATGAGCAGTAAAATTTGTAAAGATTTAGGAACAGGGTTGTTTAGTCGGTGCACTTTACAACATAATGTGATTACAACATAATGTGATAAAGTGCATAGGCTACTTAAAGAAAAAGTATAAAAATTACTTACAAAACTCCAAAATTAGATCGACGCTCTTATATCCTATCGCAACGTTGTATTTGACTTCGTCATACATTGATGTACAGAACTGCTTCGTCAGTCGCTTGTCTTTTTCTACGGAGAACACCGTACAGCCTCTTCCATACCTTGCGTTGAGCACGTACAGCAACCTATGGAATACATGAAAAACTAGAATATACCATGTATACATAATACCTACAAATACATACATACATAAGGTCACACCTTTTCTCACAGGGGCAGGCAGAGATTACTTCTTTCCACTTGCTACGATCCCTACATATCTCTTCCGCTTCATCAACTCTCATCGCAGTCCTCATACATGCTCGGCGATTATTATATATTATATAAAAATTTAAATAATTAAAAAAACTTATTTTTTTTTTTGCCAATGTAAATAATCCAAAATGGTAGCCATTTTCTTTTATGCATAGTTTAATTGTCTTTGGTAACGAGTGTAACGCTAATAGTACTATTAGTATACGCGAATAGAAATGCACAACCATCTAATCTAGTCGCCTTTTACGACATCCAAGGGAAGTATACCCCGTCAAAATAGGCTATTTCTTCTTATTTCCCGTAGACTTACCTATGCGCTAAAGCGTATCCAAAATTTGTTCCATTGATCACCATGTTATGACAGGCCTCGTCATATTTGCACCTGGGGAGAGGCGTCACGTTGGTATCACGATTGCTGGCCATGGATACCATGCATATATCTAGAAAGAAAAAACAAAAATTCAACCTTTTTTTATATACCTTTCTGAAAAATGACCAAGTCAAATCCATCGCAAACCGAGGGGCAAGTATAGAGTTAGTAATGAGAATAGAGGAATCGAAAGATGTGTGCCAAGATCGTAGCACGTGGAGATCAGTAATATATGTGTGTGTGTGTGTGTGTGGTGTGTGTGTGTGTGTGTGTGTGTGTGTGAGAGAGAGAGAGTAGTTGGTCGTCCATCTCGAGAGATTTCGCAGCCAAAAAAGCAAGTAAGTGTGAATTTTCCTATCCTTTAGAGAGCTGTAATGACTTCTTTGTGTCTCCTCGCAGCTCTTATTAATTTCCTACACATAGGTCGCGTATTGCAAGCACCTACTGTAGTTGTTTTAAAACCTCAAAAATACATTCAACTAAATAATTGAATCTTAGCTCGCTATCGAGGAAAAAGAATCCAGCATGATTTGGTATAAAAAAATAAGTTTTTATGTTAAGACACAGCTTTCAGGTAATCCGTACTAAACGTACTTAATATCATTAATAATTGAAATAGTTACCTGAAAGGCGCGGTTGCGGCACCCACCGGTCTAAGTTATCTAGGCTTGTCAAATATGATTTTGTTGCAACGCCGCCGCGGTTCTCAAGATGCGATCGGCTCCACATCTCAGGCCGATCAATCAAGTTAGTGTCGAAGCCTTTAATACGACGAATCCATTTTATTTCATTTGTGAATAGAGATCTAACTGAAAAGAGAAGTAAAACATAGGACAATATTAAACTACACTAAACAGCAAAGAAAACGGGTTACTTAGAAAATCTTCGGTTAAATAATCTTCAATAATAATATCTCCCAAAGTACTTGACCTAGCTTAATGAATTTAAAACCAAATGAAAGAATATTTAACGCCCCCTAAAAAGACATATTATAACATTTCCATTTGATTTTGAAATTGTATAAAAACTGAAAATGTAAAGTAATGGTCGTAATCAAATCAATATAAAAAAGACTTAAGCTCTCTATTTTCTTCCTTTAGGCTGCCTGTCCACTAGAACGGAGAAGAGAAAC
This sequence comes from Parapoynx stratiotata, assembly GCA_910589355.1. NCBI lineage: Eukaryota > Metazoa > Arthropoda > Insecta > Lepidoptera > Crambidae > Parapoynx > Parapoynx stratiotata. The sequence goes on from OU342459.1 coordinate 15,064,566, forward strand.
GGGGCTTGGACTGTGTCAAAATTAACCAATAGCATCGCTTCAAATTTCCGCTTTGTTAATCCGATATCTCGATTAACCAATAGCGTTGCTTGAAACCTCCGCTCCGTGTCCTCGCTCAGCGTTGGTGGACAGGCCTTACTCACTCATTTTGTTATAACGCTCCCGTGGGTCGTGATCCTGCTCAACCATAAAATCGAAGAAATGTACCAGCTCGTCATTATGATCTATCAATTCCGATATTTCTTCTAAAATGTGGTTTGGCAAATGTTGGCGTTGTTTCCATAAAGCCGCTTTTAAATTTACTGGAAATAAAGTGGTGTTATGTGATTACAGTTGCCTCCCCCAAGGGCTTAAAAGAAACACGACAAAGCGATGTAGATTATCATGAACTTACAAAACCCGTAAACAAAAACAAAACCAAAATGGCGGCCATAAAGAAAATAAATATTTTTATTTAGATTTCGACATTTCAATAATGTTGACAAAATCAATTAGACAAATTATTGTCAGCAATGAAATTCGAGGAGTTCGGTGGCCTAGTGATTTGTTTTGGTTTTTCGATATTGAAAAAAAAGCTACTTTCGCCCTGGTGCTTGGATGGGTGACCAAAACATTGTAATATCGAGTTCCTTGCCGTTGGTTCCAATATAGCTCAAATCCCGGTCGCTATTGCAACTGTTTCTACCAATCAGCATTGGGCCAGCGTAGTAGTGTTACGGACCATACTCCTTGTAGGAAAGCCTGTGCCCAGAAGTGGGACGTATGTAGGGTGATGACTATGGCCTAACACTTTCAGGAATATTATAACTGATACACTCTAAGGCACATACTTAACGCAACAATGACAAACACAGAGCTTTCGGAGGGAAGAATGCCACACGAGAAGAAGAATGCGGACCATGGATGTAGATGGGGCTAGAATGAGAGGAAGACCAAAGAAGCTATGGATTGAATGCGTGAAGAATGATATTAGAATTAAAGAAGTGAATGCTAAGCTAACGAATGACAAAAGAGAAGGGAACAGGACAACATGTTGTCTCGACCCAACTTAGCGCGGGACAAGGGCAATAAGAAGTAGACAGAGCTTTCCTCTACTAATATTTTATTACTTCCTATACCTAATATTCAAAATGTGGTAATATTGATAAAAGTCATCAAGTTTAGGTAAAAAGATTAAAGCCTCTCATATTAGAATAACCCATGCATCTAGCACCTAACTATACTAATAATTATAAAGAGGTAAAGCTTGTGAAGTTGTAGAGGTAATCTCTGAATCTACTAAACCGCTTGGAAAAATTCTTTCACTGTTAAAAAGCTACACTATCCATAGGCCATATTTTATTTTCTAAAACATTTGGGATCTTTACTAAAACTCCTAAAATGTAACCCATGGTGTAAAACAATATTCTTTACAACAATTTTGTAGAACACATAATTTACAAAACATGTCGCGACTGCATTTGTCGAACCTTTATAGCATAGCCACAACAAGAATGTTTTTACTTAAAATATTGTATTAAAATGTCGTCGCTACAAAAGGCTCTTTCTTTGCATCTTAGGATTCTGCGACAAAACGCCGCAACAAAAACGCCGCACGAAAAAACACCGTAGACAAAATGCCGCATAATATAACGCCGCACTAAAAAACACCGCAGCAAAAATAACGCATACAAAAACGCCGCAGACTTGCCATTTATCCATTAGGCTGAGCGCTATCTAGCCGCAGTGTTAGAAAGTCCACTCTGCTTGGTCATAAAAAAAAAATAACCTGAACCTACCAATAATCAAACAATAATCGAAATGCACACCCCCGGTCATCCCGTTCGATTTGCCAAGACAGACAAACAAATTAAATTATTTAAATTGGTACAAAAAATTAACTTTTGAAAATCCACGTTTTTAACAATTGTAACGGAAATAAAAAATAGGGAACATTCATCAAATATGCGGCGTTTTTGTATGCGAAGTTTATGTGCGCGTTATTTTGTCTGCGGCCTTTTCGATTTGCGACCTTTTGTCTTGCGGCGTTTTGTCAACGCTGTTTTTTCGTGCGGCGTTTTTGTTGCGGCGTTTTGTCGGGGTACGGCATCTTAGTATTAATCGTTATCAAAATAAATTACTTCATATTCAAGACTGCCTAAATACCTATATATAACTTTTTGAATTATTTAAGTCAGACACTCCATTCGAAAGATACCGCGTAGTAAACAATTTAAGTATTGGAAAATCTATACTATTGGGTCCTTACCTATGAAATTGGTGTTTTTCTTCTCTCTTAGTATTTTGTTTGTAACTATTAAGTTTCAGAGTATTCTTAAAAAATAATTACCTCCTCTAAAAATAGACCATATTTTCGAACTCTTTTTATTTGTTTTGATAATTCGTTGTAAGTTTTATTGTGTTAAAATTGGACACGGAGACAACTCCTTTTCAGTGCCTTCCGAATACATCATTTGATTTGCATTCACATAAAAAAGATAAATAATTTTTAAGAAGTGTGATATCACACATATAGCTAAAGCTTGTCTTATGATACATGCCAAATATTATTATCTTTGGATTTGGCGTTGTGAAGAAAACTGAAAAAAATTTAGTATGGAAAATGCAGAGTTCCCCAAAATCAACATACATAACGCCAATTTCATATGTAAAGACCTAATAATAAGAATATTTTAAACGGGAAAGCTGTGTATGTACTCAAAAACTACAGGAGCGATTTAAAAAATCCTGTTACCATAAGAATGCTGCAATAATCCAGATTAACGTAGTCTTTATCATTCATGCAAGTGTGAGCCCTTCCCGGATGTTGGAGGCGTTTTGGTGAGCTCCTGTAGTTTTAAACGCGAGAGAGTACGCCCTGTGACTGAAAAGTTGGCGTGAGTGGGTTTAAGCGGAGCATCGTAAGGACGTAGCAATAGCGGCTGGAGATGACAAGACCGGGGCTCTGGATCCTAACGGGATTCCCATCAAGCCTGGAAGAGTAGATAGGCTGGCAGCATGGTCACCTGTCATTTCATCTGGTGCAGTTACTTACGGGACATGGTGCGATTGTAAATAAATGCACAGGATCAGCAGCGAGCCAAGCGCTAGGTGTCATGTGCGTGGCCTCAAGTAGGACAAACGTTCTAGAGTCATGTCCGGCATGAGCACTCGAACGACGCGTTCCTTCAGACAAATAGGGTTAAAACGAACCTCGCACTGCTGAAACAGGTCAGGGTAATAGTCATCAGTGCGACGTCCTGCGATGCTGTAGTCTCTTTATTGCGTTATGGTCCAAAGGGAGAAGGCAGAAAGAACGCGGGAGGATAGTTTAAACGCACATCCACTTCGAAAGAGACGGCTTAGCCGCGCAGCGCATCTCTTTGCCCAGCTTTCGCTCCCATAGCCGGGGATCAAATAAAGCCGATGTTCGGGATGCAGCCCTGTCACTCGATTATACAGTTCCAGGGAGCTGTAAGCCTCACGAAGCCCGTATACATCGTAGTTCCACGTGTGACAGCGATTTACGGCGGACAGAGTTTGTGCCACTGAACATTTAGTGGGTAGAGTTCCGAGAACTGTTGAACGGGGTAGCCTCACATAACTCTCTACATAACTTAGTGTTCATCTCCTAGGGTATGCGTAAATGCATCAGCGCAAAAGTGCTGTAGAATATTTTGAAAGTGGATCTGTATGGAGTTGACTTGATTTCTTAAATACACATCTATGTAACCGTGCGAAGCCGGGGTGAGCCGCTATTAATCCCATAAAGAGTTTTATTTATTTGTGAATGTTGCTTCATTTATTCATTCATTTTTTATTTTCCATTACATTCACTCATTTGAAACCTAATAATTTAGCCAAACTGGCATACAAATATACACAGAATTCTGCAATAAAAATATAACCCTTCTCTTGGCAAGCAGTAAATAAATCTTAGTTCTCACCATGGTCACGGCCATGGTCGCACGGTTAGTCTTGGGATGAGTGACAAAAACTTTGAGATCTCGATTTCCTCCGTGCAAGGCACGTTAAGCCGTTGGTCTCCGTTGCAGTTGCAACCGTTCCTACTCACCAATCCACATTGGGCCAGCGTGGTGGTGAGGCCCATACTCCTCAAGTGTTTCTCCATGTGGGATGGTCTATGGCCAGCAGTGGGTCGTAATAGGTTGGTAACGACGACGATTCAGTACTTATTGAGTGACAGTTATAATATCATGTTACCGTCAAAGTGAGAAGTGGGCACGAGTCAACTAGTCTACTATAATTGCTCAAAAGTGCTTACCATTCACTAGAAAAACTCCAAATATAAAATTCAAATCCAAATCATTTTTGTTATGCCTGCAAAACTCTATTATTCGTCGCAATGATCGTAAGAAAAATACCAATTCATTTTTCTGGGGCAAATCACTGAGAATATCTGATTTGTAAACGGAATTTAAGTTCATTGGAGAAACAATTAATATGAAAAACAATAAAATTACAGATACAAAAACAGAAATCCGAAACATTTCAAAATAAAGTTCCTTGTTCCTTCAGAAGTTACTTATTCAGAATTTTAAATGAAACTGTTGCTTTTCCGAACATCGGTACTGGTTTTATGTCTCAGAGATTAGGGTTGAAAATGCTTATTAATGTGGACGATAAATCAGTTTGCCTTCCACTTCATTTTCTCTATACATCTATCAACGTACCTCTTAGCTCCTAGAGATAAGAAACTGTAGTTTGTTCGGTAGTTGATTCAGAAACGTGTAATCCATGAAATCAATTATAATTGAATTATCTAGTCTAATAAATGAATAATTTACGTATTACAAGTCTGTAAGCATGTACTATTTTAATTTAATTTATTCAGAACAACAAACAATTACATAATGTGATTTAAAAATATTTGTTTATATTCAACTTAGTACTAATATGTAACCAACAACATTTTCCGTAGAGTAATTACTCGTAATTACTATCTGTTTATCTAATACGAGTATATAATTGTATGTCGTCATAATACCTATATTATTTAATTAAATTTCAAGATATTTTTAAGTCCATCATACTACCATTTAGACGCCCACTGCTGTACATTAGCTTTCTCTATCTCCACAACGCAACGAACTCGCAGGATGCAGGATGCAGGCAGCGCAGATCAGATCAGCTCTGCTGCGACCTTCGCCAGGATGTCAGACTTTTTTACCCATAATTTATTAAAAGAAATTGATAAAAAAACATTTGATAATACACAGATATATATTAGGTAATGTCTGCGAAATTTGAAATGGTTTTTGAAAATGTTAAGAACATTAACAGAACATTTACAAGTTTGTAAAATTCATCAAAGCTACTGGAGTAAGTATACGGAACACCAAACAGCGATTGCCAATGTAACTTGACCGCTGGTCGCTATTTCAATATTATTGTGTTAAAAATAAATTGCTCCTACATTTTCTAGTGTCGTCTGATCCGAGTTTATTATAATAAAATGGCGTCATTTGTTCAGCTCTTAGTGACAGATTGCAGACTTAAATCTTAATATCGCTTCAGACAAAGAAAACCCAGATAAAAAAGATCATTGTTTTTTTTACCATTACTTGTGTATGCTTACTTATTTTATGAATTAAAGTCGGTGAAAATTTAAAATATGAATACATTTATTACAATTGAAAAAACTCTACTATACAAGTATACTTTTATAGGCACGTTATGCCGTCGTTGGTCCCGGTCGCTATTGCCAACCCGCATTGTGCCAGCGTTGTGGTGTTAGAGCCCATACACCTTATGAAAAAGAATCTTCATGAGGAAGGCCTGTGCCGTACAATGAGACGTATATAGTCAGTTATCGGGGGGCACGGGAGTGCCCCCGCCAGGTCGAGCGCGAAGCAAACACTGCCGTACCATCCTTTACTGGACCCATTTCGCCACATGTTCAGGCCCCTATTTGAGAACCTCTGGATAAGACCAGAACGCAGAACTTTTCGTCATTCAGTAAGCTATAATCACATACTTTAAATCCAAAATTTTAAGTCTGTAGGTCTTTTAGTTCCGAAGCTAAGCGAAAGCAAAGTTTCGCATTTACGACACTCACGTGACACTCACTCACTCATGATCATCAAAATAGAATTTCTTCTTTCTCAAAATAGATAATACTTCTCATAAACTCAGAGAGCTGAAATTTGGTACAGACTTAGGGTTTAATGGCCACATAAAGGGAAAACTATAAGAACTAGGATAATCGAAGATCTAGAGTACCTGGTGACCCTGATTAGAAAACACAAGAGCCCAACCAAACTATTAGAGATCGACATACCGCTATTACAAAAAATATTCAACTTGGTGGGCCACTTCATCTGATATCGAAAATCGAAGGTCTGAAGTATCTGATGAAGAACCCTCAGCTGGTCTCAGCTGTATTAGAGATATGGTAATACCCCATTATACTACTGGTACATAAAACAAGATCGTTGAAGGGTACACAAGGGTACAAAACCAAGAGCTCCATGACACCATTGCACCATTCTGTCTCCAGAACCGCTACCCATTGACGATAGAAAATTGCCACTTGGAAAAAGTTGATTCAATAACCAGTCAATTGTAGGCTTGACAATGCCACTAACGTATAAAGAATGTTCAACGGCCAAGTCACAATCATTATATAATAATAAAGAAATCGCAGTAAGGAACCTTAGACTTGGCACGACTTTGTCTAGATTTCATTACTTTTTAGGGATAAACAAGCAGCTCCATCGAGACATGGCAAATTTTTTACAGAATGTTTTTGGTGGGTAAAGTTTAGTGGTAACTACTTACTGACGTGTAATAAAAACATTAATCACATGCCAGGACCGTTACATTGTTTATTGTTTGGGTGATGAATTTTCAGACATTTGTTCTCCAGTCTTGGATTTTTATATATATTCAGGATATTAATATGTACTTATCTAATATTTGTCCGTCATCTAGAATCCGTAACACAAGCAGCATTTAGTTTCTTAAAATGGGACTAGTTGATAGGTGTGAATGTCTCAGGATATTTATTTATTATTTTATTTATTATTATTATGGGTAAGCTATAATCTCTCAGTTAGTACATAATAATGTTTTTTATTTTTTTTTATCAGGGAAAAATGTAGCCTAATATGAATATCACTCATAAGGGTATGGTCAAAGAAATTCGCAGTCATTCGGTAGAGTTTTCTTTGTTAGAGCCTTAGAAAAAGGATGATATAGAATAGACATACGCGTACACCCGTAAAGGATAGAAATAAAGTATGTGTCAAAACTGTGTTGCTATGCTAATAAACATTTTCCCAATAATCATAATGTTAATAAATAAGCAGTAACATATTTGGAAAAATAAAACCACTTTTGTATTGTTGTTATTATTTATTTTATTTTTCGTGGGAGAATAAACATTATCACAGTACAATAATATTACTTAAGATAAATACATACATATAAAAAAAAGTAATTGTGGAACCCACAACATTCTCCACAAATTAAGTTGAAAAACATGCCCAAGACGTATTATTAACAAATATAAGTATATATCCCGTCGGGTCCCGTGTTGGTCCAGGACACAAAAAGAATGTAGCTAACAAAATACGAGGGTGGATTGAAAAGTAGTCGGCCTAACACTGATCCATTTAGTTCTAAAAATCAAATCTACCCACATTATTTAGTCCAATTCAGACCTGTTAATTGTGTGAAGTTTGAAACGTATGAGATAATTAGTTTTAATTTTATAAATTTATTAACAAAGCAATCTGACATCATTTTCGCAAATGGAGCAAATCGAGCAGCGTGCCGTCATTAAGTACCTCCATAAGAAGGGGCTGTCATCAAAAGCCATCCATGATGATATGGTCAGTACATTAGGGGATTGTGCTCTTTCATATTCATCCGTCAAAAAATGGATTGCAGAATTCAAGCGTGGTAGAGAGAGTGTGCAAGACGAACCCCGCTCTGGAAGGCCTTCGACATCCACTACTGACGAAAATGTTAAAAAAATACTCGACTTAGTTATGGGAGACCGCAGATTGAAAATTAGAGAGATAGCCGAGATTATAGGCATCTCTTATGAACGTACTCAAAACATAATAGTCAACGTGTTGGGTTTCCACAAGGTGTCTGCGAGGTGGGTTCCGCGACTGCTTTCAGTTGAGCAAAAAAGGATGCGATTGACTATTGCACGCGACTGTTTGGAGTTATTTGAAGCTGATGAATGTGATTTTTTTAATCGTTTTGTTACTATGGACGAAACATGGGTTCATTACTGTACACCAGAAACAAAACAACAATCAAAACAGTGGAAAAGACATGGTTCACCACCCCCCAAAAAGGCTAAGTCGATTTTGTCGGCAAGTAAGGTGATGGCTTCAGTATTCTGGGACTCGAAGGGTGTGATTATGGTTGATTATCTTGAAAGGGGTCAGACTATAAACTCTGATTATTACTGCACCTTACTACGTCGTTTACGAGAGGAAATAAAAGAAAAACGTCCAGGAATGATCAGAAGAAAAGTCCTGTTTCATCAAGATAACGCTCGTGTTCACACGTCTGTTCAATCAATGGCAGAAATTCACAACTGTGGCTTTGAACTGTTACCGCATCCACCTTATTCACCTGATCTAGCACCGTCAGACTTTTTTCTGTTCCCTAACCTAAAAAAGCACTTGGGAGGTCAAAGATTTTTGACAAACGACGAGGTCAAAGCAGCAGTAGACGCATATTTTGACTCTAAGGAAGAATCATTTTTTTTCAACGGGCTAAATGCTTGGAAGAGAAGGTGGCAAAAGTGCATTGAACTTGATGGTGATTACGTTGAAAAATAAAAATATATTTCAATTATTATATATTTATTTTCTTGGTTAGGCCGATTACTTTTCAATCCACCCTCGTATATCCAAAATTTTAATTCCATAACGCTATTTTAATTGTAATGAATTTACCACAATCAGAATATCTTGTTGAATCGTAGCATCTTGGGGTTCATTAAGTACTTTATCATCATAATTCTGAAAATCAGAAAACAGACATAGAATTCAAAATATATTCAGTTCATTTTTAGTTCTTTGTTTAAAAATACACAAGAATTTATTTTAAACTATTTTTCAAAAAAAAAAAAAATTGTTGAAATCAAAGAACTTACATGTATCCACAATTTTGGAAATGCACTTTTATCCAAAAATACTTTGCGTAGAGTCTTGCGAAATACTGCAACATATGCGCGTGTTTGCAGTTGGCTTCCAATTTAGCCTACCAGTCGCTTTAACCCATGCATCACGCACTTTCTCATCGTTAGGGAACCTTCAATATAGATAAATAATATTAGCATTATAATGTTTGTATTAGGGTGCAGTCCAGCATACGGTGATAGTTCGATTCCCGCCTAGTGACAAAATAAAGTTTAAAAATATTTTTAATGTAACAGGCTATGTTTCTAGTATGCAAAACGTGCAACGTAGAAAATATACAATTATTTATTGTTATTTAAAAAAAGACGTGTGGCACTCGGGGACTGCCGCGGTAAAGCTATTGCATAGCATTTTGTATCAACTTATGCAATTATAATTTTATTTATTTATTTTATTCATGCAGTATTTCTTTTTCTTTGATATTAATTCAAGTTACACTTTTTGAGCGTGGTGACCGATAAGAAAACAAATTTTTCTATTATTAAATAAATAATAACCCAAATGTAATTTTACTTAAAGAATCCATAGGAGTTCTTATCACACCCAGGATTAATTTATAAATATGCAATTTCACAAACAACCGAAATGGGGCTAATTAATATCTAAGATAGTCATGTTTCAAAAAGTGACTTAGTGCAGAATTTACCAATTTAACAATTCTTTGCGATAATTGGTATAACAAAGAACTATGTATAAATCAAGTAAATTGTAAAAAATGGCAGGTAATCTATTAAGAATATTTAAAATAACTAATTTTAAATATTTCCCTTTAAGTACGGGTAATTTACATTTTCTTCGACAGGTATCCCTTAAACGCATAAAACCCGGCTAAATTCAGATAACACTTAAAATGGCAGCCTCCCTTGACTTTTGTTGACATGTTTTCTTAGTCGGCAAATACGATAAAGCAACAAATTTTCATTAGCTATTTATCGTATTTTTTCACGCTATTTTGTACACGATTTAATGTAAATAAGCGGTAACTAGTAATAGTACACTTAGTGATTTAGATAAAACGATGAAATATGGGACTTACGTGTGAAACGTTATGTTTTCTTGTTTTCGTTCACTGCGACTTTTGCAGCCGATAATACAACACTGTACCATTGCTTATAAAGGTAGTGGAGTAAAACCCATTAAATACTTGTATGATTAAGCAGTAATCACAGTCCAAAACGTAATATTTCACGACGACACAAAGAAACACACATTACTGTTTGGCACATACGGTACGTGTCAGACAAATAAAAACACGAACTCTAATAAGGACAGAAAATAGTATACCTATCTCTACCGCACTTAGGAAAACATTGTTTAACTAGCTTGTTCGCTCTTGACATTGACATAAGCATGTCAGTTCTATATCATCCTTTTTTTAAGGTTAGAGCAGTAATACAAAAAGCGTCCTTTTCTAATAATCATTAGGGGCCCAATTAAAAAAGGGTCAACTAGCCTATTTACGTTTACATGACTATTCACTAATTTAACGAACATGGTGGATAGTGTTTTTGGCAAATAGGAAAAGAAGGAAAAACAAAAAATGTTTAATTTGAATTCCTACACCAATCCCATAGACAAATTTATTGAACTAAATATTTCGGCCTCTGTGAATTAAATATTTTCATTGTTTTTGATATGAGTCAAATAGCCTATTCTCTTTACGTTTAGTTCCGCTGTATTATGAGTAATATTAGGGTCGATTTCGTTGTCACAAACTAGACTTAACTAAACGAATGTGTGTATCTATCCTTTTCTAACTTTAAAGAGAAGAAAAGGATAGATACACAATTAAGTTTAGTTTAGTCTAGTTTGAGACAACGGAATCGGCCCTATTATAGCGAAACTAAACGAAATGAGAAATATTTTTTTACACTTGCAACTTACAATACCTACTGACTGACTTTCAAGTCAACCATTTTGAAGTATCATCGTTCTTTCTTGCTTGTTGTCATTTTCTGTTTTTGAATTATTTCCATTATTTTCCAATATGGGTTTAGCGACAATAATTGATAATGAAGCACATTTTCAGAGCGAAATGGCTAATGCTGGGACTAAACTTGTTGTTGTGGACTTTACAGCATCTTGGTGAGTAACAGATAACCTGGCTTATTTCAAAACTATCGAGTCATCGTCCCAACTTTCTGCATGTTGATAATGATTATTAAAAATTTGGCAGGTGCGGGCCATGTCAACGTATTGCCCCGTTCTTTGAACAATTACCGGCGAAATTCCCAAGAGCTGTATTCTTAAAAGTAGACGTGGATAGATGCGCGGAGACTGCGAGCGCTCAGGGCATCAGCGCAATGCCAACCTTCGTTTTCTACAGAAATAGAGTATGTTTCTGTGATAAATTATGTACTAATTAAATTTCAAATTATTACATACAAATTTTAATGTATGTATGTAACAACTGCTTAGACCTATTAAATTCCAATAAGTTAAATTCTATCAAACTCAATTTACTACTATCTTGTTTAGGAAATGAAGTATTAACAATAAAGACTATTAATTTACAATTTAGTATAACCAAAGTTTTCCTAATAAATTTTGTTTTACATTACAGACAAAGATTGATCGATTACAAGGTGCTGATCCATCGTCATTAGAAAATAAAGTTAGGCAATATTACGGAACCGATGAAGCTGGGGATGAAGACAATGCTGTTGCTGGACATGTTTGTACCTTTCCTAATATTCTATTGAATGTATTATTTAAAAAATAATTATTTTAACATTTATAAACAAATAAAATTTTTATGTACTTTCTTACTGCGAACTTCAGTTACTATAATGTAAAAAATTCTAACTTATATTTAATATTTCCTCTACAGATGGATTTAACAACATTCATAACTAAAAGTGAGTGTGAGTGCCTGAATGAGGCAGATGATCATCCGATGGCCCATGCTCTTACTAGTGGAGGGGGATTCCTAGCCAGTGACTGCGATGAGCAACTCATCATAAATATTGCTTTCAATCAAGTAATGACACAAATTTGTTGTTTGCCATAAACATTGTATTCATTCATTACAAAAATTTTGTAAAGTAAAATGACAACAAGAGCTTTTTAATAACTGGAATTAACATGAAAAAAATTCTGCTTCTTCATTTCTAGTTGGTGAAACTGCACTCTTTGAAAATTAAGGCCCCATCTGATAAGGGACCAAAAACTGTAAAGCTGTTCATCAATCAACCAAGAACATTGGACTTTGACCAAGCCGCTGGCAACACATCAGTGCAGGATTTAGAGTGAGTATAACACCAAAACAAATTTTTGCACATCCTTTAATAGTTACATTGTAACTTTGGATGCATTATACAAAATTAAATAATACTTTTCTTTCTTCAATCACAATAAAATGTTGTTTCCTTTTACAGGTTTACTCCCAGTGATTTGGAAGGGAATCCAGTGGCATTACGATTTGTCAAGTTCCAAAGTGTGCAAAATATTCAACTTTTTATAAAGGACAATCAGTCAGGTGCTGATGTGACTCAAATTGACCATTTTGCATTCTATGGTTCACCTATCTCCACTACCAATATGGGAGAGTTCAAGCGAGTAGCAGGCAAAAAAGGGGAAAGCCACTAAACTTGTGCAGGGTCTAGCATTTAGTTAATTGACAATCAGGTTGCAACCACATATTAAAAAAATATCAGTGTAATCGCAATATTTACTATATATGATTCAAGGTATCCAATATATTCAACATTAATTATACCAAAAACAAATTGTTTTGACTTAACTGAAATGAATTCAATCCATCTTTTTTCAATTCATCATTTTGCAAACTGTGTCAAATATAGTTCGTACAATCTAAGATGTACATTTTGACATTTCATACTTTTCAAGCCATATTAACTTTGTACAGGCGTAACTCGCACAATTTCAAATACCTTTACTGTAATTATGATAGAATTATGGAGCTAGTTTTATTTAATTACAAGATGAATAATTTTTTATCACTAAATTTAAATTTATTTCTTCAAAACAAGCAAAATAGCCAATATTACAATATAATTCCATATAAGATTGTATGAACTATAATAATGTATAATTAATATTTTAAATATGTATACTTATGTCACATAATTTATTAAAATAACTATGTATGTAATAAAATATTGTTTTTAAGTGTAAAGGTCCATTCCAAGGCCACAGTTTGTAAAACAGTAATTGAAATATCTGCAATTTGTATATTCAATAAATAAATGGTTATAATGGAATTTTTGTTTATTTCATTCACTTTAACCTAACACACAATTTTTAATATCAGTCTTGATTTAATTCATAAATTTGTATATAGGCTTCAGTGAGGGTAATCATTTGTGGTAATATACTGGTCACATGTAGGTCTTGCATCTCATACCTGAAAAAAAAATATAATTTTATATCACAGCCATTGCAGAGACTTATTTAATATGAGAGGTTGTGATTATTTAAATATAATACACATATTTACCACTGTTGTGTAGGTTTGTGCAACACATGGGCTCTGTAAGTTCCTTTCTCTGGTGTGCCATCATGCACAATATTGCCAACTAACTCATAAGTTGTCTTCCCATTATGTTTAGCTTTCACTTCTGGTGTGAGGATGTCTCCAAAATCAACATTTCTGGAAAAAAAAATCACGACATACATGATCTATCTATATTATATTGATCATAATGTAAAATGTTTGTGCATAATAATAATAATAAATTCTTTATTTCCATAACATTATATATACAGTTTTGGTATATGCTATGGCCAGAATCTCCCAGGAAGCAAGTAAAAATGCTTGTATTGAAAGATGCTCCTCCCATAATCTATATGCATTTGTGTGCAATAAGTAAAATGTTTCAATACTTACTTTACTGGAAAATTAACAACTGTAGGATTTTTTTCAACAAAGAATGTATTCTTGGTAAACCTTTTGATGTATAGTATCAAATAAGGTGGCAGTTGAGTAATCTCAAATCTCTTCATGAAGTTTTCTTTGTATGTTTTATATTCTTTGGATGATTGACCATTAAACTTGGAAAGTAATTGATAAAGATTTACCTGAAAACAGAATAGAGCAATACAATGTTTTAACTAGAACATTATAATAATAATAATAAGCCTTTTATTTGCCAATAATAAATGTTTACATGCATAAATTTTCTAGCATCAGTCCGTTGTGCTATCAGCGTGTCCTATTGACACATAGGCCTCCTCCAGTGTTTTCGAGGTTGCTCTGTCGTTTGCTATTCTAAGCCATAGAGGACCTACAACTTTTTTCAGTTCATCTGCCCATTTTTTGACAGGTCTACCCCTTTTCCTTTTCCCAAAAAGGAAAACTAGAACTTTACACATATAAAATTAAACACTTACCTGAGGTATAATATTTTCTCTGAACTCATCAGTGAAAAGAGGCGTGGGAGGCAAATCGCAAGTAAGGTACAAAAATGGTGATTCTGTTATCATCTCATTATACTCCTCACTAGTTAAGTCCACTTTTGCTGCATCATCTGCATCAGGTGGAGGTAGTTTTCTGAAAAACCAAAATTTAGGATGATTATTATTTAGCTTGAATAAAAGAAATCTATATTAGATATACATTTGGCTTGTGCTCATTATGTAATGTAATCTTTGAATTAATATAAAAATAATTTATCTTTATTAAACAACGAAAATTATTTAAATGACCTATCTGCTTTTTTAATTTCACTATGTCCTACATCAAAATTCAAAACACAATCACCTGGTGTAAATCCTCATATGTCCAAGAAATGATTTGTAAATTATAGAACTATTAGCTTTTTTCGTTCCATTTAAGGCCATATGCAATGAATTCAGAAACCATGACAAAAAGTCAATAGGATCACCTGAAAACAGTATATTGTTTAAAATAATGACAGTAGGGTCATTGATTGTTCATAAGGTTATGTTCTTAATCATTCTAATATTACTTTGTTTTATGAACTGGAACCTCTTCTTTGACCACAATACAACTGCTTGCAACATTTCATGTGGAGACACATGAGCTTTAAAAGCACGGGGATTCCATAGTTTTCGGAGTAATTCACCAAATCTTTGAACCAGTAAGAAAGAGGAATCTCCTGGTGGTCTTTTAACATCTGCATAATTTTCTTCACGGAGAAAGTAATTTCGCAGAGGTCTTACTTGAGACAAGCACTAGAATAAAAAAAAACCTGATATAATTGGATAGAAACATTTTAACTGAAAAGATATAGATGTCTTGTTGCCATAAAATAAGAAAATACACTACACCAAACACATTAAGATGAACTCTGTTTTGGTATTTAAATATACATACATTAGTAAATCAAAGTTTGTACAGTAAGATAGCTTACCTGCAAAATAACATTGCAATAATCGTTAGCCTTAATATTGTTCAGACCCACTATGCCTGGCATGTACATTGTACCATCAATGGCTCTTGACATCTTTGTATCAGTATCTAACTGCTTTATCTGTTCCGTACTGAATATAGGATTCAACACATATTTGATGTCATTTAGAGAAGAATCTAAAAGCATATTAATAAAGTTGATCTTGAATCTTTATTCTATTGATTAATTTAAGAGTGTTTTTATTAATAGAACTTACCAATGACCTCGTAATTGTCAGGTAAGCAATAAAATTTCAATGTATGTAAATTCAGGAATACATGGTGACCATCTGCCACAGAATGTGTATAAGCATGAGTATTGGTGCCTCTACCCTGCAACGATGTACATCAAAAATACAACAAGTTAAACAACATAACTGGTCTATTGTATATATTATAAACATACCTGAAAATACTTCCCACAAACTAGGCAAGCATAAACATTGATTCTTGTTAAGGAGACAGAACATAATTTTTCGAAGTCAAAATCGAGAACATGTCTATTGATTGTGTCTAAGTACGGGCATTGTATGTGTAAGACTTTTGTTATCGGTTCTGTAAAACACCCAAAAAGGAACATTTTAGTCAAACAATAAGATTTATTTATGAACATTTTAGGTTATTTAATACCTGAAATTTCTGGTACAGAATCTCCGACGTTTTTACGTTTTCGAGAGTGCACATCAATTGCCCTATTCATAATGAGTCCGAATATTGACTAATAAATCAATATCTATATGAAAGAAAGGAATATGACAATAAAATCCTAATCCATATATCCACTGTTTCTGTCAAGTCAAACAAACATCGAAAATCGAATTGACAGCGCATCAGCGCACCCTGTTGTTAAATTCTCCCATGTCGGGAAGACAAAGGGAACGGAGTCCATACAGCCAAATCTTCAGTATTTTATTTCTTCAGTAGTTTACATTGAAATGCTTAACATTTCATTCGAGAGTTTAGCGTCAAACTATCGATGACAGACACTGTGTGGTGAAATACCACTTTGATTGTATTTGCAATCTCAATAAGATTGATGGAAAAAAAAATTGCTTCTTCTTCTTCTGGTGGAGTCCGCCAATATCAAGTGTTCTGCATAGACTTTTTGTTTATCCTGATGGAAAATGAAAACGAAATTCTAAACTATTTGACATTGACGTTATTTTGACATTTGAGTCATCCGTTCGTTTTCATTTCTCATTTTATTTTATTCTCCCGAAAATGGCCGCTTCAGGAGGAAATATTGAATGGTCAACCACAGTAAAACCAATTTTAACTGCTCTTTATGGCCCATTTTTTGATAAAAATGATGCCGTTGAGATCATTCTGGCTATAATCAAAAGGTAAGTCCACAATATCTGGTCATATCTAGTGCAAATACATAGTGCAAATTTCACACTATTTGTTATTGTTTTTTGTATTTGTTGTTAAAATAGCATTTGTTCACAATTCACAATAAGATTTTTGCCTGAGATCTGTTCCCAAAGTAATGAAAACCTAGTATAAAAATCCTATAGGACTTCATTGATGATGGGATTGCCTTATAAGTACCTACTTTCTACAATAGAACTCCCAGATTTCGTATTATTATGCAATTATCTCCACCACAAATATTAAACATGATTAAAAAAAATAAAATCTCCAATTATTTGTTAAAGATACCCACTTCTAACCTAAAAAAGAATGAATTGCAAATTCTTATTTCAAGT
Organism: Parapoynx stratiotata; assembly: GCA_910589355.1. Lineage (NCBI taxonomy): Eukaryota > Metazoa > Arthropoda > Insecta > Lepidoptera > Crambidae > Parapoynx > Parapoynx stratiotata. Next base: position 15,081,815 of record OU342459.1, read on the forward strand.
CATATTTTGTATTTTTACAGTGAAAGTGAGTTTCAGAACCATGAAGATATTTATGACTTGTTCTACACTTGTTTTGCTTGTCTCTCTGCACATTTCATCAGCAGTAATGCTAACAACTGTAAGTACCTATATTAAATAAAAATAAAAAATCAAAATGTTATTGAAATTAATTTATTTTATTTATATAATATCGTCTATAATAACACCTTTTATCAAATCCATATTGGATGGGAATGCTTGTTCCATGCTATGAAATCTCAGCTATGGCTCATCTGAGATGAAGTCTATGATGTATGCAAGCTTATAAATTTGTATAATATGACAAATAAACTTCCATATCTGGGTATCATATGTTTGTATTTGTAACATAAACATTCTTTAGGACTCAAACCCTGAAACTCTTGATTTTACCAGTTCAACTAAGTCCAACTGGTACATTTTTGGGTTTCATCAAAACTGTTAGGGCTGAAGACAACTGTTAAAATGACAAGCTAAAGACTAATGGAGGATAAGGTGTAGATATTTACAGTCTCTTGATATAATACTCTAAACTTTCAATAGTAATTCAACCTTAAAATTTAGATTGAAAATTCAAAAATTAATATTGAGTATGATTATGAGGCACATAAACTAAACAACTGTTGACTAATAAATAGTAATTAAATAATTTGTATATTATGCTTTTGTCTGCAAACATTTATTTACTAAGGCCCGAGTTCACCAATAATTGTTTAACCAATGTTTTAGTGATTGGCCGTTCAATTCCGAAACATTGTTTAAATAAACATTCAAATTTTCACTGTTCACCGCAAACATTTTTACCATGGTTACAAAATCGGACGTTTAATGATGAGTCAGAATGAATGAACGAATATTATAAAGATACTTATTTACGAAGCAGCGCTGTCATATTAAACGGACGCAATATACGCTGACATCTGAATTTAGTAGCATAACGTAAAATGCTTCCAATTTGAAATGTGCGATGATGTGGTAAGAACGTTTTACTCGGACGTTGTTCTAATTTTGGTCGGATAACACATTTCGTAACAGTAACTGTCAATGTCAAAAACAAATTCGTGTTGATTTGTTTACATACATTTCTCAACCGATTAGAAGCGAATTCTTTCGAAATTAGTGCTAAAATACCGTGATGTTATTGAAAATAAACGCACTGACTCCACCACATCTCCATAAAGCTAAATTTTGGTAATACTTTTAATGTCAATATATAGTAAATGTAAGTAAAACGGAGGTTAAACGTTGCTGTCAGGCTCGGTTAAGTTGATCGGTTGTTTAAGAGCTGTAATCGATGGTTAACGTGTGGTGAACACAAAAATTGATTTAAACAGCTGTTTATCTTATAATCAGTTGTTTTAAATGTTGGTGAACTCGGGCCTAACACAAATAAATGTTTATATTCCTATGTCAATAAATAGTTTTTGTTTTGATTTGTAAAAATCTTTTAAAATGATTAATCTAAGTAAAATTCATAATTGAAACAATAAAATTTACTCTTTTCTTCTATATCAAATTTATGTTTAAAAAACTGTTGTTTGTTCTAAAGCTTTGAACAAACTACAGTTTTTGCATGCTTGTTAATGAAAAATCTTTATATGACTTGCCTTTGTAATGAAAAATCTTTATATGACATTATATGCATAAAAAGGCGATAATATTGTATTATATTACTGTAGACTACACATTTGAGAGTAAACAAAGTATGATTACAGTCAAATAAATCAAAAATCCTTTACTTTTCAGTACCAAATGAGCATCTAAGTGTAGCCCGTGATGCATTCAGAGTAATTCTTAGACAAATCCTCAAGAAGCTATCTGAAGCTGGTGTGAGCTGCGATGAAACATCTACAACAGCTGCTCCAAATGTCTCTGTTAAACAGGTTGGAGTTTAACATTTTATTTGGCTTATAAAAAAAAAAATTATCCATTCAATTGGCACCCAGCTGCTCTCCATCAAAAAGAATGTTGATTAGAGGAGGAGCTCATTGTGTAACTGATATTTGAGATCTTAGTTGTTTTTAATCCTCTGTTGTAAATTTTTTAATTTATTTTCTATCACAATTATCAGGTAAGTCCTTATGTTATAGATACAGGCTGATGAATACAAATAATCATGATACAATGTGACACCTCTACTGCCAAATAGAAACTCTGGAATTAACTCTAAATTTTCGGTTTTTAGTTGCTCCTGCCTGTCGTGGGGCTCTGTGGTGGGGAAGGAGGAGGCTATCCCCAATCAGACCTAGTAATTCTGACGTCTCTCCTCAAAAATGCTAAACTACCAGCACATATTAGTGTGCCAGGTAAGTCTCTACCCAAATTATAATTCGTCTGTTTTTGCATACAGTTTTATTTAACTTTTTATTGTATTTTAGACTCACAGACCACAACTAAATCCTCGGTCATTCCAAGTCCGATTACATCACTAGCTTCTCAAGCTACGACGGTGGAAAAGCAACCTCCGTCGAATGCTCAGCGCCGTTCTGACGCGCTCTTGGAGCAGCTGACTTTGCCATTGAGAAATCCCGTGTCTTCGGTGACGTCGTACCATGCTCAACCATCCGCTGCTGTCATGTCGCCAGGAAGCAAGGATAGCTTAGAGAGTGCAAAAGATGGGAATACTGCACAACAGACCTCAATCGACATGAAGGTAAGTTTTCCTTGTTTAATTATTGTACTAATGGCACATTACAAGAAAAAACAAGAAATTGTTGATGAGTATGTATACCTGGGGCAAGTAGTCCAACTAGGTAGGTCAAATTTCCAGAAAGAAATAAATCAGCGAATCCATCTCGGCTGTGCAGCGCCCGGGAAGCTAAGCAGCGTATTCTCGGCTCATCTACCTTGATGACATAGACCAGTGACGATGATACGGCACTGAGACGTGGCCGCTTACAATGGGCCTCGAGGTCAATCAAAGGACAATAGAGAGGGCTATGCTAGGAGAACTAAGCTCACCGACATAGCCCACAGGATTGCGAACCTTAATGGCTGTGGCAGAGAAAATTGCTCATAGAACTGACGGCCGTGGGGCGCAGTTTCTCGAGTGGCGATCAGGTACTGGGAGGCGCAACGTTGGGAGGCCCCCCAACGAGGTGGACCGACAATCTGGCGAAGGCCGCAGGAAGTCGCTGGATGCGGGCGGCGCACTACCGGTCGTTGGGGGATTGCTATGTCTAGAAGTGGAAGTCTATATATAGCCTGATGGTTGAACATTGAAAATTGATGAAAATTGATAGTGTGGATGGATCTAGAATGCGAGAAAGAAGCGAGTGCTGTGATGACAAGTAACAACGGAAAGATGCAAGACATGTACAGGAGTAAATGTAACAAAATTGAAATATATTTTTTCAGAAATGGGTGGCATCGACTTGCGCCTCTTTATTGATGGAATTGCGTGCTGGGTCAACAATTCTTAAAGTTTGTTCGTCACTGCCTTGCCTCCAGCGTTACTTAAATCGCTGGCAAAACTCAAAGGAATCTGCAATAGCACCGCAGTTTAATTCTGATGCCTCACTGTAAGTCTAAACTAACCCCTTTATTCATAAACGCTTTTAAGTTTTAAGCAACAGTTTTACTATGGTTAAACAATTGCTTAAAATTTTAATAGCGTTTGTGTATATATTTAATCATCATTTTATAAAATCCATTATGTTTAGGAGAAATAAAACTTGTTCAAAACTCCAAAACTAGAATTTATTTTCTTTAAAATATACTAAACAACATCAAGATTTTAGTGTATGTTGTTATTTTAATGATTGTGTTCTTAAACAGCCTCCATTTTCTGGTGAACGAAGTCCACGTCTGCCGACTAGCGCTGTCGCTGCCGTGCCTCGAACCTTTCACACCCGAGCGCATCTCGACGCTCAGCGACGTTAGCACCGCTTGGTTGCTCTGCGCTACTGCTCAGGTACATAATTATTCATTCCTTATATATCTCATGATATCTTTAATATTGGGGAAAAATATTTATGTAAATATTTAGGAATGGTCTTTCTATTCGAACATTCAACAACAACACCCTCCTCTTCTTTAAATTTTATTATCTTATCTTAGGCGTCGCTTCACCCTAAAGATGAAGAAAGCGAGCAGCAGACTGCCACATTGGTTGAAAGCGCTCTCAGTCTCTACAATTCTGTTGGGGAAATATTCAAACAATCGACTCGTGCAGGTGGTTATGTAAGTGATATTCAAAGTACTCTATTAAACTTTACATAGGAACTACACATTTTATGATTCACTCATTAATGCTGCTCTGTCTGCGAATTGAGTAATGGGCGTATATCAGAACTGTATATCGTCGCGAGTAGTGCAAATCCGCGAATCTAGGATACGTTAAGTCCGCGTATCTGCAATAGATCTAGGTTTACAGGGGAAGGTTAAAACTTAAAAGGTTAAAATCTTAGCGCGGATTGCTCGTGAAAACTCAAGTTAGCTAAATTTGTCAGATACGCGGAATTATCCATTTGCGGCGGATTTGCACTATTCCCGGCAATATGCAAGTCTGTTACTGCACCTATCTACTACTATTACCAATTTTATTCAACGAATAGAATGATTGACAACCTCCGTGGTCGAGTGGTCTGTTCGCCGGTCTCAAGGCGTCGCCATCTCGAGAGGTTCTGGGTTGGATCCCGGTGGGGGCAAATGTTTGTGCGAACAGGCATTTATTCTCCAGTCTTGGGTGTTTATATATGTATATTATATTCAGAATATTTATATGTATTTATCTATGAAATATATTTGTCCGTCATCTGGTATCCATAACACAGGCATTAGATGTCTAGTATGGGCCAGTTGATAGGTGTGAATGTCTGAAGATATTTATACTTTATTGCACATAAAAAACTCACGACGTATAAGTGGCGGCGACATCGCGAACAATTTGTCTGGAACAAACAATACTTTAAATCTTCGATCGCTTCCTTCAGGTATATCAGAACCACCTTATGATCGGCGGGTGGGTGCTCCTCTGCGGGCTACATCACGCGCTGGCCGGCGCGCCGCCCGCCGCCGCGCCGGGGAAGAGCCCCGCCAAGACCCCCTCTAGACCCTACAATCTTACCAAGATGTACGTATAATAAAACCGCTTTAAGAGATTAGGTAATAGTGTTCTGGTTCAAAATAGTGTATAGCTGAGTCATGTGGTAGCCCTTGGGTGTCGTAAAAGGCGACTAATGGACTTTGAACTGCACAACCATCCAATAGCTTATAGCGGCGACAGGCTCACCACCTGTCACGCTGAGCATATGTGCAGTCACTGCTTGGTGGAGCGAGGACTGTGGCATTGGACTGCTTTCGCGGTGCTTTTGCCTAGTCTTTGTCTTACCCTTAGTTGATAGTAGTCGTGATTATATGTATGTATGTAGCTTATAGCTTTTCTCTTTTAATTTCGTTTTTTGGTATACTTTTATTGAAGAAAATAATATAAATAATAAATATGACTTAAATTAAAAAACCCGTCCACATGATTAATTTGGTTTTCCTGATATGGTATATCTAATGCGATCACTAAATGACCTATAGACTAAGATATTACACTTGTTGAGTTCCGCAGAGTTGAATTTTATGAAGATTTTTATTTATAACCTTTATTCAGATAATTTACAATAATTTAATACAATCTTATCTACATTAATATTTCTATTACACATCTGTGTGCCTCAGGGCAAAGGCCTCCCCCAATTTTCTTCATTTTTCTCTGTCAAAAGACGTGTCTACACTATGTTTTCCCAGCCACTTCAACTATTTCAACCACCCAGCGTCTACATTTCTGCCTCCGCTTCTTTTGTAGTGTGTTGGGAACCACGTTGTTATGATTTTTCTGCATTCGTCTGGTAGCAGAAAAATACGTGCCAGAAAATATTTCAAAATGAAAGAGATCGTTTTGTACTCCTCTAATAAACCTGTAACTGTTTGGTGTAGGCAACAGGGGTTGGGTGGTGTATGGGTGGCGCTCGGCGGGCGCTGCCTCGCGTGGGTCGGCGCGCTGCTGTCGGACGCGCGGCTCGAGGCGCTCAGCTGCGGCGCGGCCTCGCCCGCCGGCGCCGCGCCGCTGCACGTGCTGGCGCAGCACACGGCGCACCAGCGGGAGCTGCGGCTGGCGCACGCGGCGCCGCTGCACCAGGTGAGCGAGGCGCTCTGTGTAGAAGCACAGCCGCGAGACAGCTGTGCGCGGGGGATGCACAGCTAGAGCTATGCGATCTATACAGGGGCGCGCGGTGATGGGGGAGGCGCGTGATGCATCCATAGCAGGCATCCATAGAACGCATCCTAAGCACACATCATTCCATACAAAAGTCATAGCTTAGTTGAACTAGTTTTCACGACTGCTATGCTATTTAGACCAATGGACATGATTAGTGGACAGAATATATCTGGTAGAAAAGCACCCTTACGCATGAAACATTTGGCGTGATATCCACATATTAAGGTATTATAACAGTGAAATGGCACAGTTCTATTCTTTGCCTGACACAGATTCTAGGCAGGTATTTGAATCAAATCAAATCTTAGATCGTGAAGTGTATTTTAAAAGAAGAGGATGTATTGACCTATCCCATAACACAAGAACGCATCAACAACACGATTGTTTATCCTTAGCTCCTGGTGGCGCTAGGCGTGGTGTGTTACCGCAAAGCAACGAACCTGAAACGCGCAGTGGTTCAAAAACAACACCAGGACGCCGACCCCGATCGCTCCGACTCCACCGTCTATTTCCAAGACATGATTCTCTGCTCTGAGGACTCTGGGACTGATGACGGTGAGTAAAACTACTACTACCGGTTATAACTGAAAGTCACTGGTCAAAATCTTCTTAGTCCTTCGAGCCGGATATGACTTAAGACGATCCTTAACATCTTTTTGGTCCTTCAAGTCATATCCGGCAACAAAAAAGTGGTTTTCAATTAATTGAATGTTTATTTAATTGCATATCCGTTTTTTTTTATAAGTGTAGCAATAACAAAACCAACTCTTATACATACGAGTACATTACGCTATTTTTGTCACTTAGCTAAAAAAATCTAGGTATGTTTGGAAACGATAATCTTTGTGATGTGTTATATGAAAAGGAAACGGATGCTGAATTCACTTAATTGCTAAGTCTGCAATTTTTTCCTTCTATGCCTAAAAGGAAGGAACCCATGTCTATTCTTTCCTCCTTCTCTTCTGTCACTACAGAGGAGACAGAAGTGACGTTTTAAAGCAGGCAAGTGGCGTATTCAATCTTAGACCAACAACATTATGGTCAAACGCAAATTCTTCCAACAATCTTTAGCACGTAAATTACAACCCCCTTTAACCAATCCCTTTGTCCAAGCAGACAGCGAGCCCCTATTCGGTCTGTGGTTCGAATCAACGTTGGTGGCGCCGGACGCGTCAGACAACAGCGGGTTAGTCCGCGCCACCAGCGATGCGCAGGACAGCGACGCAACGTCCAGACCGCATCAAGCGATCGTGCCTGATAAGACGGAGCCTTACTCCGTGAGTGAAATTTGTTTTCTCTATAATCTCTTTATATCTATAATCAAGTTGAAAAACTAAACATGGACCATTATAGTAGAACTTTATAGTGTAATTAATAGTAAGTTACCTTATTTTAAATATATACGTTTTAAATAAGTAATAAATATCTTCAGACGTTCACACCTATCAAATAGACCCATTTTAAGCAACTTATGCTGCTTGTGTTACGGATACTAGATGACAGATAACGGATTTGATAAATAAATACATATTAATATTCAGAAAATATACAATACATATATAAACATCCAAGACTGGAGACCGAATGCCTGTATTTATCACACAAACATTTGCCCCCACCGGGGATAGAACTCAGAACCTCTCGAGATGGCGACGCCTTGAGACCGTACAGACCACTCGACCACCGCGATCGTCAAAAACTTTTTATTTTGATAGGTAACATCTATCGATTTTAATTGTGTGTTGGAGACTCTAAATTGGAATATCAATGTAAGTGACTTCTTGATTTTGGTCGAAATATCCTAATGACAAGTTGTCTTTTTTTTCTCCTCATGTATGAGGAAGGCCTGTCCCAGCAGTGGGACGTATATAGGCTGATGACGAAGTTGTCTTTAATCATAAATTATAAAAAAACTCTTTCGGCTGTAACTTTTGTAACGAGGTTTTCCAAATTTCTTATTTGAATTATTCCTCCACAGTACATAACACTAGCAACAGAAGTGTTCACTCTTTTGACGGAGGAGATAATAAGCGAGGGTTCTGAACGGCTGGGCCCGTCGTCTCTGCAACTGCATGAGGCCCATCAGGCCCTATTGGCAGCGCTCGCCAAGGATCTTGACCGTGAGACTGCTAGAACTGATACTGGTAAGTAAAGTTTGTCAGATTTCCTGGCTGAATTACTCAAACAATTTTGCACTAAAGTGTAAAGAATTTAGATTGAAAATTATTTGTAGAAGTTTTAAAGGTAGGCTAACATGGTTTACTATTATGTTAACCTACAAAATGTTATTGTTCCTATGTACTTCCTGAGCCAGGTTGGTAGAATTTTACGACTGTTCGCATTTATCACTCGTTTCCAACTCCATGAGCACCTAATCAGTGATCCAAAATGCTTCATTACATTAACTCTTAATTTTTGGGTATGCACATGTAATGAGGAGGGAGATTGATCATGTCACCAGGAAAGTTATGGATTTGAAAGTGGATGAAGACCAAAGAAAAGATGGATGGTTTATGTGAATGATGATATGATGAGGATGTGTTTAAGAAGAAGACATGTTGCGCCGACCCCAAATAGAATTGGGAACAGGGCAGGACAAAAAAATCATTGTTTTACGATTTTCAAATCTCGGGAAATCATACAACTCTTAACTATTACATTTTTAAAAGTTGTGTGTTTAAATTCAAACATTTAAATCATAGTTTTTTTATTTTATCGATTTACTCAAGCAATAAAATTTTGATATTTTAATAAATGTGGATAATCTACATAGGGACCATCTCCGCCTGCTTCGGTGCCAGACTAGGTGCATTGTACGCGTCGTTTAGCTCCGCTCTAGTGCGGTACATGCACAATCTGACTGGTGCGCCTGCGTTCGCGTCCCTCCAGCCAGCGCTACACCAACAGCTGATCACCACTGGCTCGGAGAGGACTAACATGACTCCTTTACAGGTACTGAGTTCATTAAGGTAGATTGATAGATAACAGTTTATTGTGTACACCAGATAGGAATTTGTGCATTAAATGCGGTAAGGTGTATAGTCCATTTTTTAATTAGTCTTAGTGATTTGACAGTTGTAAATTTTTAATGAGCGTCAGTTATTTTGTAATATCTAAGGTTAAATGTGCTATTAAATCTAAAATCAAATCAAATCAAAATAATTTTTTAATTATTCGAAGTGAAATGTTCAGTGAAATGTTATTTATTAAACCTTTTATGTCCTAAACAAGGTACATATGGCGGACATAACGACAAATATCGTTATCTACCAGTCAACCATAGGTTAAGCAGAGATGGAATATAATTTAGTAGCCGTAGATATTTAAAATTTCTTAACCATTTAGTAGCCGTAGATATTAAAAATTTCTAACTCTAAATGACACTTCAAACAATTTTTGTTTTTATTTGGAGCTTTGTTTTGGGGGAGAAATCCTCCCAAGGGTCTTATTCTACAGGCGTGGCGATTGCTCGTTTCCCCAATAAAAAAACATGGTAATAACTTCTATTAAAACCAAGCTCCCATAATAACGCCTTTCATTTTGCATATATTGACTGTAGCCATGAACATAGGCGAAATGGTTTTATATTGAACTTCTATGGCAATTGATGCATATTTTTTCATTAGGTGGGACCTCGCGTAGTGAAATTACTCGGAGGTATGGTGCTAAGCAAGGCGGCAGCTGAGCGGGAAAATAGCATCTTAGCTATGTGGCATAAGGTCGTAAATACACTGCAGGAGTGTGCGCTACAAGCACAACCTTCGCAAGACCACGACTATGAAGGTATGTAGGACTTTTGGCGCCTAAAAAAAAAGCAAAATTTCAAGTAAAATCCAGAATTATCAAATTTTTTTTATTACAGACTTGAATGTGGAACACGCTCAACTGTTGGTGTATCTCTTCCATTCCCTGACCCTCATGCAGAAGAAATCTGTATTGTTGATGACCTCGAATGCTATTATCAAAGTAAGGCGCATACTGGACTTACCTAATAAAATACCCATATACTATATACTGTCATTCATCAGTCATTTTTGCACCTAATATCTATCTAATTAAGGTTGAATATGTATTATCCAATTTCGTTATTATTGTATCTGATGTGAAAACGTTATTTTATTCACTGATTAAATCGTTATTTATAGGTGGTAGAGACTTTAGCTTTGAGTGATAGAAAACGAGCCATGACCTTGGCGCCCCATCAGCTAATGCTCAGCACCCGACTTATGCTTTTACTTGAATACCTCATGAGGCACTTATACGACGCGCCACAAACATTACTACAGCAGGTAAATAATATTTGTTTTCAATATTTTATCTTTACTTTTGATCAGAGTCTTAACTACTTGTTCTATTTTAGATCGAATGGAACCTTGTGATAGCACCTGGTCTCGCGCAACCTTCGTCAGATAGTGCAAGTAATGGTGCTAAGACCACCACGGATAGCGGGCAACTCAAGTCACGGATTTATTGTGAAGTGCCACACATAGAGCAGGCTTACAGACGGCTGTCTCAAGACGAAACATCGATGCGGCCAAAGTTCTACGCTTTGACTAATGCTGAGATCAATAACCAGGTTGGTAATGCAGCACCAATGAGATGTTAAAATAATACTGTAGCAAAAAGTAATAGAAATGTCTATTAATATTTATTGACTAATTACGTGTTCGTTAGCTTTTTGGTCTTTAATTTGCGCTGACAAGATTAAGAACACATAAATATCATACAATGCATGTCACAATATTGTAAAATCATTATTATACGACGCATGTGATAATCAGTGATCAGAGTAGGTTAGAGCTATTTAGGTTCATTGACCGCAAACGTTAATATGGATATTCATTGGGATTCCGTAGTTATAGTTTATTTAAAAAAAATACTAAATTTATATTCTATAGAAGTTATTTTGATTTTGAGTAATTATTTAGGCCAGTTATGTTTTTACTTTTATACGCACTATTTGTCATTTGATTTTTCTGTTTCTATACCATATTAAAATGTAACCACCACAAACTTCAGAATCATTCAATCCAGAGATCAGCTATACAATCTACCCAGCCAGTCCATATTACTCGTCTTCCTGATAATCATACGCCTTACCTGGCGTGGTGATGAGATAAGGTAGAAAATCATTGCAAACGATTTAACATGGTACTCTTTACTCATCAGTGTAAGCGCGGCCGCAGACCTAGAATGTGTTGTGGAAGGCAGTTATAGTTAATTTAAAAAAAAAATACTAAATTTAAAGAAAACACATTAGTCTTGCCTATCATTATTGTGATTTGCATTATCATACTTTTCAGTTCAATTAATTTTTATTTGTCGTCCTTCAGGAAAATCCCAAGTTTGACGGGTTAGCATGCAACTTCGTGCTGGGCACGCCGCACAAACTGAAGTATCCCCTACTATTGGACGCTCTGCTGGCGCTACTCAACGCGTCGTGCGTGTGCGACAACCCACAGTATCACACATCGCCGACGGCGCTCGCTGCCTCGCATTACTGCTTCCAGACTGCTTGGAGGTAACCTTTGGGAAAGAGTTTATATCACTACTTCTCTCAGGATTACAAATTGTGTAGATTAATGAAAGTTGTCTCATGAGAAAGGCATAAAAAGTTTTATAGTGGATTATCGAAGCATCGTCATTCAAAAGAGCCAAACCACCTTAATTATGAGATATCTTTTGCATTATTATTTTGCATATTATAATTCTATATGCAGTCTTCATTTTACTAGAGATGTGTGAAAATTATTGAAAAACCCCCAAGGAGTAGAATGAACTAAGATTCCTCTAAAGTATTGCTATTCTAGTATCTTCAGATATGCTGTATTTTAATTTCCGTTACTCTAAAACATTCTCTCGTATTTCTATATAGGCTTGTGATGAGTATGCCGCCTGCCACTCCACACATGGATAAGTTGCAAGCGGGAATAACCGCAGACCTCCCATCACCGCTACCCTTACACGCCGTCATTTGGGCGCCTAGAGCAGACAACAAAAAGGTTTTCAACCCCTGGCTTAAGGACGCTCTCGTCAAACAGGGCATGTATACGCAGGTAAGCTCTTAAAATATGAGATATATACGGAAATGTAGCTTAAATACTGTCTATTGGTGACTATTTTGCTGGGTAAGAAATTATTAGACCAATCTTTATTTATTTATTGCATTATAATGTACATACAATAGGTCTTATCAGGTAAATTTTGACAACATTATGAACCCTGTCGGGCACTGCAAAATTGACAAATGTAATGAGAGGAGGATACTTTCCATTGATAATACTATTTTAACATTTATAATTGGTAGGACTAAATAGACTTTGCATTTTTATTATTTGTACATTCTTTGTTGTAGTACGCGGAAAATCTTCTGGCAGGAGTGAGTACGGCATGTGATAATATCAAGTATACAGCATGGCTAGCATCTGAAACCATCAAGCATTTGAAACAGAATATTACACGTAAGTTTGGTGATAGCGTTAAGTTGGTATATCATTTATATTTTATGTACAGTCGTCAGATAATGTTTACCACTCTAAGTATCACAATTGCTTGCATACATTGAAGTCAAAAAAGTCGAAATCACGAAATGTCTATTAATTTCGTATCAATTTGATTGATTATAGATTATACCTATATTTTTTAATAACACGAGAATCCATCGACGACATTTAGACGTGTATCGATAACTTTTTAAAGAAAACTTTTCTTTAATATTTCAGTTTTTTTAATTATAAATAATTTTAAAATAGAAACTCAAACAATCTTTGTTTTAGTAAATAAAATTTTGTCATCTTTTAAAATTTCTTATTATAATTTCACTTTTGTCCGAATGACGTTCCAACAAATAATAATTTTGGATAACTGTCATTTCTTTATTTGTCTTTTCCATACTTCATATTGTGTATTAATTTTCAAAGGGTAATAAATATGTCATAGACTTTATTGAAAACAAAGTGATAAAGAATCTAATTACATTTTCTGTCATCTGATAAACATTTTCTTACCGCGACCGTACAGGTTTGTTTATTTTTAATTTTTGTGAACAGCAAGCGGTCTTCCTTCTTTGCTGGACGTCATATCATGCGATTCGGCTCTGGTGCGGCTCAAGATGTGTCTCAGCGACACCACGTCGGCGACTGAGGCACACCAGTTCATGCCCGATTTACTGGAGCTGTTAGAAACAATCGTTGAGTGTTGCCGGTGAGTTTGATAATAGTTTTATTTTCCTCAAGATATTATAATTATAGACATTATTTGCAGAGGCGCGGAATATGGCAGTGGACTGCTTTTGCGGTGCTTTTGTCTAGTCACTGACTAACCCTTGAGCAGTGTTGCAACAGAACTCTGTTTCTGCTTCCGCTTCTGCAGAAGTTCCGCAAGCTTTTTCACTTCTGCTTCCGTTTCTGGTTCCGTAAACTTTATAACAGAACAGCGAGAGAAATGGCGCACGCGCGCGCTGATTATGACCTATGCACATGAACATGTCCCTACAAGTTCGTTTGTTTATACGTTATTTTAATAATTTATTGGTTCATTCTGTGCATCACCTTGCCTCGTGCGTGACGTTTAGCGTAATTGCGACTCGCGTATATCTTCTATATTGTTTTTTTTTCATTGTTTTATTACCACTGAGTTTAGTTTGGTGTGCAGTCTTGAGGGATAATAATCGTGTTTATATGTATGTATGTAATATTTGTAGTTAAGTCAAACAGGTAGTCAGCTATAGAAGTTATTTTCATTTTGAGTAATTATTTAGGCCAATTATGTTTTTACTTTTATACGCACTATTTGTCATTTGATTTTTCTGTTTCTATGCCATATTAAAATGTAACCACCACAAACATCATCATCATTCAATCCAGAGATCAGCTATACAATCTACCCAGCCAGTCCATATTACTCGTCTTCCTGATAATCATACGCCTTACCTGGCGTGGTGATGAGATAAGGTAGAAAATCATTGCAAACGATTTGACATGGTACTCTTTACTCATCAGTGTAAGCGCGGCTGCAGACCTAGAATGCGTTGTGGAAGGCAGTAACTCGAGTAACGCAAGCGCTCCTCTCAACGCGTCAGACATAGCAGTGTGGAATGCGCGCTTGCGCGTGTGTGGAAGTTGGGGCGGTTGCGGGGAGGGTGCTCCGCCCCTCGCCGCGTGGTTGCGGGCCCACCTGCCGCAGCAGGCCACGGCCGCGCTAGACAGGCTCGCCTCGCCGCCGCCACTGGCTTGCATCAACCTGGTGAGTCGTCTAGGAACAGAAGTCTGGAGGTCATCAGCCTATATACGTCCCACTGCTGGGACAGGCCTTCCTCATGGAGAAACACATGAGGAGTATGGGCCGTAACACCACCACGCTGGCCCAATGCGGGTTGGTGGGTAGAAACGGTCACAAATGCGACCGGGACCAACGGCTTAACGTGCCTTCCGAAGCACGGAGGAGCTCGAGATCACAAAGTCTTGGTCACCCATCCACGGCCTGACCATGGCGAAGGTAGCTTTGTTTTCGATCGAAGCCAAAGCGCACTGACCACTACGCCACCGAGCTCCTCTTCAATCAGTCTGGAGGTGCAATGTTATAAAAGAAAAATACTGCAAGTGATCTTTATGTCATATATTTCCTTTTTTTTTTCAGGCCTTCTACGCATCCCACATCATACCCTCTGAAAGTGCAGTGCTGAACCTTGTGTCTGCCCATTGCGATCTTATCAGCGCTAACAACAAATATTCTATTGGACCTTCTCTGATGATGCTAGCGTACTCCGCGGCCAAACTACTTGAAATTGGCGCTAGCAAGCTCGCTGACAACCCTGACCTCATGCATAAAACACTTGACTTGGTTATACCAGCCCTGGTGAGTTCATTAAATGTGTTATGCGATTTTAAACCATATAACAATGATGTTATAATCTAAAATAACTTGGCAAATTTGTACAAATGAACTTATTGAATTATTTGCGTTCCAGACGGACGGTCGACTAGAATTTATGTCAGAGTCCCTAGCTGTAACGCTCAATACTCTGGTACCTCAAACACAGAAGGCCGAACAACTTATACATGAACATATTCTCAAAACTACATACATCGTGCTTGTAGATAATTTACAGCCCTCTACTGAAAAAACACTGAAACACTTGGTAAGTTTAATACTTTTATTGGAAGGATTTCAAGGATTTTCCATATTCCACTTTTACGAATTTGCTTTTTTCCCAAGGTTAAATATTGGGAGAAGATATTAGACCGACCAGCGGGAAGACTGGCATACGAAAGTGTGTTTGCTGATAATTCTGGATTTTCCCTTGGAAAGATTCTATTGTCAGCGCCGAACGCTAGAATTACATACGCCGAAAGAGTGATCAAGTAAGTTTTCAAATTATTCTTTTTTGAGAAAATTATTTATATAGCAATTATTTAATTGTCCAAAACTTCCTTTGTAGGCTCTTCATTAAAATATTCAATGGCTGTGAAAGTAGTGAATTGAATAGTTCTCTATGCATATCGGTATGCAAGTTCATTGGAGTTGCTGAACAGCAGAAGCTCTCAAGCCTCCTATCTTACATCTGCCTGAGATCACCTGGTATGTAATATTTTCTACCTTACTTTATTCAAAGTTAATTGTACTTATTGTTATTTCTGAATCAAGTCTTAAAGGTATGTGTCTAATCAATGTCTTTGACCACTACACCGGAACATGATTAGACCGTTATGTTATTTTTATTCATTTAGACACACAACATAATACAGTTACATGGTTCATATAATCAATTAGGTATAAGTATAGGGTACAGACTGTACTCCAACAACATGCGTCCTAAAATTAACAATTGTTCTGTGAAACAAATTTTAGACATAATTGACTTATGTTGATAAATGATATATTTAAAAATATATAAATATGTAATTATATAAAAATATAGGTATACTATACAGTGACATAGACAACACATATTATTATGTTCAACCTTACATAGAAAACTAAAAATTCGTGATTTGTATATGTATTAGATATATAGATATTATAGATATATATATAATAGATATTATATGTATAAATATTACTTAGTAATATTGTAAACACTCCTTCTGATCACCTCCCAATCTCCCATACATTAATATAAAAAGATTTTTTTGTCTAAAACTCATCTAGCACTCTGTCATGATACGTTCCGCTGTAGTGGCCAGATCCCTAAAATTTTATTGTTATTTCTGAGGTATAAAAATTTAAAAAACTGGTTTATATCTATTTGGGGAATAAAAATGATTCTTTTATTGTTGTTCTTATCAGCATCCTCAAACGGGGCTGCGGGAACAGCTAACGGCTCCCCAATAGACACAGAGCTACCGACGCCCACGTCGTCGGCCCCCGAAGCCGGCAACCCGGCGTCGCTTGCTCTGCGTAACGCTCTACGCACCTTTTTGCGAACAGACAGCGACACCACGCAGCGAAACGAAGCGGCTGCGCAGCGGGCCGACCCAGACTTACCCGTCTTTGATGCGCCGTAAGCACTATTGATAATTCTCTTGAAATATGCTAATAGAAATATATAGTATGTTTTTTTTATATTATAATATAATTTTTTTTTCACAGTTCGCCCGCACCCCGGCCTCAATCTGACACAACTCAACAATCAGGTAAATTTTTTTCGTGTATGCTGTAAAGTCCCTACTGGCAATCTGCAGAAACATGCGGATTTCAAACTACACTCGCTGATAGACAGAATGTTCTTATATTGGGGCAAAAATACACTGTTCTCATTTTGCGTCCAAGAGCCTCAATAGTAGATCTCCTGATATTATTACTTTAAAACTATAACATTTTGGTTATAATTCAGAAACATGTAGCTGGTCGGAAGGCAGCAAAGAAAATGGCACTGCCCCGGTCCCTGCGGAGCTTGCGCCCGCGCCACTCGCCGACTCGGCCAACGACAACGCTGCGCTATTGGCCGCGCTATGCAAACACATTGTGATGCATTGGTAACAACTGTTTAATCATATACTGATGAGCTTCTAAACGCTTACATTACATACTACAATTTTATCAGTGAATTACTTAATCGAAATTGACTCCTCTCCAGTGAATGAAAATACAATCTGGCTATCTTCTATAGTGCTTATTAAATACCAAATTTGTATCATTTTCATTATTATAAACGTTAAGAATATAAAAAATAAACATTGTTTATTCTCTTTCTGGCAAACATACAATTTTGTGAGGATTCATAATTCTCCTCATATGCAGTTATATGAGAGATTAGCTTTTATTTACAGAACTTGCAAGCTCCATGAGCATAAAATGCTAATACCCATAAATTTTATCTAAAACATGGTTTAACCCAAATTGGAAATAAAACAACATTTTAAATATAAATTCATTATCGTCTTTTTTGGAAGACGAGGCTTATTATAATTCCACTTACAGCGGTGAAGATGTAAGCGAACGTATGCTGTCCACAATGATCGTGGTGTGCGGCGAGAGCGCGTGCTCCCCGCTGCTCTTGCGAGAGATGTGTCGTCTGGCGGACGCACACGCAGGCTCCGACCACCGCCAGCTGTTCCCGGCTGCAGTTTGCTGGCTTGCTGCATGGTGAGTAAAGAATTGCCATTGCCAATCTGTGACTCAAGGGAGATTTTGGCGGCATTTGACTATGGTGGGCGTGATTTTTCTTTCAATGATTGTAATATGGTGTCTGAGTGGATATTGTTACGTAAAATCAGTGTAATTTTGTGTAATAAATGATTGATGTGCAATGTGGAGGATCATTGAAATAACCGTCAAGTGGTGTGAAAAGTGATGAGTTTTTTATCGTGGTAGTCCATCTCATCGTAGTAGCACCACATTGTCTAATATCGACCATTTAGCGCCAAACACTCCAAAGACGCATTGAAATGTATTACACTTGCATTTCAATGCAAACACTGAAGACATAAAATTACGAAAGACTGTATGGGCTTAGATCCCCTTGCTTTCCCAGAAAGGGAAAATTTACTAAAAAAAAATCTGTAATTCAAACCAAAATCCAAACGGCCAGGACAGATGTTACATACCTCTAAATTGAATCTCTCTCTCCAAACCTCTGAAGCTCTAGTACTAGCACCCCTTACCCCTTTTATGTAATGCGAACGAAACCCCGAGATACTTAAACCCAATTCAAGTTTTTTTATAAAATAGTAAATATACTGTTGCTTCTTTATAGTGTGGACAATTTGAGCAGCCAAGATGTGCTTGAGAAACTAGAAGAGGGTCAAGTGGACAGCAATTTGGCGCCACAGATAGAATCCGCTTGCGTCCTCCTTTCGTACCTCACAGATGCCTTACATGCTATTAACACTTCCCAGCCACACAGTAAGTAAATTAAATATCTATTTAACGTAAATACGCAATTTTCCAAAAATACTTTGTGATATTTGACTTTATTTAGTATGTGACAAAGTAGAATTTCGTCCCACAGTATGGCGCTCTGTAAGTCCAACATGGGAATCTCCCTCGGACCTTGGATTTGATTTTGACTACACTGATGAGCAACAAGACGATGACGATACTAGCGCCGATGATTCCGTAAGTATAAACTGGTTTTCAAAAGCTTTTCATCATGACAAACAAATTACGTGCCAATGTTATATATCTCAGTAAGATAGTTATGATTGTATTATAGTTATATCTCTAGGAATATAATTATATACCGGAACATACTTATAATAGTGAATTGAACTGCAAAGAAAAGGGTCGCTTAGAATGTGATAGTCCTTGTATACTCAGATTTTTAAAACAATGGAGCATTTTAGGGATAATTTAAAATATTGTTGTGCTTTTAACCAATTGATGTTGTTCACCCAGAAATCTAACGAAAATTATCTTTCTTTTATATTATTTTTAAATGATTAATGATTGAAATGAAATTATAAAGAAAACATTTACTTCAAATAGTTATAATTAACACGTTTGTTACAATATGACTACATTTACTTTGAATATTTTGTTAGTAGATAAACAAGTCAATAATGTGTACGTACTAACGAAAGATTTTAAATCTAGATTTTAAGTCCAGAAATAAAGGACGTAAAAATAAAGGAAGAATTAAATATGATTGGACAAACAATGGATTCAATTCAGATTCAATAATAAGAATAATGAATCTCTTTAGTATAACTATGTTTCGGTATATAATTATATTCCAAGAGATATAACTATACTACGGATATATCTATCATATGCATATACATTGGCACGTAACGGACAAAATTATTTTGTAAGATCGAATTTTCGATATCAGCTTGCTTAAAATACGTTCATATTGACAGCTATAACACATCCGTTTCATCCTACAAAGGTATTCCTCCCCCAGGATGAAGACGCAATGCTGCAGTACAAGCTATGCACGTTCACGGTGACGCAGCGCGAGTTCATGAACCAGCACTGGTATCACTGCCACACGTGCAAGATGGTGGACGGCGTGGGCGTGTGCACAGTGTGTGCGAAGGTCTGCCATAGAGGACATGACGTATCCTACGCTAAGTTCGGCAACTTCTTCTGCGACTGCGGTGCCAAGCCCGACTCTAGGTGAGTGAGTCACATTAACCGTTTATATCAATGTTATTAAACTTACACTACAGCGATATACAAGATACCTATATTTTTTACTCTTTTAAAATATCTGTGCAATTTATATGTTTTAAAAGTGCCGTATTTGTGTCGTCGTCATTTCCGTTCCCTATTTTTAAATGTATTTGGTGTCTGTGCCATATCTGACTTATCTTTTCCGTTTTACTCTATCTCTCCATAAGTACCTCAATCCCTCCCTCCCTAATCATGTCTTCGTTTTCACAATAAATTTTATTATTGAAAATTTAAAGAAGAAGTGTAGTGTAACAATTTCCGTACATTTGCTGCAGCTGCCAAGCGCTAGTGAAGCGTTCAGTGGCGCTGGGCGCAGCCAGAGGCGCGGGCGCCGGCCCCGGCGCAGAGGAGGCTGCGCCCGCGCCGTCGCTGCGGCGCCGGCCCTCCAGCCCCGCGCCCGCCGCGCTGCTGGCGCCGCCACGCCGCCCCGTGCTGGCCGCCAACATACAAGGTTCACTTTGTTCTGTCTCTACGGCTTACGATCACAGTAACGGTCCAAACTCAGTAGAACGAACAGATTAATCATTGTTAACTCAACATGTCATACCTTGTCTGATGGCGACAAGATAATAATTAATTATTATTTGTGGTTCACGCTAATGACGAATGTCAATGCTTAACTAACCATAATTTCATCAGAATAAGAATCACATTTGACAACATATAAAGATATATTTAATCTGAAATTACGTTATATTATTACGTCTTAAATATTACATACAGGTTGCCGGCAATTCCTCCAATCGTACGGCGGCTGGAATACGTGCCTAGAGCGTATACGCAAGTTGCTGGAAGCGTTGTGCGGGCCCGTGCGCGCGGCGTGCGAGCGCACCGCCCCCACGGGCGCGCATGCGCGTGCACAGCGTGCGCTGGCGCAGCTGCACTTGGGCAAGAAGTTCACGCAGACCGACAACCTTATGCTGCCTACTTTGGGTAACTCTATTGCTTTTTACCGGGTTTTAAATAGTTTATAGTAAAAACCCTCATCATGTGTCGCTTAATAATGTTTTGCGAGTTTCCAAATCGAGAATTCCAAATTTGCTATGTTTGTTTTACTGTTGACAACGAACTATAGGTTAATAAACATTGTACAACTACTAACTAGTTTAATGTATGAGTATTTATCATTCAGGATCTCAAGAAGGCGCTTTTGAGAACGTCCGCATGTCATATACCGGCGAGAACGGCCAAACGATTCGTCAGCTGATGTCAACACACAAGCTACGAAGAGTCGCTATGTGCTGTCTCGCTTCACCGCAAGGCCGCCGCCAACACTTGGCTGTTTCACATGAAAAAGGTATATATTTTTTGGCTTCTTGGAATATGTACTCTATTGATAACTTTTTAGAGATGGTAATATCTTTTTCTTCATTAGGCAAAATCACCGTTCTCCAGCTCTCCGCTTTACTGAAACAAGCGGACTCGTCCAAACACAAACTGACGCTTACCAGACTGTCGTCTGCGCCGATCCCGTTCACTGTGCTCAGTCTGAGCGGCAACCAGTGGAATGAAGATTTATTGGCTGTTTGTGGTTTGAAAGAGTGTCATGTGCTTACATTCAATAGTGGCGGTAAGTTCACTTTAATATGTATTTAAATATTTATTGGGTTTTCTATCAATGACAAAAAAGTTGCAACTTAATTAGATAGGGAATAGATATCAAATACCTCAGGAATAATCCCAACAATCCTCTGCATTACTTACTGGCACCCAGTAGGATCGGAAGTATTAAGTTTCGAGAAACTTGAGAATATTTCGCGTTCAAAAACTACCTAATCAAGCTAAGATTTAGAAACATTAAAATATAATAATATATAATATTTAGTACCATAAACAACAAAAATTAACATTCAATGACAAAACCAAAGACTAGTACGAAAAAGGCCTCACTGAGTATTACGTCAGGAGTGACGACGATGGCCACGACACTGGTATTCTGTGGGCCCCTCTTATGCTAAATAATTATATTTAAGGAATATATTTTTTTACTCGCTCATAATACAGGCGCAGTAGCGGACCACCTGGTGCTAAACACCGGTCTAGAAGGCAACAATTACGTCATCAAAGCAATATGGCTGCCCGGCTCGCAGACTCAACTCGCGCTCGTCACGTCAGACTTCGTCAAGATATTTGATCTCAGCAAGGACCTCAACAATCCTATGCATCACTTCCTTGTACCCAGTGGAAAGGCAAGTATTGATAAAGAAAGTATTATTCACAGAAAAAAAACATAATTTTAGTGGTACATCAGTTTAGGCAATCCAACAGACGGTTCACCTGATGGGAACAGATTACCGTCGCCCATGAACATTTTCAACACCGGAGGGGTCACAAATGCGTTGCCGTCCCTTTAGAAAGTTGTACGCTCTTTTCTTGAAGATTTGAATGTCGTAACGGTCCGGAAATACCGCTGCGACAACTGGTCTACAGTTTAATGGTGCGCGTCAGAAAATGAAGCGAAAATCTCATAGTTCTGCACAGTTGGTGAAACATAAATATTTCCATTTTGACTGCTAACACCCCTACCTGGCCCTTCGGTATGGGTAGCAAATACTATATTAGATTCAATTATTTTATACAATAGGAGTGTGTTGGGAGAACTATGTTCTCTTTATTTGACGTTTTCGTCTTTCTCTAGATCGCGTAGATTTCATAACCCTACAACGTGTAGATTTTTTTGTAATCTTGAAACGTAAATTATAAAAAATAATAATTGGTTTCTGTGGATATTCGTATGTAATTTATTGGTCATCATGACAGGTTAGAGATGTGACCTTCGTGAACCAAGATGGCGTGATGAACATGCTATGCATGAGTTCGGCGGGCCACATCTACTGGCAGCCAATGAGCGAAGAATCCCGGGCAACACTCGGCACTTTCTACGTCACTAATACGCTGCAAGTTCTTCATCCCGAGATACAGGTAATGCTATTTTTTTTTATATTTAAATATATGCTCCCCCTGGTGATAAGCAGTAGAAGAGTCCATATGCGGCAAACGCTATGCCATGATGAATAGACGTAGAAGAAGACTATAAGAGTTTGCTCACAATGAAGAAGTGAAAAGGTCTATCATATTATTTGTAGACGACTTTTACACAACCACGTATATAAATGATGTATCTTACGGTGTATTTAAAACATTTCTCAGTGAACGGTGTGACGTGGTGGATCCCGGAGATAATAAAACGACCTTCCTTGTATAATTAATTAAAAGAACTAAGGCAAAAATAGTGCCCTTGGTAAACTTATAAATTTGAACAATATACTTTTTGTAACTAATATACTTTCACTATTATAGTAACAGTTTCAATACAGAAATTCATAATTTTATTATTATCACTTTTATAGATATAATATTATAATATTAAAAATGATGTACGTTGAGCCAACCGCTCCAGACGCTGACTCTGATAGCAATAAAATTCGAGAACAAAACTATTAAAAAGAAAAAGAAACAGACGGTAAATTTAAAAACAGAAAAAAGAGAAAATGGCCAGAGAAGAGAGCAATAACAGCAAAGAGTCGCTAATATTGCTATAGCGCCTCGTTACAAGGACAACTAGAAGTTCAAGATTACAGCGCCATAAACAGTTCTCGCCTTATTAATCGGTATCTCATTATAAAGTTGAATTGTGAATCATTTAAATTGGTATTTTTTTTAAACAGGATGTAGCAGGACTAGTCGGTGGTGGCGGCGTATCTATTTACTACTCGCATACACTGAAGATGCTATTCTTCTCGTACGCTCAAGGCAAGAGTTTCCTGGCTCCACTACACACAGTTGAAGAGAGTGTCAAAGGTAATAAAGTCTTTTTATGGTTGTACACAACCATATTTAAAAGTTTAAAATGGGGACTTTCTGCGTAAGTGCAATGTTACAAAGGGCATTCTGCAAACAGTAATGTAATGTAATGAGCGATTTCTGAATGATGGTAGATTTTTCATCTTATACCTATAGTTCTCGTGACTGACTTCCTACTCAAAATTTGGAAATTAGTTGCTTCATAAAGCACGAATAGTAGAAGTTTTCTGTTTTTAATTTTTGCAGTATTATAATTGTCTTGTTATAAAAATGGAGTTGTGTTGTTGCAGGCACAGTAATGATCAAAGTGTCAGGTGGGTCTTCCTCAAAGGAGGGCGGGCGGGGCAAGCAGAGCGGCGCGCAGTCGCTGTGCCAGTGGGCGGAGGTGGGCGCGCACCCCGGCCTGCTCACCGCCGTCATGCAGGCCTCCAACAACCCCGTCGTGCTCATGCTCACGCCCAACAACTTCTACGTGCAGGAGATCAAGGTAACTGTGGCGAGAATCTATTGCCGTTCATAGAATCGATTGACATAGAGATCAATGTTAAATGTCTCTTGTTGAATGTTTAAATAAATATCTTCAAACAAACCTATCAACTAGCCCCATCCGGTAGCGACTAATGCTACTTGTGTTACGGACATTAGATGACGGATAAATACATATTTAATAGATAAATGCATATAAATATTCTGAATATATATAAACATCCAAGACTGGAGAACAAATGCCTGAAAATTCATCATCCACACATTTACCGGCATACAGACCACTCGACCACGGAGGTCGTCAAATTCGTCGTTTATTTATACACACCTCTTCTTTTTATGTTAATTTCCAACTGTATTTTTGAGCCTGTTCAAAATGTATTCCTCTTAAATTTTCCTACGCACTACTGCAATTTTCTTTACTAAAAAATCAAAAGATGAGTCAAACGAGATAGGTATCCAACGCAAAAGTATTTGTCTACGCCGCACTCCGATCAATGGAAGGCCGCGGACATTTCATCCGCCAATCGCAGCGATTCTATATCACGTGACCGTCGGCGCTCCGGTCTAGCAATACAAGTAGCTTCCAAAATTGCCAAATTTTTAATACATAAATCTCTAAAATTCTACAAGCTTTTTCTTTTGTTTCCATCGTAAGCAGTATTATTTATCGATTATATAAATTTATCTTTAATTCTCAGTATAGTATTTACTATATTTATTTCCTATCCCATTTTACTATACTGAGTTTCGATCACAGGTGGTCCCAGCCAAAGCAAAGATCACTGACATGGTGGCAGTCCGTCACTGGTGCGGCGGCGGCGGCGAGCAGAAGAGCACCCTCATCCTACTCTGCGAGGACGGAAGCCTGCGAATGTACGCGGCGAGCGCCGAGCACACCGGCTACTGGCTGTCTCCAGCCGTGCAGCCCACGCATGCGCCGAGGCGACGCCCGCGCCTGCTCACTCATCATTCGGCGCGCAAGCAACAGGTACAGGTAACACTGACACAATGCTCTAGGTATCTTCTTGATAGCGTTACGATGGCTGGGTGACGCAGCATTCACCCTCCGACACAAAACATTCGCACAGTTACGTCGAAATACGTAATCTAACCATATTGCTCAAAGAAGAAAAATTTGATGAAACCAGCAAATAAACTGAATAACGGTGTTTCTAAATAGGTTTATTTTACTTTTTAGGCAGCCATAAAGGCTAACGTAAACGGAGCTCCGCAGTTCCCAATAGATTTCTTTGAGCATTGCGCGGCGATGACTGACATCGAATTCGGAGGCAACGACCTGCTCCAGGTGTATAACACCGCACAAATTAAACATCGACTCAATACTACAGGTATTAGAATACAAATTATATTGGTTCTTAACAAGTATTTTTTAGATGTTGTATATAAAAATGATTTCAATTTTGTAGGATTATACGTGGTGTCGACTAAAATGAGCGGATTTACAATGGAAGTGGTCAATTCTGATCCAAACACCGTCATTTGCGGTATTAGAGTGCTGCTTGGAAGCCAAGACATAGCACGAACGCCTTCTTACGTTGAGGTATACAAGTAAAATAAGTTTTCTTTGTAGTTCTGTAAAATAACATTTTTTTATTTGCATTCTATTGACTGTCACTGAAATTGCTTCATAACCGACCCAATGCTTTTTTAACCTGTAACGATTTTTGTAGGTTTACGGCAGATCTATTCAAACTATTGTGGTCAGGAACCGTTGGTTCGATATTCCATTGACACGAGAAGAGTCTTTGCAATCTGACAAGAAACTCATTATTAACTTCGGGCCCTCCCAAGACCCAGACGGTGTCACAATGGTGGACTCTGTGAAGGTAAGTTTATTGATACTACTTTAAAAGCAAATAGATCTTAGTAGAAATTATAAATATATATTTTTATTATTAATTCTATTGTTTTGTATAGATTTATGGCAAAAATAAGGAGCAATTTGGATGGCCTGAAGAGAACGACGATCCATCAGCCTGTCCATCGTCGAGTAAAGTAGCACAGGTAAATACTTTGAGACAAAGATTTATTATTTCTACCTACCTACAAATTTATTCCTTTTTGTATATCGCAAATTATTGTTCAAAAAATGATTCTAGCCATCTATTCTTTATTATCATGGAACGGAGACGTCTATTGCTCGGCAAAGCCTTGTCCTTAAAATCGGTCCTGCGCTGGAAAATCATTCCGCACCAATGACCAGAGAACAATGTACGCTAATCACTGCAACATAAGGCTCACAATTCTTTCAAAAAGGGTCATGGATTTAGTTCTTATGCTGATCTTCACTTCCTTCGTTCAGGAGGCTGACGGCAGCAGTGGAGCGTGGAAGCCCAGTTCCCTCGAGCGCCTCGCATGCGCAGCGCTTGAAGCACTAGAACTCGGTGCGGGCGCTGGCAGTAGCCCGGCCGCTAGCGCTGCAGCGGATAAATTGGACGGCGGCGCAGAAGCTGCTAGAAAATTACTATGCGCTCCGGCTAGCGCGCATCTACATGCGAGGGCGCAGTGCTTGCTTAGGGCGTTACATCATACGCACTACCACCAGTATAAGGTAAGATTTGTTTTACAGTTTGCAAATCAGTTTTCTGTCCACTTGAATAACGTAGAGCATGAGAAATGCAGGGTTATATTTTAGTCAGTGACCAAATTATCAAGTAGTTTTCGATTCGTAAACGAACCTTCTTATGGAATGTATTATATTTTATAATTAAAATATTTGTGACTTTTTACCTAGTTACCGTACCTACATAAACCTTAAATGGATTATTTCGACGTGTTTGGCATATTTTAATACTTTTGTGTCAAGTTTAGTTTTCAATGTGAATTATTAAGTGCATTAATTCATCAAGCAATTCATGACTACAACGTGGTCGAGTGGTCTATACGCCGTTCTCAAGGCGTCGCCATCTCGAGAGGTTCTGGGTTCGATCCCCGGTGGGGGAAAATGTTTGTGTGATGAATACAGGCATTTGTGCTCCAGTCTTGGATGTTTATATATGTATTATATAAAAATCTGCATATTTATATGTATATATCTATTAAATATATGTATCTTCTATCTAATATATTTGTTATCTAATACTCAATACTCAATATTCCATTCCATTCTAGTTTCCGTAACACAAGTTAGTTGCTTAAAATGGGGCTAGTTGATAGGTGTGAATGTCTGAACATAGATTTTTATTATATCAAGTATGATTAGTAATAATAATATTTATTTTTGTATAGGACCAAGCACTCCTGAAGTACGTGTGTACGTCCCTAAAAGAGCTTCGCGACACCACCGACGCCCGTAACATCGACCCAGAGGCGTACTTCCGTTTAGTACTGCTAGCTCGAGGCGTGGCAATCGCTAGGCCGCACCACCTCGTCGCCTACACTGCGCCTACGCCGCCCAGGCCGCAAAACGGTTAGAGATACCTACTTGCAAGTTACAGCTAGTGTTTAAACGTTTTAGTGATTGTTTCGTGTAAAATAATAGACCAACTAAAGTCCGTTCATCCTAACTTGTCCTATTTGGTAAACAATCTTGGCACTACTTTTTATTGAGGTAGCATAATAGAAAATCAACTGATAAATAGATTCAAAAAGTTTTAGTTGCCTTGGTGCCTTTTTGCAAACAGCGTTTGGGTGGACCAGAAAGACGAGATCTTAGACGACAACGCAAGTTGGTATCCTTCGTGCCGGATATGTCATAACTCATTCATATCCGTCTAATCTTCTAATTCTTAAATTAATCAGAGGTTCTCTCTGTACTAGGCGACTGGTCGGTGCTATGGAAGAACGACTCGCAACAGCAAGAAGATCGCGAGCCGCACTTATGTGCGCTACTGACGAGCGTGTTGTGGCGCCTGGCCGGCTGCCGCGGCACGGCGGGCCCGCCCGGAATACTGCAATATGGGCTGAGACATGCTGACCACACGTTACACGCGCTCGCGGACACAGTGCACGCGTTCCAGCTGCACGCCGACGCTGACTGTGTACGTATACTGCCTCTAACTAGCGTCCGGTAGCGGCTCATTAAAAGAATACTACCGACCATCATCACCACCATCTCTTCCCTTGGGTGTCGTAAAAGGGGACTAATGGACTTAGAACTGCACAATCATGCAATAGCTTATAGCGGCGACGGGCTCACCACCTGTCACGCTGAGCACATGTGCAGTCACTGCTTGGTGAAGCGCAGACTATGGCAATGGACTGCTTTTGCGGTACTTTTCCCTAGTCTCAGACTAACCCATAGGGGATAATAGTCATTATTATATGTATGTGTGTATGTAACTAGCGTCTAGTGGCGTCTGCCAAAAGTAGCCAAAAGTAAAGCCAAAAGTATCAATCCTTTGAAAGTTTTTTTGACTTGGGTAGTCATGCCCTAGTTTCAAAGACGATGTTTCGATGTCTTACTTGTTATTGTGTTTCTGAATACAATAATGATTATTTTATATTGTTTTAGGTCGAATTTGGAAACCAAATATACCTGTCTCTGCTACTAGCAGAAGACCAGTGCATTAGCTTCGGCGCTAAAGCCGCTCTAATGAGAGTTCTACGGCCCCGAGTAAAGAGGCGCCGTGTCTACATCCCGTCGCCACCAAACACACCAGGTACGTTATCCATCAACTTCGTTAACCATCAGGCGAGAAAGTGGTCAAATGCTTGCTTATTCTTAGCAAAATAAGTGATAAAATGAAGTATTATGTATGTGTGGCAACAGGCGCCGGTTCCTCCGTAACAACAGCACAGCCAACTAGTTCCATAACCGAGGCCGTGGTGTCTGAATCTGACCTGAGCGCGGTGCGGGACGAACAACACGAGAGTCAGTTCATGGAGGTGGATGACTCCTTGGAGCCTATGGTGCTGCTCGCACCCGATGGAGGTGAGTTAAACTATAGACCTTCCGTCTTCTAGTTGGATGTATCTGTTCATAGGTTTTCTTATTCAAGCTTGTTTGAATCTGCGTACAAATTATTCCTGGCATATCCTCGAAAATTCGGAAATGAGGAGGGATGAATGTCATATTACGAGAAGGATGCTGAGCATGGATGTTGATGGACCTATAGTTAGAGGAAGACCCTTTGGCCTTCCTCTAACTATAGGTCATATCATTCATATCATTCCTCATGCATTCGATATATCGTTTCTTTAAACGATGTATCGACGTATGACTGACGAATGACAGAGGAGAATGGAAGATGACATGTTGTGCTGACCCCACCTAGAGTGGGACAAGGGCAAGAAGAAGAAGAGATTCTCGAAAATTGGGTGTTGCGGTGGCTTCTGTAACTGTATATTGCGTGTTATGTAAGACGTGCTAATGTTCAAGCATTTGTCGCGCGTATCGTTTACATGTGCAAAAAAGGTATTTTATTGGTTCCTTACCTATGAAATTGGTGTTTTTTTCTCTCTTACCATTTTGTCTGTAACTGTTAAGTTTCAGAAAATTCCTATAAAATATATACCCCTTTTAAAAAGTGACCATATTTTTGAGCTCATACGATTTGTTTTGATAATTTTTTGTAAGATGAATTTTGTCAAAATTAGACACGAACACAACTATTTTTAACTGCCTCATTTGATTTGATTTAATATAAAAAAGAAATAAATTTTTATGAAGTGTGATATCACACATATTGCTCAAGCTCGTCTAATGATACATGCGATATATTATTATCTCTGGATCTGTCGTTGTGAAGAAGACTGGAAAAATGTTACTATGAAAAAGCAGACTTCCCCAAAATCTCCATACAAAACACCAATTTCATAGGTGCTCATATATCGTATACGTCCTTAGGTCTGGAAGGTCTACTGGACATCCCGGCGGACGCAGACGACGAGACGATGGTGGAGCTGGCCATCGCGCTGTCGCTGCAGGAGCAGCCGCGGCGGGCGGCCCCGCCCTCGGCGCCGCCGCCGCCCGCGCCCGCCCACGACCACGAGCACGCGCACTCGCACTCGCCCAACGGGTACGTGCTCACTGCTTCACTGCTGCCTAACTCCCCACGACACGGCACGCCTGAGCCGAGATCCGGGCCTTTAGAGGCACCCTCAGGACGTCTGCCGATCCCCGAATCCAGCTCGAGCGCCCTGGAGCGGGACCTCCTAGGGGTAAACCTTCCAGACGAGAAACCCACCAAAGATCTCGTCTTCTTTAAAACAATCCGGTGGTAGCTGAGTAGTCAGAGGCATCAGTTCGGGGCAATTCCAAAAATTCACTGCTGCCTGTTTCTGCTAATTTGCAACCAAAGCAATATAATGTCAATAGTGTATCAATGATACATTTTTTGATATTTCGTAGTCTAAAGCCTAATCTAATTGATTATCAGACTAGGAAATGTACGGATGGAACTATACTTTCCGAATCCAATCTTGTAATCGATTGAAAATAGGGGAGCAGGCCTGAACTGACGGTCTGTGGGATATCCCGGCAAACAAGGACGCGACGACGTCAATTACCTGAAAATAATTTTTCTATTTATTATAAAAAATAAATCTTTTTAATTTTCAAAAAGTTAATGATACTTCCTCGGTTTTTAGAATGATATGATGATCGACGGGTACACCCGACTATTCTTCAAACTTTGAAAACTTCCTGCATGTAACAAATTTTTCTTTTTCTATTGCCTATGCTTTTTCTGACCACTATTATTTCTACCGTGTAGATCTGACGACGAAGGCAGCACTGCTGCGACTGACGGCAGCATACTCCGCACGTCTCCGGCCGAAGCGCCCGGCTCCGCTGGCTCGGAGAGTAACGACAGCATTGGCGGTGTATCCGGTCGTAGCAGCGCCTATGGTAAGTATCAACTGAACGTATATTTGATCACTTGCGTACTCTTAACAATACTGTGTAGATGTGTGTAATTTGGTTCAATAATGTGTTGCGGTTTGCTTTTGCTTTGTAATCGTTTGATTTTGCCTTTATTATAATTTAAATTACACGTACTGTGTATTGAGAATTAAAATAAATGATTTATAATTTATATACTCATAATGGAGCTTCAGTAAATTTTGTATTTGGTTTTTAAATCAAAATTAAAGATTCACTTTATACTATGAAATCATTCTAACTCAATGTCCTAATATTAATATTAATTTATTTTGTCAAACCAGACTTAAATTATGTTGTAGGAGAAATGGTGTCAGCTCCTTCTGGGCAGATGCCGGCTACTAATACGGTGGCCGCTCCTGTAGCTATCACAGGCTAGTATTTTTTTTATATTTTTGTTTATTTATTTTTATATAAATGTATTATCATTTATATAGTGTTGTGCTTTGTAACTCTGCCAAATATTTTTTAGTTATATATTTTTCTTTATCATCTACATTTGCTTAGTACTCAGCCTATATACGTCCCACTGATGGGCACAGGCCTTCATCATGGAGAAACACATGAGAAGTGCGGGCCGTAACACCGCCACGCTAGCCCGATGCGGGTTGGTGGGTAAAAACAGTCGCAATAGCGACCGGCTTAGCGTGCCTTCTGAAGCACGGAGAAACTCGAGATCACAATGTTTTGGTCACCCATCCTCAGCCTGACCATGGCGAAGGTAGCTTTGATTTCCATCAAAAGCCAAAGCGTACTAACAACTACGCCACCGAGCTCCTCACTTTACACTTTCTTTAATAACACATATCATCACGAAAGGTGGGAAGAAGTGTGAAAACAATGTATTCCAGAATAAGCGAAGATCTCGGCTTGAATACCGTTAGAAAGAAATAGCGCTATCCCCTCCCCACATAACGCCATCCCTTTCTAGCTGTGCTCAATCAGAGATCTACGCTTGTGGCGGAGTTTTCTATGCCTGGGTTCTATTTATACTAGAGGGTATAGTTATTTTGTTCTGTAGAGTATCTGCTATATGTGTGTTTTAACTTTAAAGGTATATAGGAGATTATCAATAGCGACATAGTAACACGTAATTCTCATCTGACAATATGTAGGTAGGTAAGTTCAATCGGGTATGAAGTTCTACTGTGTGAGTCGATACAAACGTGACCGGAGCCTAAAGGACCCCGGGAGGATGCGCCTCCATCCCCACCATCCTCATCCTTACGCCACCTTTTAATTCTACTGTTCAACTACGGAATTATCGTCTCACATAATAGGTTATAATATGGAACAAACTCACCGGGATTCTGTTAACAGCCAGATCAGACTACTCGCCTGATCTGTCTCGTTTTATGGTTCTCGCTCCACCGGTCTTTTCTTCTCCTTACCGATTATCTTGCTCCCTAGCTAAGTATTATAAAACTTTTCGTTTTCCCCCCCAAACTTTTTATCAGACCCCGTTCTTTTGTTCTCTATTCTATCTAACTTTTTTCTTAGTGTTGCCATTTACATAATTCAAATATTTCTACCAAGGTTGCTATTGCATAATCACGCTCGCTACTATTAATTTATTCTTACCAGAGTTATTAAATGAAATGGAAATTAACGAAATTAAACATACCTATTTATTTTGGAATATAATTAATATCAAGTTAAATCGCGGAATTCCGCGACACTCCCGCCGGGCAACAAAGTCACAGAAGAGCGACCAAGTTACGTGTCCACTCGGCAATTTTCTCTCTCGCCCTAACAGCAGCGATCCTCCTGGTGCGATCTATCTCGGGCTGAACTGCTGTGTCCGGTTGTGGTCTACTATCAAGGACATTTGATTTATCTACGCTTTCCGTTACATTATGTTCCTCCTGTTCATAATTCTGAGCAGGAGCTTCTTCAGTTTCTATTATCTCAACACGAGGGTTGTTTACTCCAATTTCAACCTTTTGTAATTCTGGTCTATGCTCGTCTATCAAATCATCTGTAGATTCGTTTCCAACTTCTGCTTCTTCCTCTATAAGATTTCTAACAGGAACCGATTTATCATCATCTTCAATTTCTAGTGGATACAAATGTGCAATAGAGCGCACAAAGCTACTTTCACCAATCTTCACCTTTGCTACCCTGCATTGACCATCAGCTCCTGTAATCAATTCTGTAATTTTACCAATTTTCCAGTTACTTCTGTTCTTTGACTCACCCTTAACCTGTACTATATCTCCAATACATGGTGTCTTAAAAGATTTTACTCTAGGTTGTTTGTGAGAATGGTTATATCTTTCTCTTAAACTCAATAGGTATTGGTTCACAAACATGCTTTTAAATTCTTCAAGAATAATTTGTCCTTTTCTCCAACCTTCAACTAAATCTTTTTTTGTTGTAGTCCAATTTTGAGAGAGATCCTTTTCAGACATTTCTGTAACTATACATTTCCCAAGTGTTAAGAAATCGCATGGTCTTAATACGGTTTCAAGCTCTGAACCTATATTTGTCAATGGTCTAGTATTTATAACCGCTTCAATTTCTTTAGCCACAGTAATCAACTGACCGTCCCTGAGCATATGCTTATCTAATGTCCTTTTAAGGCAGTTCTTCACAAGTCCAACCAATCTTTCATAAAAACCACCATGCCATGGTGCTAATTGAGGAATAAACTTCCATTTGATTTGGTTCTGTATGCAGAAAGAATCAGATAATACTTCAGATGTCAATTTAAATTGTGTACCGTTATCTGAAACAATAACCTGTGGTACTCCTCTACAGGATATAAATCTTCTTAGTGCAAGTAAACATTCCTCAGCTGTAAGGTCTTGAACAACTTCTAAATGAACAGCTCTTACTGCTAAACATGTAAATAAGCATATCCAGCGTTTAGCTCTGTCCACTCCTGTGTTTACAAAAATTGGTCCAAGGTAGTCCACTCCTGTAAATGTGAATGCTGCGCTGTAGTTCACTCTTTCTGGTGGCAATGATGGAGGATTAGGTAGTTGGTACGGACCACTAATATGTTTCTGACATTGTATACACTTAGTGATAATTTTCTTAACTTGAGCTCGACCTTGCGGAATCCAATACTTTTGTCTTATTAAACTAAGTGTATGTGTTGTACCCACATGGTAGTTCTTTTCATGAGTTACCATAATCAAATCATTTGTAAATTTGCAGTCTTTTGGGATCAGTATGGGATGCTTCATGTCATATGTCCAACAGGTGTTTGACATTCGTCCTTTGCATCTAAGTATGCCATCAATATCTAAAAATAGTCCTAAGTTCCTCTTAAGGTGAGTTTCTTTTCCTTTCACTTCTTCTGGAAAGTGCATTTTCTGTAATATTTTTATCTCGCCTAAGTGTTCTTGTGTCCTGTGACCATCTTTCTCTTCTTGTACAACCACACTGTGTTTCTTATGTTTTTCTTTCTCATGATGATCCATAGCAATCGTTTGATCAGGATAATTATTATCCTGACCCTCCTCTGCAACAAAAAATGATTTGTGGTAGTCCAAAGACCTTGACTTTGGCCATTTCGCTTCATTGCTTAATAAAAATTCTGGTCCATTGTACCACAGCTTTTTCTTTTTAAGCCATAATTCAGGTCTGGTGGCTAAGTCAGCAGGATTTTCATTTGTGTTAATATAATTAGATTGTATCTCTTTGTGCTGTTTAATTTCATCGATTCTTCTTGTTACAAATGGTGGTAACAACTTGTTTGATCTCATCCAGCTTAAAACAATAAGACTGTCTGTCCATAAATATTGATTTTCGATTTCTATTGCCATACTTTTTTTAACATAATTTAACAGTCTACATCCAATAAGACATCCAAGCAGTTCTAGTTTAGGTATCTTTAAAGCATCCTTTTCTTCTAGTGGTGTCACCCTAGACTTTGCCATTACAAATGCTGTTTTTATTTCCTTTACACTACTGACTCTCAGATATACAACGGCAGCATAAGCATTCTTCGAAGCATCTGTGAAACAATGTAATTCCAATTTATTTCCTTCTTCTAAACCAAAATATCGAGGTACTTCTACTGCTTTAATTAATTTCAGGTTTTCTGTTATTTCTTCCCATGTATGGGTTAAATCATCTGGTACGATTTCGTCCCATTTTAATTTTCTCTTACAAAGTTCTTGAAATAAAATTTTGGCTGATAAAATCAGTGGAGCAACAAATCCGCATGGATCATAAATCCGAGCCAGTGTTCTTAAGACTTCTTTTCTTGTCTTTGGATTTTCTTTTAGTGTGTTTTCAACATACTTAAGATGTAGCATATCATTTTTCAGACTCCATAATAAGCCAAGGACTTTTACTTCATTTTTCTCTTTTGATTGTTTATAATTGGGGATAGATTGTAAGAATTCCTTACTATTGGATGTCCATTCTCTAATGTTCATTGACAATTCTTCAAATACATTATTTGTCCGGTTATACAGTTCAATGGCTTTGTCTATTGTGTATGCACCAGTCACCAAATTATCTACATAACATCTATCAGCGATATCTTTTAATAATGAAGTGTCTTTCTGTGACATATGGTGTCTGATAGATGCAGTTAGTAAAAATGGACTTGATATTATACCAAATGGAACTCTGGTGAATCTTAAATGTATAATGTTATCATCTGTTGGTTCTTTTTTAATATCTCTTAGCCACAGAAATCTAGTAACTTCCCTGTCTTCCTTTTGAAGGCCAACTTGAAGAAATGCTTTTTCAACATCTGCAGTTATACCAGTTCTGTGTAGTCTAAATTTGATGAGAAGTGCAGTTAAATCTTCAAGCATTGATGGTCCTTTGTATAGACACTCGTTCAAACTCTTTTCCTCTTTTGTTTTTGAAGATGCATCATATACTAGCCTTCCTCGTTTTCCTTCTTGCTTAACCATATGATGAGGTAAGTAATGTATTGGTGGTGAACTTTGCTGGTAAAGATTTGCAGGTTTATCTACTATTTCAATAATGTTTGCCTTTAATTGTTCTTGCAATATTAAGTCATACTCATAAATCATATTGATGTCAAGTCTTTTCAAGAGTCCTTTAAGTCGACCAAACGCCAGTCCATAATTTGTTGGAAGTTCTGGTGGATACTGTACCCAAGGCCACTTAACTTGGTACCTTCCATCTTCTAACTTTACTGTTTTATTGAAATGTTCAACTGCTTCCTCTTCTCTAGATGCTTTTGGAGAATCTGTAATTCCAATTCCTTCTAATGACCACAGAAACTTTACATCAACACTGCGAAGTGGAAGATCAGGTTCAGTAAAGTATGGACAGGCATGACATTGACAAAAGGTAACAACTGACAATGCATTTTCTTCTTTATTTGTTTCTATAAAACCAGAAGGCATCCATCCAAAATCTGTGTTAATCAAATAAAGATTGTTTTCTAATTGAATTTTTTCCTCTCTTATGAATGAGAAGTAATAATCATTCCCGATCAATAAATCAATATCATTTGTACTACAATCATCAGCTAAAATATCAATATAATCATCTGGTGCTGACAGCTCGTTTGTAATAAATGGAACAATATTTACTCTAATTTCTTTCTTTATTCCTCTTTTTGTAAAAATCTTAATTTGTGAAGCTGGGCTTTTAATTTCTTTAGGTATGTCTAAACCAAAAGTATAAATCAATAACAGATCTTCTGTTTCAATTTTCAAATTTAAAATATTAGCTAGTTTGGCAGTGATGTAGCTTCGTTGACTACCACTGTCTAGCAACACCCGGCATTGTTTTGTTTCTCCTCCATTTGCTTGCACCTTTGTTGTTGCTGTCACTCTTCTTCATACATAATGCACTATTATGCATTTCTTTGCAGTGGTAACATCTGATATTCTCTGAGCAGTTGCTTCTCAAATGACCTTCCTTAAAACATAGAAAGCATCTTTTCCCTAATTTCATCCGTCTTTCTTTTACACCTTTAACAACTCTACACTGATCATTGTAATGAGCTCCTTCACAGAAAACGCAACTCTTTCTTCTTCTCTTTTCTTCAGTGTTTATAGTTGGTTCAGACATTTGTTTATGCTTTAGAGAATGAATACCAGTATTTGTCCTATTGTTCTTTGTCTTCTGGTAAGGTTGTTCAAATCTGCCCACCCAGGGTTTCTTGTTACCAATCTGTACATGGAGAGCTTCAGTAGAAGTGCTAGGTTTAGTATCACTTTGTAAGTCCATCGTGTAAGAACACTCCATTGCTTTAATAATTCTTTCTATACCATCCAACATGTCCTTAGGTGTTGAATCCGACCCTTTGAGTACATTCAACTCGTACAATACCTTTTCTGGGAACTTCCCCATCAGGAGGACTCTTATGTGATTTCCTTCAGTGTTTTCACCCAAAGAATTTAGTATCCTTAGGTGACGCTGGATGCAATTTAATGTTGTTCTGCAGTCTGCTGCTGTATTGGTAGCTCTATATATTTTATTTAGTGCTTCATAATGGGCATCTATTACCTTGTTTTTACTACCAAAGTTATGATGAAGCATTTGTAAAGCAATTTGGTAATTTTCATTTGTGGTAGATAACCCTTTGATTATACCCAACGCTTGTCCTTCTAGGCAATTGTACAAATAAGCCAGCTTTTCTACATCCTTAAGTTCCCTTGAATTTATAGCAGAATCAAAACGATCCCAAAATTCCGAAAATTCAGTTATTTGACCATTAAATTTTGGCAAATCTAGTAAAGGTAATTTTAATGAAGTTGGTTGGCCCTCGTGGTTCTTGTTTTTATGTATTGTCATTTCTGTGTTAACATTAATGAGAACTTCTTCAGCCCTGCTCTGCATGTCTATGCATGCAGTAATTAAATCACTGTTTAAATTTTCTACTTTTATGTAATTACTAAAATCTGTTTTTAAATTTTCTAGATTTAAATTCAATGCAATCTGTAATCTCACTATATCATTCAAGATGATTTCTTGATCAGCAAATAAAGTTTTACTCTTATCTTCTAGAGTAGATAACTTTTTCAAATGCATTTGCAAACGCGATTCAAGTATATGCTCCATTTTTGTATCAACTGAAAAGAACAATCATCGTTTTAATATTAAATAGTCAGTCATCACCAACTTGAAGAAGTTTTATGTGCAACCAAGTATTGCCTAGAGCTCTGCTCAACTCAACCCCTTGCGGGATAGCGAGCGTGACTATACGTATGCATATAAGTATCATAAACTTTTCTCTTAAATTGCATTGTTAGTTTACTCAAAGTAAATAGAATAAATTTATTCACCTTCAATAATGATGGTTACAACTGATTTCTTGTTATAACTTTATACAACAAAGTAACATACCAAAGTATATACCACGTCGACCACTTGTGGTATTGATGGATAAATCCAAGATCTTCTCTTCTTTCTCACTTTATTTACTAGAAAACTTTAATTTTCACACGAACAAACTCAACTTAAGTATGTGCAAGAAAATAAACGTTTCTGTGAAAATTTTCTTTCATTATGTTGGCACTTTGTAGCGAAGAAGCGCCAATCGGAATACGAAGCGAGCGTAATTAGCAAACCCTTGGAAAATAAA
The DNA here is from genome assembly GCA_910589355.1 of Parapoynx stratiotata. Lineage (NCBI taxonomy): Eukaryota > Metazoa > Arthropoda > Insecta > Lepidoptera > Crambidae > Parapoynx > Parapoynx stratiotata. The sequence continues at coordinate 15,120,329 of OU342459.1, forward strand.
CCGTAACGCTATTAAAATAAGGATGTTACTCCTTACCGGAATAGAAATGAACGTTATTTTTACTTTTCCTGCGACGGTAAAGCAAAGGACAAAGCCCATACAGCCAATTCTTGAGTTATTTTCAAAAATATACTTTTTCTAACTTTATGTATTATACTTTACACTATTTCTTTACAACATATAAAAGTGGAAAATGCGAACGACAACGAACGAAAATACAAAAATACTCGTTTGGATACATGGGAAAAAAATATGAATTAAAATTACTATGCTTACGCCATTAAGTTTCTCCATATACCTTATTCTTTTTGTGGAATGATCATATTGTAATGCTTTTCTTTAAAAAATTTCGCAATTGAGCTTTACACACGCAAACGCTTGCCCATGCATTTTTTCTATTTCAAAACTCAACGCAAAGGTACGCATATATTCTGCACTACGCAACGAGCAACCGCTTCTCCTTCTTGCCAGCAGCCAGAATAGGTAGCTTCTTTCTACAAGTTTTCTATTACGTTCTTTCTTGTTTCCCAAACATTCAACGAACGTCAAACAATTCTTTCTAGAACGAAGTCAAGTCAAAATCAAAGTCAATCCCTTCTAGTGGGAGTTCTTTCTTTGTAATCAATGATGTTCATTCTTCTTAAACACCATTCTTTCATTACACAATTCTTGCCCTACAGACACAGATGGGTCTACACTGAATAACCCCATGCAAGCAACAACCGGTTTCTCGGTGCAACAGGGTGTGCAACAAATAAGTGCATGCCCTCTTTTGATCCACCCGTCCTCCTCAACAAGAAGGCACGGGCGTCCGTATCGTGGACCCACTGCCCCAGCGCACATGGGTGTTCCGCGCAACAAGTAGGTCTAGAACTGCAGTGATACGTGGTCCACAACACGAGTTCCAGTGTACCAATTGCCTGAGAGTTACACAACAAACTCTCCGACGAGTTCGTTATGGCCAACTGGTGTGGTGGTACGGTTCCACTGTTCTACTCTCAGTGTCGCCGCGGGGAATAAATCCAGTGCCCCAGCCCACGGGGTGCGCCCAACCACGTGAACCTTTACTGTGCCTCTTTCTATATTCTAGTTGTAGAAAAAATCTAACTTGTCGTTGTTTGGCAACAAAATAATTTGATACGCAAATTCTACGCACGCACGTTATTTTTTATCCTATTAAAACAATCGGTATCATTTCTGGCAGAATAACGCGTACTCTCTTTGCCTTTTCTTTTCTTTGACGCAAGTGCACAGATTAGTGAATCAAATTTCACCATATGAAATTCTATGTTATCTATGTACGCTATTTGTAAATCCAACTTATTTTACGTTACGCTATGCGTGATTTTATTTCTAGTTACGCAAACAAATACGCTAATTATACAAACAAATGAATGTTCTGATATACGCATTACGCAATCTACGCATTGCTCACAACACACAGAATTCACCTCATAATGGATGTTTATACGAGAGATTCGAGAGACCTCCCGACAAAAAAGCAAAGTGCGTTCTTGTACACATATTAAAATATATATGGCAACCGTTAAACATACAACAATTCCTATTATTCAATTATCATGAAGACCAGTTTTCTTTTCCAACAGCACCTCCACCAAATTTTGTGGCGGAGTTTTCTATGCCTGGGTTCTATTTATACTAGAGGGTATAGTTATTTTGTTCTGTAGAGTATCTGCTATATGTGTGTTTTAACTTTAAAGGTATATAGGAGATTATCAATAGCGACATAGTAACACGTAATTCTCATCTGACAATATGTAGGTAGGTAAGTTCAATCGGGTATGAAGTTCTACTGTGTGAGTCGATACAAACGTGACCGGAGCCTAAAGGACCCCGGGAGGATGCGCCTCCATCCCCACCATCCTCATCCTTACGCCACCTTTTAATTCTACTGTTCAACTACGGAATTATCGTCTCACATAATAGGTTATAATATGGAACAAACTCACCGGGATTCTGTTAACAGCCAGATCAGACTACTCGCCTGATCTGTCTCGTTTTATGGTTCTCGCTCCACCGGTCTTTTCTTCTCCTTACCGATTATCTTGCTCCCTAGCTAAGTATTATAAAACTTTTCGTTTTCCCCCCCAAACTTTTTATCAGACCCCGTTCTTTTGTTCTCTATTCTATCTAACTTTTTTCTTAGTGTTGCCATTTACATAATTCAAATATTTCTACCAAGGTTGCTATTGCATAATCACGCTCGCTACTATTAATTTATTCTTACCAGAGTTATTAAATGAAATGGAAATTAACGAAATTAAACATACCTATTTATTTTGGAATATAATTAATATCAAGTTAAATCGCGGAATTCCGCGACAACGCTTAAGATTGATTCTGGAATACGGAACTTAAACTCTAAAATATGTTTGTGTTTAGCTCAAAATGTGAAATGATAAAGCAAAAATTAAAACTGTGCGTGTATCAACAGCTGGTCCGTCCACGTCATCATCTCAGCCGGTAGCGTCGACGTCTCGAGCCAGCGAGGCCGAGAGCGAAGCCCGTAAACTACACGCGCTAAGACTGTCGCTGTTATCAGCGGCGTTAGACTCCCTGCCTACACTTAGGATCTTGCCGGGAGTTAGAGCCATACCTTTTGTTCAGGTAAAATAAAATAAATATCTTCAAACGTTAACACCTATCAATTAGCCCAATTTTAGCAACTAATGCTGCTTGTGTTACGGACACTAGATGACGGATAAATATATTTAATAGTTATACATACATACATATAATCACGACTATTATCCCCTAAGGGTTTGTCAGAGATTAGGCAAAAGCACTCCATCGCCATATTCCGCGCTTCACCAAGCAGTGACTTATAAATATCCTGAATATGTATATAAACAACCAAGATTGGAGAACAAATACCTGAGTTCATCACCCAAACGTTTGCCCCCACCAGGGATCGAACCCAGAACCTTTCGAGATGGCAACGCCTTGAGACCGACATAGACTGTGCATTCGATTTGAATTGGCAAACTTATGTCATTGTTGGGGGAATAAAAGGTGATTAGAATATCTCCGTGTGACGAAGTGTAACTGCATTTTCCCAAAAATCTGCAGTGACCCAGTGTGACAATATATCTCATACTCCTCAAACGTTTATTTGTCTAGGAAGTCTTGTAATCTCTGAGGACAGAGTACAATAATATTATTTACATCTCTCATGTTCGGTAAGTAGGTCCTTAATACCCCCAGATGCGGGTTGTAAGTGATCAATTACCGCCCTAGGTTAATAATGTAGCTAGAAACGCCCTAGGGCGGTAAGTAATTAAAAAAAAATTTGCAAAAAGTTCGCGTACATCTAACCATCTTACTGGCACTAGACATCATGCATTCAGCCCAATGACAAAAGAGGTCGCTTCGCTATTTTCATCAATTTTGAATATCGAACGGCGAAGCTAAATTTAGTTCTTGAAAATAAATTTATTTATTCTTGTGACAAAAGAGGTCGCTTCGCTATTTTCATCAATTTTAAATATTGAACGGCGAAGCCAAATTTAGTTCTTGAAAATAAATTTATTTATTCTTGTGACAAAAGAGGTCGCTTCGCTATTTTCATCAAATTTGAATATCGAACGGCGAAGCTAAATTTAGTTCTTGAAAATAAATTTATTTATTCTTGTAATGCCTTTTTTTCCACTTACCTCACAATCGAGATGTAAAGCAGAGTAGTTAGCTCGGGTGTAAGCATCAATTGCACCCTCGAACTATAAGCGCCCTCGCTGCGCTCGTGCGCCTAAATATCTCGGGCTGCAATTGATGCCTTACAGCCCTTGGCTACTAATCTACTATTAAAAAATGGGCAGTGCAGATTATTTAAAATGAACAGGTCATTGGTGGCATAGGACACCCTTAGATCTTTCTATATCATTCGGAAACAGAATCAGTGCGAAATATACAATTTTTTAGTCAAGTGTGTATTTTAATTTGTAAAACATTTGAGATGATATAAAAAGTAACAAATTCCCATTTCCTTTAGGTCGTACTTATGCTAGCCGGTGACTTAGACTCGAGCGTCGAAGGCGACCGTGCTGTATTAGAACGCTTGCTGGAACTGCTAGTAGCTGAGCTGGACATCCAGCCTGATGAAGGCGCTCCGGCCGAGGAGCGGGTGGAGAGACGGGAGCTACAACTGGCCATCATGCGTCTGGAGCTACTGGTGTCAGAGTTGGACGTGCAGGAACCCGCGCCGCCCATACACGAGCGGACTTACCGACGGGAGCTGCAGCTGGTCATCATGAGACTGCTCAGTTAGTATACTGGTTCATTTCATAACGAATAATTAGTCTACAATCTGTATCTTGCGTTTTTGCTTAATTTCATTTGATAGCTTCACAGGTATTATACCATTCTAAATCTACCGATATTTAGGATAAAAGATAGGACAAGAAATTCAGTCGCCGAAGCTCGCCATTACACGTTCACTAATTTAGAATTCTGAATCAAATTCGAAGGACAAGCGACAAGGGACGGACGTGCCGAGTGAAGTGTGACAAAATGCCCCAAATTCTATCAAAAACCCAAAACAATTGGTATTGCCGAAGTCCTTGCGATTGGCTCCATGCATATAAAAACATAATGGGTGTCTTAGAATCAGATGACTTCAGAAATTATGTTTGAATGGATTCAAAAGATTAAGGAAATGTGATTACACCCATCCGATTTAGCCATTTTCCACTTCGGGAACCATCCTTGTCCTAAATCGTGCCCTAATTAGGATGCTGCTCATTCTAAATGGGATTAAACTTATCTGAAATTATTTCCTTGAATTTTAAACAATTTAATATAATTATTTGTTGTGTGCAGGCGTACTAATGGCTCGATGGAAGACATCAGCGACAGGCGGGCCGGCCACCCGCGCAGAAGTGTCTGGGCCAGCGTGCGCGGCGCACGTGTCCAGACTAGCGGCGGCAGCGTTGGTGCGAGCGGGGGCGCCGCACCACTGCTACAGGGTGCTGGCGGCGCTGCTGCCCTACTGGAAGGAGATGGCCAGCAGTGAGTGTGCAGTAATAATGACGTCAGCTCGCGTCGACACTAGCGGCGGCGAGTGTTTGCGGGAGCCCCGTACCACTGCTACAAAGTACTGATCGCTGTATTTTTTCATTAGAAATGTATACAATTTTTTTTATTAGATACCGGAACAACGCCTACAGGTCAACAGCTACTGAAGCCGCAACCTCCCCAACCGTTGCCTGACATGCAACCATTCTTTGTGAAAGAATATGTCAAGGGTAAGTAATCGTTGATTTAAAAACGCTTGTATAGATTTTTTTCTATTTTGTTTATCATTTGTATCTATTCCAGGCCACGCCCTCGATGTGTTTGACAACTACCCCCAACTGCTGATGGAAATGGCCTTGCGTTTGCCATGCCAGATACATAAGCATTGTGATCCCGCGAACTTTGATTCCCGATGGCGGACGCTTCTCTGTGAATACATGATGAATCAACAGACTCCACTTAGGTGAGATTTAGCATTTTGAGTAAATTTTCGTCAGCACAAAACAAAAGACGCATGATTTTGCGCTATCCTCACATTAGTTTACAAAAAATACAATCCATCCATGGCAACTGTCATATAACAAAATGGCTTAACAAACTAAATTGTTCACAAATGTCTTACTCTGAGTGTTTCTAAATGCAGGAAACAAGTCCGCAAGTTGCTCTTGCTTCTGTGCGGCACGCGCGAACGTTACCGCCAACTGCGCGACGTGCACGCGCTCGACACGCATCTGAACGCGGCGCGCGCGCTGCTCACCACCACCGATCCGGCGTACGACAAACTTGTGCAGCTTATGGACCACTTGAAGGTAAAAGGATAGTATTATACAGAATTGCTTGGGATGGAATAAAGAGAGAAAAGGAAAGGAAGAGCGATTCCTTTATTCACATCTGTTCGAATCAAATGAAACAATCGAGTGCGAAAAACTTTATTCCCGTCATTTTTCCAAATTAGTTTCACAGCTCGTGTATGTTTTAGCGAAGGTTCGCCGAGATAAAACAGCGTGCATATAATTTGCGTAATTGTAGGAATGCAGAGGACGTTCGCTTTGTACTATGTGAACGACTATATGATCCTCTGCGTTGTGAGCAGATGTGTGAGATACGCTAAGACTCATAAGGACCCGGTCTACTAACATTTTAAGCAATAGTATCATAATGTAGGTGTCATACATTTCGTGTCGGTGATGGGAGTGATGAGCTCGATTGTAGTTACTTGGTATGTTGACAGGCGTGCGCAGAGATAGTGAGCACGCGCACGGGCAACTGGCAGCACACTTGTGCGAATGAACGGCGCGAGGCGCTGCCGTGGCTGGTGTCGGTGGCGAGGAGGCTACACCCGCACGTGGCGCCCACTGTACTGCAGCTGCTGCAGGCGGCGTTGTGCGCGCCGCACCACGCACGCCCCGACCACAAGGTACACACACACACACACGGTAGCTAGGAGGCTACACCCGCACGTGGCGGCCACTGTACTGCAGCTGCTGCAGGCGGCGTTGTGCGCGCCGCACCACGTACGTGGCGTAACCCACTGTACTTCACACACACACACACACACACACACACACACACACACACACACACACACACACACACACACACACACACACACACACACACACACACACACACCAGGTTCCAGCGCGATACTCCACTCAAGTATACTCTTGCCTGTGTATGTATGTACTAGAAACACAAGCCTCCTGTACAGTAAGACAATAAGAATACAATGACAGTAAGACTGCTTTCTATGAAACTCTAATGTAAATTGGACTTGGACTAAATTGGAGCTCAGCGATTTTCGTTTACGCAATCTGCATCTTTTATTAATTAATTTTATTTTATTTTAGTACGTAAACAGCTACCGTTTATGCGACGCGTGCTCGTATAACCATTTTTACCATTTCTTGTAATAGTTATTTTAGTGATTCTATCTTTTATTCATAGTTTCATAGTTGTGGTTCAGTTTGTTTATTATACCATTTTACGGAACTCTCGGACTTCATATTTGCAATACATATTAACTAAGGGTGCTGAAGCTATACTCCACGCTAAGGTAACCCTTTACAGGACGGATGTTGCCGTAGTGATTTTTAAATTGATTTTCGTGAAAACGGCGGTACCCGTACTGGCATTATATGAATACTACCTTTACTGTCTGTGCCGTTACCGTGGCGGAACGTGTTAACTTGCGTTATCCATGAAAATGTATGTCTGTTGTTCCATCCTTCTCCGAAATTTTAAAAGGTTGCAAATTTTTCCCTCTTTGCTCTTCACTGAAGAAATGCGGGAAATGAATTGACAGGTTTGTTTCCTCGCGTTTTACTGTTAAGTGAAATTAATATTTGAGTTTGTTTCCAGTCATCACAGTCAGACTGGCCTGAACGCGAACGTAGCGCCGACAGTGACGCATACGTTTCGGACGGCTCCAAGTTCCAAGAGCAGAGAGTGCCTGCCTTGGTGCAGCAAATATTGAAGCAGGTAACGAGTTTACTCTAAAGACAAATAATGGTAATTATTGTCTTAAAAAATGTAAATCTGATTGGTATTTGTATTCGAAGGTGCCGCAAGATGAGTTGAAGATGTTCGTGAAGGCCTTCCTGCTTGAAACTAATTCTACTGCCGTTCGTTGGCAAGCCCATGCACTGCTCTTAGCTATTTACAAGTACGTTTTTATACCAATTATGATTGATATTTTTAAATTATTATTTTGTTGATAATTTTGAATTTTTACTGTCGATTTTATTAGTATCTAAAGCAATCTGATGTTATAACATAGACTTTGCATAATTCCACCAAAAAACACTTAAAATTCCGACATTGATCGCAACAAACTTGATTGTTAATGCACTTACCAATCCTGAAAATATTAGGGTTATTAATTTGTTTCTGCTACAGGTCTAATAATATATTGTTATTGCAGCAACTGTTCTCAGCCGGAGCAGGCGTCACTAGTGTCTCTCCTGTGGAGCATCTGGCCGACACTGCCTCAATACGGACGCAAGGCGGCGCAATTTGTCGACCTACTAGGGTACTTCACCTTGAAGACACCTAATATTGATACTGAGGTACAGGTATACACCATCGAATACATTATCATATTTATTACTACTTCTATTTAAATTGTTATTTATGTCAGTTTTTACAGTAATCTGTAAGTGTCCGTAAATCTACTTAATAAAATTTGTAAACGTATTTCCTGATGATTTTGAATCGATACATTTACTCTCTTTACTGCATTTGAAAAATATATACTATATAATTAATAATAAAACTGTAAAGGTCGAATGTCTACATAGAAAAAAAATGCTTAAAACCTAGTCAGGGGAATGTAAAAATAAATACTAAATACTAAAAAAGATTTTTTTAAATTTTTTGTTTCTCTATCTGTGTGTCTGTTTGTACGAGCTAATTTTCGAAATGCCTGGACCGATTTTAATAAAATTTTGCATGGTGATACCTTTTCTCCCTGGTCAACATTTTAGACACTTTTTATTTATTTAAATTAAAGGGTTTTCGTGGGATAGTTTGAAAACCATAGTAACCGCAGACGAAGTTTTTCTAATTTGATTTTTTTAAATCATTAACAGTCTGTTCTTAAATTCAATAAGATTTTATCATTCTTTCTATAGAAATACGTGGGCAGTGCAGTAGAACTCCTACGCAACCAGAACCTTCTGCTCTCATCCCACGGTAACGCAGCGTTGTATGCAGCGCTCGGCGCGTACGTAGAACTAGATGGGTACTACCTAGAGTCGGAGCCGTGCCTCGTGTGCAACAACCCCGAGGTGCCCATGGCCACCATCAAACTACCCACCATCAAGGTTTGTCGCACTCGCGTCCATAAACTACCCTAGCATGCATTAGCCGTTGTTGTAGTTGCCATTTCGCTAGTCCTATAGTGTCAGTTGGAGTAGTTGAGTCAATGTCTTCCCTGTAGGCGTTTTGACAGTTTTATTACAGTATTGTTGAATTAGTCTTTTTTATTATACATGCGTTGCATAATCTATCACCTTCATTTCCTCCATGTAGAGTTAGTATGATAATTTAAATTATATTTTGCTATTTTCCAAACCTCGCAACTTTAAACATTTTCTATGCTAGTTTGCTACAGTTACAGATTAATGTAACTTACGAACGATACTACTGGGATTATCTGAAATGGTTTCTAAAGGGCGAAGAAGTGAAACGCCATTTTGAAGCTTAACCCGTCCACATAAGAGCTAATTGGTGCAACTGTACGCAGATCGACTCGAAGTTCACGACGACGACGCAGATCGTGAAACTGGTGAACAGCCACATGATCAGCCGCATCAGCCTGCGCATCGGCGACATCAAGCGCAGCAAGATGGTGCGCACTATCAACTTCTATTACAACAACCGGACGGTACAAGCGGTACAAGAATTGAAGAATAAACCAGGTATGAACTTTTAGATAAATGAACTATACGCTACATTATTTATACTAAATGACATTCGTAGTTTGGTCACGTAATTAATTAATGTAAGTATAACTTGTGTAGGACTTTAACACGTGTTAAATAGAAATAATGCCAGCCATTTCATTCATAATGTAATTTTTTGTTTGAATACCTAAGTTGATACCTAAGTATAGCGTGAATCGACTTCATTTCTTTGAATTATATATTTGACGGAGTCTTAGCTTCTTTCTTGTACTTTATATAGGGATGTGGCACAAAGCAAAGCGGGTGCAGCTCCAATCTGGTCAGTCTGAAGTGCGCGTCGACTTCCCGCTACCTATTGTCGCTTGTAATCTCATGATGGAATACGCCGACTTCTACGAGAACCAGCAAGCCACGGGTAAGTACCGCATCTTGACATCTTGTATAAACTTTGATATGTAATTTAAACCTTATTTACAAATGATTTGATTTTTGTAATAGGCGAGTCTCTCCAATGTCCACGATGCTCGCAATCGGTGCCGGCTAACCCTGGCGTGTGTGCTAACTGCGGGGAAAACGTCTTCCAGTGTCACAAGTGCCGGTGAGCATGATAATAAATTACCTAGGATCAGTAAAAAATATAGGCATTGCAAACATTTTGACCCAATAATTATTGCGGCTTAGTTTAAAACACGTGTTTTTTATGATTTCAATTCTTCTTTTATGTTCTGGATCTGTGAAAGTTGTTCTTTTTATGTTCTGAATCTCTGTAAAATATTTGTTACAGTATAAAAGTAGTGGTATATAAAAATTTTCTTTTCCCACTGCAGTGCCATAAACTACGACGAGAAGGACCCATTCTTATGCCACGCGTGTGGCTTCTGCAAGTACGCCAAGTTTGACTACACGCTGACTGCGCGGCCGTGCTGCGCCGTCGACACTATTGAGAGTGACGAAGAACGCAAGAAGATGGTTCAGACTATTGGGGCGCTGCTCGATAAGGCCGACCGCGTCTACCGCCAGCTGGTGGCGAACAAGCCTGTGCTTGAGGTGAGGCTTATATTTTATTAGTGGAGAAGCGTCGTGAGTAATCTTTCTAGGAGCTCAGACCTTTTTCCTCCCAGTACCAGAAGTCAAAGAATTTTTCTGCAAAAGATATTTTGAAAAATGAAAACATTTATGCTTTTGCTTTCGACCATTTTTTATATAAAATGTAACTCAGACTTACGTCCTCAGCCTATATACGTCCCACTCCTGGGCTTGGCCTATGCCTCATGGAGAAAGACATGAGTCGTATGGGCCATACCACCACGCTGGCCTATGCGGGTTGATCCCTTACTTCATTTACTATTTAATATTTTGAATCGAAATTCCTTTCCAGTCTCTCCTACACAAGATTAGCGAGCATAGAGTAGAAGGGCGCGCGGGTGACGAGAACAGTAACGCGAGCAACACATCGTTCAGCGGCGCTCAGATTAACCGTGTCATACAGACGCTTGCGCACAAGTACTGCGTCGACAGCAAAGGGCACTTCGAAGACCTCTCCAAGATCATACAGAAGGTCCTTGCTTGCAGGTAACTATTTATTTCATAATTTTCATTACCAACATGGTTTTGGACCATTAACTAGTGGGTTAAGTGCGAGATCGAAAATTATTGGCTAGCTTTGAATTTGTCCTCATGCGATTGGCAAAATGATAGAGTTAATATTTTTTATTGTTTCACAGGAAAGAACTCGTTTCCTTCGATAGATCCCAAAGTGAGCAATTGAAAGGTGACACTTTACCAGTGTATGCTGGATTAGTGCAGAATTATGACGGAGATATTTCTAAAGGTATTATCTGTTCAGTATATATTTTTATTATAATACTATTTATTAACTTACATGATAGTTTCTTATGTAGAAATTAATTTGACTTAACTTCAATAACTAATAAAGTATATTCTCACATTTTTAAAAAAAGGAGATTCTCAGTTTGAACTGTATTTTTTTATTTTCGATGAATTCGTATTTGAATGTTTATAATTTCCTGTGGTTTATTTGAAGATTTTTATTAGAGGTTCTGCCTTGCAAGAGAACCTGTCGTTAAGCGGTCGTCTATTGATTCGACGGCCTCCGTGGTCGAGTGGTCTGTACGCCCCGGTCTCAAGGCGCCGCCATCTCGAGAGGTCCTGGGTTCGATCCCCAGTGGAGGCAAGTTTTTGGGTGATGAATTTTCAGACATTTGTTCTCCAGTCTTGGATGTTCTTTATATATGTATAATATTATGTATATTCTGAATAATTATGTGTATTTATCTGTTAAATATATTTGTCCGTCATCTAGTATCCGTAACACAAGCAGCATTTAGTTGCTTAAAATGGGACTAGTTGATAGGTGTGAATGTCTAAGGATATTTATTTATTTATATTTATTTATAGAATCCGGCGGCGGATGCTACGGGTGCTCATTAGCGTGCGCGGAGCAATGCCTAACGTTACTACGGGCGCTGGCGTCGCAGGCGGAACATCGCACGCGTCTATGTCGCTTTGGGCTGGTTCATGAACTAGTTCACCACAACTTGCACCGCGGCACGCCACAGGTACTTGCGATTGTCGTTTTCTTCCTCCTAACTTTATCCCACCCTGGGTGGGATGGGCACAACAGAGTAGAAAAGGTGACAGATAAAAAAATCTGCGTTAAACGATAATGTCTGCATTAGTTAAACTGTCGGATAAGTTAACGACCATTTGCAGTAAAAGGAGAGCGTCCCAGCTCTTGAAGCTTATACAATATAATAAGGTAACTTTAATGATGCCGCCACAAACTTTCTGTTTAACCTAATGGTTGACTGGTAGAGAGCGATGTTAGTCGTTAAGTCCACCATATGTACATTCCTTCTGTAATGGACATTAAAGTTTAAATAAATTTAACGCACGATCTACTTTAAATAACCTGTAACATTTATATTAAATACTATTTCTCCGTAGTGTCAAGAAGAAGTCCGAGCGCTGATCTGCTTGGTCACCAGAGACAATTTGCAAGCCACCGAACAACTATGCAATTTGCTCACACAAAGGATTACTTTGTCTTTGATGGGACACGCCGCTTCGCAAGATCATAACAACTCTGTAAGTAATTCGAACTTTTATTGACATATTATTTTTTCGTGGTTTTTCTTCTAAAATTTTCATGTAATTTGGTCCAGGTTCGCCCGTTGGTGCTGCTGTTGGGATCTCTCGTTAAAGTCCAAGATTCCATTGAGTGCTGGGAAGCTAGGTTACGATGTATTGTGCGATTGTGGGTGTGGTAAGTTTTTCGTCAACTTCTACATAAAGTACAATTTATCAAAACATTGGTTAATTTGTTATTTTTCTTCCAAAGGTGTTGTCCCAACCTAACTGAAGTAGCTGGTATAGCTCCAGCCGCTAATGCCATTTTGAAAGCTGACGTGCTGGCAGGAATACCGGGCATAAATACATCTTCACCTAACTGTAAGTATTATAAACCTTATTATTATTACTATAAGTATGAACGTTGTATATTATAATGAGTTTGTATGTTTGCGTAGCGCATCAATTCGCTCTGCAGCAAGTGGCATTGCCATGTATGCGGTATTTACAGCAACTGATGGCTCCCGCGCCTCCCACGCCCACAACCAATAATGCTGCTCCTGAAGCAGACCAAGCTAAGGACGTGAAGGTAATGCATAACAATATGTCTGTGTATTTTTTATAAGGCTACTTTTACTTGACAGTTATTAGATAATAACAGTAATCACTAAGTGATGATATAGGATACAAACATCATTCCGATGAAAATAAATTATTGATATAGGTATATATATTACATATACTTCCTAAATACAGACTTAACTATTATTTTTACTCTTTAAAATATAGTGTCACAAACTTATCTGACCCGGTAGCGGAGGTCGCAGTTGTCGAACGTAGTCGACAATAGAATCATAATTGCGACACTTAGTTCCGATTTTGGCCACCGGGTCAGATAAGTTTGTGGCACTGTACAGTATTGTCATACTCGTATTTATCTCCAGGAGAGCACACCATCCAACGCCCCGGTCCCAGCCCCGATGGGCCCCAGCGCAGTGGTGACAGGCCGCGTGGTGGTGGAGCTGGGCGCGTGGCTGGGCGGGCTCGTGGGCCACAAGTACTGGCGGCGGCTGAGCGCGCCCGCGCAGCCGCCCAACACCGCGCCCCCCGCGCCCGCGCCCGCCGCGCCGCCCACGCCGCCCAGGGACATGCATCTGGCGCTCAAGTACTTCGCCAAGTGGCAGGACAAGGTAAACAATCCAAAGTGAGCAGCATAATATGCGCAAACCGATTTCAGCTGCGTCCTTCATAGTCCGATGAGTACGGAAACGTTGCGACAATCGGACCGGAGCTGGCGCTATTGAGACCCCTTTACTGCATAAACCCTGCATTCGGCAAGGAGAGTCCTCCAGACGTAGGGAATCAGGTGACTCAATTTCCAACAAAAAATAACGTATAGTAGGTAAGGATAGACGGCGGCGATTAGCGCGCCCGCGCAGCCGCCAAACACTGCGCCAGCGCCAGCTACTCCACCTGCGCCGCCCAGGAACATGCAACTGGCGCTCAAGTACATTGCCAAGTGGCAGGATAGGGTTAATTACCTATTATAGATAGCCGGAAATAAGCATCAGTCGCGCAAGTCGGTTCCAGCAGTATTGGTTCTAACTAACGCCGAAAACCGAGAGAGACTGAACTATGTTTATCGAATTAATAAAGCCATGGTTTTTGTACTCCACACATCATTATATTATTATTCGATTAATAATAATTATGTTACGTCTTTAATCTTTTTTTTATAAAGTAGATATTGCTGCGAAATGCTGTAAATTCTGAATATTGCTCGCATTGCGTGCTCTGGTCTCGAATTCATAACTACCTTCTGTTCCTATGTAACAGAAAGGTGGACTTGTTACCTACTATCTTCGGGAGGTGAGGGGCTCGGTGGCTTAGTAGTTCATACGCTTTGGCTTTCAATCAAAATCAATGCTACTTTTCCCATTCTCAGGTCGTGGATGGGTGACCAAATATTAGTGATCTCGAGCTCCTCCGTGCTTCGGAAGGCACGTTGAGCCATTGGTCCCGGAACTATTGCGACCGTTTCTACCCACCAACCCGCATTGGGCCAGCGTTGTGGTGTTACGGCCCATACTGTGTTTCTTCACGCGGAAGACTTGTGCCCAGTAGTGGGACGTATATAGGCTAAGGACGATCTTCGGGGATGCACTAATGATGATATGCCATGTGTTATTTGATTACTCCAGACCTTGATGTCGCACGGCATGCGGCCGCTGCTGCTAGAAGACGGCGGCTGGCTCCGGCCCGTCATGTTCGACCCCAGCTCGCGCATCGCGAGAGACACTGCCTGCCAAATGGTCAAGTCACTGTGCGACTCCTACGAGAGGACTAAAGCGGTAAGCAAAATATTATATATTTTTTGCCTATTTATAATGTAAATTATCTATTTTATCTGTATCGCATATACTACATTTCACCGAAGATAAGTTCGATGACAGCAGGATAGACATTAATGTTAATTTCATGGTTAGAAATAAATGAGAATTTGGCAGTTGCGACAGGAATTCCCTTACGCGAGAAGACCTATTAGTAAGAAATATTGAAAGAACTATCTATACGCATAATTTTTCTTTACAGGTGCTCATTTTGCTAACGAGCTTTTTGCCTGAAGTAGGATCAGCAGGAGAAGCAAGCGAACAGTTCTTACAACTATATCAGAGTGAGTATTTATTTCAATTTATAAATAACTGGCATAGTTCCTGTGCCAGTTATTTATGTAGAAATAATTAATAATTATTTTGATACAGGCTTGGCGTCCGAAGCGCCATGGAAGCAGTTCCTGGCGTTGCGCGGTGTACTCCAGCAGATAGCTGATCTAATGACCAAGGAAATTGAGCAATTACATCGGCTTGAAGAGACTACGCTCACCTCGGATCTCGCTCAAGGTATTATTTTCTTAATAATCCAATCTTATAATCGTTTGCTTGTAGTTTTAATTGAACTATTCATTTACATAGAGATAGGAGATTAAAATTTACATTATGTTAAGACTATTTTCATTTCATTCATTTATGTTGTTTACATCAGAATCCTCCATATTTCGCCCAAGCGGCTTATTTATATGAAAAATTTTCTTAGTTCAGTGCATATCGTCGGGGATAGTGCAAATCCGCGAAACTACCATACGTAAAGTCCGCGTATCTGCAATAAATTCAGTTTTACAGGGGAAGGTTAAAACTCGATAAGTTGCTTATTTAGCGTGGATTGGCCGATAAAACTCAAATTGGCTAATTTGTGGAATTAAAATAAAATAAAATCAAATTGGCGGAATTATCCAATGCTAGTTACGCGTACTTGCACTATCCCCGACGATATGCAAAATGTGTAACAAATACGTTCTGTCTGTTGCACTTCGGCAAATGCTAAAATGTTAATATACTGTGTCTTGCATGACATGATAGAGCTTTTGTGCAAATTTTTTTTTACTATGACTACCTTATGTGCAGGGTACGCCCTAAAACGGCTAACGGAGCTGCTAGCGATGTTCATGGAGGAGAGTGGTGCCCGTCGCACCTACAAGGGCAGGCTCGTGGGCGCCGTATTGGGCGGGTACCTGTCGCTGCGGCGGCTGGTCGTGCAGCGCACGCGCCTCACCGACGACACGCAGGAGAAGCTGTTGGAGCTACTGGAGGAGATGACCACAGGTATGGTGTTACAGATATTAAACCAGTAGCATTTTAGCCAGGATCTGTCTTTTTCGTTTCCATGCTATATCCATATTTTAAGAATAGTGCAAGCTCTCTTCTGCTTAAGGTATTAAGTTATTTTTTTTATCGCCTCTGCCTATTTTTTTGGCAAGCTCTTAGTCTTCATTCTACCTAATGGTAGAGACGACAATGCTGAAGCTAGAAGCGAGCTTCACCAGTATTCCTCAATGACTGAGGAACTGGCGTTCTTACCTCTAATTCCCGGAACACAACAATGCTCACTAACATTTTTACTATGGCGGCAGATTTAGGTAAGATGACGGTAGCTAGCCAGATGGCCTTATAAGCCCTACCACCAACCAAACCTGTGACATAATGGACCCGGAGTTAAATAAAAGGCCTTCCTTATCGTCACTTACGTATTTTATAGATATATATTAAGCATTGACGCAACTGAAACAATTATATAAAAAAGGTAAATTTCACTGAACACACAAAATCAATTTTACATTTAACACTAAAATATATAATAAAAGGTAGGGCTACTTACAATAGTGCCTTAAAGAAACTTATAGACTTTATAATATAGCACGGAACTGGTAATAGAGAATCTTGTGGTTTTTTGTAACTTTTTAGGATAAGCTTATTATAACTTGATCAGCACATAAATACATTAAAATAATTGCTATCGGTGAGTCAATCGCTCTACACGCTGACTCTGGTAAGAATGAATTTCGAGAACAAAGCAAATAAAAAGAGACAGACAGTTATTTTAAAAACGGAAACCAAGAGAGAAAAAACCAGAGAAGAGCGCAATGACAGCAACGAGTCGCTAATATAGCTTTAGCGCCTCGTTACAAACCGAGTATAAAAACCTTCCGATCAACACCCGGTGGTGTCAACCACGAGACCAGAGATGCGGTTAAATTCGTATTAACTGACAAAAAAAATTCTATACGAATTCCCTTCCATTATTGATAGGTGCCAACGGAAGTATATGAAACAAACACTAAATATTGTATCATTTGGTAACAGGCACAGAAGCAGAGACAGCTGAGTTCATGTCAGTATGCATCGAGACGGTGAAAAAGTACCCGCTGCACGACTACCGCACGCCCGTGTTCATCTTCGAGCGGCTGTGCTCCATCATATACCCTGAAGAGAATGATGTGGGCGAGTTCTTCCTCACGCTCGAGAAGGATCCGCAGCAGGAGGACTTCTTACAGGTATGCTTTTTACGATGTAAGTTTAACATATTGACGAGTGTTGTTTTATTTATTATTAGTATCCCGACTAGGTATTTAAAAGGGATTTAAAAAATGTTTATCCCGACTAGGGAATTAAAAAGCCTGCTCTGGGGGCGCCAAAAATTTTCTCTTCATTCAAACACTAAGAATACTTTAATAAAGGATGCTACTTTTTGCAGCAACCCTTACATCTGGATTCCATTACATAACATAACATATGATCACGCCGCTTTCCCTGAGGGGTAGGCAGAGGGTTTAACACCCACATTTCGCCAGATATAACAGTCCCCATGTAACAGGTGGTGAGCCTGTTGCCATGCACCGGGCATAATGTGAGGCAAGCGATATTCACAATGAACTGACCATAAGTTTTATTCAAACTCGATGGTACAGGCGGTGGGATCAAACCCGCGTTTCCCGCGGCTTCTCGAACGAGTAGTGCCCCGTCCTCCAACTCGGCTACCGCTGTTGGAGGACGGGGCACTATTTCAGTCATGTTACTGCAATTAACTTCCTATTTCAATCTAAATGATAACATACACCTCTTGCAACAGGGTCGAATGTTGGGCAACCCATACTCGTCGCATGAGCCAGGCATGGGTCCTCTGATGCGCGACGTGAAGAACAAGATCTGCACCGACTGTGAGCTCGTGGCTCTGCTGGAAGACGACAACGGGATGGAACTACTTGTGTGCAACAAAATCATGTCACTCGACTTGCCTGTCAAGGAGGTCTATAAAAAGGTAAGTTTTTGATGAACTCTCTTTAGAATTAAAATTTAAATTGTTTGTCTTTTAATGATTTTGTAAAATATATTTTTAAATTGAATGGACTCGGAAGCTTTTTGTCATGCCACGTAACGAAGCGCTATATTTTTATCAGCGTCTCATTGCTCTTTGACCCTTACTGGCTATGTTTTATTTACATCCATTAAAAATATGTATCCTAATTTCCCAATTACTTATCATTGTTTCTTGTCTGGTACTTTAGACTAGAAATAATTTTTACTGTACGCTAACGTTAAATAATGTTAACGTTACTAATTTTAACTGTATTTTTATTTGATATAAATGTATACTATTGTAATTAACTGTTTATAATTCATAAAATGTAAGAACCATGGCTCTTATATTGCACTTTGTACCAACAATATCAAGTTTCAATATAAGCTTTATTCCGGCCCATCGTCGCAACAATATGGTAATTTCTTTATTATCCAGACGACCTCCGTGGTCGAGTGGTACGTATGCCGGTTTCAAGGAGTTGCCATCTCGAGAGGTTCTGGGTTCAATCCTCGGTGGGGGCAAATGTTTGTGTGATACAGGCATTTGTTCTTCAGACTTGGATGTTTATATATGTATTGTACATTTTCTGAATATTTATATGTATTTATTTATAGATTAATCCGTCATCTAGTACCCGTAACACAAGTTGCTTAACATAGGGCTAGTTGATAGGTGTAAATGTCTGAAGATATTTGTTATTATTATTTATTATGTTACACCTAAGGTGTGGTGCACATCTGGCGAGGGCGTGGACGCGATGCGCGTAGTGTACCGTATGCGCGGACTACTAGGCGATGCTACCGAGGAGTTCGTGGAGACGCTCAGCCAAGCCAGCGCCGAGGCCGTCGACGACGAACAGCTGTATCGGATGGCTAACGTTCTTGCTGACTGCGGTTAGTTGTATTATGTAATGCCCGACTTATTATAAAATCATCTCAAATAACCAATCCACACGTGGACTGTTATCGGGCAAACAAGTCAAGTCCTTTGATGTGTGATCAAAACCGACAAGTGGACGGAAATACTAAAGTAGTATACATGTAGTAGTACATAGTAGTAGACATGGCCGTTATCGGACAAATATAGCAAATATGCGAACACGATACGCCAAGTGAAGTGCCGGAATAAGAGAAATAGAGCAAATACACGATAGTGAAACTGAACAATTTATAATAAAGTTCGATGGAAATTTAAAGGCCTGAGGAAGTGTTTGAAAGGAGCTGTGTTCCTTGATGATGCCTAAGGTGGAAACCCCAAGTCCAAAAAAGTCTTTGATTGATTTTAAATTGGTTTTGCTTAGAAAACGAGTTGTTACGTTTACTAAATCAAATAAATTATCATAAAGTGTATAGGCCACTGAATCAACCCCCTGTGATTTATTTTTTCAGTTTGATGGAGAATTTAAGAGTGATGAAAGATTTGATGTATCCATTCGTATTGTTATTTGAAGATGATTACAAAGGGCTGTGTTATTTGTCAGGCGGGCTGGAAGTGATGCTGCAGCGGCTGGCGGCGATCGGGCGCGTGGGCGCGGCGCGCGCGCTGGTGTCGACGCTGCTGCGGCTGCTGTCGCTGTGCGCGCGCGTGCGGCGCTGCGTGCGCGTGCTGACGCGCGCCGACACGCGCGCGCTGCCCGTGCTGCTGCACGCGCTGCAGCTGGCCGCCGACGAGGAGCGCGCCATGCCGCGCGCGCACCTCGTCTACCAGCTGCTGGAGGTACCGCGTACACACACACACACACATATTTATCTCAATATATGTTGGTTGTAAAACTCCCATGCAGGGAAGGCAAAGGGAACGGAGCCCATAGAGCCAAGTCTTCGGTATTTTAATGTCTTCAGTATTTGCATTGAAATGCAAGTAATAAAAGTAATAAATGTCAATGCATCTTGGGAGAGTTTGGCGTCAAACGATCGACGGCAGACACTGTGGTGTTACTTCGATTAGGTGGATTGCCACGATAAAAATCTCATCGTTTTTCACACCACATGACGATTATTTCAATGATCCTCCATATTGCTCATCATTATTGACACTTATTACACAAAACTACACTGATTTTACGTAAAAAGATCCACTCCGAAACAATAAAACAATCACTGAAATAAAAATCACGTCCGCCATAGTTGAATGCCGCCAAAAACTCCTATCTACATATATTAACACACTTATTATGTTAATTAATTCTAAATAAATTTTACTGTAAATTGCAAACTTGTTAGTTAGCAATCTATACTGTGATGTCTGCAGGAGAGATCAATAATAATGTATTCTATGTAACAATAATCACATACTATTAGATACGGTATCGTAATATTTCAACTGTTACAGATTATGGAACGGATCCTCTCAGTGGCAGCGAGTGAAAGCTTGGAGTCATTCTTGCAATTCTCCCTAACGTTCGGCGGGCCGGAGTATGTTCAAGCCCTCCTTAACTGCACTGAATGTCCAGGTAATTTTGTATTCCATATCATGTATTATTACAGCACTAGTTCGTTTCAACTCATAATTTCAACTTCTCACAATGTCAACCGGACCAAAAATGCACATTTCTTATAAAGTCAACTTCTTAGAGTGTCAACTTCGCGTTCGGTCAACTTCTTTTAATGACAACTCTTAAGTGATATATTCTCAAAATGACAACTCTTCGTAATTTGCACTTTAAATGGCTAGTAAGAATAAAAAACCAAGGTTTTTTTACATTACTTTCTTAGAAATTTTGCAATAGATTATCTAAATTAAAAAAATTAAATATTAAAAATATAGATTATCTAAATTAAAAATACCGAAT
Organism: Parapoynx stratiotata; assembly: GCA_910589355.1. NCBI lineage: Eukaryota > Metazoa > Arthropoda > Insecta > Lepidoptera > Crambidae > Parapoynx > Parapoynx stratiotata. The sequence goes on from OU342459.1 coordinate 15,141,341, forward strand.
GCAATGTTTTCATTGTGAGAAGTGGCCATTTAGAGAAGATGTATTTTTGCAATGTTGACGTTATAAAAATTGTGCACTTTTATCCGGTTGACATTATGAGCTTAAACGCAACTGGGTTTACACCTTTTTTTGACTTTTTTTTTATTTCGTATCGAAGTGCTAAGGAAATGTAACACTATTGTAAAAAATGATACAATTTCCGTACTCAGTGCCTCCTTTTTCTCTAATAAATGGGAAAATTCCGGTCAAGTTTACAACAATATTAAAATTGTTTTAATAGGCAATTTATAAAGCCCTTGTTCCTAACTCTGACGATTGCCTGCAACAGGAATACGCAGCAACTCAGTAGCACTAGGCCACTTGACGCGCGTGCTAGCGGCTTTGGTCTACGGCAACGACCTCAAGATGGCGATGCTTGTCGACCACTTCAAGCCGGTGCTGGACTTCGACCGGCTCGACTCGGAGCAGTGGACCGAGGAGGAGTTCCGCATGGAGCTGTTCTGCGTGCTCTGCGCCAACATCGAGAGGAACTCCATAGGAGGAACTCTTAAGGACTACCTCATATCGCTTGGGGTCGTGCGGGACGCGCTCGAGTATATTGTGGTAGGTTTTTAAGGTTTCAGAAAGGACTATAAAGATTACACTAACGGGACTACACGCGATGTACATTATGTTTTGTGCTAATACGGTGACTGACCGTTTGGTACCGGTGTACGCCTGAGGCGACATTTGATTGTAAATATTTTATCGGATAGATCGCCCCATACGGTCGCGGTCAGAAAATGTTTATCAGTTTTCAAATTAGATTAATTATCACTCTGTTTTCAATAAAGTCGATGATAGATCAAGTAACTTATTACCCTTTGAAAATTAATAAACAATATGAAGTATGGAAAAGACCAAAAGACAAATAAAGAAATGACAGTTATCAAAAATGATTGTTTGAACGTCATTCGGACAAAAGTGAAATTAAAATCAGAAATTTTAAAAATAAGATGTCAAAATTTTATTTAATAAAATAAAGATTGTTTGAGTTTCTATTTTAATTTTTTTTATAATTATGAAAAACTGAAATATTAAAGAAAAGTTTTTAAAAAAAAGTTATCGATACACGTCTAAATGTCGTCGATGGATTCTCGTGTTATTAAAAAATATAGGTATAATCTATGATCAATCAAATTGATACGAAATTAATAGACATTTCGTGATTTCGTGACTTTTTTGAACTCAATGTATGCAAGCAATTGTGATACTTAGGGTGGTAAACATTATCTGACCGCGACTGTACAACATATTATATGTCGCGTGTAGTCCCGTTAGTGTAACCTTTATATACAATGCAACGCGAATGTTTAAAATCTCTTTCAGAAAGGACTGTCTATAATATCGAGCAAACGTTATTTCTTGATTTTTGAGAGTAGGAGAGAAGGCACGTCTTACTGTTACCATACGTGTTGTACTGTCACGACGGGCCGTATTATCCTTGTCGTATAACTATTGCAGAATCGTATTTTTTTTTTGTTTCGAATTAATCTCCCATAATTATTTACTATTAGCCTGTTTAAAACGAATAAACGTACTTAGTTAAACGGGTAGTTAAACCTTAAAATGTATTTGCAGAAACATGCGCCATGCGTCAAACCGACGTTAGTATGCACGGACTCTGACGAACTGAAGGAATTCATCAGTCGACCTGCGCTCAAGTACATCCTACGCTTCCTGACCGGGCTGGCCACCGACCATGAGCCCACGCAGGTACTGACCTTATGACTTTTATTTAACAACATACATACGATCACGCCTGTAATCCCCGAAGGGGTAGGCAGAGTCAAAGGAGCACTGTGTTCCTTAAGACCACATTTAGCCATACAAAAATAGGGTTGGTCAGATGAAAAGATCGTTAAAGAGTAGTAAGAAGTGGCTAGCTCATCGCCTACACAATTACAGACCCAGTACCCAATACGCCCTAAGTCGCCTTTTGCGACATTCTAGACAAGAAAAGCAGTTGGTACATTATTTTCGTGTCCCGGACCAACACGGGGCTATTTTACAAGGTTATAATATTTATGTTTAGAATTTTTGTTATTATAGAAATACTCAGCGACTTAATGATAGTGTGAGGATATATGCCGCTTACAACAATTGGTATCGGTGAAAGTGAATATGAAAAATATCTGTTTCCCTTCTCATGACGAGTGACAACACTACCCGCTTTCCATTCCTCGTTCAATCTCGTGATTTCAACTGTTTTTTTTCAACATCTAAAGAAAGAAAGAAAGAAAGAAAGAAAGAAAAACATTTATTGACCACAGGCACAAGCAAGACGCAAAATACACAAACAATCACATATAAGGTCAACTAGGACCCGACCTCAGCATATGCTGCATCTAATATATTGTCTTTCCTATAGATGTTGGTCTGCGAGAAAGTGATCCCAATAGTCCACCGGCTGGAGCAGGTGTCGTCTGGCGAGCACGTCGGCTCGTTGGCCGAGAACTTGCTCGAAGCGCTACGATCGCAGCCGCAGTGCGCTGCCAAGGTGCAGGAAGTGCGAGACTTCACAAGACAGGTAAGAGGACATAATCTATATATATATAATAGGTTGGGGAAAAAGTTTCTTCGCATTTTTTAAGAAAATTCAAAACATTTTTTAATATAGTTTATTTACATTTAAATAAAGTATGTAGGTACCATTTTGTTCGATAACTTTTTGCCATCTTGTAGGTAGGGACATGATCCCATTGCTATAGAAATTTTGGGACTTCTGGTCAAAATACCGCGACAAGTGGTTTTGGCAGTCCTCTCGTGATGTTAACCTGACACTGCCTAAAGAATTCTGAAGAGACCGAAACAGGTGGAAATCTGAAGGTGCAAGGTCAGGACTATACGGCGGATGCATTAACACCTCCCAGCCAAACTCTCTTAATTTTTGCTGAGTGGCTAAAGATGTGTGAGGTCTAGCGTTATCATGATGAAAAACCACACCCCTTCTGTTGATTAATTCCGGCCGCTTTCTCTCAACTTCTTGCTTTAATCTCATCAGTTGTTCGCAGTAGAGTTCAGAATCGATGATCCTGCCTGGTGGTAACAGCTCATAATGAATAATGCCCTTCCAATCCCACCACACACACAGCATCACCTTGTTGCGAGTTAACCCGGGTTTCGCCACAGTTTCTTTCAGTGAGCTCGTGAGGTACCCAAATGTCGAGCTTTTTTGTGTACCCAGTTTTTTCAAATGCGCCAAAACTGTTTTGTGGTCAATTCCCAGTTCTTCAGCTACGTCGTAACTACTGACATGCCGATCTTGCTCCACTTTTTCAAAAATGGCATCCATTTTATCTGTAATAGGGCGACCAGAGCGACGTGCATCTTTGACATCAAAATTTCCGGATTGAAAACGCTTAAACCAAATTTGTGCTACTCTCACAGACACTGCACTAGGTCCATAAACATCGCAAATTTTTTTCGCGGCTTGCGTTGCATTTTTACCTTTTTTGTAGTAAAATTTTAAAATGTATCGAATTTCTTCATTAGATTCACTCATCTTGGCGGTACGAAAAACAAATGAAAATCACACATTTTCCAAATTTGAATTTGGAATTATGTTCTTTAAAATTTAAACTTTCAATGATACCAAAACCAGCCAGATACAAATAGTATAGCCAAAGAGATTTTATTACAAGTTTATACATACTATAATGCGAAAAGACTTTTTCCCCAACCTAATATATAACTCAAAGGTGATTGCCATAGAGATCTATTAACGCACAGCCCAAACCACTTGACGGTTCGGGCTGAAATATTGCATGCAGTTATTTGTTATGACGAAGGCATCCGCTAAGAAAGGATTTTGATTAATTCTACCCCCAAGGGAATAAAATAGGGGATGAAAGTTTGTATGAAACTTTGTCAATTTTAAACTGATAGGGCTAAGACTTTGAGAGAAAATTAAAGGGTTTCCGTGGGATAGTTAAAAAACCATAGTAACCGCGGACGTAGTCGTGGGCAACAGCTAGTTATACTATATTGTCGTGACTATTATATAGTATTATTAAGTCATGATTATTCAGCAAAAAGTAACTTTTTTATTAAGAATATTTTTAAAGGTCTGAACTCAATTTCTATATGTCTGACAAATGTTCAATACCATAACAGTTAAAGCATTTTATCAATTCGGGATATTTCACATTATCACAACACAGAGTTTTGAATCTTCCGGGAAAAGTCAAACATGAATAAAACTTTTTTATTATCAAAAGGAAAAATTTTTCACTACAGCACCCCAATTCTACTATAAATTTACAACTGCGTAACCATAGCGTTTGAAGAAAGAATGCTTAGCAGAATAAACATTGATGATTGAAATGTAAGCTATTGCTTTACGTTTTTGATTTATGTAAAATAGCAAACCGAATGTAAAGCAAAAGCTTACATTTCATTCATCAATGTTTATTCTGCTAAGAATTCTTTCTTCAAACGCATTGAAATGAAATGAAATCATTTATTCTGCAATTAGATTTACATGAAATACTTTTGCACGTCAATATTTTTTATTCTACTAGCACTTCGACGTGAATGGCCAACAGTTAGCCTTTTTAAATAGCCATTGGTTACGCAATAGTTTTTCTAATTTCTTTTCTTTTCTTAATCGTCGTTCTAGGTAACATTTGTTATGTGGTGTTTTAGGAGAAAAAGCGTCTGGCCATGGCAGTGCGCGAGCGCCAGCTGGGCGCGCTGGGCATGCGCAGCAACGAGCGCGGCCAGGTGACGGCGCAGTGCTCGCTGACGCAGCAGGTGGCCGAGCTGGCCGAGGAGGCCGGCGCCGTCTGCTGCATCTGCCGCGAGGGGTACAAGTACCAGCCCACCAAGGTACTAGCTAGCGCGGTTCTCTCCACCTATCTTTGCCCGGGCATCATCTCATGGGCCGTATGGACATATCATCGGGACATCGCCCGACGGCGGTCCACTCCTCGAACATATTTAAACAATTTTCATCTTTATATGACATATGATTACAGCCAAATGACAATGTTGCTTGATGCTGTTATTTGCATGCTCAATAATGATCGGTAGATAAGTGTTCGTATTGATTGTCAAAGGTGCTGGGTATCTACACGTACACGAAGCGCTGCCCGGTGGAGGAGTTCGAGGTGCGCGCGCGCAAGACGCTGGGCTACACTACCGTGTCGCACTACAACGTCGTGCACGTCGAGTGCCACATGGCCGCCGTCAGGCTGGCGCGCGCTAGGTATGGTTGTTCGTCACCAACATATAAGCAAAGTACTAACTAAATAATTATTTGTTATTAAATTTTATGATGTGGGGTAGATACGATGAAAATGTTTGGAGACCTCCGAATTGAAATAATGTCGACACAAAGTTTGAGGAGCTCGGAAGCGTAGTGGTTAGTACGCTTTGGCTTTCGATATGAAAACAAAGCTACCTTCGCCATGGTCAGGCCTTGAATGGGTGACCAAAACTGTGATCTTGGTCTCGGTCTCTATTGCAACCGTTTCCGTGGGACGTATATAAACTGAGGACGAATGTTAAAGGTAAAGAAGGCTAGACAGACGTTTCCGAATGTTCGTCTTTTCATACTAGCTTCGGTTTGTCGATATAGCCGGGTAAAGTCCGGTCGCGCGGCACGAAGAAATTCCCACAGTGACCTTTTTGTTCCCGGTCAGGTGTCATAAACATTTATTTAACAACAATGATTTAACGTTTTATTTTAAAATGAATGAACAACGTCGCCCGGACGGCCAAAGCCATAGTTCACGTGCAGAACGCAAAGCCTTTATAAGTATGCCCAAAGGTTTAACAACTCTGAACACAGCGGTCACTGCCTCTGTGCGAGCGCGACAGCAATATATTTACGCACGAGCGACAGGGAAAAGTAATGTAGGGTCATTAGACGAATTTCTTCGTTTCTTCGTGCCGCGCGACCGGGCTTAGTCATAAGTTGTGATGTCTCCTCACCACAGAGATGAGTGGGAGAGTGCGGCGCTCCAAAACGCGTCAACGCGGTGCAACGGCCTCCTGCCGCTGTGGGGGCCGCATGTCCCGGAGTCGGCCTTCGCCAGCTGCCTCGCTCGACACACCACCTACCTACAGGTAACAGGAACCATATTTACATACGATCATCATAAGCTTGCCCTTTTCCTAATTGCATTTGGGGTCGGCGCAATAAATCTTTCTCCTCCAATCTCCCCTACCACACGCCATATCAACATTCACTCCCATTCTAGCCATGTCCTCATTCACACAATCTATACATTTCTTCTTCGGTCTTCTTCTCCCTGCATTACCATCCACTCTCATATTACGTTACATGCTCACTCTCTCTTCTCAAAATATGTAGCTGCTTTTCTCCCAACTTCTCTATCACTGGAGCAACTTTCAGGCATCCCCGGATATACTCATTCCTCACTCTATCAATCCTCGTCCCCACACATCCATCTTAACATACACATTCCCACACATCCATCTTAACATACGCATTTCGGCCACATGCAATCTATTTTCATCCACCCTTTTTCATAGCCCAACATTCCGATCCATACACAACAACAGGTCTTATGATTGAACTTCAATGACGTTGTAGTTTATGACATTTTTTAAAAAAGAAAAACAATGTAATGGGAGGATAGAAACTTGCAGAGTTTCTTGCACGTTCTTTTCAGAACAAGACCTCCTGGTAGTTTTGTGAACGGATGGCGTAGTTTATCGCTTTCACGAAAATTTGTAAAATGCTTTTGACGTTCATAAGCATGTGCTATGACGCATCTAAATTGAATAAACGATATTGAATTTGAATTTGAATTGAATTGTTTTATAATATAGACTGGGCCCTAAGAACAAAAACAAACCTTGAATATGGCACCGTCTCTGACCGTGACGCTATATCATTAGGTGAAATAAAATAACATCAGTGCTGTCTAACTTACTTTGTTTGTCTCAACATGTATGACATTGAGGTATAAAAAATAGAAATTTATTTTTAAATTAATTTTCATTTTACTGGCTATTCCTTCTAAATTCAACTTTATGAAGTAAGAAATTATTTATGTAATAAATTGAAAAGAATTTTTCTAAAGCATTTAAATTTAGAATCTCATGACTCGCCCCACTTATGGAGAAGCATTGGCCATTGTTGGCGTGTAGGTTGGAATCAAAATCTTAGGAGTGTAAGTAATTAAAATTTTGGTAAATAAACGCCATCGCGAAATTACAATATTCCGTCCAATTTATATTTGAAAATTATTTATTTCCATTTTTTAAGGCACATTGCAGTAATAGTGGCACTTCAGCATGTTGACGCAATCGAAAACGAACTAAAACGCCAATTTTATTTGGGTGCTTATTGAGTCCATATTTTCTCGGCTGTTTTAAGACGCTGACCCGAAATCTAGTGTAACCTATTTATGATCTAAGTGGTTCACTGATATTTGCTGTGCTATAGTGAGATGATTGCATTGCTAGATTGTAATTGTACCAATTTACAATCTAGCAATGTAAACTACACTCGGAACTCAATGAGCAAATTTTCCTAGAGTAGTTCTAATTAAAATTCGAGTCTTCTAGAGTCTTATTCAAAAATATAAACAAACAATGATAATGAGGAGCTTTTATAATAGAAGGGAGATAAAAAGATAGAAGAATATTATTGGTCAAGTGTGTGAATATGTTGGATAATGATCAGGAGTGCACCGGGCACCGCGACATCGGGCACACATGCACGGTGCACGACCTGAAGCTGCTGCTGCTGCGGTTCGCGCGCGGACGCACCTTCCACGACGACACCGGCGGCGGCGGCCCGCTCTCCAACATGCAGCTGGCGCCGGCGCTGGCGCACATGGCGCTCTACGTCATCAACACGTGAGTACACGACGACACCGGCGGCGGCGGCCCGCTCTCCAACATGCAGCTGGCGCCGGCGCTGGCGCACATGGCGCTCTACGTCATCAACACGTGAGTACACGACGACACCGGCGGCGGCGGCCCGCTCTCCAACATGCAGCTGGCGCCGGCGCTGGCGCACATGGCGCTCTACGTCATCAACACGTGAGTACACGACGACACCGGCGGCGGCGGCCCGCTCTCCAACATGCAGCTGGCGCCGGCGCTGGCGCACATGGCGCTCTACGTCATCAACACGTGAGTACACGACGACACCGGCGGCGGCGGCCCGCTCTCCAACATGCAGCTGGCGCCGGCGCTGGCGCACATGGCGCTCTACGTCATCAACACGTGGGTACACGACGACACCGGCGGCGGCGGCCCGCTCTCCAACATGCAGCTGGCGCCGGCGCTGGCGCACATGGCGCTCTACGTCATCAACACGGTAACACTAGCGACACCTGTGGACACGATCAATTCATTGTTGTACAGTCAGCGTCAAATATTTATCTATCTATCTATCTATCAGCCAATTGTCGTCCATTGCTGGACATAGACCTCTCCCAATGATCGCCACAACTCGCGGTCCTGAGCCGCCTGCATCCAGCGACTTCCTGCGACCTTCGTCAAATCGTCGGTCCACCTTGTTAGGGGCCTCCCTACGTAGCGCCTCCCAGTACGTGGTCGCCACTCGAGAACCTTTCCGCCCCAACGGCCGTCAGTCCTACAAGCAATGTGCCCTGCCCACCGCCACTTCAAGTCCGCAATTCTGTGGGCTATGTCGGTGAACCTTGGTTCTCCTGCGAATCTCCTCATATAAATGGTCAAATATTTACTTGGCACAAAAAAGACGCTGCCAAAAAGTCAATAATAGGATGCGGACCAATTCAAAAGGAATTGTTTCCCTAGTTGCATAAGAATTTATAATAAGTTACCACACAGAAAAAAGCTCTTCAAGTGGCTTCGAAAGAAGTGCTGTTATTCTGTTAAGGAATACTTAAATTATAAAATTTTGACTTTGAGTGACATTAACTATATGAAATTTCTTGACATTATAATTAGTAATCTCGATAGACAAATAAATTTAATGCATGATGATAACTTATTGAAATTGTAAAATTCATTATAAATTAATTATTGCTGATATTAGTTCTGTTTTGCATTACAACAAAACAGATATTATGTGTTGAATAAAACACACAGCGTTGAGGTGAAGAAGCTATCCTGTGATTTTGCTTAATCTATGACAAACCTGCTTGTTTATCTGTGGATTTCATAAATTTTTACTCTTCTTACTCACCAGAGGCGCCACTGTCTTTGTAAATTATGCGGTGACAGCTGTTCAAATTCATAGAAGTCTTCACTCACCTGCAAGGCCCTTGCTGCAACGCTGTGTGTTTTATTCAACACATAATATCTGTTTTGTTGTAATGCAAAACAGAACTATTATGAGTTTTTCTAAAACACACAGCGTTGAGGTGAAGACCTGTTTGGTATCTGCTGGTGAGAAGAATGTAGATAAATAAACGCTATGTGATTATTGATGATGAGATAGACACCTATTCATAATATGGAATACAATAAAATACATTACAAATATTATGTAATAATTTTTATTTAACTTAAAATGGAATTCTATTAATCATCATATAAAAACACAATCATTTCTTTAAACCAAAATAAATTCAAAATTTTTCAAAATAAATCCAGATCTTTGTTCTGAGTGTGATAATCAATTATTATTAAATACTTCTTTATTATTAGGCATACTCAAGAATCAACAAAAAAATTTTTAAAATATAAAATAATCATAACGCATTGAATCACAATGAACTTAAAATTTTTTTTTTTTTTTTAAATATAAAGTAATCATAACACATTGAATCACAATGAACTTAATTAATTATTTAATTATAGTAAATGTTGAGTGTAATAAATCCTCTGACTTATTACTTTTCTTCTTAACTGGGCGACAATAATGGTTGGTAAATGTTGATAAGCTTTTCCAATTACCTCTGTCCAATATTTCCTGGACCGGTCGATTTTCACTCCAACTTTTAGATGCTACTGCAGAGCGGATACTTCCTGGGGATGCCTCTATATTTGCTTGTTTGAAAATAGTTCTTATCCAGCCTGCAATCATAGTTTTTGAGGCTGCTCTAACAGCACCAGTTATAGAAATAAAAAGATTTTTAATATCATTATTCATTGAATGACGAACTTTTGACAACTCTAAAAGTGTACAAATATGATGAACAGGGCAGACATTAACATTTTGATGTCTTGAAAGTAACCAACCAGATTGTTGATAGGACCCTGTATCTGTTTTTGACCCAAATCTTGGCCACATTATAATATTATCATCCTGAATGATTAAATGTTCGTCACTGATTTCTAGCAAGGTTAGATCATGTACTCTGCGACCTGAAGCAAGCAATAATATTAAGGCTGTACGCCTTGAGATTTCAAATAGTGTATTAGAAATGGGTGTGATCATTAACCAGTCATATAAAATTTTTGTATCCCAAATTGGGGCTTTTTGAGGTGGAGGTCTAGATTGAGCAATTGCTTTCAATACCTGTGTAATAAAAAAGTTTTTGGTATAGTCCTCCTTTGAAGATTTGCAGTAGGTAAAAATTGCAGACTTTTGTAAAAGCATAGTGTTGTATGAGAATTTTTCTTTTAAAAAAGTACTGGCCAAAAAGTGAGCAATGTCATTACCGTTTGGAGATTTCTCATCTATATCATTAGACTTACACCATGATATCCATCTTTTAATAGGAGTTTTATAGGTAGTTAGGGTGGAGGAACGCCAACTACTTTTTAACAGATTTTGTTCATCTAAGTTCCAATGTGAGACTTGTTCAGCCCACCCCCAACCTTCCAAGCCTGGAGATATAATTTCTCCACCTGAGGAGGAGATTGACCTGTAGTCTGATCTATTAGGACCTTCCGAAGGTCTGCTATTGGAATTGGATGAGACAACGCTCTGCTCTGAAGGTCTGGCAGCCAAAAGCATTGGTTCCACTGAGGTGCTATTACTATGTATGTTCCTCTGGCATTGTTCAAGTGTGCCAGCACCTTGGGTATGAGATTTGGTGGTGGAAAGACCCAAGCCAGACTGAAATCCCACTGACGACTGAATGCGTCGCAGAATATTGCTAATGCATCGCAAGAATCTAGTGTCACATACTTGGACACTACTGCGGTTTCTTTTGATGCAAATAGGTCTACGTCTGGTTCGCCCCACCTTTGGAAAATTGCCTCCGTGGCCTGGGGCAACAGGTGCCACTCGGGTATTGTGCGACCCCTTGATAGGCGATCTGCAATTCCGTTCAACCTCCCTGGGAGGTAGCAAGCCGACAGTATTATCTTGAACTGCTCGGTTAGCTCCAGAAGCCTGTATGTCAGATTCAACATTGCTATGGAGCGGGTTCCACCCTGGTTTCTTATGTATGCTACTAAGGTTTGGTTGTCGGACTGTACCAGTATATGAGCATTTACCAAGAATTTCCCTTGACTTTTTATGGCAGCATAAACAGCATATAATTCTTTTAGATTTGAGTGCCACTTCCTTTGCACAGGTGTCCATTGCCCTGCTAAGTAGGCACAATCTAGCTGAGCCCCCCAGCCTGCATCCGCTGCATCTGTAGTTAGGAAGTGAGTGACTGCGGTTTTTATTATAGGGACAACGCTGTGCTCTACTGCTTTTTTCCACCAAATTAAATCTTGTATTACAAGAGGTGTTAGGTCTCTTCTCTCTCGTACCCTCATTTGCCTGAAATTTCTGAGGAATACTTGGAAGTTTCGACAGTGCAATCGACCCTTGGGAACGGCCTGATTGGCAAAATTCAGTTGACCTAGTAGGCTCTGTGCCTGTTTTAAGGAACAATTTCTTTGAGTTAAGACCTTTGTAAGTGCTGCTTTTATCGAAACTACTTTTTTGACAGGCAGTTTTATTACACCGCTTTGGGTATTCCAAGTCAATCCTAGATAGTCTAGCTCTTGAGTAGGATTCAGAACTGATTTTTTGTAATTTATGTGCCAACCCAAACTTTTTAATATTGCCACTGTTTCCGCAACCTGGCTTTTCAATATGCAGCGGTCCTGATGAACCAGAAGGTAATCGTCCAAATAGACTAGGACCCTGAAACCGCGTTTTCGAAGGATTTCCGCAATCCAATTTGTTACAGCAGAAAATATTTGGGGTGCTGATGAGAGGCCGAACGGGAGAGATGTTAATTGCAGAATTTCCTGCTTGTAAATGCAAAAACCTTCTGTGGGTTTCTGCAATAGGTAGGTGAAAATATGCCTGTTGAAGGTCTATCTTTGTAAGCCAGTCCTGATCCTGAAGGAAATTTAACACATCTATTTGAGAAATTAGTTGAAAGTGTTTTGTGTGCACATATTGGTTGAGTCCCCGAAGGTCGAAGATTGGGCGCACCCCTCCATCGGTTTTCTGAACAAGAAACATTTTTGAAAAGTACCCCGGGTTTATCACTGGAGCAGTCTCCAGGACCTGTTTTTGTCTTAACTCGTTTATTACTGTAGACATTTGATTTGTTTCCTTGGTTGCAAAAACTTTGAGTGTGTGTTTGTAAGGGTACCGTAAAGGGGGCTTGTGATTGAAGGGTATGCGGCCAGATGTTATTATCTTTATGATAAATTGATTGGCTCCCAATTTCTCCCATGCCTTTGTGTAATGCCGCAGGCAACCCCCTTTGAAATCTGATCCATTTTTGGAAATGTTTCGGAGTGAAGGAAGACTCTGAAACATTTTTTCGCTTCCGAAAGGGCTGATTCTTTTTAATTTCAGGTTTAAATGATTTATTATGGGTACGATTAAATTGGTTTGTGTCTTTGAATTTTCTATTATCTTTTTTATTATAATTATTATTGGGTTGAAATGAAGTTGAAGTTTTAGGTTCTTTTATGTAAGAAGGAGTGTTTAACCAGACCTGAGCACCTCCAAATGCCTGTATAATAGGTTGCAACTTGTCATGACTAAATAAATATTCAGAGCTTGGAGGAATTTTTAGTAAATTAACTTTTAAATTTGGATTGGCAATTTCTTTTAAGATTCTATCCCGCCTAGTTTCAATGCATTCAGCCCTTTTCCCACAAACAATCTGCATAATTGTTTCATATTTTTTATTCATCTCTGACTCTGGTCCAAATTCAAGTGTAAGTTTTTCTACTAATTTTGTTGTGGTAATATTGTTCTGATCCATGGCAGCCCAATTAACAACATTTTGAAGGCCCACTTTCAACATTTGTCTTTGCTCTAATACGACATTAGTTAAACCAGCTAGTAGATTTTCTGTTGAATATAAAAAGTCCTTTTGTTTATTGAAATGACTAAACTCTTCATTGATTTTTAGCTCCACAAAACCTGGAGTGGCAGCGCATGACTGTAATGTTTTTTTAAACCTAACAGTTCTCCATGCTGGAGTATCAAACTGTTGTAATTGTTCTAAGACCAAAAGCCGGTCTTTGTCAGCTTGGGGAACAATTTTATTGGAATCAAAGCCAACATGGATTTCCCCTAGTGAAAAATCTGCTGTAGATTGACAAGGATTATTCAAAAAGGCTGATGGCCTTGAGTCAATTGGTGAGGTTACATTATTTAAGGCTTGTGTATTTAAATGAAGTGGTAAGTTAGACAGATAATTAGTTATTGAAGACACTTGTTCGATTATTGAGTCGATGCGAGGGTCAGTATTAGTGTTATGTTTGTACTTACGTCTACGTTTATTCGGAGGTGTGCTAGCATAACCCTCCTCGTCTTCTGAAGACGAGGAACTTGAAGAGCTATCTCTTCGCTTCCTGTAGCCCAAAGTCTCGATTCGCTCTCCCTCCGGAGCAGCTGAATCAGGCTCTGATTCGTTATTCGTTACCTCCGTAGGCACACTCATAATAACTATTACAAACCTTGATTTGTAGTAAAATTTTTAATTTAGGCACGTATACAATGTGGGTGAACACTTTTAATCGCAAAAACACTGCACTTGATCACTTTTAAAATAATTTTCACTAAGAAATTTTCTTGTAAGAACGTTAGGTAGCAAAATCACAAAACGCTATGAATTTGAACAGCTGTCACCGCATAATTTACAAAGACAGTGGCGCCTCTGGTGAGTAAGAAGAGTAAAAATTTATGAAATCCACAGATAAACAAGCAGGTTTGTCATAGATTAAGCAAAATCACAGGATAGCTTCTTCACCTCAACGCTGTGTGTTTTAGAAAAACTCATAATATATAATTTTTACATACCCTGAGCTAGTTAAATAGATGAACTTAATTCACTGTAACATCTTCATTTTACTTTATTTTTATGTGAATAAATGACATAAAATAAAATAAAAACACTATAAAAATTAATCGATACAAATATATTTTCCATATTGTTAGTGTCTATTAAATTGAACACCCCGAGTGTCATTAACTATTTGAAGCTGACTGTACCATACCATACGATTTCGATGGTGGTAAAACTAGGTGCTAAATTTACACTTGGTTCAAAACAGACGTTGTTACTCCTCTAAGAATGTGACATCATCAGTTTCAATACTAGTCGTAACTTGAATCATAATAAGTTTAATACGTTAGGAGTCGCGTGGCGGCGCGCGAGACGGCGGCGCTGGAGGCGGCGCAGGCGTGGGCGGGCGCGCGACTGCTGGAAGCTGCGCACGAGGCCGATGGACCGCTGTACTACGCTGTGATGGCGCTGCTGCTGCTGCCCTATAGCAAGTACGTAATGTTATAGCTGGTGATTTGTGGGGTACTCTGAGAGCAAGTCAACTGAGCTGTCAGAAATTTTCATCACATACGCGATTGACCTTTAATTTAATTTATCTACACTCATGTTATATGTTCGAATTATGAACTCAGACTCGAACTCATAATGACATAATTTTTAACACAGCTGATAAAAACGAAAATTAAAGAAATGAATACTGTAACATAATGTTCTTCATCATTATGCAACAGGTGGCACTCATTATGCAACACTTATTTTTCTTGAAAACGCACAAAACTTTAGCAAATGTTTTCCAGACAGCCAACAATAATTTTTTTTTGGTTGCATAGTTTGTTTGCATATGTTGTTAAATAAATTATCCATCTTTGAATTAGATTCGTATAAAGTAAATGCCGATTCTGCAGTGCGAGCATAGAACTTCGACAGTCGCCATATTCCATCGACAAAATAGACTGGAGTTTTTTGTCAAAATTATCGAATTGTTCGACAATTGTCGATCTTAGACGTCAAATTTGGCTTATCGAAAGTTCTATGCTCGTAGCGCTGCCTCAATAAAATTTAAACCTGTGTACCACTGATAGAAGAAGTCTTTATGTTTCTACATACATACATATAATCACGACTATTATCCCCTAAGGGTTAGTCAGAGACTAGGCAAAAGCACCACAAAAGCAGTCCATTGTTATGGTCCGCGCGTTGCGTAGTCTTTATGTGATGTATGATAACTATAAATACCTATTTAAAAACAGTCTGGTTCCAAGACGTTAAACACGTGTGTTATTGTGTGTTTCCGCCAGGTGGAAGGCCACGCGCGTGGAGACCCTAAAGCGCATGCTGGTGGTGGGCCACGCACGCGCAGTGTCCCCCGGCGGGCCGGCGCTGCGGGCGTTGACCCCGGAGCAGCGCGCGCCGCGCGCCTGGCCCGACTACAAGCCCTACGCGCTGTTCCTGGCTGTCATCGAGCTGCTCTACACTGTCATGTTCAAGGTACGGCCTGGTAGCATATAGTAGCGAATCAGCAGAAGACCTGGTCTATAAGGGTTGAGCTTCTTGGCAGGTACCATCACACTGTCCTACGCTTCTATCCTTTTCTATCATTTAGAACTTAAGAGCGCGAAAGAGAGCAGAAATGCGGCCGGCGGAACCGACTAGAAGCATAGGAATGTGCAATGCGCGAGACCCAACCCTCCTTGAATAAGGGTTATATAACAGACGACCTCCGTGGCCGAGTGGTCTGTACGCCGGTCTCAAGGCGTCTCAAGCCATCTCAAAGGATCTGGGTTCGATCCCCGGTAGGGGCAAATGTTTGTATGAACAGGCATTTGTTCTCCAGTCTTGGGTGTTTATATATGTATATTATAATCTGAATATTTATATGTATTTATATATTAAATATATTTGTCCGTCATCTGGTATCCATAACACAGGCATTAGATGTCTAGTATGGGCCAGTTGATAGGTGTGAATGTCTGAAGATATTTATTTTTTTATTTTATTTATTATGGCAAGTGGCTACGTTCTTAACGCCTTACGATAGAGCCTTAAGTCAAATGATTTAATTGCCTTCATGAATTTGCAATATTCATATCTCAATAAGGAATTATTGTCTACAGAACGTAAACGCAACAACAGTAGAGCAGTGGCCGGTGAAGCTAGCGGAATACATCCGTCACAACGACGAAGCGAATGCCAAGGCAGCTGAGCGCATCGTGGGCACGTTGACGGACGAGCTTCTCCCTTGCGCGTCGTTGGCGGAGTTCTGTGACGCAGCGGGGCTGCTGGGCGACGTGCCGGACCCCGACGGGCTGCTGCGGGCGGCCCTGGACGCGCTGCCCTGAGCCCGGCCCCTGCCGCGCCCCGCCCACTGCCTGCCCTACAACCAGTGCATGCCCACCTAGTTCAGCCCTGGCGGGGCTACCAAGGTCACTACGGCTACTACACACTACTAACAATAGCTCGTCCAATGTACCGGCGCCCTCTAGTGAAGGTTTTTCAAACGAACGCCCTTAACAGTGACAATGAGTGAGGCAGAACTGATCATGGAAATAAAATAGAAATCCGAAGAGTCTTAATTCAAGTTCATTCACGTGCCTTTTGTTTGCTTTTAAAATATGATAACGTTAAGGCGCATTTTAAAAATTAACCCTTTATTATAGTAGCTTCATTCAATTTTAAAATTATAACATTGTAATCCAGGTCATTGGCATGTGAATGAACTTGGTTGTTTAGATTTATCGACTTACACTGTGGCCCGATCTATTCAGGTTGCTTGACATATTCAATGGCGAACTAGAATAGAGATTGGCACAGTTGAAATAGTTCAATTTGTCAAACAAGCTTCATGGAGGCTCTCAAACAAGTCGCTTCCCTTTCACTAGTCGGGGTCAAGGCCCCCAAGTAAACAATACTAATAATGCACATTAATATATGTCAGTAACAGTGATCTAATTAAATTCAATAGTATAAAATACCTATTATTCAATATTCACATTGTATTCTTGTAGTCGGTGCTTGATTGTATTCACGTTTTTGGTTTTATTTAAAATATAGATTTTGCTTTAAAATTGTTTTCTTTTATTTGAACCATGTTCCTTTCTCGGTCTAGCTACGTAGAACTCTATATTAATTTCATCATCGAAGGGAAGATTAGGGGCTAGGGGCTAGAAATAGCGTTTCCGTATTAATATGTTAGTGTCCCCTTTGAGTTTCTTTATCATGTCGTCTTTACTTGCTTATGTACAGTCACGAGTGTGAATATGTACATATTTTTACAGTAAATGACTTTATTACAAGAAAAAAGACGCTTAGCAATATCATGCTCTATGTCGTTGTGTGTTAGGTGTAATGTTGCTAAAAAGTATTTCAGTTAAACTAGGCATAAAGTTATTATTATAAAGTTATTAGCATAAAGGCACACCACTTACTATCGTATAGGAAAATCTACACACGACAATCGCCGTCAAGTAATTAGTCTTCACAACTAGTGGAAACGCACCCTCATAACGGATTGCGCATTGAAAAAACTTAAGAGTGCACCAAGAATTTGGCACTACTCGCATATTTGCGTTCATAACCAATGAACGAAGTACGGCGCGCTTCACGAAGAGTTATCAGCTTTTGAATAATAACAAAACTTTAAGAAACACCTAAACTAGCGCGCGGACCGTCCATCCTAGACTCCTAAATAGAACCGCTGCGCTTAAACAAGCGCCAGAAGCTCGGTGCACTCTTAACTTGGAGCCAGAGAACCAGCTTGGAGAATTCGGAGATAAAGTTCTATCCCAACATTCCTATCGACCGGCCTTCTCTACGCACGGTCGTCATAGGAGGGGGTTTTGTTATTGTAAAAAGTCTACATATACTGTACGTTTCACGGTAGAAATTCATGATTTATTCCCATATCCAAACCTAGTTTAATGTCATAATTGTATTATTTGATGTATAAAATGTCATAAATGTACGTCTGGTTTGTTTTATTTCGTATTTTCAAATAGTTATCTTAAGTTTTCTCGCAAACTTTTTATGTTATATTATTGGTAGTAAAGTAACACAACATAACTATTAAAATATATCAATAGAATGATTGGAAATACGCAATATTTTCGATGTCAAACTTTTAAAACGCTCTCCTGAAAAATCGCAAAAACGTAATTACGTCGTTATTCTTTTGGATGAGCGACATATCACCGCGCCTCTATCCCCGAAGGGGTAGACAGAGGTGTTAACACACGTTTTGGTTCCCACACACATAGTCCCCATATAACAGGGAGCGACCCTGTTGTCATGCACCGGGCACAATGTAAGGCAAGCCATATTCAAGAGTTTTATTCAAACTCTCACAGTGGTACAGCTAGTATGGACCTGGCGACCACTTGCACGATAAGTAACTTTGACAGGGTAGATCACAGAATACTATGTCTGAAGTTGAATCATATGGGAATACACGGTAGTCTACTGTGTTGGCTACAATCATTCCTAATGAACAGGTCTCAACTAGTGACGGTATATGGATACGAATCGCTACCGTTTAATTCACTATCAGGTGTCCCGCAAGGTTCAAATCTGGGTCCTTTATTATTCGTTCTATTTATAAATGATCTATTGGAGCTAATTAACTGTGAGTGTCTTGCTTATGCAGATGACATAAAAATATATACTGTAATAAAAGAAGATACTGACTGTGCTTCCTTGCAAAGAGATATCAATATACTTGGAAACTGGTGTTACAAGAACAATATGTCGCTTAATATAGGCAAATATTAATGTTCTTACATTTGTAGGAAAACAAGACCGATACTTTATCGGTATAATATTGAGAACGTAGCACTGAATCGAGATACTGTGGTTCGAGATCTTGGAGTATGGATAGACTGTGAACTATCATTTAGACACCATTATGATCACGTTATATCTAAATGTAACAGAACCATGGGATTCCTATTTAGACCGGTTCGCCCTTTTCGAGATCAAAATAGTATAATAATCTTGTTTAATTCGCTCATTAGAAGTGTATTGGAATATTGTTCTGTGGTTTGGTCTCCATATTATGATGTGCATAATAATAGAATAGAATCAATTCAGAAGCGCTTTATGCGATATCTTAGTAGCAGGAAAGGGTTAAGACGCAAGCTTCCTTCTTATGAGGATAGATTAAGGTACTTTAAAATAGATACTTTGCAAAGCAGACGTACAATACACAGCTTTACGGTTCTTTATAATATAGTCAACGCGGTTTGGGACACCAGTGAATTATTAGAAAAGATTCAGTTCGCGATAGGAAGAAAACGTACACAGAAACTTTTTAATATACCTTTAACAACATACAATGTTTCTTATAATGATCCTCTGTTTCGCATGTGCAGAGCATTTAATAAAATTTGTACTGAAACAGAAATTTTTCACCAAACATTACATTCATTTCTGGCAACGCTGAGGTCGCACAGCCAGGTTCAAGAATTGCTATAGTAAATTAAAAAAATTGCGTGTTATATCCATGATTAATACAGGATACGGTATTATCTCATTCTACATTGTGATTTGATTTAATGTTATTTTATAGTTTATTTAAAGTAAAATTATAATTGAATGTTGTGCACAATTGTAATTGGTTGCAAGCTTACATCATTTGTTTATGTATAAAATATCATTATGTTTTGTGGTTTGTTAACTGTAATTGTGTCTAAATAAATGAAAAAAAAAAAAGGGCCGTCCGTCGCCGTCTCAACTTGGCTATCACGCTGCTAATGATCAAAAACTCCATTGTTGTGGATTGTGGATATCTGGCAGGCTGGCTGCCATATTTAGTAATGTAGATTTTTTATTTAAGAAGATGTCATTATTGATTTTTGTTATTGTATACTCTTTGGTTTACAGTTGTCATTGTGTATAATTTTCTTTGGAATATATTTTTGTGTTTATCTTCTTAAGTTTTATTTATTTGAAGATCTAAGGTGTACACAAATTCGGGCTCTATCGAACCTTTACATCCATAAAATGAGAATCCTATCGAAAATAATGATTTATTACACGTCCGCGTCGTCTAAACTCTAAATACATATAATGTAGGTCGATGCATTCATTCAGTCACACCATTAGGGCTTGGTGATACTGATGACTCGCCCTTGAACGTTGCGAGAACATTTTTAATGTGATCTGCATTGCGCAGGCGCCGGTGATATGTCGCCCGTGATTAGAGCGCGGGAGTCACGACGCTTGCGCAAGTAGGAGTAGGGACGGGGATCGTGCCTTTTTATACATGTCAATGTTAAACTATTAAATAGCAAACGAAAATAGTTGTGAACTTTGTCAAAAAATTGTTTAAGGTATATCATATTAGAGATCAAAATCTTTTCCAGACAAATAACATTCCGTAATTTGTTTTCTGATAAACATAATTATCAATTTGATTTTACTTATACGAGTTTTGTGGCAGTAATGAGTTTACTAAGCTTTTCGTTGTTTTCAATTATTGCTGCAAGTTATTGTGATTTTCATCATCATTCAGCTCAGGGACGTCAACTGCTGAGACATAGGGCAAAGATCTCCTCATTACAATAGGCAATTTCGGAGGGAGTTTGAGCATTCTTTTACCTTTCTGAGCCAATGGGGACCTAAAACAGGATCTAAAAATAGTTTTTATTTAAAACTGATGCGGTCCCTGTCATCCTTTAGGTAAAAGAAAATTACAGCATCAATTCTAAGTTAAGTCCACTTTTGAATAAGGTGAAAAGGCGGATTGATTACAAAACTATCTATTTATATCTAAAATGTAGAGTTTTATCGGTTGAATTTAGTTATGTAATGGCTTCCAGCCAGTTCCAACTGAATTTTATTGTTATATAGAGAAAATATAATAGTTCCATATTACCGATTCAATAATTAAAAACCTTAATCATAGATGACTATTAGACGACGAACATTTAATGTTTTTGACGACCTCCGTGGTCGAGTGGTCTGTACTCCGGTCTCAAGGCGTCGCCATCTCTAGAGGTTCTGGTTTCGGTTTAGTTTATTTAGGTGATCAATTTTCAGGCATTTGTTCTATATATATATTCAGGATATTTAAATGTATTTATCTATTAAATATATTTATCCGTCATCTAGTGTCCGTAACACAAGCAGCATTAGTTGCATAAAATGGGGCTAGTTGATAGGTGTGAAGGTTTGAAGATATTTATTTATTTAATGTCCCGTCCTGTCTTTGCAAAAACCGATGTTCGCGGTGACCACCAAGGGGTTTGAAACTACCATGAACTGATATTCTATTCTTTAGTTTTAAAGCGCATTGCCATTTGGTATCATTATGTTGTTTTACTAGGTGTAGGGACGTCTAATATCCATGGGATCTTTTTAATCGTTATAATCAATTTGATTGGCTCAATGCCTCAATTAATATTACATAAGGATACATATCAACAACGTCCGTAAAAAGGCCATAGCTACTTAGTACGAGTACCTACCTACATACATACATATAATCAATACTGTTATCTCCTAAGGGTTAGTCAGAGACTAGGCAAAAGCACCGCAAATGCAGTCTACTGCAATAGTCCGCGCTTCACCAAGCAGTGACTGCACATGTGCTCAGCGTGACAGGTGGTGAGTCCGTCGCTATAAACTATTAGATGGCTGTGCAGTTCTAAGTCAATTAGTCGCCTTTTACGACACCTACGTGAAGAAATGGGTTGGTAGTATTCTTTTAATGAGCCGCTACCTACCTACATACAATATCTAATGTAACCACTAGATGTGATGATAATATTAGTTGATCCAGCAAGCCCTGCTTACGAAAGGCTCGTGTGCCCACTTATACTTGTAAATGCTGTAGAGCAATGTTACAATTAATTCTGACGACACTGGCTGTGGCTGCAGTTGCCTCATCTTAAAATTAGCTTTATTAGATATAGTGCTATCTTATGTTGCAAACATTTGTGGGACAATACCTGTACTGTACCTTGCTGATGCAACTGGAACTACGATAAGAAATTGCTAAGTGTAGGGTATGCCATAATTGTCGAGATTTAACGGAACCAAACTAATATATTTATTTTATAAAATGTTGATAGATATTTAAAGTAGGTAGGTACGTCTAAACATTAGCATGTATTTATACTGCACAATTATTAGTATTTACTATCATTTATATGGTAGAGCTTTTGATTAACATCACGACACGACGACTATCACGACTATTATCCCCTAAGGGTTAGTCAGAGACTAGGCAAAAGAACCGCAAAAGCAGTCCATTGCCGCTTTAACAAGCAGTGACTGCACTCAGCGTGACAGGTGGTGAGCCGGTCGCCGTTATAAGCTACTGGATGGTTATGCAGTTCTAAGTCCATTAGTCGTCTTTTACGACACCCAAAGGAAGAAATGGGTTGGTTGTATTCTTTTAATGAGCCGCTACCACACGCTTTTGATTAACAAGTATTGGAGTTATGAGGTCTTGCTCAGATAAAGCACGGTCATCATGGTGTACCTCGTACTCTGGTGTAGTAGGCAAAGACCAAGCGCATCGTCAATGAAAGATTAGGTATAATATCAGAGAGCGAGTCTCATAGGGCAATCTACACATATTAGCGAGACTACACTAGCTAGAGCATCACTACAGTAAGCTATGAAAATGCGAGTAGTGATTTGATTAGCTCTTGATTTATCTGCAGCCTGCAGGTCCTGATCAATCTAGGTTAGGTAGGGCAAGGTCAGCTCAACTCGTGCCAGGTTTATATAGATAATATCTAGTCTACGACTCGCGCAGTGATGTACATGTATACATTAACAAAAAATCTCTATGATAGAGCTACGATAGGGCAAAAAAAAAATGGGACACTCTTATACTTTTTAAGTATTGAAGGTAAAAAAGAGAGTGTAGATTAGATTCCGTGGTAGAGACGAGTTAGATAAACCAAGCCATCTATGACTTTTTTATATTTTACCCAAACATATCATCACGCGTTTCTATCCCCGGAGGAGTGAGCAGAGGTGTTATACTCCCACTTTTCGCCTGTTATGTGAAGTCCCCATATGGCGAGTCTATTGCCATGCATCGGGCACAATAAGGCAAATGATATTCGCAGTCAACTGTACTTCAGTTTCGAATAAATCTCCGAGGTACAGGCAAAATGGTTACGAACCCACAACCTCATGAACGAGTAGCCCGCCTTTCCCAACTCGGCTATCTTTTTTCACGGGTCATATTAAATTTAAAATAATCACAACTCTTCCGGTGGTAATATTGAGCCCATATTTTGTGCACTCAGCAAAGAAATACCTACTTACTTCGTTTATATGTAGGATAATAATAATAAATAACTATAAATCATTTTTAAACAACTAATGCTGCTTGTGTTACGGATACCAGATGACGGATAAATATATTTAATACATATAAATATTCAGAAAATATACAATTCTTATATAAACATCCAAGACTGGTGAAAAAATGCCTGTATTCATCACACAAATATCTGTCCCCACCGGGGATCGAACCCAGAACCTCTCGAGATGGTGACGCCTTGAGACCGGCGTACAGTCCACTCGACCACGGAGCTTGTCAATATAATGTGGTTTGAATGTTATGATTCACTAGTACTTTTATTCCGGTCAAGTCCAACTTTACCAATAGGTGAATATTGTTATGTATGATCATGAGGGACGTTATCTAAATGGTCGACGAATTATATACCTACTTATGTAAGGGTAGGTAAATTAAATCATAAGTTAAACGAAAAATATCAATTTTTCAGCACACAATGGGAACCCTCATTGGGTGTTAGAAAATAGTATTTTATAATGTAGGTAGACGATTTGGGGTAATATAAGCGTTTCTTTGCAGTTTTGACAATAATAATTCTCATTATCTCATCTGCGTGGCACTAATTAAATACGAATGTAAGGAAATCCATAAACACTTACCTGATAGTCTTCTTTCGGCCTGGATACAGGAGCGCCATCAGAAGGTTCCACGAGGTTCACTTGGAGGTCTTGGAGGGCCCTCCGTAACCCGCTAGGTTTTGTATTTGTTTTGTCCCACACTTGTGCACAGTATCATCAACTAATATGTTAGTTTTAGTAGCTGATAATGTAGATTTTATACTTTTATTTGAGAACCAAAGTTGAGAACAATAAATTACACTCAAGCGCGTGCACTGGTAAGGCAACCATTTTTTTTAAAACGAGATGACAGTTCAAATAGCTTGTCAGAGAAGGACAAATGATGGAATATCTCAGTGCATCTATTTTACTTGCATTAAACTTAAAATAAATTAAATTTAAAGAAAACCGAACATAAATTGTTAAATTGCATTTTAAGCGGGCAACTTGGCAACTTTTGTCACAAAATTATTGTTAGTATTAAGTAATAATGAGTGTATAATTTTTCTCTCTTCATTTTATGGGTCCAAGCACTGTATCTTTGCTGTATTTATAATCTATATAAGTGCAATATATAATTGTAAGAAATAAAATTTAGGTAGTAGACACAAAATTTACTAAAACTGTCTCCGGTTCATATAGTCAAAGTGCCTGTAATTCGATCGAAGATGCTAAACAAACTTCGTTGAAAGGTAGAAAATAGGTAGGTGAGTAAAGTAAAAAACATAAAGAACAATGATAATCTTTTCTTAATATGTCATATTTTAAACTCTAAAAGATAACAAGGAAACTTCATAGTAAAATATAAATTATTTTTTATTAAAAATAATAATATTTCCACGTAGTCGCATAAACTTTCTCACAATAAATTGTTTTCCTTGCCTGTATGCGCCGATCAAATTCAGCCACTCGCTTAATAGCTTGCGAATTTGCGATAAAACAATAATCTTTCTTACTATAGCTACTTTATTCACATAATATAAATAACCTTAGGTAATATATTTGAATAACCTTATTTTAACCTATCTAACACAATTTATAATACCTTTTATACCTGCAGCTGGATGAATTGAGAATTCTTATTGGTTTCAGTATGTGAACTGATGATTATTTTTATATATAAATTAATATAACAGCATTGTTGAGTTACATAATAATTTCTCATGTAGTACATAGTGTTTAACATTATTCGTATCTTCCAATTCACCCCAAAAGATTTTTATGTAAAATAAATAAGAATGATTTCATAACATATCTTTGACTTTGGAATTACTATCATTTCGATTTACACTAATCGATCGATAATCGTAGCAAACTCTGTTTAAGCACTAAATACTAACAAACAATGAACAACAATTGCTGAAATCAATAATATGAGTTTTATAACAAAAAACAAGGCGTACAGCAACAGTTATTCAATTATTTAAAGCGGACTGTTCGTAAAACTTACAGTCAAGTCAGATAAAAGAGATAAGTGTGATTTACCCCGTTATTTAATAAAATAGACATCTCGTATAATCTCAACAAAGAAGAGAACAGGCACAGCGTGTGGTGAGACGTGTCGGGTCGCCTCTGATCGTGTCCTGTCGCCGGTGGTCGTGTCGTGTCGCTTAGAAGTCGTAGGAGCCGGTGTCGCCGCTCTTGCCGATGCGGAACACCCACCTGTAGATCACGCCGGCCAGCGCACCTCCGAGGATGGGGCCCGCCCAATATACCTGATAAAATAAAATCAATTTCATTTATATATATAATATAATAAGTATTATTTTCCAAACGTCTTATAGATACTCTGAGAGTAATTCGATAGGTAACATCTTGTGGTTGATACACTCTTTTCGTGACGGTATAAAATTTAGATGTAAAAATATTATTTACCTACTTACTTAAGTAAGAACACAGGTAATACGGTGTGCCACAATTAAGCATAGAAAAATAAAATAGTACATTATATATAATAAAATAGTAGTAACCGAGGGATGAAAGGATTTTTCCTCGACGTATTGACTAAACCCCTTCTCGGGACTGCAATTAATTCTTACACCCAAGGGAAACACTCTTCATTACAGGCAAGCGATATTTATAATAGAGAGAGAGAGAGAGCAAAAGATCGGTAAAATAGGACAATGGTCTTCTTTGCATAATGTTAAAAATATTTTTATTCCATTTATATAATTTAAAACATACGCGCAAAGCATGGCCTAAAAGTAGCCGAGCTCTAGAAAAGTATATCTTAATCAAAAAAGTTTTCCTCAAACTGATAACCTCCTCCTTTTTTTGAAGTCGGTTAAAAAGTAAAAAAATTAAATAAAGAATATTTATAGATAATCAAAATGTTCCTAATAAAATAGTTCCTATTGGTAGTTAAAGTTTATAAACCACTTCTCAACTGTAAACTTTCTGGACTAACATCTGACATTCCTCAATATGCTTTAGTAAACAGAAAAAAAAGAAAAACACAAGAAAAAGTAAATAAAGAAAAATACAACTTTAAATCACAATGGTGAAAACACAAAAGATGCTTCGTTAGAAATCTAATCTAACAGAGCTAAGTTATAATCAGCTCTACCTTTAGGTTCCGTCTGTGGAGCGCGATATCGGCCGATCGCCATTGTGGTCGAGACATGTCACATAAATCTCTATAATGAAGACGGGCCGTAAAAAATACATAATGCGATCGTGTGGAGTACAAGTGACGTGGTTGCAAGAAGCCGCGGTTACGTCGATGTCTTGGGAAAGGCGAACAATGCTTCCTAAACACTCTATTATTTGAAACCTGAGCGTCGCTGTAGGGTCTGTTTGTTGTCCCTATTCGTGTCGTTTAAATCGCGTTTCACTTTCATTGTTAACTTCGAAAATAGTCAAAATATCAATACTTTTAAAACTTACAAAATTTTAAATAGTAAATTGACTCAAAATATGTTTTTTCTGGATTTAAATCCGAAAGCCTTGAATCCATCTTTTAAATAAAAATACTTTTCTGAAAACCACATCGAACCGATTTGGTTCAACCAACATAACATAACATATCATTACGCCTCTTTCCCCGAAGGGGTAGAGGGAGGTGCTAACACCCACATTTTGCCAGATATGTTAGGTTTCCATGAAACAGGTGGCGAGCCTGTTGCCATGCATCGAGCACAATCTGCGATATTCACTATTAACTGTAAATTAGTTTTGTTCAAACTTAGTAGTAGGTCGAATCAAGATATTGGGTCCTTACCTATAAAATTGGTGTTTTTATTCTGTCTTAGCAATTTGTCCGTAACTATTAAGTTCCAGAACATTCTTATAAAATAATTGCCTCTTCTAAAAATAGACCATATATTTGAGCTCGTATTATTTAATTTGATAATTTTTTGTAAGTTTAATTGTGTTCAAAATTAAGACACAAAGACAATTATTTTTAACTGCCTCCCGAATACATCATTTGATTTGCATTAACATAAAAACGATGAATAATTTTTATCAAGCTGTTCACACACATATTACTAAAGCTTGTCTAATGATACATGCCAAATATTATTATCTCTGGATTTGTCGTTGTGAAGAAAACTGATAAAATGTAAGTATGTAAAATGCAGACATCCCCAAAATCTCCATACAAAACACCAATTTCATAGGTAAGGACCTAATAATCGCAGCCAATATACATACAGGTCAAACTGGAAGCCTTCTTTTTTGAAGTCGGTTAAAAATACTCCACTTATCTTACTACCTATAGGGTAAGACCATCGTAACGAAAGTTTGATTTAATTTTGAGTTTTATCACCATGACACTGGAATATGCGTGTTCATACATTATACAAATAAAGTTTGTACGTTATGATTTTAAGATGTCAATCTATAGCTTGCAGCATGTATTGTTTTATATAAGGAATACTAACATCAGACACAGATCACAATACGAGGTAGGTTACAGTAATTATATGTTTCGTCGCAGTTATCTGCTTATATAAATATTAGTTCCTCTGGACAATTAGCTAATACAATAGGATGTTTGCTAGTCCAACCTTTAAACTATTTACATGTAAAATATAAGAACAGTACTAGCACGTGACCTTTTTTTTAAATAATAAAAATTCAACTCTGTAAATACTTTTTTTAAGATTTTCTGCCAGTATACCTTATTGTCATTCTTCCCTTTTTTTAGTTAATTTTCCAGTATGAATAGGTAATATTTATCAAAATACTGCTATAAAATGAATAATATAATATATAACAGACAAAAGATTAGGAAACTTTCTTTTAATGACGTGTTCTTTTCGATCGATCTAATTTAAAAAAAAATATTACACTTAATTTGAATTTACGAAACGAAAATTACTACTTTTAGTAGCAACTCGTTAAAAGTGAAATGAAATTAGACTACATCATATGTAATTAGCACGCTAACACAAAGGTAAGTATAACTTAGAAGTTGCTTCCTAGGGAGAAAGTTGTTCATTAAAACTCCTTTTTAAAATCTACAACTGCTCACGGTACTGACAATTAGTAAAAGTAATATAATGATCGAGATAAAATAACTATTACCAACATTATTTTAAATATAACCTGCTTGATTTAAAGAGCTACGTATAATATAATAATAATAATAATTTTATTTACTGTAAAAGATACACATTTTATGACACAGTGATCGAAGTCACCTTGATGCCTGTGCCAGGTGACTTCGCTCTTCCATAGCTAATAAATTCATAACAATTGTAATTCATCTTGTACTCAATAAAAAGGTAGGTATAGCTACTTCTAGAGAGGTCTTAAAAGCTTATCGTAACTATCTCGACTCTCTAAATTACGTGATTAGTATCGGTAGGATCTCCGGTGAAAGTGAAGCTGTACTAATAGCCTCGTGATCCACAGCTTGTACTGCTACTATCGCTGCCTTCACTCAATGCCCGTCTGGTCCGTAACATGCATTGACTAAAATAAATTAATGTTCCGACACTTTTCACGCGAGCTTTTGTGCTCAGTTAGGCTGGTGTGTAATCATTTTAAATGGATTCTTAGTCAGGCTAGCTTCCGGCTTCGAGCTTTGATTTATAATCTTTCTCGCTCTCTCTCTACTTAGTATTCTTGTTAACATTTTGTTATTACGTTTTTTACTTAGCTATATTTATGCTGAATATTTCACTCAAATTCTGAAATGAACCACATACCATGAACGTTATTTGTTAAAAAAAGGTACAAATGAAATCCAAATCTTACCCAGTGGGAGTCCCAGTGGCCAATGACGAGCGCGGGCCCGAAGGAGCGCGCCGGGTTCATGCTCGACCCAGAGAACGGGATCTGTGGGACATAAGATATTAACAATTATACTACATGAATATATTTCCGGTCTTTATGAGCCCTAATGAAGTATTAGGAATTTTTTATTTCATTTTTGTAGCACAAAAGCAATCATGGGTGTTTGGACTTTGTAATCTAGGTCAAAAGTTCTTCTGCTGTATATAAGGCAAAAAAGTTGCTCCAGCGCCGGGAAAACTTATGACACTGGTCGTACTCCAGCAGCAGCGTCGCTGTTACAACACACAGCGGTAGGCAAGCCGCGTGGTTGGCGGTGAGGGTGAACCCGATGGCGAGCGGCGCGGACCAATTTACGTCACTGCGCCGGCCGGCGTCGGCTGTACAGCGTCTGCTATAATACACAGAGAGACGAACGCCGGCCGCGTGGTTGGCGGTGACGGTGAACCCGATGGCGAGCGGCGCGGACCTATTCATGTATCTGCGCCGGCCAGCGTCGGCTGTACAGCGTCTGCTATAATACACAGCGAGACGTACGCCGGCCGCGTGGTTGGCGGTGATGGTGAACCCGATGGCGAGCGGCGCGGACCAATTCACGACTCTGCGCCGGCCGGCGTCGGCTGTACAGCGTCTGCTATAATACACAGCGAGACGAACGCCGGCCGCGTGGTTGGCGGTGATGGTGAACCCGATGGCGAGCGGCGCGGATCTATTCATGTCTCTGCGCCAGCCGGCGTTGGCTGTACAGCGTCTGCTATAATACACAGCGAGACGTACGCCGGCCGCGTGGTTGGCGGTGATGGTGAACCCGATGGCGAGCGGCGCGGACCTATTCATGTCACTGCGCCGGCCAGCGTTGGCTGTACAGCGTTTTCTATAATACACAGCGAGACGAACGCCGGCCGCGTGGTTGGGGGTGATGGTGAACCCGATGGCGAGTGGCGCGGACCCCTTCACTGCGCTGCGCATCCGGCGCCGGCACATAGCGCCTGCTACAACAAACAGCGTGACGTACGCAGGCAGCGTGGCAGGCGGTGATGGTGAGCCCGATGGCGAGCGGCGCGGACCCCTTCACGTCGCTGCGCAGCCCGTCACACACGCCGTGCACCACCAGCACCAGCAGGAACGTCACCAGAACTTCTATTAGCATCGCCTGTAGGAAACAAAATTGTTTACACTCTTCATAATTTCCTCACATAAAATAATTTCCTCACATAGCAATTATCATCTCGCTAATAATCTCCGAAAAGGCAGGAGGTTATTACATTCATATTTCGCCAAATATGTTGAAGTAGAGCCATTTGCTATGCACCTGGCACAGTGTTGCATGTAGGTGTGTTTATTAAACTTAATTATGTTTTATATACAATTTTTATTTTATTTTAGGACCACATATTTTTGTTGTCTCACAATCTATATACGGACCATACCTACCGCTGGCTGAGCGGTAAGCATGTGTGGGACTCGTATAATGAAAGTTATACTGTGAGCGTTTTCTTTCTTTAGTAATTTGACATACATACATAATCACGACTATTAGCTCCTAAGGGCTAGTCAGAGACTAAAGAAAAGCACCGCAAAAGCAGCCCACTGCCATAGTCCGCCTTTTACCAAGCAGTGACTGCAAATGTGCTCAGCGTGACAGGTGGTGAGCCCGTCTCTATTGGCTCTAATAAGCTATTGGATGGTTGTGCAGTTCTAAGTCCATTAGTCGCCTTTTACGACCCCCAAAGAAAGAGATGGGTTGGTAGTATTCTTTTGATGAGCCGCTATCACACGACTCAATTAGCCACTGTCCAATAACCACGGTCGAAACCTCAATAGTAATAAAGAATAAAATAAGCCTTTATCTCTCAAATGATGTCCTAAGTGTACACACAGTATGATATTATAGAATGTATACACTTTAAATTATATTTGATAATGATCAGTTAAATATAAAAGCTAGATAATTGAGCTTACCTGGACATCAGATACTCCTGTTCCTGGCAAAGTCAACCCGAAATTACTGACTTGCGCATCTGGGATCGCCAACTGTAACAAAGTGCAGCATGTTACGTTACGTATATACAGGTTGATATATAAATTTGATATATAAAGAGGAGCTCGGTGGTGAAGTGGTTAGTACGCTTTGACTTTCGAATGAAAACATAGCGACCTTCGCCATGGTGGATGGGTGACCAAGACTTTGTGATCTCGAGCTTCTCCGTGCTTCGGAAGGCACGTTAAGCCGTTGGTCCCGGTCGCTATTGCGACTGTTTCTACCAATCAACCCGCATTGGGCCAGCGTGGTGGTGTTACGGCCCATACTCCTCATGTGTTTCTTCATGAGGAAGGTCTGTGCCCTGCAGTGGGACGAATATAGGCTGAGGACAATATAAATATAAATTTTATGCTGTGTGGGTTTGAAAGGCACGCGGGCAAAAACTTTTGCTAGATGCGTATTGCTTCAGAATATTACTTAGATTAAGTATGTACCTTTTTTTTATTAAACTTCATTGAAGTTGTAGTCTATGATATTTTTAAATGATGCTAATGTAAAGTCAGGGTAGAAGCATCCTGATTTTCTTGCTCGATTCTTCTCAGAACAAGGCCTCCTGGTAGTTTTTGTGAACGGATGGCGTAGTTTGTCTCTTTCACGAAAGATTGTAAAATGTTTATAACATTCATAAGCATGCGTTAAGACGCATCTAAACTGAATAAATGCTGTTGAATTTGAATTTATAAATAATAATGAGCTCCATTTTGCCGCGAAATCTCGGACAAAAGCAAGCAATAAATACAAATCTGATTGTAGGTTCACTGATGAATGTTATCTACCTAAATTAGGTTTGCATTGAAATTAAGATGAATAAGAGCCCTTAACGACGCGTTCACGACGCAAGATAATATTCACACCACGCTAATACAGACAACAATAGCATAACAAACATACACGCATGACACACACATTATTGTGGGATTCGTGAACATATTTATATACACTTATCTCGTATTTAGTTAGAATGGGAAACTTTCTTTTAGAAGAATTAGGACATAATGGACATTTATTTTAATAGTGTGAAAACGCATTGAAGTCATGCCTGCCACTGTTTCTTCCCAACGCAAACATTTTACTTATTTATATTGCGACTGAAGACCGACGAGTCGAACATGACGTGGGATATCAACATTTAAAAATCTCTATTTGCATTAATTACAGCAGAGCGCTATTGAATATATTGCGTTAGACACGAAATACTTAACATTTACAACAATTAGAACTTCGAATTATTAATTATGCTCCGAAACACTAACACTAAACTAATTAAAGATACGACCTCTGCTTGAATTACGGGATGCTGATAAAAAGGAATGTCAAATCAACCATTAATTCATGTGTGACAGACAATGATTTTTTCGATTGATTTATTGTTGTTGTAATCACAATGAAATGAGATTAACGATCAAGGCGTTCGCTCCAGTTGGCTCCTCGGGTGACCCCACAGTGTCACGGCGAGCGAGGCTGTTATGGCCGTGTCAACACTCGCTTATGGAGTAGAATGCCGGTCTCTGTCACGTATGGAGAGTACGCAGGAAAACTAGAAATTATTGCAATGCCTCTAAAATTGCTCAGCGGTGTGTTGAAGGTCAGTTATATTACTGTTTACTTATAATAAGATTAGATATTTAAGATAAGGTAGCTGGATTTTCTGGTTTGATGAAAAGTTCTACAAAATACTTATCACCGCCTGATGGTTATGAATGTAAATGACTTGGTATAGGAAAGATCTAGGGCAACAGGGAATAACTACCACAGCCACTATTATATGCTTCAAGCACACATTAAATACTAAAATCACACCTTTTTCCCGATAGGAGAAGCAGAGGATACATATCTCCTTGCTACGATCCTGACACACGTCTTTCCCTTCCTCTACATTCATTACTAACTTAAAACATTCCCTTGGGTTCAGGTGGATTTAACTTGACCTCTTTTCAGAACGTCGCCGATTTGGTCAAGGTACAGTCAGCATCAAAAGTAAATGACCATTAAAGTCCTTGTCGAATTAAGTATTAGGTCCTTACCTATGAAATTGGTGTTTTGTATGGAGATTTTGGGGATGTCTGCATTTTACATACTAACATTTTATCAGTTTTCTTCACAACGACAAATCCAGAGATAATATTATTTGGCATGTATCATTATTTTATAATAATGATCTGAAACTTAATAGTTACGGACAAATTGCTAAGACAAAATAAAAACACCAATTTCATAGGTAAGGACCCAATATTAATGCAAATGTCATAATGTGTCTAGGAAAATATTCGACATGTAAAATGTGACAGTACTAAGGTGCTGAGCTACTACTGATGCTGACGTGCGTTCGCCTAGGCCCTCCACCTCCGACTTTCCCTTTCGCATCGGCCTTTTATACCAAAAAGCTCAAAAATAAGAGTTTTCAAAAACATGGCTTTGTAGCTGGATGTTGCCGGTCATGAAGACCCCTCAGGCCACGCCGCGTTGTTGTGTCTTCAGCAGGACGGAGCTGACTCACCCTGATGAGGGCAGCGCCCGCGACCGCGCCCAGCGATTGCACGATGATGTAGAACACGGCCTTCAGCAGCTTGATGTTGCCGGACACGAAGAGCCCGCACGTCACCGCTGGGTTGATGTGTCCGCCCGATACGTGTCCAATGGCCTGCAACAGAAAACTTAATTTTAATATCATGTCTCCACGGTTCCCATATCTATTATAATAACAGGACAGTTAGGGTTGATAGCGCATCACGCTAAAACTACTGCACTGCAGACTTGCAGATATACCCAACCCCATAAGAGTTTTTGGCGGCATTTGACTATGGCGGACGTGATTTATATTTCAGTGGTTGTAATATTGTTTCGGAGTGGAAATTTTTTCGTAAAATAAGTGTAGTTTTGTGAAATAAGTGTGCATAATGATGAGCGATATGGAGTATCATTGAAATAAGCGACAAGTAGTGTGAAAAATGTTGAGTTTTTTATCATGGTAATCCACCTAATCGAAGTAGCACCACAGTGTCTACTATCGATCATTTGCCGCCAAACTCTCCCAAGATGCATTAAAAATTTATAACACTTGCATTTCAAAACAAAAACTGAAGACATATAATTACGAAAGACGAGGCTGTATACCCTTAGTTCCCCTTGCATTCCCAGAGCGGAAAAAGTTTACAAAAAAAATACCCAAACCCATTTGTCCTTTTCTCTAGTAACAAAAGTTTGACAGTAAAACATTCCATGCTTATATGTTTGACCATTTACAAATACACGCAGGTACATCTTCCTATGAGAACTTCTTGATGCTCCAGTGGAAAAAGTAAATATGTCTTATACAAACTTATCGAAATGATCTAATATTGAACACTCAGCGACTTGTAAGAAAAAAAAACGATGATCGACGATTAATGGACCAGAGCTTAAAAGGTTGCAATAAGGCTAATCACTTATTATCAGTAATAGCGCGTTTAACCCTGAGGCGTGTGACCTATCAGAGCGGCCCAACGAACTCTCCGGCGCGGGCGCAGGTCGTGCGGTCACATTTGTACAAATGTCAAAAGCTCCGAGTTATTAACGTACGTGATACTTATCACTTATGATGCCTGTGCTTATAAATCTCAATTAGAGGCCCGTGAT
Organism: Parapoynx stratiotata; assembly: GCA_910589355.1. Classification (NCBI taxonomy): domain Eukaryota; kingdom Metazoa; phylum Arthropoda; class Insecta; order Lepidoptera; family Crambidae; genus Parapoynx; species Parapoynx stratiotata. The sequence goes on from OU342459.1 coordinate 15,176,270, forward strand.
AGCTACAGTATAATCGTAATTGAATGTTACCAGCTAATATCTGTGTCGCGATCTAATAAGCCTAGGATACAATGCGGACGCGTAGCGATTTCATGAACGTTCGCGAAATGAATAGTACGATGAAAATGAAATTGTGTAATTGTGGATTGGTTGTGATGTGGATGGTAGCAGCTCATTAAAAGAATACCACCAACCCATCTTTTCCCTTGAGTACATAAAAGGCGACTAATGGACACAACCATCCAATCTGTCACGATGAGTGCAGTCATTGCTTGGTGAAACGCGGATTATGCCATTGGACTGCTTTGCGGTGCCTTTGCCTAGTCTCTGACTAAGCCTTAGGGGATAAAAGTCGTGATTATATGTATGTATGTGGATTCTAAACTTAAAACTAAAGAACTTACTTTTTGTAAATACGCATATTAACAAAAAGTAAGTTCTTTAGTTTTAAGTTTATATCCACAACCAGGAATCTCAAATTTACTGTAGATTTCTTGATATGAATAAAAATTTTAAATCGCTGGTCGCTCGCACCTCACATACATAGTTGTGATACGTCTGCCTACTATAATGTTTTCCAAATAGTACACGGACTCGTGACTCTAGAGCGTGCACAGTCGCCGGCTCATCTGTCTATTATCTCATAGGTCAATACAATATTTACTAGTAATTAAAAATATTTGCACACCGACCTTGATCTCGAAATACGTTGATAACGTGAACTATATAGCAACTATAATTGTTTTAAACTGTGTTACAAGTGCAAATGTTATATTTATTGTAGTTGCCAATGTCAAAACGATCAATATTAATAGATTAAATAAAAACGATCTAAAATTGTTCGTGTAAGCCATTAAGGATGTTCTATTATGGGAATAAAATTAACTACAACTTTTCGTTACATTGACCTCAATAAAGTTAGTATAAATTATTGATATAACATTATAATTCTAATATTATATGGCAATTGTAATAAAATGAATTGCAAAAGGATATCGATTTAAAATCAAAGCAGAAAATCGACTTATCAAATTTAGATTTCACTTGCATATGAGTTGGTATTGATTATGTATGCTATTATTATATGTTGTAATCTACGTAATCGCGCCAAGCAAAGTGCTTATGAAATATAACTTAATAGTGGATACAATTGTATTTTATATCGTCACTTGGAATCAGCGACGGAAGGCGAAGACTCGACCGTGACAATGAAGGATAATTATTACTTTAATCAACAACTTAATAATCAGATTTACCTACACGATTACACTAATTAAAATAATTACTCTATGTTTCGACTTCAAGTTAAACCATTGTCATGCTACGTAATCGATGTTATTTATCGTCTACAAGTAAATTTAAAAGAAATCGAAATTGCTATTAATAATTACTCGTTGGAACTAGTATGATTACGATTGAAAAAAACGAAAGTAGAGGAACGGAGAATTGATGATTATAAACATAAAACCAGATACCATAATATTATACTCATACTTCTGATTTTAAATTATATCCGACACTGCTACTGCCAAACACAAACCAACAGCAATCTATCACAATGTATGTGGAGCATTTGAAAGGTGATCGCCGGAAACCGCTCCCATACACACTACGAGTATATATACACCTTTTATTACATGTGTATCACATATTACTATTTACCTTCAAAGGTTTTGTAATTTTCTTTAATAGCTGCTGCCGTTGTAATAAAATAATCATAAATGGTTTTAACGAAAAGATTACAGAAAAAATATCAGAATAAAAAAAAATATAAATTATGTGTTTCAGATTGTTGTTATTCGTAGGCAATCCATACTAATATTATAAATGCGAAACAACTCTGTCTGTCTGTCTCGCTTTAACGTCAAAACTACTGGACCAATTTAACCGAAATTTAGTACGCAGATAGTCTAGAGCCTGAGAAACGACATAGGCTACCTTATATCCCGATATTCCAATGAGAACGGGTGCCATGCTGGTGAATGTTAAAAAATGTAAATATAACGCCTCCCAGAAAAATTAAGGAAAAATTTACGCCACTATGAACTTTCCTTCTAATAATAGAGTACTTAGGAGTAAATTTTCAATTTCACCAATTGAGGCTACTGTTCCAATTTGAAAAAATCTTTCAGTGTTGAATAGCCTATTTATTGAGGAAGGCTACTACATACCATCACACTATCTCAAAGTAATTATTCTACGCAGACGAAGTCGCGGGCAAAACCTAGTAGGTATATATTTCTCCGAAGATGAAGATCATTCTGGCATTATTGATAGTTATATGATTGAGGAAAACACCAAGGTAAGTAATATAAATGTACTTAACAATGCTCATTTAATTTATGATACCTATTCAAAAAATTTCAAATATCTTATTGATTGATTATAATAACGACATTTTAGTTCCATTTGACAACAGCCACAATTGCTTTTAAACTACTTCTGATTAATAGCAGCATTAATAGCAGACCACAACATCAGCATATGTGGTCACCACTTATTTACTTTCGTGGGAAAATTAAGCTCACATAATATATGATTTGAATTAGCATATTATCGTTTTGGCCAGATTGGTTAGAGCGGGCGGAGCAGCGCTGGGAATATATCACGTAATGTCAGTAACGTATGGGCCGTGCGTGTGCGCCGCGGTCGCCGAACGATCAAGGGCGCCTACAATCCCTGACGTGTGGCTGCAATTTGTGAGAGGAGAGAGATTTCTAATGTTTTCTTGGCAACTTTGCATATTATATTTTGTCATGTTGTATATTCGCATTCATGTATATCTCAAAAAATAAAATTCTTTAATAAATCTTTGAAATTTGGTTTTTAGACAAAAAGTTGATATTTTCAGTTATAGTTATTTTTAAATGGGATTATTTATAACGCCGAGATAACTTAACCCTTTTGCGTTCTCCACGAACACCGATGTTGGCAAACAATAGATATTTTTATGGTCTCGTTTAGCATTGACAAGTCAAAAAGCAGTGTGCTCTTTAAAATGATTAACCCGCAATTATAAATAAACAGACCATAATTATAATGTCCGTCCTCAGTCTTTATACGTCCTACTGCTGGGCACAGGCCTTCCTTATGAGGAGTATGGGCCGTAACACCACCACGCTGGCCCAATGCGGGTTGGTGGGTAGAAACAGTCGCAATAGCGACCGGAACCAACGGCTTAACGTGCCTTCCAAAGCACGGAGGAGCTCGAGATCACAAATATTTGGTCACCTATCCGCGGCCTGACCATGGCGAAAGCAGTGTTTTCAATCGAAAGCCAAAGCGTACTAACCACTTCACCACCGAGCTCCTCAATTATAATGATAATAATGTCCATGGCTTTAGTATTATTTAACATGTGTCATTTTGCTTGGACCGAAAAAAAAATCCGCTCATTACTTAGACCACGGTGCAACGGTAACACACATTACACACGACAGTACGCACAAAAAGCGTTCGTTCGCGCTGTTCCGATATCGCCGGATATAGTCACCTTTAAATAATGATCGCAATTTATTAAAAGACCAAATAAACGTCGTAAACATAAATTAATCGCTGCTAATTTATTATTGCTGCGCACGCTAGTCAATAATTCTCGTCTCGATATAACCTCAGAGGCTGGGGCAATTAAGATCACTTTATTATCTATGACCCTTCACGATTTTTGGTTGCGACGTCTGTTTATCAAATATGGGATTTTTATTATCAATTTTTTTTTTAATTATTATTATTAATTAGCTTATTATATTAATTAGCTCATCTTATAGAGTCAAAATATATGTATACTTATAATTATGTCTGTTAAGCTACATTCTTCAAACAATAATATAAGTAATGATTTGATATAACTTAATTGTTTGACTTATTGATTCAAAGAAAAAATTGAGATTAGATATTTGGTAAACATTATGTAATGGAAAATAAGATGATGGAGCTTTAAATAAGATGTGAAAACTAAAAAAATTTCTACATTGACTTGTTGTAATATCTACTTAACCAGTGATTGGGTCACTTACCTAGTGAATGTGTTTCTGAATTAGGCGGACAAAAACTTTGGTGCACACCTGCACTTTATGCGACCAGATAAATTCAGCCGACAGATAAAATTTAAGTAATGACCTAATTAATGTTAATATTATAGCAGTCACTTTCATAATTAGTGCAGATATTTTTACTACTGTTTTACGAGATCAAATATGTTTAGTACTCGCAATATTTACTTCAAAGAATTATTAATTCTTTAAATAAAATTTAATTTTACTTATAGTAATGTTACATACATTTATAGAGTCTATTCTATACAATTATAGCGTCTATTCTATTCCAGAAGACCTGCCGAGGTGCCTGGGTTCCAACCTTTAATTTAACAGATAATAATATTATGCAATTTACCAGATTATTCTTTTAATAAATAACACAATTAGCAAAACGCAGTGCGATTTCCGCAAGCGGTGCCGATATACGCGGTCAGTGTGCGCTATCACGCTATCATCCAACGGATAAACATAACACGGACACGGACAGTATTTATCACACCAAAAATTACACAATAAATGCACTCTGAATGAGGAATTTAAATCATGAATGTACGGACGTAACTAGTTAATGGTTAGAAAATGAGACACAATAGAAACGTTTAATGGTTGCGAACACCGGTGTGCGCGGTAACCGCCAAGGGGATTAATTATTTGTAGTCAAGAAAGCGTAATAAATTTAACGTAATACATTATTATTATTATAATTAATTATTTAAGCGTAATAAATGTATTACTCGTCGTCAAAAAAGGCATCTCTCGTATTTTGACCATAATTACCGAGTGGTTGTATGGCAAATGAAAGTGGAGAGTGATAGATAGATAATGTTTAATATATATCACGCCGAGGAATTGTAACGGCCATTGCCTGCGTTCGCAGCAAATTCCCACCAGACATGCCGGAAACAGAAGAAACTACTCCGCTCTTAAACAAATATTTAAGCTATGAGCTGCCGTTATATACAGCCGTGTATCGTGTACTTTTAACCGTAAACTCTGTTAACTTTACAACGATCTGTTGTTCAATGTTTACACGCCGAAAAAGTGAGCATGTCTGGTTAGCGATACCAATATTTCGACTAGTGTGAATTTTCTCACGTTGATTTCGATGTTATGCTTTTAATTTTTATTAGTAGGAGCTAGACCTGTCATATGTCATTTCTTAGAGTAAGAAAATGCAAAAGTTGCAGCTTCAATTTAACTCTACCAAAAAGTTCGAATTATAACTACTACCCTACCTTTTGTACTAAATTACCTGTCTTTTTTTTGTATTGCTTTTGTGTTTTTTTGTGTGTGCAATAAATTGTTAATAAATAAATACTTGTAGTAAACCATCTACCGTGAAGGCACGGTCTCGGTTGCTACGGCAACCGTTTCTACGTTTCTACCCACCAACCCGATTTGGGCCAGTATGGTGGTGGTACGGCCTATATTCCTCATGTGTTTGTTTCCATGTGGAAGTCCTGTGCCCAGGGATGTATAAAGGCTGAGGACGAAAGTACCAACCGTTTATACTACTTAAGGACCAAAACTTATTTCTGTCATCGCTTGCTAAAAGTATTCAATTGAAGGGACGCCTACACCTTTATGTCCTAGTTTAAAGACTTGGTAAAACCTTGATCTTTCGAAGTTCAAGTCTTAACTTGAACGATCATATTTTAATTGAAATGTAAATTTCTTAACATGATCGATCACTTATAAGTGTAGGTCATTTTTATACAATACATCTACACACTCAGCAGAGATGCGAATGTTGCGATGGATGTGTGGAGTCACAAGAATGGACAAGATCAGGAATCAGAAAAGTGACAGAAAAGATTAGGAGTAATAGGTTAGCGTGGTATGGACATGTGATGAGGAGGGATGAATGTCACATTACAAGAAGGATGCTGAGCATGGATGTGGACGGACCTAGAGTTAGAGGAAGACCAAAGGAGCGATGGATTGAATTCGTGAAGAATGATATGAGGATAAAAGAAGTGGATGCTGAACTGACAAGTGACAGAGGAGAATGGAAGAGGAAGACATGTTGTGCCCGGTAAAAAGGGCAAGAAGAAGAAAGAAGACATCTACACCAATGAATACATCAGTAACATAACTTGCTGTTTATGCTTCATTTATTACTGTACTAGACACTGTTTTTAATAAGCCATGATTTTATCCAGAACTTTAGAGCGTGTTTTGAAATGTTCTATTAATTAGCCTAAAAATATATTTCATCATATTCTCATTTGTGTTATGATATTCGGTCATTTTAAAACGTTCGTAGTGTTTCATGTTTTAAACGATTTTCGAGGTGGCCGCACGGCGAAAAGTTAAAATTACCATATGATTTTGGTATATGGTGGACATAATTGGCAATTTAAAGCAAAGCCTGAATATATTGTAAGCGTCAGAACCTCTGGACCAAATGCGATAGTTTATGTTTGGAGACCATCAAGGTTCAATACCTTTTTGGTACTATTTGATACCAAAATTAAATTATATAGTACCTCGACAAGCAGTGAAAAAAACTTGAATAGAAAGTGGCCAGACATTCTGACGTCAGGTTGCCTGGACCACATTTTTTTCCTCATAGTTGGAGACAACATATCTTAATTATTTATTTTTAAATATTCAATACCTTTATATCACTTTTATCTATTATCTCTAATATCTATTTGGTGACATTTACATTTAGAGGCACGGGACTTTATAAAGTTCGTCTTCTAATAGTCATCTATGATTAATATAAATACAAAATATATAAATATCCTCAGACATTCACACCTATCAACTAGTCCCATTTAAAGCAACTTGCTTCTTGTGTTACGAATACTAGATGACGGACAAATATATTTAATAGATAAAAATTCAGAATATATATAATATTATACAATTATAATGAATTAATGAACATCCAAGACTGGAGAATAAATATCTGAAAATTCATCACCCAAGCACTTGCCTCCACTGGGGATCGAACCCAGGACCACTCGAGATGGCGGCACCTTGAGACCGGCGTACAGACCATTCGACCACGGAGGAGAGGAGATAACATCTATGCCTTTAAATAATAATTAAGGTTTTAATTTAAAGAATCAATAATACGGGACATGTAATATTGTATCACAACTGTATACCCAAATATTTTTCTATAAATAACAACAAAATTCAGCTGGAACTTGCTGGAACTAAATTACGAAACTAAATTCAACCGATAAAACTACATTTTAGATATAGTAAGATAGTTTTGTCATGAATAATAATCATTAGTAATTATTTGAATACATTACTATCAAAAATTACAGTTGTATCCATTTAAACCTTATTACCATATAATGCTCATAATATTCAATGTTGTTTATAGACGCTTTCGACACCACGGGCATCCTCCTGCGTTTACATTGCGCAGCTCTTAAAAACTTATAACATTCCCATGTCAATAAATTAGAATCAACATAATTTCAAATATTTATTTTTACGGTATCGAAGTATGAGAAGTATCCATGGAGCATTCATAGCTTTCATTCTTAATTCACGTTGAGTCATCATCTCGGGAACTCGAAAATCTACCTCAAATGGGTTTTATCTCGAGTAAATAATTAAAGTAAGATTACCAATCAACCTATAATAAATACTAGCTGTTGCCCGTGACTTCGTCCGCGGTTACGGGTTTTTTAACTATCCCACGGGAACCCTTTAATTTTTCGGAATAAAAAGAATCGAAGATTGACCAGGGATAAAAGGTATCACCATGCAAAATTTCATTAAAATCGATCCAGCCATTCCGGAAATTAGCCCGTACAAACAGACAAACAGACAGAGAAACAAAAAAATATTTTTTTTGTTTTTGGGTATTTTTCCTTTTTTACATCCCCCTAACTTGGTTTTAAGCATTTTGTTCTATGAACAGACATTCGACCTCTACAGTTTTATTATATGTATACATTTTATCACTTAAATAAAAAGTTCTTAAATATCATTTAAAAATACCCATCAAGGCTAGTTACTGTTATAATTTTATTACTACTTATTATTGTGCAATCGAACGCCCTAAAAACATTTGTATCGGCTAATTTTAATACGTGACGCAATATGCCCTATGTACATTTAACATAATAATATATAACCTCCATGTCATTCAAGTCTGTACTCCAAACTCGCATGTACGACTGTAGAGGACGTAGGTACTAGGCTGCTCTCGCGCAGCCGGCTTGACGCCTCTCTACACCGCGATTGGCATTTAAACGATAAATCAATTTCAAATGTAAGGACGAGTGTGTTATGGTGACGTAATAATTTCTATGATTTTATTATTAGTCTTGTCAGTATTCGAGAGATAAGCAAATTTTGCTAGACATTCAAATAGGGTTTTTGGATTACAGATAAAAAGTAAATAAATTTCTCGGTTACATAATTGTAAATAACCTACATAATTATTATCAAGTGGAAAGGGTAGGCCAAGGTGTTAGCATTATGTTCAGTTTCTTATTATTTGGTACAGTCGAGTACAAAAACTTGTAAAGACATTTTAGAGGTAACATCCTTATTTATTTTAATAAGAGTCATTTACTTTCTAAAGCGGTTACATATTTTAGGAGTCGACTGTACCTACTATGTATTGGGCACAGTGTGTGTAGATACTTTTAACTGGGGTGATCGGAAAACGGTGTTTATCTAAAAAGTGTAACAGCTCTGAAACTCAAACGGTATTTTATTTACGTTATTTACATGTAAGTAGTTCAGTACAATTGCCCTGAGTTCAGAGCCGACCACATCGTTGACAGGTGACAGATACACTCGTACATTTAATTAGCAGTTCTGCGAAATACATTTACTTATGCCACATTTGGACGGAAGAAAAAACCATGCACTAAAAACAAATGTCGGTTTTTATGCAACTGATGGAATGAAAAACTTCGTCTTCTTCGCTTCGCTTGATACAACAATAAAGGCCGCTTTATTGTTATGAAAAGTTTGTAAGAAAAGATTACATTCATTAGATTTAAACCATAATGTTGTGTTAATAGTGAAAGTTATAGTTTAAAGACAGAACAGCTTAGCTAGCTTCGTTCATATTCGTCCGTAGCCTGTTAATGTTCTAAAAACTGTATGTGTCTTACAATAGAAATATCTATTGTTTGCGAACACTGGTGTTCGCACTGATCGCCAAGGGGTTTAAAAAGAGGGCCGGCCGCGCATGAGCATAGTATAGTACGTCTCAATCCAAGTTGCCAAAAAGGTAAACAAGAAAACCGACTTACCGAATATGTTATTCAATAATCACACTTTTTACATGGACATTGGCCCGTAAATATAATTAACGGTAACAATTGTTGTCCGTTTCAATTGATTTTAATTACCTACAATCATCACAAAACATTTTAGAGATGAAACATTACCTTTGTTTTGTTTACCTTTTTGGCAACTTGGATTGAGACGTACTAGCAAGTGGAGATTTTAGTTATATGAAGCTTATTTCTGTTATTTTTAGTATTTGTTTTGGGTACCCGAAAAAAGGTTTGATCATTTTTTTACCCGGGGTAATGGCCGACCCATACCCGCCTCTCGGGGAAAGTACGGGTTATGTGGGGCTCGAAGAATACCCCGGGGGGTTACAGACAAAATACTAAGAGAGAAAAAAAACACCAATTTCTATGAAATTGGTGTTTTTTTTCTCTCCTTCCTTACCTATGTGTCCTTACCTATGGGTAAGGACCCAATATTAATAATTTACTCAACAATACTTAAGTTATAATATTAAAATATTAATAGTAATTTAAAATGAGCCAACCGCTCCAGACGCTGACTCTGATAAAAATGAACTTCGAGAACAAAACAACGAAGGATAAAAGGAGGCAGATAGTAAATTTAAATACAGAAACAAAGAGACAATGGTCAGAGAAGAGCGCAATAACAGCAAAGAGTCGCTAATATTGCTATAGCGCCTCGTTACACGTATAACACTTGAGGACACTTATACCCTACGATACTTTGTGCATGACCGATATATTTCCCTTCTTCATAAGACTATCTTGTTAATAATATGTTTCAAGCACATGCCCCACATACAAGGGCAATGCTACAAACGAGCCTTCACTTTGTATTCGGCACGCGTAAACGAAAGCTCTCGGATTAAGCACGCGAGATGATATCGCGACTGCCGCTTATCGCAGCAAATGTACTTTCGTTGTACGAAGCCAATCTTAGCACTGACTAATATAGTTATATTTTCCTATGGATGTTAATTTGTGACTGCTCATTAAAGCCACCACGGTCACATTAAAGAGTCCTTTCATAGGCGGTAAATTATCGCATGGAGCAGAGCCCGTCGAAAAATGATGCCATCCTTTTTTTTTTGACCCGGGCTAATGGCCGACCCATTCCAGGCTTCGGGGAAAGACCTGGTTATGTGGGGCTCGAACCCACTAAATCACTGGCACTGGGGACCCAAGTGTGCACCAGTGCCGGTTGGGCCTTCCGGCCCTCCGCTAGCTTGTCCCTGGAGGGGGACCAGCCGCTCCGTGCCACGGGAGCGGCTGCTGACGAGCCGTGCAATGCGGGTGACTGCCTCCGAAACAAGGTCCCCCATCCCGTCACCCGCTTGGCCCTGGGCTCAGGCAACGCCCCGAAGGGAATTGCCGTCATTACCCTGTCAGAAGCTCGGTTCGCCGGGCATACGCCCCGACGCGACCACGACTGCCGGGCAAATGCTCCGACGCAATCCCGCCATCGGGCAAACGCCCCAACATGGCTTTTCATCCATCTGTTCGCTCAGATCGGCCCATCCTGCTGTGCGTATGCGCGTCTCCTCCGCCCGCCTCTACGGCTTAAAGTTGAAATTTATTTGGGGCAGTTTATGTCTATATTGTGGATTTCTGTGCAAGCATTTTTTTTTATTCTTAAGATATTCTTACTTTTAAGACTGTTTGTTCAGATTTACTCTATTTTTAATTCACCAAAGGAAATATATAAATATAATATAAGTAAATATAGATTAGAAGTATATCGCATATAAAAAAGTTTTGAGGAAACTCATTTTCCGTAAATTAAATCTAAGTTAAGGATCAAGCTCGTAGCTCGAAGATATGGATGGATGGTATTAATTACTGTCCTAATTAAGCCATTTCTATTTAAGTCTCAATATATGTTTCAGAATATCTGTTTTTTAAAGTAATCATTGTTTACACACTAAATAGATACTGAAAAAATTATATATAAATCTCTTAACAACTTTATGACTCACAATTGATCGCAACCTCTTAATTGGGTAACGGAACTCTATTCAATAATCACCAGCGTTCGTGCTAGTTGCATAATCACTAGCTTTTAGATAAGACACTGCGCCGGCGCTGGTCGGTGCAGCGTTGAACTCTAATGAACTGACCGGCCGGCGTGTTTACTTGGACACGGTACGGCGGAAGCCGGTTTGGAATTACCATTTTTCTTCACAACTTTACGATAGTACCTTCTCTTATGTATGTACTTTATTCTTAGTTCGTAAGCTAATGGAAAAGCGCTTCATATGGCGTACTTAAAATTTTACTAGGAGAAGAAATATTCATTACATTAAGTTTATAGCAGTATCAGAAACATATTTCTTTTTTATACATATCATAACACTTTTGAAATTTATCTCTGTGAATAATTTTGAATCTTCGTTAAGGTACTTGAAATATACGACACCCATAGTATCTACTACTGTCTGAGTCTTACTGTTGAGTACAGTCCTTTCTCATGGAAACAAACACATGAGGAGTATGGGCCGTAACACCACCACGCTGGCCCAGTGCGGGTTGGTGGGTAGAAACGGTTGGAATAGCACCCGGGGCCAACGGATGTGTTCAAATTCTCAAAGTTTTGGTCACCCATCCAGGGCCTGACCTTGGCGAAGGTAGCTTTGTTTTCGTTATCGAAAGTCAAAGCGTACTAACCGCTACGCCATCGAGGTCCTCATATCAATCAATATGGCTCATGGGTATAGAACTACAGTTTATCTCTTTCCGCCAAAGATAAATTGATACAATTATATGAAATCAAGATAATTGATGGACAACTGGACACTTAATAGTTATTAAAAAGCAGTTAACTACTAAAAGCGAAAATAATAGCGGAGATCATTAGAAACTTAGTTTCTAAGAGAAAACGAATACAAAACATTTTGATATACCTTAAGTTACAAATGTTGTTTTAAATGATGACAGAGCAGTGTACAATATGTAGAGTCATCTGAGAAGTAATATAGGTACCTACTATTAGCTTGAAGAAGATAATAACCTTCAGAGTATACTTCTAGTGAAAAGAACACTTGCAACCAATACTAAAAATATAGCCCAAACATTCAGTTCAAAGTCTTCAAACGTAATATTAGAACTAAAATGAATTATCTCTATATGAACATTATTTATTATTTATCTTGTCATCTTAACTAATGTTAAATGACTCAAATTGGTAAGTGCAAGATGTTAACCCATTTTAATGAGATCGTGATAATGTAAACATAATGAAATGTTCAATGTCATGCGAATACAGTTAAAATGCATCTTTAGCTGATCATTTATCATTCCATCGTGAACTAGCGGTTTGTTTAATCAAAACAAATGAGTGATTAATAATGTTAATTACAGTCTTAAAGGTTATAATGATATAATTAGAGAAAAATATGATTGTGTATATGATGTGTGATAATCAAAAGATATGTTGCCAAGTGAACAAATTTTCATAAAACACAATACAGTCTGAAATTTCCATTTTGAATATTAAATAACGCGAGAAACAAATGTTGGCGATTCGATCCGCACATCACCTAAACCTGAAGCCCGTATGTTAATAAATTATTCATTATAATCACTCGCCGCACCTATGGGCTAGCATTGATCTAGAATTAATAATGATAGGTACATATTATTCATGCGAATGTATGTATAATCTACATTGAATTACTATCTTAAATCATAGTGTTGCGCCAAATAAAAATTATATGTACCTACCTAGTCACAGAATAAATCGTGAAAATATATAATTTCCAATCGGAATTTTTTAACTAAGACTTTAAAAAAATAATAGTTTAAAAAACTAAAAAACCCGCTTTTAGCACGCACTAAAAATTACAAAAAGAAAGCGTGGAGCGTTTTGTCCAAAAAAGTAAGATTACATAAACGCTCCACGCCTTCTTTTTGTTATTTTTTATACTTTTTAGTCTTCTTATAATTCAAACTTAATTAACTACTTGTAACGGCCGCCATGTTAGATTTAGGTCACGTGATAATTTGTTTCGTATCCCATTCAGCAAACCCTTTCATTTAATACTCATATCATAGGGGTGCACTTCAAATAGCCAATCCGCAATCTTGGATGTCCGCCATGTTGGATTTAAGTCATGTAATTATTTTTTTCGTATTCCTGACAGCAAACCCTTTCATTTGATATCCATATCATGGGGGTGGATTTCAAACAGCCAATCCGCCATCTTGGGGAGGCCGCCATATTGGATTTGTAATGACGTTTCTAAGCTAGTCATGTATTGTCATCAGAACTCAGAGCGTGTGTAAATTTTCATCCCAATCGAAGACCGGGAAGTGGGTCAAATTAAGATTCCAAATTTTGACGCAGACATACAAACAGTGTGAGTTAAATAAAAGCGTGTAAAATATAATAATATATTTTCCGCAACGAAAACAAAACCAAAGATAAATAAGGGATAAAAATATATTCTGCCGATATCATCAGAGTGTAATAAATAATAATAAACTTAAATGTTATGATCTCGTGAAATGCTATGAATGCTATGTTCTTACTTACGGGTACGTTATGAGCTAAGATGTTAACATAAACTGACAAAAAGTATACAAGAAGAATTGTTACTGAACTGGTGGTCGTTATAAGCAACAATTGGGAAGTTTACAGAGATATAGATTAGACTAATGACACGGGGATAATCCTTAAATCTCAGGGATATAATGGGATGCATGTCCTCGACATGAGACATGAACGACGAGCCTCTAAAAAGAGATCCACACAATCAGTCATAGTAAAAAACAACAATGGCCTACACTAGCACAATACCGGTGATAAATATCAATTTACATTTTAATCGATCAATTGTCTCTGCACACCGCCTTACAATCGGAGATGTAACTTATTTTTTTTTCTTCGAGACATAATATGAGGATTTAAAAGCAAGATCTGCACTTGTATCAGTTTCGTCGTTATTGACAACACTTATTTGTCAAACAATAGTTTTGTGAGATTAATGTATCGGTTCAGACACGCTTTCAGGATAGATCGTGACTACACTAACACTTGTCGATTATCGTAACGGAAAATAATGATTCTAAATAGTATAACATCGATATTCAATTGTAGGTATAAGTATCGACATAAGTTGTATATTACAAATAAGAGTTGCCGTTAATTACAGTGTACAAAAAATAAACGTTAAATGGAATCAGCGGCACAAAAAATCTAAAAGATGTAACGTGAGACAATTTTATTGCCGTTATGTATTTTTTGTGACGATATATGACAGCTTTTTATACACTTGTCGGACTCGACTGGAACAGGAGGTACAGGTTGTACCACAGTTTGGATGCTCTGTCGCGATTGACGAAAGTTGCCCAGATTTTTTTATTACTTTCACTACAAAAAACATTATATTAATTATATTTAAGTGGAATGCTGAAAAAAAAATCTGTCGTTATATTTTTCAGATGATGATTTCCCTGAGTTTTATTTAGGGGATTGTAAAAGAAAAAAAGAACAAAATTATAAACGTAAACTTTTTGATAATAATCACAGCGACCTTTTAATTTCATGAACATACTATGTTCATATAAACCTTTTTTATTATTAAATGCATCATACAAGTAGGTCGTAAATCCAATGAGGTCGGGCCTCATTGGTAACCTCTAGTAAAATGTAACCTTTCGACAGACAAGTTTGGCTGTCATAGCTAGCATCCAGCGAAGTGCAAAGGATAGGAAGAGTTCCGGCGCGGGCGCAACCGGTCCTTACTGGGTCAAGTGCGCATTACGTCACGGCTCTCACTGATCGACTGCTACGAAAATAGCATAGTAATTAATTCAAAGAACGCTCCAGTTGAGAGCTTTATTGCCATAATAGGTTTGTGTTTTAATCTGTTGTAATGTCTTCTATGGTTTTTTATTGTTTTGTAGTTAGTTTAGCGCATAAACGACTCACTTTTTGCGGAAGCTGAGCCAATTGCTTATGGTTCTTTCCTAATTTTTAAAATTACATTATTGTTTTTTATCAGTAATGTAAATATGATTGAACTTTTTATCATTTCTTAAAGTAATCGTACTAGCGACCGTAAGTAACGCGAAATAATAAGAAATCACAATAAGTGTCGGCTGGATTAAATTCATTCTACTTTAATAATAACCAGCCTAAGTAGCATGAGCATTGCAATATAATATTTATCACGTTTTTATCACGCCCAATTGTCAAATTCCATAGTACTATATTTATTTATTTATGTCCATAAATATGTACTAACAATAATTTTAATTTGCACAATTGAATGTAATTTTAACAGTTGAATGTGTTAAAAATAATATACATCGTAAAGTGGTGTACAGAACTACCCCTTTACTGTTTTTTCACCTTTTTTTTATTTATTGTCTATTTTTATATCTATCAAAATAATAAAAGTCAGTTGTCAACGTATCTATCCTTCGGGAGCAGTGCTTTTCTTCGTTTCCTACATTTACTTTACACTCACCTAAACTATCATATTGTTTAAAAGTCGTGATTATATGTATGTATGAACACACGTGTTAATATGTATGTATGTACTATCACTGAAATTCGGTGTTTATGCAGAAAGGCAAAGGGCAGAAATTTTAATTTGGATAAAGTTATATTGTAATTGTAATTAATTATAGCTAATCAGTTTTAGATTTTAGGGTGTTGAAATTGCTCCGGAGGACTCCGAAGATATACAGTGTTGAGGATTTCAGTCTATATCCCGGTCAGTTACGACTTATTCAAGTTAATGATTATTATTTAATGAAAACTATTATTTATTGTATACGTGTGTGTCGTCCTCTGACCCAGCACACAGGCCCAACTAAAGAACCGCGCGGCGAAAGTAGCCGTCTTCATTAGCTTTAATAGCTCGTGTTTGCAACCGTAATTAAACCCAACCTTTAATTGTATCTTGCTAATTTTTAACACCGATAACATTGTATGTTTAATGTCTATTGATTTCACCCACCGATTCGTTAATGAACAAATTAACAAGTCTAATATAAATAAATCATTTTAATTGTACAACTGCCATCATTGTTTCAAATCTGTGTATGTGTTTCGCAATATGTTCTGTGTGGGCTCATTGTCAATTGAGCCCCGCGGCACCGCCACCAATATGCTATTATTAAATGTTATATATTATATATCTAGCCAATATTAAAATACATATTAACCACCAAGGCTATGTCTGCAGTTTGAAGTTCAGATTTTATGTATGATTTAATTAACCATCGTACGAGTATAAGTTCTGATGTAACTTCGCGAACCGCGACAAGATAATGGAGATAAGATATTTTTTTTTCATATAGCATCATGTTGCCCTCGGTCCTTACATCAAGAAGGTCTGCTACAAATGTATATCAACCACTCAACAAGGTATTCTTATTATAGTTTTGAGGTACCAACAGTAATTTGGTCCGTGCTAAAAGGTTAGAAACCTTATTTCGCAAACAACGTCAATCGCGACGTCTAAATAACAAGTGAACTCTGATTGCACAAAATTCTTGTGTCTGGTGGAATTGCAGCTGGAAACGCTAGTTATAATGCTAGGACGTGACGTTGAGACTATGATTTGGGTTATTTCGTGGTATTAGAGGTGCAAAGGGATTCTTATACTGATTTTCGCGCGATATGATATTGATAAATATATAATTACATAATCTTAGTCATTGAATGTCAATATGTGCTTGTGCGCGAAGGTTTTCAGCCAATTTTAGGAGGTGATTAATTCGCATATCGCTACTTCCAATCCTATGCTTTTTACCAATTCTATTACTTTTAACATAAATAGCACTACGGAGGTGCATTACAATCCTGCAATTCATCGCGGTATTCACGAACAAATACGAAATCGGCATGATTTAAATTATTATATCGTGCTCGAATTCAAATGAGGATCGAATCGATTTGTCGATTATTGAAGGAATATAATTTGGCGAGCGATTTGCTAACAATGTAATTGAGCTTATTTGAGTATCTTGGTAGTTGGTATTTCTATTTGATTAGGTATCTACCTCATTGCCCAAAAGAATTAAATTGAAATAGCTATGAATCATCAACAACCTAAGTTACCTCAAACAATTCAACAACACATAAACATTTAAAAATAAACAGTAAACTATTCCTATTAACTAACATAAATGGACATAACAATAAACATAAATTAATTAATTTGATTTCAATATTAAGAGACTAATATTATCAATAACAATATAAAAAAAAAATAACAAATAATTCTACATAAATCACGCTAATATAGTCTGGGCGTAAGCCGATAGCGCCAAACTATTGATAGCTTCTAACAAAAGCTGCTCACTTATAAAAAAAAAAAAAAAAACAACCTAAGTTCGCGCACTGCTGAACAAAGGTTTCCCCTAATCAACTTACGTTAATAATAATATCGTTATCCTATCTTGTCACAGGATGAACAACTTTGAATATTTTCGCAGAATTATCCATAATGTTCCAAATTAGTACGAGTAACAACAATGATTTGTCCGTTTACAAGGAAGCAATGAAAAATTTCTCTATTTTCACCAACAGCGAACTAACGGAAGATGTGAAGACTAAAAGACATGTGCACGGTTTCATGGTTTGTTCTGATATAGCCTCCCACGTCGACGCCGCGACAGTAGCACAATAGACGAAGCAATCGTATTAAGGGTCCGGCGAACAGTGAATTTTTCATACAAACGTAATACCAAAATCATTTTCAATTTGAGAATATCTGGACATATCATCGCTGTTATTCGGATTAAGAAAGTATTTTTCTATGTTTCTGTTAAAATTACATAATGATTAATTGCGTTTTTAATATGAAACAAATAAGTGGAAAATATGTCCGAAAACGTCTAAAAATTAACGAAATATAATCGGATATATTTATAAGTTTATAAATATTTTGAAAAATTTTTTTTAACAGAAACATAGAAGAATACTTTCTTAATCCGAATAACAGCGATGATATGTCCAGATATTCTTAAATTGAAAATGATTTTGGTATTACGTTTGTATGAAAAATTCACTGTTCGCCGGACCCTTAAGGGATTCATTGGAGCGTTCTTGATGTTGATTGATTGTGATTCTTACAGGTTCAACGTTCGATTTATTTTCATGGACAAAACGTACAAAGAATGTTGGACCACCACCTAGTCAGATAGACTCTTCACTATGAATAATGAGAAAGTCGGAAGTTTTGTAGCTGTTAAACAAGCACAGTCGAGTTAAAAAAAATTTGGTGACAGTGTTTATTCCCTTCCAATAAGAGTTATTTATTGCCAAACGTGAAAATATTTTTGATTTCGACTGTACTATCTAAGGAAAATGAACAATTTTTTTCTGTAATTGGATACTACAGAACGAAATAGGATAAAAATCTGTTAGGTTGTTGCAAGGGTTATTATTGGTGATGTATAGGAAGGATAATAAATAGAATTGTTGTCGTGGGAAAGATGACTTATTTTTTGTAGAGCACCATTTATTAAAACGAGTTTTTAATTAGCAGTTGTTATCGGATTGACATACATTTACAAGAACAATCAATCCTAACTAACATAAAAAGCTACTGTGATTTTGTCTGTTTGTAAAGAGTGCATGATGTGACAGGATATTTCTTGAGCTCAATTTTGAAAAGAATGTGATATACCCATTGTTTTTAACAAATAAAAATTATATAATTGTATTTCAGGTCTCTAGTTTTAATTATTTTTTAATTACTTTTATTTTTTTCTATTACTAATATTGTTTACACGGCTTTTGCGTTTTTCATGACACCTTATGGTAAATGGACTGTCTTGTTTACCATCAAATGGTGCTAAGTTTTATTGCACTTTTTATTAAAAATAATTACCTATTTTGAGAAAGCTACATTGAGAAAATCTAAAAGGGCACAAAGCTTAACTCATTAAGCGCATGAAAGGGCATTAGTTCAGTAATTGTATCTGCATCAAAAGGTAAATTAATTCAAAAGGACTTGATAAAGAGGGCGTGCCTGCGCCGGCAATAATTAACAAAGACATTTCGTAATAGGAGCGACGAAATAATAATAATTCGCACATACGAGCTTTAAGTTTTACAGGTTTTTGAACGAATCTTGCGAAACTTGGGAAATGTCACGGTCGGTTATCAAAGTGATTCAGCAAAGGGCATTTTCACTTGACAATAAATGTTGGTGTAGATTTTTATTAAATTAAGCTTACTTATATTGTAATTTTTATAACGTGAGGATTTATATTCGAGTAAAAAAAAATTATTTTGATCATTGACATTTATTTAAATTTAATTAATTACGGAAGTTAGAGGCAGAAGAGGATAAGGAAAAAGAGTAATGGAGAAGTGAATGTTGAGCTGACGAGTGACAGGGGAGTGGAAGAAGACGTGTTGTGCCGATCCAACTAGGGCGGGAAAAAAGGCAGACAGAAGAAGAATTCATTACGGAAATTATTAAGAATAGAATAGAATAACTTTAATTTTCTTCAAGAAACATGGTTCAAAATAGTTGTTAAAAAATATAAAAAAATGTTTTACAAATTTAGTCACAAGTTCTTGACATGCAAATTTTTTTAACTTACATTAAATGTCGTTTTCACATTAATTATGAGTAGATGAGTAGATAAATAGAAAACAGAATAAGTCATATTGGACACTAACTTTAAAATTCCTATACTTTTTATTGGAAAAATTCATTTATGCCATATAAACACTTGTCAGCTAGCCACTGTGTTAATAACGGGTAAGGACGGTAGGAGTCAAGTTGCGAAAACGGGATTACTCGTGCAAGAGATTACCAGTTCAACTCCCCCTCCATTCAATTTTAATGAACATATGTATTGGTTATTATAAAGCTTGCTTTGAATTGGCCCGGTGCAATCTATTCGCCTCTATGTACCTCTTCGGGGATAGATGTGTGATGATTTGTACGATGTGTGATATACGAAAATTTCAAAATATAAATATAATATCTTCATTAAATATTTACGTCACGCACAAAATATAAACACAGCTGACATTATCACATTAAAAATAAACTAAGAAATATAGTTGAAATACTTTTCTCGTAAAGTTTTACAAGAAAAAATGAACTGCGTGTGCGCAGGTCACGAAATGCAAAAGAACAGGTTGGCAGTAACGGCAATCAGAGTCAAGGCCGCCGTGATCTACAGGCGGGTATCGATCAATGATCTATCTCTACTGACAGCACGCCCGCTATATGGGCGATATTTTAACAGGAAATTTGTAAATGCTCTTGAAGCTTCCAAATATAAAATTTTATGTTTCTGTTGTTTTCCTCGTGGAAGTAAATTGAATTGAAAATAAAATCAAGTGAAAGAAAATAATGATTAACCTATTCTTTTTTAAACATGCAAAAGTCCACAAAAAGATATTAAAAAAATTAAGATAAAGATATAATAGTTACAAAGACCTTTGACAGCGTTATGAGAATAAACGTCCGACTTATTTCACACAAACACACGTAAACATATTAGAAGCCCTGTACGAAAATCGCATCATATTGTATCGGATGAATTGTACGGCTGAATTTAATTTGAATTTGTATTCCAATGAGACCGGACATTTCGAAATCGGTCAATAAAACGAAAAATATAGTTATGCCACGTGTTTGGCGGAGTTATTATTAATGAGCGATTATTATAATAATTATTTTTTATTGGAAATGAAAAGGATTTTTAAGGTACTAGTGCGGGTAACGGGTAATTACTATGTCAGGCGAAATGTGGGTATTTAACACTTCTGTCGACTGCTTCGGTCATAGGCGTGAAGACATATAATGTTATTCCGTGTGACCTCCGTGGTCGAGTGGTCTGTACGCCGGTCTCAAAGCGTCGCCATCTCGAGAGGTCCTGGGTTCGATCCCCAGTGGAGGCAAGTGTTTGGGTGATGAATTTTTAAACATTTGTTCTCCAGTCTTGGATGTTCATTATATATGTATAATAATATTGTATATATTCTGAATAATTATGTGTATTTATCTATAAAATATATTTGTCCGTCATCTAGTATCCGTAACACAAGCAGCATTTAGTTGCTTAAAATGGAACTAGTTGATAGGTGTGAATGTCTGAAGATATTTGTATTGTATTTGTATGTAATTTTTTTTATGTGAAACTTCAAGACATAACCTTTTATGGTGTTGTGGCTGTAAAACATGAGTGAAGGATATCGTCGGAGGATTCTCAAAATTTGCATTTTGAGAATATTATCAGATAATCTTGTGAAATTACTAATATTATTATTCAATAAATATTTTTCCCAAACATAAGGAAAAAATTAATAAAGCCATGAAACGACGTGATGTCAGATGCTCTAAAATGTCGAATGGTCCACTAAATAGTCACGTCAATCATTAATCAAGATTATAAAGTACTAGCTGTTGCCCACGACTTCGTCCGCGGTTACTAAGGTTTTTTAACTTTCCCACGGGAACCCTTTAATTTTACGGAATAAAAAGTATCCAAGATGTTGACTGGGTATATAAGATATCACCATGCAAAATTTCGGTCCAGCCATTAAAGAGATAAGCCCGTACCAACAAACAGACACAGATTTTTTTTTTTTTGCATTTTCCCTCTTTTTACATCTCCCTTACTTGGTTTTAAGTATTTTATTTCTATGTACAGACATTCGACCCCTACAGTTTTATTACATATATAGATTAAAATGTCAGTCGCTTTACGCCACAAGTTCAATATAAAGTCATAATGTACTTGTAATTAACTGCATTACCATCAAAACAAGTGACCATTAGTTTGAGTGATCTTGTACTCACATAAATTTACATATGAATCCCTGTAATCGATTTTAAATGTTCTTTAAAATACAAAATTTATATTAACTTAAAAATATTTATTTCTTAAAAAAGCATAACTGGTAATCAATTCTGAATTTGTATTAGGTTGGGGAAAAAGTCTTTCCGCATTATAGTATGTATAAACTTGTAATAAAATCTCTTTGGCTATACTATTTGTATCTGGCTGGTTTTGGTATCATTGAAAGTTTAAATTTTAAAGAACATAATTCCAAATTCAAATTAGGAAAATGTGTGATTTTCATTTGTTTTTCGTACCGCCAAGATGAGTGAATCTAATGAAGAAATTCGATACATTTTAAAATTTTACTACAAAAAAGGTAAAAATGAAACGCAAGCCGCGAAAAAAATTTGCGATGTTTATGGACCTAGTGCAGTGTCTGTGAGAGTAGCACAAATTTGGTTTAAGCGTTTTCAATCCGGAAATTTTGATGTCAAAGATGCACGTCGCTCTGGTCGCCCTATTACAGATAAAATGGATGCCATTTTTGAAAAAGTGGAGCGAGATCGGCATGTCAGTAGTTACGACGTAGCTGAAGAACTGGGAATTGACCACAAAACAGTTTTGGCGCATTTGAAAAAAACTGGGTACACAAAAAAGCTCGACATTTGGGTACCTCACGAGCGCACTGAAAGAAACCTAATGAACCGTGTACTCATTTGTGATTCTTTATTACGACGTAATGAAACCGAACCATTTTTGAAGAAGCTGATAACTGGTGATGAAAAGTGGATCACGTACGACAAGAACGTGCGAAAAAGGTCGTCGTCAAAGGCCGGTCAGGCTTCACAGACTGTGGCGAAACCCGGGTTAACTCGCAACAAGGTGATGCTGTGTGTGTGGTGGGATTGGAAGGGCAATATTCATTATGAGCTGTTACCACCAGGCAGGACCATCGATTCTGAACTCTACTGCGAACAACTGATGAGATTAAAGCAAGAAGTTGAGAGAAAGCGGCCGGAATTAATCAACAGAAGGGGTGTGGTTTTTCATCATGATAACGCTAGACCTCACACACCTTTAGCCACTCAGCAAAAATTAAGAGAGTTTGGCTGGGAGGTGTTAATGCATCCGCCGTATAGTCCTGACCATGCACCTTCAGATTTCCACCTGTTTCGGTCTCTTCAGAATTCTTAAGGCAGTGTCAGGTTAACATCACGAGAGGACTGCCAAAACCACTTGTCGCGGTATTTTGACCAGAAGTCCCAAAATTTCTATAGCAATGGAATCATGTCCCTACCTACAAGATGGCAAAAAGTTTTCGAACAAAATGGTACCTACATACTTTAGTTAAATGTAAATAAACTATATTAAAAAATGTTTTGAATTTTCTTAAAAAATGCGAAGAAACTTTTTCCCCAACCTATTATAATACAGGCGACATTGTTTCCTATCAAAAATGATTGCTTGTGTTATGTTAATTTATTATGAGCATTATACAAAATTATTGCGTTACCTTATTTTGTGGTTATCTTACAAGATAAATTATGGTTTGACCTATAATGTTAGTATACTCATGGTGGCTAATTTTGCAGTGCAATTTTGTGACCCTGACAGTGAAAAATAGACACGCAATGAACTGTGACCTTAGTTGCCTATACCGTGATCCCAGATCACGAAAAGGCTGTTGATTGAAAAGATTAATAAAAAGATGTAAACTGTAAGTGCGTTAACTTCAATGTCATCAATGCTGCGCATGATTTACACATGCTTAATTTCGATGCATCCGATAATAGGCCCATAAATTACCTAAGGTAAACGCAAGTATTACCGCGGTAATCAAAAATCTGCAGGTATTACCGAGGTAAGTAATGTTATTGCAATTTTATGTAATTACAAGCATGTTTCACTTAAAAAGTAAAATGTTTATGAAAGATCGATAATAACCGTTTCACATTATATATATTTTAACATCGCGCACTGCGCGTGCGATAACTATGTTGTTTCTTTTGAGGATTAATAGTTGCTGTAGAAGTCGAAATTAAGAAAAACTTTTGGTTTATAAATCTATTGACTTCAAGACACAATGAGGTTCTATTGTGTCTACAAACATCACAGCTTAATAATACCAAGATGACCAATGAAATTTTTTTTTTCTAATATTTGAGCTATTGTCAACCCCGGCCACGGCCGTGTCTCGTTCGCCACTCAACTACAGGGACTCACTCCTGTATCGGGCCCAACGTGCCCATCGCTGAATCCAAGCGAGCCTGGGCCGCTAGCGCGTCCGCAAGAGCTGCCGCCAGAAAAGCAAGTAAGTGTGCATTTTGCTTCCTATCCTTAGAGAGCTGTGACTTCTTCTTTTCTGCCCTTTGCAGCTCTTATAATCTCCTACACATAGGTCGCGTTATTGCAAGCGCCTGCTGTAGCTTTTTTTAAACCGCAGAAAATACAGTCCACTAAACTCCGCTACCGAAGGGAAAAAAGATCCAGCATTTGTTAACAGAGAGAACATCATGATCGAAGAACATACTGTCAACTTTCCCTAGCTTTTCCATCACTACCCACTACTTTATAAGACTATAAGGTGTAAATCTGCAAATTACTGCAAACATTCGATGTAATTTACTGCCAGATATATAAATAATCTTTACCATCTCTTTTACCGTTAACACTTATTACGCACGTAAAGAGGATCGCAATTGACGCATGGCGCTGGGTGCACGACCCGCGATTTTTTCTTATTATACGACACCTTAAAGGCTTCAGCACACCACAAAAATTTCTAGGAATTGAATCAGGTGTCAAAAACTCTATGTATCAAAAACTGCTTTGACTGACACTGCCGATGCCGCTGCGTTCAGAGTGCCGACTCCCGCGTTGCTAGTTTTTGTACAAAAACTCCAGTTAAACAATTTGTGAAGACGGTGTCCCGACACCGACATCACAATTTTGTTAACTGGAGTTTTTTTACATTTAATTTACGACGTTGGGTACTTAGTTACTAATTATTTTTTCTTTTTAGTTCAGAGGTTTTTTTTGAAGGCGGTTTTTTCTAAACATTTACATCTGATCCATTTATATACCGATAGGGGCGATGGTAGTTAATATGGAGAAAAAAGGTATACGATTGTCGTATAACTTACTATAAAAACTTTATATTAAGGGCACTGTTCAGCTTCTGTCCTGCTAGTGTGCGAAAGCCTTTAGCGATGAGCTGATGCCGTTAGGAGCCTGCGCGTGGGCGGTATTGTAATTGTGACATACGATTTCAGGAAGTGAGAAGATGGTTCAATATCCTTCTATAGCAGCGGTAAATGTCAACATAACAGACTTGTTATATGAAGATACTTAATGTTACACGTATCATTCACGATGACTTTTTAGTAAGACCATGACTACAAATACGGTTGTGCATTTATGTTGTGTAAATACATTGTATTTTGTCAAGTTGACTATTAGTTCCGTAGTCTTTTTATTTGACGTAAGCATTTAATGTCTATTGAATAATAATTATATGTCTATTAGGTATATTACTATACTCGTTTGAATTGTATACTAACCGTTGCGGTGGCTAGCGGTTATGTGATAATTACTGTTATTTACAAATCGTTATCGACGCCGACGCGACAAACTCTTGATACTTATAGATATTCAAATGGCAAATCGAATCAAAAATAAATTAATGTCCATTTTTTCAACAAAATATTTGGAACATACTCGTATAAGAATTATTTCCAAATATTATGATAGTAATTACACCGATTATTGTTTTAGAAATTAATATGAGTGATTGCATAAGACGAACTTATATTAGGTAATAAGTATAAGAGTATTTTTTTTATTTCAACATGGAAAACAAACTTGGTAAATATCTCAAATTAATACTCAGTTAATATTTTATTATCTCAAAACTAACTTGCACATAGCATACATCGAAGTAATAGTACTTTTAAAAGTTTTATTCAACCGTCAATGCCCATGAAAATTATGAATATCAGGCCGGCCATATATGTAATTTGCACTGCGTTTTAGTAATGGTACAAAGACGTCGAGAATGGTATAAGGATTTATATCACTCACATGTTATAAGATTAATTCTCCGAGTCTGAAAATATGTGTATCTCGTGACAGTTATATAAGAGAAGCGAATGCCATTTGCATATATGTTTGATTGACAATACAATAGATACAAACGAAAATGATATCTGTTTATCTCATAAATGTAGTCGGAATACTATTTAAAGTTTTTGATTTTTTAGTGTATTCTTGTGGTTATTATTATACTTTGATCAAAAAATATACAATAATCTCGTCTTCCATGAGTTACTTCACAAATAAATTTTGTCGCACAATAACTTCACTTAACCGCCATTAGACTATTTAAAAATATTTTTATATGTCCCAAGTTCAATAACAACACATCAGATATTTAAAGTTTCCAATAAGTAAACATTTTCTTAAATAAAAAACATCGCACAACAATACAATTTGTTTAGTTCTTGACGCGAGACGAGATGACTAAATAAATATTGTTATACAAACTCGATACAAACGTTTCTCAATAACGGTATGACAGCTGTGGTGTTTATTGACCGTAGGCATCACTAAACAGAGTGTTTAATGATATATGATAGGTACATGAATAGTATCTATATCAGGCATCAGGCTCCCACTCACTGGTTAAGAATAGTAGGCAGTAGAAGTAGGCAATCTCGAGTTCCAACATGAAACAAAAGACAATTCAAACACAAGTAGCTGTATTACTAATCGAATCACAACGATAAATAAATAATCACTGATTAATTTTCATCCAGATGAAATTGTTACGACAGATAATTGAACTTCTTAGTGTAAACTCTAGAGAGGTCAACTATATTTGCGAATTGAAACAAACCTTAAATGGTGTTTAAGGTTTACTACATCGTAAAAGTAGCGTTTAAAGACATATAAATAGGATAATGCAACATTTGCAATAGACACATTTCAAACATGCGAGAAGATAAATTTATGCTGATGGACGTAAAATGAAATTTGTTGCAGGCGCGATGTATTTACGATTGGTGCAAATAGTCGTTGCAAAATATTTACGGTGTGTGCGATACAAAGTAGGGAAAGTCTTAAATTTTGAAATATTATGAAAGAACATGAGAACCTTTTTTAGGATTCCGTAGTGAACTAGGAACTCTTATAGTTTCGCCATGTCTGTCTGTCTGTCTGTCTGTCCGTCCGCGGATAATATCAGTGACCGTTAGCACTAGAGAGCTGAAATTTTGAATAAATATGTATAATATGTATAATAACGCCGACAAAGTGCACAAATCAAAAAAAGTGGAATAAAATATTAAATAAGGGGGGGTGCCCATACACGTAATGTAGGGACTGATTTTTTTTCCTCTGCACGTGTGATATTTCGTTAGATAGCTATTCAAAAATGAATATGGGTTTTTAACATCATTTTACGATAAAATTTATATTTTCTGAAATAATAGCTCCAAAAGTAAAAAAAAAAAAAACTTTTGAACCATAAGTTCAAAAAATATGAAAAAATTCTCAAAATTAGAATTTTAAAAGTACTTTCTAGGAAAATTATTTTAAACTTTAAGGGTTAAACAGTTTTTGATAAATTAAAAAAAAAATAACTAAATTTGTGACTTAACCATATATGCAAGCATTTGTAACCGGCCAAGAATAAATAGCCCATTTTGTTCAACTCAGTGCAGCAGTGGAGTCACTAATTGTGACGGATGGAAAACTACGGAACCCTATACTGAGCGTGGCCCGACACGCTCTTGGCCGGTTTTTCTTTTTGTTAACGGGACGAATCCATTCATGGACCTTCTTACTGGCCAGTACGTACGCGTGTATTTGTTCTTCAATTAACTTAGTAAATTGAGGGATGGAGAAAGTATGTCTATAAATTTAACCAAATTATTCAGTAGTTCAGTACTATGACATGTTTAAATCAAACCATCTTTCACCTTATCTAACACACATCGTAAAGTCGATCGCACTTGCACATTCAGAGCACAAGTAAGCTATCGAGCATGCGTATGAAGATATTTTAAATATCTTCGTATGATCTGGAAAATTTTAAAATGTTTGCACGTTCTCAGAAAATAATTGTTTCGGAATGTGTACATTGTATGAGCTATGTTATATATGCTGTATGCTTGGGTCAAGTGAACACAGCTCTTGATAAGGGCGTTTACAGTGGCTGAACAAACACCACACATCTATCTGCGTGATAAAATTAATTCCTTTTGAGTGCACCTCTTTCGTATATCTAGGCAATGATATCTTCATATTTACATAATCTAATTATTATTAATTACATTTATCGATTTTGAGTATTAGGGCTTGAAATTCGTATTATTATATTTGAAGACCAGGCCCATTTTTGTTTTGTTTTTAAACATTCACACCTATCAACTAGCCCCATTTTAAGCAGCTAATGCTGCTTGTGTTACGAATACTAGATGACGGGTAAATATATTATTTATTAGATAAATACATATAAATACCCTGAATATATATAAATATATATAAACATCCAAGACTGGAGAACAAATGCCTGAAAATTGATCACCCAAACATTTGCTCCCACCGGGGATCGAACCCAGAACCTCTCTAGATTGCGACGCCTTGAGACCGGCATACAGACCACTCGACCACTGAGGTCTTCGACCAAGCCCATTATTTTATTTATTTATTTACTTATGGGTACACAAAATACTATTCTTATTCTTATTCTTCGGATGGGGCTGAGATAACTCAGGGCACTTCGATCCTATGTCCCTATCACCTTTCCTATTCATCCCTCACTGCCATCACCCAAAATATCCTGGATGAACGTTATGATGTTGGCTGGGGGTATGCTTATAAATTCCTCAGACTTGCGATAAACCGCCGCTAGAATCCGTCGTCGTTTAATTCCTAAAGCATCGCATTCACATAATAAATGCTCCATGCTTTAATTGTTTTCACCGCACAATCTACAGGTGGACAAAATACTAACTAATTCACCAAGAGGTAAAAAGTCCGATACAAGGTTCTTGTTCCGATGGAATTTTCGTATTTGCTACCTCGCACCATTGCTACAATTTAGATCTAATATTGTAGGATCGAGGAATGTGACATACATACGTAATATCAATATTTGTTTACTAAGTTTTTGCAATTAACTAACTATTTGTAACACGAAGATCCTTATTATTAATTCCTCTTAACAAATTTAAAAAAATATATGCCGAGACGAAATATAATATCGTGTATTCTTGAAATGTCCTTTCTCAGACAATCAAGCATTGGAACCAATAACTTTGAATATACCGTTTATGCCTTGTTGTAGTCCGAACAGTGATTATGCAGCTGCTATAGAACGTTTCACAGAACAGTGACATTGCCACACAAGTATTATTTAATTGTGATGGTAATGCGCCATCGACAGCTGATTGATTTGTATAACTAATGTATCTTTTTCATATTGAAGAAGAATCAGTGGTAATATACTGTGCAGTATCATGACAGGGACGATTGAGGCAGTGAAGAGAAATTTTAATGATTGATTCATATTATAGTTCACGGAGAGTTAATGTCAAAGCTGTGGGCATATTTTGTATAATTTAAGATTCATTTCAGAACCTAGCTACGTCCAGAAAATACAACATATTTAATGTTTTCAAAAAGATCTTTGCGATACGAGGAAATTGAGTTGCAAAAAAGTATATTGTGGTCGGAATTAAATGAGCTGAACGAATAGAAAATGAGCATAGAAATGACTTGTCCCATTCAATTTATTTTTTGTCGTTGTCACTAGAAAAAGTTAAA
The DNA here is from genome assembly GCA_910589355.1 of Parapoynx stratiotata. Classification (NCBI taxonomy): domain Eukaryota; kingdom Metazoa; phylum Arthropoda; class Insecta; order Lepidoptera; family Crambidae; genus Parapoynx; species Parapoynx stratiotata. Next base: position 15,206,151 of record OU342459.1, read on the forward strand.
AAGTAAACAGAACTCCAATAATATTAATATAATAATAATATTAAGATAGCAGTGTTCTTTATTATCATAATCCATGTGTGACCTGTTTACGATTGATTTATCTAATTGTAGTTATTATTAAATTCGTCATAGCCTATTAAAAGTCAATGGGACCGCCTACGGCTCCATGGGATACGGAACGAGGAGAATTCAAAGACGTTCTTGAGAAGGGCCAGGTGAGGAGTACCCGTAATCGCCAAACGTGAAAATCTCAAATGAGGAACGTAAAGAAGAAGAAAGAAGTGGAAAGAAGTAACCTCTGCGTACCCCTGGTGATCGTATGTATGTGGGACAGCCTTGTAATATTAACATAATGTAATTTAGGCATTTGATAACGTAATTTATTTTAATAATGTTGGAAAATTCGACATCATAATTCACTTTTGAATGCCAGTGCTGCTCGCTATCAGTGGTACTCGCCACTGAAGACCGTCTACTTCTACCTTCAACGAATTGTTCGGTCGAAGTTTCCTTTTCAGTTTTTTCGTCAAAAATTTTTGCCTTATTTTTTGTAATTTTTTCTTCAGTGAAAATTGCTACGAGTGCTGGAAATAAAAATCAGATTTGTGTTTTTAAACCTGACCTATCTACATTATTTACGGTGACTCCTAATAAGCCACCTATCAAGTTTAATATTACATTCAATTATTTATATCATTGATATAACTATTCGGTATGTTAACAGCCACAGCGTATTCAGACTAATCACCCCAAGGTGATGTAAATAATTGGTGATTGCAATCAATTATTGATTCATTGCTCAAAATCATAATATTTCAATTCACGCCAATGATTTTATCGGTGACGTGTATATTTGTTTATATTACAGTGTATACTATAGTATTAATAAATACAGCAGGTCAAAGGCTCTGTAGTTACGATAGTAAATGCTTTTATTTAACTGGGTTGTTTTACAAGCGACTTGTAAGGGTTTAAATTTTTTTGTATTGGGTCCTTACCTATGAAATTGGTGTTCTTTTTCTCCCTTAGTATTTTGTCTGTAACTATTAAGATTCAGAGTATTCCTAAAAAATAATTACCTCGTCTAAAAATAGACTATATTTTTGACGTCTTTTGATTTGTTTTGATAATTTGTTGTAAGTTTAATTGTGTTAAAATTGGACACGGAGACAACTCTTTTTAAGTGCCTCCCGAATACATCATTTTATTTGCATTCACTTAAAAACGATAAATAATTATTATGAAGTGTGATATTACACATATTACTAAAGCTTGTCTAATGATAGATGCCAAATATTATTATCTTTGGATTTGTCGTTGTGAAGAAAACTGAAAAAAATTTAGTATGGAAAATGCAGAATTCCCCAAAATCTCCATACAAAACACCAATTTCATAGGTAAGGACCTAATATTTATGTTTCGCAAAAATACATTCATTATTCAGTAATTGACGCTTCTGCTCAAGTGTAATCATAAGTACTAATTACTCTCTATCTTTAATTCTCTATAGTATAATATATAGACACATTGTTCGCGAAAGCCGGCGTTCGCTTGACGTTTAAAGGGTCAAAATAGATATCAATTCCTTAATCTTTCTACTCCGTTTGATTGACCCTCTTTACACCTATTTATATACATTATAATGGTCGTGATTACTCACGTTTATTCCCTTGGTAACTGAAGACTCGTAGTCACAACAAAATCAAAGTCTTTGAAAGCATATGTTTGATAACCGATTAAGTCTCGATGACTATGATTGATGGAGATTTGATTTGAAATTGAGAAGTGACTAGCTTTGGTATAATATATCAATGTTATTTATTTATAATATGATAATAGTTATTTGTTTAATTGCATTTAGGTAATATCTTGGTAATTCGATGTCAAATGATATCTATTATTTTATTATCTAGAGAAATTGACATCAACACTATTTTCATCTGAAGTCTTTAGAAAGATTTTACGATAGAAAATGAGGTCTAAGCTGGGTGCTACGAATTATAGTGGGTCCTTACCTAAGAAATTGGTGTTTTTATTCTGTCTTAGCAATTTGTCCGTAACTTTTAAGTTTCAGAACATTCTTATAAAATAATTGCCTCTTCTAAAAATAGACCATATATTTGAGCTCGTATTATTTAATTTGATAATTTTTTGTAAGTTTAATTGTGTTAAAATTAGACACATAGACAATTATTTTTAACTGCCTCCCGAATACATCATTTGATTTGCATTAACATAAAAACGATGAATAATTTTTATCAAGCGTGTTCACACACATATTGCTAAAGTTTGTCTAATGACACATGCCAAACATTATTATCTCTGGATTTGTCGTTGTGAAGAAAACTAATAAAATGTTAGTTGTCCTTAATGAAAAATGCAGACATCCCCAAAATCTCCATAAAAAACACCAATTTCATAGGTAAGGACCTAATAATTATTTTTAGAACATTTTCTACTTTTGTGTTCGGAAAAGGTAGAAGAACTCTTAAATAATAAATAACATACACATACATACATAAAATCATGCCTGTTATCCCCGAAGGGGTCGGCAGAGTCCAAGGAGCACTGTGGTCCTTGAGACCACATTTAGCCATACAAAAATTGGGTTACACAAATAATACAATTTATGATAATCTGCTGTTCGACAAGAATACTTCGATTGAATTAAAATCCTTCTTAAATCACAAGTTTGAACCAAAGTTTATTATTTACATAAAGTGTAACTGTCCAAAAATATTATAGATACATACCAAAACAATTATTTAGCACAAAAACATAAATGTGTCAATCACTAAAATGGCAAATCACCCGGTCATCTGCTATAAAAAAGAACAACACCAAGTCACCGTTATATTGCACAATCTATCAATTTACACAATGTCTGGGCTGCGTGATACGCCCCACAGCCATATTCGTGACCACTCGACATCTCGATTATACTCTTGTTAGTTTGTTTAACCATAACAACAATTATACGGTGTCAATAGCCTAAATAAATGGGTCACGGAGGCTTAGGACTCGATTATATTTATTTTAATCTGCACACACCTTCGCAGTTCACTACCAAAGACACCGTTATATAAAAATAAGTATAAATAGAATCATACCTCAATATGTTCTTATCTAGTTTTACATAAAAAATGTTTTATTAAGCATTTATAGGAAAGATTATGTTGCACACTAACTTTAGCGACCTCGGTACTCTGCAAATATTTTAATATTAGGTCCTTACATATTAAATTGGTGTTTTGTATGGAGATTTTGGGGATGTCTGCATTTTACATACTAACATTTTATCAGTTTTCTTCACAACGACAAATCCAGAGATAATAATATTTGGCATGTGTCATTAGACAAGCTTTAGCAATATGTGTGTGAACACGCTTGATAAAAATTATTCATCGTTTTTATGTTAATGCAAATCAAATGATGTATTCGGGAGGCAGTTAAAAATAATTGTCTTTGTGTCTATTTTTAACACAATTAAACTTACAAAAAATTATCAAATTAAATAATACGAGCTCAAATATATGGTCTATGTTTAGAAGAGGCAATTATTTTATAAGAATGTTCTGAAACTTAATAGTTACGGACAAATTGCTAAGGCAGAATAAAAACACCAATTTCATAGGTAAGGACCCAATATACATTTTATTTTAATCAAGCTCGGGTGAGTCAGCCACTCAATTAACTTTTAAGGACTTTTAATAAATAATCCGTCTGCTTATACAATACCGCCCATTCATATGTAGAAAGTAGAAGGTACAAACATTAATTAGCATAATAGTGACTCCGAGTCAAGGTCGATTTTGGTCTGTTTAGCATATTGGCCTTTTGACGGTATTGAGTTGGTCGTGTGTGGTTTTTCAACACTCCACCGCGTGGGAACGCTAGGTACAGCTTACACTCGAACTTGATGTTATTGCAAACCACATTTTTTATTAAACTATTGTCACGGTATATTGATACTGAGTTGTTTAATTATCTTACAGATGCTTTATGAGATTAGCTGGTATTAGCGTTTACGTATTTAACGGAGATAAGAATACAGGTACAACCACAATTAACTGTTTGTTGTGCCATGCGATAAGAAAGATATATAATTATCTCATTGTCGTTGCTAATAATAATTGTTTAGTTAGTTTCTAAATACACCGCGACAAAAACTTGTTGACTAAATATCATAAAAGCCATATCATAATTAACAAAAATACTAACGGATTTAATAAATCCGCATTGGCACCGAGCATATCGTACCTGGTGGTACATTTTCCTTTGCTATTTTATCACAGATTCACAAACGAATTCTTTATTGTATGTATTATATGAAATGTTAATATCGATGTGATTGATTTCAAACATCACTAAAACAATGCATCAACTTAAATAAATTAAGAATAAAAACAAACAATACAACATTTAACTGCTTTTTATGGATTCAAATTGTTATGGGTGACTCGTAGAATTGAACTATTGTTTAATTTTGTAGGAATGTTATTCCATTTCATTCGAATTGTTTATATACGAGGCAAATGCAGGTGCAAAATGTTTATACAGTAGTGTTTAATATTTGTTAAGTAACTGTATAACTTGAATTTCAATAGTATTTTGAAAAATACTGTTAATTGTTTTATAGGAATAACCATAAGAATGTACAATAGGGTGAAACAAATTTTTATTGACTTGCCCCTGCATAAATTTAGGTCAACTATTAAAAGCTGCTTAATGAAAAAGGGGTATTACAAGATAGAAGATTATTTTAAAGATAACAATTCGTGGCTACTATAATTTGCTCCTCTGCACATACTTATTTTACAATATTTAAAATGTTCTAAGTTCATTTTGTTATTATGGCTGTTTAAAAAAGGCTAACTGTTGAGTTTCTTGCGGCACTTCTTCTCAACAGGCCATTCACGTCCACGACCATTCAGAAAAAAAATTTGACGTGCAAAATTATTTCATGTAAATCAAATTGCAGAATAAATGATTTCATTTCATTTCACTATACTATGGTAGGTTAGTAAAGTCATATACTGACATTTTATTTTAAAGGATGTTTTTTCACTCATAATTTTCCATCATGAATACCTTTCGAAGTAGACAAAATAAATTTAAATTGTTAGTTAATAATAAGAATAGGCTTTGTTAAAAAAATCGGATTTTACAATTAATATTCAAGATTTTGTATTGTAAGATTGTACATGGTACTGTACTTGTGCCATAAAAAAGTATGAATAGTATCGCTTTTCTTCATTGCTTAAGTACAGCGTCTAAACGTGATCCGATAGTCTCGGTAAAGTAACGAAGCACTGGTATAAATCATGGAAACAAAGATAAGGAACTGGGTCACGTGACATTTGAAACACAAAGAAAATCAACGAAATATTTAGTTTGATATAACTCTTATGCCACGTGAACTTAAGCATAGAAATTAAGAAAGAGGCAGTCAGCAGGGTATATTGCTCGTAGAGCTGACTGCCATTACGACGACAAGATTCTCGAGTGCATTCACAGCATTCGTGGTATGTAGCCGATCTTTGTGGAGTTCCTTGGATGAGATCTATATCCAAAATCGCAAGACTGAATGTTGGTGAAGTGATATGCAATTGTTTTCGAAGTAATTTCTTGGTTATTGGATAGAATTGAGAAAAAAAGAACAAGCACATAGTTTTATGCATTTTCCACTTACAGTTCCGTACACGGTTAAATTTAATTTTGTATTTTTCTGAGATACGGTGAGATTACTATCAACAAAAGGCTTTATTTGTCTACCAATCACATTTTAGAATACTCATTAATAGTTTACTCACAAAATGTATTCATAAACAAGTTCAAGTAAAAACATATTTGCGCAGAAACATATTATTATTTTGGCCACTGTTTTCCAACTTTATGTACGAGTATTTAGAACAATCGAAATGTAATTATTGATAATGTTAACAAAATAAAAAATAATATACAGGAAAGTTCTTCTAATGCAGATATATCACACCATGAGAAAACTTAAATCGAGTGCTAATCGAAATACAAATAAAATAAGATTTAAATAAAAATGAGCTAAACAAAGTATAATCATATAGTTCAAATAGCTCTCCCTTAATAATATTCACTAACCTGAACAATAGAGCCAACTAGAAGACCAAAGGCAAGCGCGATGCTCGTGGTCTTCGGGGCGTTCCCCGCGTCGATGGTGATGCAGGCCGCCACTCCGAGGGCCGTCAGCATGAAGGTCCCCAGCAGCTCAGCCACCAGCTGTCTCCAGATCATCTTGTTGTCTGTCACCTCCGAGAGACCGATTATGGACTTGCTCCCTAGAAATAAATTTACTTATCTCTATATATCAGTCAACCAATCATTGAACAGACGAATTAATAAAAAAAAACAAATCACAATATTCCATGGTTATTCACCTCGCTTGACGAAAATTATTGATATGGAGTTTTTTCTTTTATTTGGTTTTACTGGGTAGACAAAAGATGCCATTGAAAGAGATAAACGTAGACTTTGAACAATTGAAAGTGAACTCGCCAAGGAGTTATGCCTAACTTAAATCAAACATGGAATGAAAGCGTTTACAAATACCAATCAAAATGAATATTGTTTGTTGACAAACATATCTGTAATATAAAACTAGACATCCACAAATTTTAGTACAAACATTGATTCGAAAAGTATTTGAAGCAATTTCAACAAACTGTAAACAACGATTTGCAGGAATAGGTTAGACTTTTAAAAGATTAGTATTATTGTAGCAAGTCAAGATTCGATACAAGTTAAAAAATTAACACAAAAGAAAAATCACATAAGCGCCATTATTTGCAAGGGCGAACTAATGCCTTCCAGAGATATTAACACATTAAAGAAAATTCTAGATAAAATATTGACCTAAATATTATAACTTTTTAGGATTTAGCTGAGCTATATAAATGAATAATAAATTTTACAGTCTAACATTACTTGAAGACTGGGATACGATGAAGTGTCGTAAGTAAAACACAAGAATTTATGTTTCGGTTTGCTGTTCTAATAAAGAGCGCAACGATTGTAGATGCCGTAGTGTTATGAATTCACATTTTTTTTAAATTTTACCATAATTAGATAAGCTTAATTTTTAAGAGAATATGTAACGCACCTGTAAAATTTACCACATTGCATGAACACAATACACAGAGCGCATTATTACACATTATCGCATTATCACAATTGACATAGGGAAAATATTTTAATAGAAAAGATTACTTAAAGAAATGCCAATATCAATATTACTTACAGATTCTTCCTGAGGGTTTATCAACAGAGATAACAACAAAAATACAATACTCGTTATCTTCATCAATTCTCTTAGAGTATTGACAGGTATTGGTATCGTATAGGATTTTACAGTTGCAGGACATCTGTACACACATGAAAAGCGTGTATACAGTTGGTGTACACATTTATGAAATACAAAAAATGACAAAATCGAGTTTCATTCTATTGGAGAGATATTGTCAATCGTTAGGTATTTTCAATGAGAATATTGACTTGAAATGTCAGGTAAGATCAATATTTTTATTTCTTCTTCTATTGTAAAACCTTATTAGTTCTGAAGGCGAAAGGTAAGGCAAATTACTTTGAGCGTTTGGCGTAATCCAAATTAAGCGACAGCGACATCTATTGAAAACTTGAGGTTCGTCGCAAAGATGACGGCTAGTGTTTATCACAGAGTAATTTCATCGACAGAGAAAACAAAAGGTTTATTAAAAATTAAAATGTACCATTGATATTTCGTAAATGAAATAACCTGATAGTAATGGATTCCTTAGATTATGTATACAGTTTCCAGCATGTCAGACAATCCAAAATTAAATCAAATTTTCTCAATTTATTTCCAACTCAATGTTTCGTTAAAAAAGAATAGAGTTCATTGTCTATCGATAAATTATTTTCTGGTAGTCTGATGTGCTGCTTATCCGTACAAAAATTTGATTATACAGTCATAACCAGAAAAACACGTACAACTCCACGCGACTCTTTTTTGTCTTTTAGATAATGTATCTTGCTGATCTGTCTCTGAAATGTGTTTTCTTTTTAATGAATTTTAGTGTCTCTTCTTTTTTGTATGGTCATTACTGTAATTGTTTGTGCAAGTAGGATCAGAACTGAAAAAAATGAACATTATATTATGTTTTGCCGGAAATTGTTTTTATTTTTTGTCAATAAAAACACAAATGTTTACTGATAAAAATCCTAAATAATATGACGTCTCAAGTAAATACATTTTTGTACAGTAAAGGTTGTATGGATACTAGTTTTGAAGCCTATAGTATCAAATCAGTATTTTTGATTATAGAGTTATCTAAAAGTCTTAGTTCCGCTTCCGAGCGTGAAACATCGTGTGCCGTCAGCATGTATGCGCAGGCCGTTTGGGACATAGGTATACATTTTTAAAATCACGAGAACTATCGATCGGACTGTCAGAATTAAATAATTCAAAACGTATATAAAGGTATCGAACCAGTCTTGAACATCATAACTATATTATAGTTATTTATTTTGATTGAGATTGAGATTGAGGATTAATATCAATAAGCAAATAAAGAGTATTTTGTAACGGTGAAATTCTAATTAAATTAAATAACAGTCACTGTGGCTAAACTATATGAATTAATGTATTATTATTATTTCTAGGCATAACGATAGATTTACGTCTACAGTGGAATCCACACATACTGACCTTGTCAGAAAGAAATAGATCCGCTGCCTTTGCAGTAAAAAAGTCAGACTCTTGTCTGACGTTGAAACGGCAAGACTTGTCTACATAAGTTATTTTCATAGTGTGATGTCGTATGACTGGTTGCTATGGGGGTCAACAGCTGATATTGAGAATATGAAAAGCTGTACGAGCCATTTACAAACTTAAGCCACGAGACTCACTCAGAGAGTTATCCAAGAAAATTTATGTAATAGGTTGGGGAAAAAGTTTCTTCGCATTTTTTAAGAAAATTCAAAACATTTTTTAAGATAGTTTATTTACATTTAACTAAAGTATGTAGGTACCATTTTGTTCGATAACTTTTTGCCATCTTGTAGGTAGGGACATGATTCCATTGCTATAGAAATTTTGGGACTTCTGGTCAAAATACCGCGACAAGTGGTTTTGGCAGTCCTCTCGTGATGTTAACCTGACACTGCCTAAAGAATTCTGAAGAGACCGAAACAGGTGGAAATCTGAAGTTGCAAGGTCAGGTCATACGGCGGATGCATTAACACCTCCCAGCCAAACTCTCTTAATTTTTGCTGAGTGGCTAAAGATGTGTGTGGTCTAGCGTTATCATGATGAAAAACCACACCCCTTCTGTTGATTAATTCCGGCCGCTTTTTCTCAACTTCTTGCTTTAATCTCATCAGTTGTTCGCAGTAGAGTTCAGAATCGATGGACCTGCCTGGTGGTAACAGCTCATAATGAATAATGCCCTTCCAATCCCACCACACACACAGCATCACCTTGTTGCGAGTTAACCCGGGTTTCGCCACAGTCTGTGAAGCCTGACCGGCCTTTGACCACGACCTTATTCGCACGTTCTTGTCGTACGTGATCCACTTTTCATCACCAGTTATCAGCTTCTTCAAAAATGGTTCGGTTTCATTACGTCGTAATAAAGAATCACAAATGAGTACACGGTTCATTAGGTTTCTTTCAGTGAGCTCGTGAGGTACCCAAATGTCGAGCTTTTTTGTGTACCCAGTTTTTTTCAAATGCGCCGAAACTGTTTTGTGGTCAATTCCCAGTTCTTCAGCTACGTCGTAACTACTGACATGCCGATCTTGCTCCACTTTTTCAAAAATGGCATCCATTTTATCTGTAATAGGGCGACCAGAGCGACGTGCATCTTTGACATCAAAATTTCCGGATTGAAAACGCTTAAACCAAATTTGTGCTACTCTCACAGACACTGCACTAGGTCCATAAACATCGCAAATTTTTTTTCGCGGCTTGCGTTGCATTTTTACCTTTTTTGTAGTAAAATTTTAAAATGTATCGAATTTCTTCATTAGATTCACTCATCTTGGCGGTACGAAAAACAAATGAAAATCACACATTTTCCTAATTTGAATTTGGAATTATGTTCTTTAAAATTAACTTTCAATGATACCAAAACCAGCCAGATACAAATAGTATAGCCAAAGAGATTTTATTACAAGTTTATACATACTATAATGCGAAAAGACTTTTTCCCCAACCTAATATTAACTGTTGCCTCCCAATACATCTTTGAAAAGATTGTATAGGTTTATAAACATAACCACACATTTAAGAAAAACTAATGAATGCCTTAATTTAAATACTAGAAGCAAAAATAAAGTTGCTGGGCCTGTGCATTTATGGGGAAATGTATACAATTTTATAATAAAATCCCACCAAATATACAGTATTGTCTTTTCACAAATTTAAGCCTTATATTAAAAAACTTTAATGAAAAGAGGTGTTTATAAAATCCAAGATTATCTGGAGAATAAAATGGTGTGAAATAGTTATTTGCTATCGTTCGTCATCATAGAGGCATGTTATTTTGATGGATTAATGGAAATTATGTAAAACATTCAATACGGACAATAATTATATGATTGGCTATTTAAAAAAGTGGCTTATGAGTTTCTTGCCAGGTTCTTCTCATGAAAAGCCTTACACTCGGAATCCAGCCGCTTGTATCCACACAGTCAGTGCTCTGTGGTGGTACTTGCTACAAGCGCTCGCGGTAATGAACCTTAATTTAGAATGTACTTTTTATTTAATTACATATTTTTTTAAATTTATAAATTATTAAATATTGACGTTTTTTAGTGCCAGGTTTGGCGTATGAAATAAAGTTATTTTAGTTTGTTTGTTTATCCGATTATTATTTTAAAATGTTTAGCTATCGAAAACTGTTGATCGGCACCCCAGCCGGCGGGGGATTGGGTCCAGTCGGTGTCGATCGCGTTAGTTCGTTTTCGCATTCACGACATTAGCATTAGCAAGCGCGGCGTGAAACAGCGTAGTCGCTTTATTTCATATATTAGCAGCAGAACGCAACCATATAAATTCGCGAAATAAGTAACATTTAGCGTAATTATTTTTAGCAGCTATTATAAATTTCATTATTGGTAAACTCACTTATTCACTATAAGCAAATATTTATGATTGCAAATGCTAATTAATCTAACACAAATCACAACTGAATGGATAAAAGTACTGTTTAAAAAAACTTTAAAAAATCACGTTTTACTAATGGATTAAAAAGGGGGAAATATTGTGATATAAAGAATTATCCAAAATTTAAACGTGGTGCGCATTTTCAGTCATTTGCCTATTGATATAATTATTTATCATATTATGTAAAATTTTCGAAAATTCTTTTAACCAAAATATTTATTTCCCCTTTTTAATCCATTAGTAAAAAGTGGTTTTTTTAAAGCTTTTCTTATATAGTATTTATTTAAACCTTTTTTATATATTTTTTATATATATAAGCTAAGAAAAACGTGGTGAAAATGTATCATCATTCTTCGTTTTGTTTTAAAACTAAATTATGTGACAATTTCACAATTGCAGAGATTGCAGAGAATACGTCTAAAAAAAACATTTGAGAAACCCATTTCTATTAATAAAACAATCTTTCCTGCGTAGACTCTGTATCGTCCACTACTCTGTGCATTTTAGTAGTGAGAAGTAATTTTTGGTAGCCCGATTGTTGTTGCACACAGATCTGTAGGTACAATTATCTCCATTATGACGAGGATAGGCAAGTAATTAAAGAGGGTGGTACTTACTCTAGAATATTATCAATATTTTGCTCTAGCCAAATAAGATGCAGATAGAATGTTTAATAATTAACCGTTGCTAAGCAACGATGTCATTTCTTTGCAAAAGCGCCTACGAAATTTTGCCAGCAAATGTACAAATATGCAACTATAATATTTTAGTAGGCGCTACTAGGAAAATCGTTGCAATTAATAAATTTGTGGTCTATTCTAAAAAAACTCACCGTCGGAGACTAGGTATTAATGTAACGGATATGTAAACTGAGTTTGATAATAAACAGAAACGTCGTTAAAAGAAAAAAGTGTAAAAGAAATTTCGATAGATTATGATAAATTGAATGCTCTCCATATTTTGCTATAAATAATTACTAGTATTTTGGACCGTCACGAACAAGTTTATGATATATGTCATAACATAAATGAATCTGATCATCCCTTGTGCTGTATTTTTGCCAGACTACTGTACCAAAAACACCTCATTTATGAATATTTGCCTACCCCTTCGCCTTAAGTAGAGCTTCGAAACTTTTCCTTGGCAGGAATAAAATATAAAGAATTTTATTATTTATGCAACTTGTTTGTACTAATAGTCGACAACTACGTATATAAGAACGATGTACGTAATACATTTCTTGTGGGATGCGTGTACGAACAAACACCAAGAAAAAACAGGGCAAGTAAACAAAAACCAAAAACGAACAGTAACACAAAATTCTAAGAATTTTTAAATTTAGAACTGCTCATTTAACAATTAAATTTAAGGTAATTTATACCGAAAGCATATTTTTACTGTAGTAAAAATATGTAATCATATACTTATTATGGGTATTTATGAAAGTGATATGTCCGATTCCTGATATCTATAGTCAAACGACGATAAAGAAAAATAACACTTGAATGGCTGTCTTCTTCAAAAACTAATATTGACCAAAATCATTCTTATTTACGGAATTATCTTGATTTTTGTCAATAATAGTTCTCATGTGTAAAAAATGAAGTATTTAAACACTTGTTATATTGTAATTTACAATACAGTATTTATTACATTTGTCACTGACATTTACTAAATATAATTATTGCCATAAATCTTAATTACAGAAATATGAAATATACTTATATTTACTACTACTACTACTACTACTTTTTTTATTTACTTATACTTCAATAGTGTGTATTCAACTGTATAAAACTGAAATAAGTCATTACTTAAATCATACAAATTTAAATATTTACGTAATTTGATATTTTTAAATTATTACATAGATTGAATCATATTAATTCTTCTTATTTAAAAAAAAATGTGAACAGGTAAGAAATTTATATAATATCGATAAAATAATGAAAAGGTCATATCTTAAATCAACTTGCATAAGTTGTCAAACAATATGATTTTATTCCTATCCGTCATATCCTTGACAGTTTTCTCCAAATACAGATTTTGTCTTATAGGTAATTTAGTCATCCGTTTATTTATTATACTTTTTACACGATCCAGTTATTGACCTTTCGTGTCCAATAAAAAATTTAGAATATAAAGTTATGTAACTGACAATTGATTACTTTCCAAACACGATAAACATAGTTCAACTTTTTATAGTGCAATTAATACTTTGTCAGTAGATACCTTAATATGCTTGTATATTATTATTACAACATATTAATCGTGTAATTACTCTAGTGTATTGTGCTGTACAATGCATAAATTATAGATACATTTGCGTAGACTTACTCTTCTGCACCTCATCCATAGCGTAATCCGTTTTCATCGTGACAAATAACCCGACGAGCACTTTCTAGTTTAGTCCAGGCACTATTGCGGTATTCTACTAAACCCAACCGCAGTGTCGACAGTAAAATTATACCACTAAGAAAGTTATGCTTAATTGAAAAATTCCGATGCAATTCCGAATATATTACAAAAGGATTTATTTAAGTTAAAAGTTCAAAAAGTCTCGTAGTTTAGTTTGGAGCGTTGACCGTGTGTGAGACCACTGCTCGGCGTCGCAACATACACCTGAGTGCCCGCAGACGCAGAGATGGTGCGCCGGCAACATGCGCGAGAGTGCACCTTCTCATTCCGCATGTGTTCCGTCGCCTAGATTGTTTACGAATTCGCGATCCGTATAAGGCGGAACCACTCCCCGTGAAATGCTGATTACGGATCTCATTGTGATATGGCAATTAACTCGTAATAAACAATGGCACCTGGTATAGCACGCCTGGGTGATTAACGCACACTAAAGCTCTATTGGCGGAAAGTAATTTATTAAAAATGAAAGTTATATCTTAAACATAAATTAAGTAAAAAACAAGGTACTTTTTTCATTAATTCTATTACTTAACGATGTTATAAATTACTACTAAGTATTATCACTAGACCAACAATAACATTTCAATTTCACGCCTTCTGTGTAGTATGTTATGAAACAATGTTTACTTAGTTTTATGTCTTGAAAACTAGTTGTAAAATATATTCGCTGGTTGCAATGTATGCTGTAGATATGACGTTGGTATGAAATGTACCTTATCGTTGTGTACCTACTTTAAACGTTACGCTACTCGTTGTCTTTGTAAATTTTATCTTTATGTAGGTAACTAGTAATGCTAATAAGAATCCAAAGTGTATCTTCCGATATTAATATAATCTCTACCTATAAAAAAACTCTTCCAGCCCACCTGCGATAGGAGCCATGGCAAAAAATGAAAATGTCACATGTATACACCTCCACACAATCCACCCTTAACTCTTTGAACAATTTATTTCTTAAAACATAGGTACATTAAACTTTATGATCACTTCAGCAAAATACAATGAAAATAAAACAAGACAGCATTTACGCATAAAAAGGATGGAAGGTTAATGAAAAATATATAAAACGTGTAAGTTGTTGAGATATATAAATCATGTCAAGAGTCCTTGAAAACATAAAATCGGCTCACTGTGTCGATGATTTCTCGAGAATAATATTATTATACATAAAAAGTAAAAAACTACAGATTATAGATAACAATACGACTCCTATTTTTTTTATATAGAGAGGTTAACGCAACGAAATTTTATTAGGTACTTTTTGTTTTTAGACAATGGTGAATCGTATTAATTAAACAAGTCTATTCACATTAGTATTAGCGTTTAATTCAGATGATAATTATTTGCATATTTAATAATTAAGTATTGGGTCCTTACCTATGAAATTTGTGTTTTTTTTCTCTCTTAGTATCTTGTCTGTACCTATCAAGTTTCAGAGTATTCTTAAAAAATAATAACCTCCTCTTAAGATAGACCATATTTTTGAGCTCTTTTGATTTATTTCGATAAATTGTTGTAAGTTTAATAGTGTTAAAATTGGACACGGAGACAACTCTTTTTAAGTGCCTCCCGAATACATCATTTGATTTGCATTCACTTAAAAACGATAAATAATTTTTATGAAGTTTGATATCACACATATCGCTTAAGGTTGTCTTATGATGATACAAATATTATTATCTCTGGATTTGTCGTTGTGAAGAAAACTGAAAAAATGTTAGTATGGAAAATGCAGACATCCCCAAAATCTCCATACAAAACACCAATTTCATAGGTAAGGACCTAATATTTTATAAATAATAATAAAATATCAATGATTTTTTCGTGTTCTTCATCGTCCTTTACAGCTGACAGTGTTCTAAGTAATATTGCTGTGTTTATGTAACCTTTTTAATAAACCATCTATCTGTGACCCACATCTTGTCTGTCCGAACACAACAATTTAAAATCTAAAAATAAGAAAAATACAAAGTATAGGAGAGAACAAGAGATTCGACTATTGTGATATTAATAGTTTTAAATTCATTTTGCGTGAACTGAGCCTTTTTAAACGGTGACGCATGATTTATGTGGAAGGTTAATGGGGAAAAGTGGTCCGAATAAAAACTATAAACATTACAAACATTCATACGAGTTTTTAAGTTTTATATATGTGTCAAGGGTCCCCTGTTTTTGTAAAGTTCGTAATGTGTCTATTATTTTTTAGGCACGTCGTCGTCGTCCTCGGCCTATTTACGTCCTACTACTGGACACAGGCCTTCCTCATGGAGAAACACATGAAGAGCATGGGCCGTAACACCACCACTCTGGGCCAATGTGGGTTTGTGGGTAGAAACGGTTTCAATAGCGACCGGGATCAGCTTAACGTGTCTTCGGAACACGGAGGAGTTCGAGATCACAAAGTTTTGGTCACCCATCCAAGGTCTGACCATGACGAAGGAAGCTTTTGTTTTCAATAACGAAAGCAAAGCTTACTAACCTCTACGCCTTCGCCACCGAGCTCCTCTTTTTCTCAGCTTTGAAGTAAGTTTTAAGTTTAAGTTCATAAAAAAAATAAACTGGAATTACGAATGGACATTTTTACCATTCATGAGAATAGGAGGATTAGAAACCAGCTAAACATTTTACGTTCGTATATTGTTATCTTATCTTTATCCTTGTTAACAATCAAATGTTCTACTAATTAAAATGTTTATTATTTATCTATTACGTACACTCCTGTTGGAGTTTATCAACTGCTACTGCAATTGATAAGGTCTCTACTACATATTACTACTATAAGGAGTATTCGTATGTTCTTTAATCTATCGACAATTTTATCATTGATAATTCATAGAACTGGCTTATCCTTTAAAAACGTAGGACCCGACAGAGTGTAAGGGTGCCTTTCCACCAGATATGTTATGTGAACTATTCATCCTAACTTGTCCTTTTTATTGAAATAGCTCCTTAAAGAATCAACTGTTAACTACTTTGAAGAAAAATACCAAGAATTAGCCTCACGAACAAAATCTAACCTAAAATATAGCATCGTGTCGTGAGCGTGACACTACGTCATTATATGAAACAAAATAACATCAGCACTGTCTAACTTACACCTTATTACGATACTTTAACGCGTGTTTGTCTCAGAATAACGGAAAGGGATAAAAAATAGAAATAACTTTTAAAATTAATTTAAGAAATAAGCAAGGTAATAAATTGGAGAGAATTTTTCAAAAGTATTTAAATTTAGAATCTAATGACTCGCCCAACTTATGGAGTATCACTGGCCAATGTTGGCGCTTAGGTTGGAATAAAATCGTAGAAGTGTAATTAAATTTAAATATCACTAATCAACTATCTAAATATTTGTTCCAATCTTAGTTAAAATATAGTTTTCATATCAGTTATTTAGTTTCATAATTTTTATTTAATCTTATTTGATTAAATAAAAATTATGAAACTAAATAACTGATATGACTATAACTATAATTGTGAAGCCATATACTTTATACATATACGTTGTTCAGTCATTACTACAGGTGGGGATTCAACCAGTGAACTTTAAACGAGTAGTCCGTTTCCCTCACTCGGCTATCGCCGTAAAAGTAAAAAAGAAAGTTTAAAAGTAATGAAAAGTTCAACAACATAGAAAAGTTACAACATTTGATTGAAATTCCATAAATTCGATTGAGTTGGTAGATAAGGTTTTACCCATTACGATTCAATTATTGTAGTCGGCACAATCGCTCGTTAGAAACACCAGATGGAACGAGACCTTTCGAAAATTAATTGATTAAAATGTATCTGCCAGGAAAAGCCGACGATTTGAGTATTATGTGGTGAATATTAATGAAGAGAAAAGGTATATTGGTTATATCTTATTGAAGCGTGCTATCAAATTGTCACTTTTGCTTTTTGGATAGTTTATGTAATAGTTTCTGACAAAATATATTATATTTGTAAATATAAGTATATAAAAATTGCAAATATTATAGTTATGTCCGATGTTGAACATAGTCTTACCCAGAGGATACCGCCATTCGAAATTTTCCACCCTGGAGGCCAATTCTTATTTTTCGAGATGTAGTCTCGAATAATTATAGAGATAAATTTTTTTCGAGTACTAATCAAAATAGGCTATTCTGGACATCTCAAACTCGACATTTCTCCATCCACCCGAATTGCATCGAGTGGTCGACAGTAGTCATATTTCGACTTCGAGAAATGCGCGAAATGTCAGATTATTTAAGTCAAATTTGTCAATCAGGTAATCAATTAGGTTCTTAGGTAAAAAAAAATTTGACCCGGTCGTTATTGCTAGCGATTCGGCCCGTACTTGTTTCTTCATGAAGGAATAAGGCTAGTTCCCAGCAATGGGACGTATATAGACTGGCGACTCAGGGATAAGAGGCGTGATTATACTATAAGTAATTGTACCTCGTTGCATGTGTTTGGACCACTTCATGTATAGTATAGTCACGTCATGTTAGCTTTAACCTGCTTTCCCGCAATCTCGGTCCATCACGTAATCGTTGATAATGGCCACGGTGGCGAATTAAGCCCGGCTGTCACGCTATCACAGTCTATCGCTATCAGGGCTTTAGACACCATACCAGAGATAGTGTCGGAGCTTAGAGGTGTCTAGTTTAATTTTATTGAATTCGTTTCGCTTACACACATTACCATACGTCTCGCCGCAGAGATAAAGTCTTATTGTTTAAGAGAAACATAAAATTATGGACCTAACACTACCATATGAATTCTATTTGGTCTAAATTTATTCATCGAAGCTTTTTACATTTTCACTAAAAAAAACATATCCTGATTGCAATATTGATTGCCTAATTACATATTATTTAAATAAATACACAAAGGGTGTGGCATTTTCTTTATATTGGTTCTGTTACAATTAACTGTGCGGTGTAACTGTTTTTGACGACCTCCGTGGTCGAGTGGTCTGTATGCCGGTCTCAAGGCGTCAACATCTCGAGAGGTTCTGTGTTCGATCCCCAGTGGGGGCAAATGTTTGGGTGATAAATTTTCAGGCATTTGTTCTCCAGTCTTGGATGTTTATATATATTTCTATATATTCAGGTCATTTATATGTATTTATCTATTAAATATATTTATCCGTCATCTAGTGTCCGTAACACAAGCAGCATTAGTTGCTTAAAATAGGGCTAGTTGATAGGTGTGAATGTCTGAAGATATTATTAAGCTATTGCATAGCTTCTATCGCGGGCCTTGAGCGCGGGGACCGAATCCAGAAATTCCGTAACGAAAAAACCTCACGCTCCCCACTCCGATGCGCAAGGAGGTGTGGCTTGAAGGCCGTGCATCTTCTAACGTCGTTTCAGTTCGGCAGTCTTCGACACGGCGTTAAGATAATAAAACCCACATGTATTGTAAAATAATAAAAAATATTTTGTATTGTAAAATAATAAACAATATTAACTTTTTTTATTTATTTAATAATAGAAAAATTTGTTTTCTTGTCGGTCACCACGCTCAAAAAGTGTAACTTGAATAAATATCAAAGAAAAAGAAATACTGCATGAATAAAATAAATAAATAAAATTATAATTGCATAAGTTGATACAAAATGCTATGCAATAGCTTTACCGCGGCAGTCCCCGAGTGCCACACGTCTTTTTTATTATTATGAGAAATTATATGTTAACACATTTCTCCCATTTCTGGGGTGATTTTCATTTCGCAGACACGAAATTTTAGTTCAAACTATTTTTATTATTACTGTTAAATATGGACGAGTTTTGTTCATGGTGCTAAGAATCTAGAATCTTAGAGCCTTCTTGATTTAATTATAACCAAAATATGTATAAGATACGCAGGTTTTTGAGCCACAAAAAATCGAAAGTGTAAACTTCCGCCGCCGCAGTTGTCAATGTTCAAAGCTTAATTCATTTCGGTTTTCAAGTTTTTTTAGGCCACCATACTTGTCCGAATTAATTCAAGCCAATAATTATCTAAAGATAACAAATAAGCGTACATAATTTAGCATTTATAATTTGCGTAAGTAAATTTTAAGCGTGTACTGGTTCTTGAGCTGACTATATAGCTAATGACCATGACAGTGGCTAGCATGCCAGATAAAATGTGACAAATTGCACTCGCTAACTACTTGTAAGTGCGTCACAGTATAGTCTGATGGCAACAATTATTTTGAGATTAATGTATAGAATACTCGTTCTTGCTTTATTACGGGCAGACAATAAATAATAAAAAAATAAATAAAAAATAAATAAATAATAAATTAAATTTGTAGAATACCGGGAGTCAATAATAAAAACCAGCCACTGAATTTAAACCCGTTTATTTCGGCACGAACCGTTTCAAACCATATTAAAAAACCACCATCAACCCAATAGCGTGCGATCGTCTTTTTTCCACGTGGTGGAAATGTTTGCGCCTCTGTCATTTACAACACCCGAGGAATTACAAATGCCTTGCCGGTCATTGAAGAAACTGCACGTTCTTTTCTTAAAAGTCTGTCTGTAAGTCTCGGCCTCAGGCTATACTTCTGGGACTTCCCACTGCTGGGCGCAGGCCTCCCTCATGAAAAAACACATGAGGAGTATGGGCCGTATCACTACTACGCTGGCCAATTGTGGGTTGGTGGGTAAAAACGGCTGCAATGGCGACTGCGACCAAGCCCTTTTCGTCACCCATCCAAGGCCAGGCCATGGCGAAGGAAGCTTTGTTTTCGATATCGAAAGCCAAAACGTAATTACTACGCCACCGAGTTGTATGTCTATCGATCAGAAAATACAAAAACTGATAACTGGTGCCACAGTCTATGCAACACGGCAGATGACGCCAAAGTGGTGGGAGAAGTAGGAAGAAAATGTACAGTGATTCTACATTACATAAAAATATTGTGCATAATAATATTAGGTCCTTACCTATGAAATTGGTGTTTTGTATGGAGATTTTGGGGAATTCTGCATTTTCCATACAATTTTTTTTCAGTTTTCTTAAAAACGACAGATTCAAAGATATATTTGGCATCTATCATTAGACAAGCTTTAGTAATATTTGCTAATATCACACTTCATAAAAAATATTTATCGTTTGTAAGTGAATGCAAATAAAATGATGTATTCGGGAGGCACTTAAAAAGAGTTGTCTCCGTGTCCAATTTTAACACAATTAAACTTACAACAAATTATCAAAACAAATCAAAAGAGCTCAAAAATATAGTCTATTTTTAGACGAGGTAATTATTTTTTAGGAATACTCTGAATCTTAATAGTTACAGACAAAATACTAAGAGAGAAAAAAATCACCAATTTCATAGGTAAGGACCCAATATAAGATTTCATTTTAGATTTACATAAAAATATTAAGAGCTTATTGACATAATTTGCGCAGAATGGCGCAAATTTCAATTTTTTCATGCTCATTTTCAAAGAAACTGTGCAATATTGAATTTTTCAAGATATCAAAAACGATAGTCCCTTTCTTGTTCTTGTTATGTCTGGTCATATTTTTTTATTTTTATATTCAAATAATTTATAATAAATATTTTACAAACTTACATCGCAAGCAAATTTGGTGTCGATGGAAGTTTGACTCCGTAATTCACATCATACAACCAATTCTAGTAATTTAAAAAAAATACTCAAGATATAATGCATACTTTACTAGTTATATCTGGTAACAGAATTTATTAAAATTCGTTCATTCTACGTAAAAAAAATCGCGAGGAAAGCCTATTTCAGACAAAAAACATCTTGAATCAGCGTCCATTAACAGCCAAATAACTACAATTAAACCAAATAAATTTATATTTTATGAAACTTTAATTTACAGGGAATATTTTGGTATATTAAAATTTATTTTTAATTTGTAAATCGTAATTATAATGAATTATTAAAAATACTATATATTCCGCATCGAAGCTATGCGCTCTTCAGTATTGCGCGAGCGCTCATCAAGGTAAGACCTGTGTCACCCGTCCACGCGGCCGCATCATGAAATATGGGCAGTAGGTAGGTAAAACATTAAAAATGTACTAACCAAATTACAAAAAAAAATCCTACTTAAAGAATCAAGATGATATCGCAGACTATATCTCACTTACGCTGTCAAATATGCACACAAACTTAAAGCGTTAAAAACCTAAAGTCGAGCGCTTACGATCGGTGAAAGGGCTCTTAAGACTGGTAATATGGAACACTAAATTGAACAATGTTAAAATTCTTCAGGAGAGTAGTAATTAGTATTTGCTTCCACGGTGCTTTCTTGTTCAATCAAATGAATGAAGAGATAGGTAATATAGTTATTATCAAGAACTAAACTTACTAGCTTATGCTTGAACCATATTTTTTTTTATTTCTAGTCAAGTGGCAAAGGTTTAAGAACTCATTTACTACTTATAGTTTCTTGTTACCGGCCCCAATTATAAGTGATGGTTTAAATCAGAAATAACAAATATGCAAAATACTTATTTAGCAATTTTACAGATAATCAATGGCATAAAATTTATGTAATAGCCTTTAGTATTGGGAGCTACAACAATGTTTCTGTCTTACAAAAGTTTGTTATTATTCCACACCATGCTCGGAAATGTTCATTATAGATCAAATTTTCGCTTGAAAGCCTTACCTTACCTATTGAAATTCCGCCGACGACACAGGCCCGTAAATGGCGTTAGCACTATAAGTACACTTTGTCTCCTCCTCGTCAGCCTTTATAAGTCCCTCTGCTGGACACAGGTCTTCCTTATAGAGAAACTCATGAAGAGCATATGGCTGTAACCCCACCACGCTGGGCCAATATGGGTTACGGTAACAATTTTTTTCATCAGGTGAACTTTTTGCCTCATAGCCACCTTGGTCGTAAGTTCTTATTAATATCTTTTCTTCTTTAAAATATAATATTTATCTTGTTTAAATTTGTTGAAAGACAAAGATACAGTTTAATCGATTCATCCTCTCTCTCAAAACCTATAAACATCTTTGCATACTCCTTTCCTTGGAGTCCTGGCAATCTTATAAACGTCATTTTTGAATTCTTTACGTTTTGATTTACACCTTTTGTTTATTATATATTGTCATTGTTCAGTTGCGTAGCGCAAGTGTTTTCGTATATTTTCATTATATTTTTGCTTTATTATATTTATGTTCACCTCAAACCTTTCCATTAATAATTTACATACAGTCCACATCGATCCGCTTCACGCCATTTGCTTCAAATCCCACAGAATTTTATGCATCTACTCTTAGAGCCCCAAGTCCTAAACGTTTAAGAAAACAAGAATTTTCCTTTAAGGAAGGAACAGTGCAAGTGGCCTGTCCAACGTGCGTCATTGTGGTATATGTCTATCATCCAGCAATTATTCTATGATTAGGCGCTACCATGTCTTCGTTGCATGGTCTTTGCCATGATCATATATTATATTTTCATAGCCTTGACAAGGGATTAACTGTAGTAGGTTAATATTTGTTATAATCTAACCACTTATGTTTGTGGAGATTTTTATTAGCTTTTGATAGACTCCACATAAGATAGTTGTTGGTTTTTAGGTCTTTTAGAACCATATATTTTTTATAAAGTTTATAATGTAAATTTTCGAGAAAATTTTCATTTTCAGTATATTCATCACGCCTATATCCCCGAAGGGGTAATCAGGAGAGAAAAGAGACCCGAAGGGGATATGTCGTAATAACAGGGGCTAGCCAGTAACCATGCACCAGGTAACAGTGCACACAAGCGATCAATATAATACAAACAGACCGGGATTGAATTGGGCGACCTCTTGATTTAGTGGTGACATTTTTCCAACTTTACAATCTCATCACATTATCATTTATTCATCTAGAACCGCTAATATAAAATGTTTGATTAACGATATTTGTGTATTTAAAGAACATTTAAAACTATCCTCACTAACTAATTTGGAGATGCAGCTTTAGTACATTAATGCTCACGATCTACACCTAAAAATAGAATGGAAATAATTTTTAAATTAAACAGTACTACTGATTCGTTCAAAATATTATAAACTATGGTTTATATCGTCGTCCGTGACAATGGCAGTAGCACGAGACCGCTAAAAACTCTAATTAGATGATGAAACAAATGAAGGAGTAGACCAACATGGCCAATTGTTAGATTGTTAGGTTAACAAGTCTTTATTAGATTGAGTCTGTCGAGTCACCGGTTAACATATAATCTGTAATTATTACTGATATGGTGTCGCTATGCCAGAGATTAGTGTGTTATTATCTAGTTTATTAAATTACCAAATTATTATATTTACATGGTGCTTAACCGGTGGTTAAATCGTTATCGTAAATAAATTTTAATAGTTTTATAGATATTATTTGATTATTTGATTTGGTACTTACTGAATTACGAATCACGTAGATAAGTCAATACTATGCATAAAGATAGACTTTTAACAATGCATCAGTATTGTATAGCATGTAAGTTGGCATAAATTGCACAATACACAGATTGAAACATAACATAACAGATCATTACGCCTTTTCCCCCGAAGGGGGACCGGCTCGGAGAATTGCTTCGGCAGACTCCGGGTCGCTCCCACGGACGGGCAAGGAGGTATATCGGGGAGTTTTAGTGGGTATTCTCGGCCGCCGCCGAGCGAGTCCCACACACGCCTTCCGTCTCGCCAGCGGTTGGTAGGTCCGTAAATGGATTTTGTCCTCGAGAAAAAAAAAAAAAGTTAACACCCACATGTCGCCAGATATGTTGTATCCATGTAACAGGTGGCGACCCTGTTGCCATGCACCGGGCACAATGTGAAACAAGCGATATCCACAATGAACTGTACATAAGTTTTATTCAAACTCAGTGGTACAGGGTGGGATCGAACCGATTTCCGCGGCCTCTCTGCTACAGACTGAAAAGTTCTATATTATTGTAATGTATAAAGGACTATGTTATTTTTCGTTGCGAAATTATTGATGGTGTATTATTTTGAGCTTAGTTTATCCCAAAAAGATCATGTAAGTTTATTAAAAACTAAACTAACTACTTTATTTACTAAGAACTGCACAGCATCCACTAGCTTATAGCGGCGACGGGCTCACCACCTGTCACGCTGAGTGCAATCACTGCTTGAAGAGCGCGGACTATGGCAGTGGACTGCTTTTGCGGTGCTTTTGCCTACTCTCTGACTAACTCTTAGGGGATAATAGTCGTGATTGTATGTATGTATGTGTATATTTCTTTAATCAACAAGTTTATCGCTTCTTTCTCTTTCAACAACCTCATCAAGACATTCAGCTCGTTACCGATTGACCTTACATTGCAAACATTTATTAAATTACTGACGACACGTTACCAAAGCTATTACAGTATGTTATTATTAGTAATAAAATATAATAAAGTAAAAACTAATCAAGCGAATGACCATGTCAATGAACGCACACAGCGAGCTCACAACTAAAACTTTAATGGCGAATAATAACAATTCTAATAAATGTTATTATACATTATTCTCAAGTGTTTTCACCAGACGAGTAGTAGTTCTATGTCGTTTGATAGCAAGCAAGATTAGATGGCAATCAAAATACGAGACATCAGATGGTATAGTTAATATGGATATTATAAAAAAACATAATTTATTTGGTAATTTGCTTGGTTTATTTGATTGAACATGAAAGGAGAAGGTTCGTTCATCAATCTCCGATAATATTGCTATAAAAAGAAACTCTAAATGAAAAATATGAATCTTTAGTGATATGAATTATGTAAGGGGACAGGAGTATTTATATTGCGAGTCGTCCTCAGCCTATATACGTCCCACTGCTGGGCACAGGCCAACACATAAGGAGTAAGGCCGTAACACCACCACGCGGACCCAATGCGGGTTGGTGGATAGTTACGGTAGCAATAGCAGCGGGGGCTTTACCTGCCTCCCAAAGTACAGAGGAGATCGAGATCACAAAGTTTTGGTCACCCATCCAAGGCCTGACCATGGCAAAGGTAGGTTTGTTTTCGATATCTAAAGCCAAAGCGTACTAACCACTACGCCACCGAGCTCCTCAATCATTAAATTTCCGTCCCTCTATAAGAAAAAATATAAATCGTTATTAATTAATATTAATATTGGGTCCTTACCTATGAAATTGGTGTTTTTATTCTGTCTTAGCAATTTGTCCGTAACTATTAAGTTACAGAACATTCTTATGAAATAATTGCCTCTTCTAAAAATTCATAATATATATTTGAGCTCGTATTATTTAATTTGATAATTTTTTGTAAGTTTAATTGTGTTAAAATTAGACACAAAGACAATTATTTTTAACTGCCTCCCGAATACATCATTTGATTTGCATTAACATAAAAACGATGAATAATTTTTATCAAGCGTGTTCACACACATATTGCTAAAGCTTGTCTAATGATACATGCCAAATATTATTATCTCTGGATTTGTCGTTGTGAAGAAAACTGATAAAATGTTAGCATGTAAAATGCAGACATCCCCAAAATCTCCATACAAAACACCAATTTCATAGGTAAGGACCTAATATTAGTTACGAGGAAATTATGTAACTAGGAAAGGAAATTTGTAATTGTGAGTGATACGAGTAGAAGGGAATGAAACCAGAAGACATGCTGCGCAGGCACGAAATAAAATTAGGAATGGGGCAGGGAACTTATGTGTGGTGTGTTTTACTTCTATGGATATAAAAAACACTCCAAATGTTCCATTTTTAGTGGGTGTTCTCAGCGAACAACCAAGCGAGTCCCACACACGCCTACCGCCTAGCTAGCGGTAGGTAAGGACCGTAAATAGGATCTTGTCCCCGTAAACAAAAAAGGTATTATTAATATGAATGTAAGACAATAAGCGTCAGTTTGTAATTGCCATAAAATTGTATTGATAAACTTTGTAATGAGAAAATTTTACTCTAGCCGCTAGTTTCATTACACACACAATAAAATTTTTC
This sequence comes from Parapoynx stratiotata, assembly GCA_910589355.1. Classification (NCBI taxonomy): domain Eukaryota; kingdom Metazoa; phylum Arthropoda; class Insecta; order Lepidoptera; family Crambidae; genus Parapoynx; species Parapoynx stratiotata. Next base: position 15,232,680 of record OU342459.1, read on the forward strand.
GAGATAATTCGTTTTTAATTGTCATTCAAGTCGACGTTACTTCAATGTCTATTCAATATCATAATATTATGAAATTTGCTTATTATCTTTGCCTCTTCCATATCACAGAGAGTTATGTGTACGAATATTCATCAGATAACGTAAACAATTGTCTTGAAGACGTATACGTAAACAATTGTCTTGAAGACGTATCACTATCAAATCAATCGACAGACACACTCGTTTCGTTGTAAATTTGAAGCATCTTTACACTTATCATATCGTATCTGATGTTGAATCGAAACAAAAATGCGACGATTTATAAATTACCTTACGTTTATCGTATCTAGTCAAAATAAAAAGCCTAGGTAGGTAATTTAATACTGTCTCTAGAGGTTTTGTGCTGCAATCGCAACAAAATATTTTAGCATGTAATTTTTTAACTACTCGGATAATTGGCATATTGTTAGTTAATAACTGGATATAAAATAATTTCATAGGCAGCCATAGCCATCTGGGAAAGCGGTACCACACGTTCAACAGGTCACCGGATCAAATGCCGCCCATTCCATTAACTTGAGCACAGGTCGTGCCTTATACGATGCCCGAGCCAGTGCCCGGTGCATGGCAAAAGGCTCTTCTGTTATATGGGGATTCGAACATATCATGAGAAATTAGGACGATAACACCTCTACCTACGCTTCCAGAGATAGGGTGTGATGACATAAAAATATATTTCGCGGTATATTATTTGATAACGTTCTTTTAATGGTCACTTTATGACTTGTATACCTAAGTTATTTTAAAAACAGTACAGTGTTCTTGTTGAATATTACAAGTTTTTTCAAGAAAATAACTAATATTATATATTAAATAACGCAGTAAAAAATAATTGAAGAACATTATTGTAAGATGATTCTTATCCCAACAATAAAAAAAAACATCCATATTATCAAGCAACTCGGAAACTGTCTCTTAAAAACAAATGTTTATAAATAGGCTACATGGCCAAGTAATAAGGTTGTAACTTCTCCGAGATGATATCACACCCCGCGCGCGCGCCGCATACAGAGTGGCATAACCACCAACGGCATATTGTGCCAACGGGTAATATTTAGAATCCCTCATATCGCTAACCTAAACCTTCACGCTTGACAGTGGACGGCAGCGTATCAAACGTGACATTGCGAGGCCTTGAGACGCTGCTTGGTGCAAGATGCAAGCGATAGCGGGTGAAGCCCATAACATTTTTGTGTTGTTTCATTGCCAAAGAGCTGTGACTTGATAAAGTTTGGCATAAGGTGCAAGCAATAGCGGGTGAAGCCCACATAATTTTTTTATTCTTTCATTGCCAAAGAGCTGTGACTTGATAAAGATTATGAATTGACTTAAGATTTTCTTTTCTACTCTATGGAATTCAATCACAATAAAATAATGCACGTGCTGCGGTGAGCTTGCCTTGACTGATAGTTATCATGTAGATAATTTGAGAACTTTCTATTTAAACCACTAGTCTCACTCATACCTTCGTCCACGGGGTCTTCCGAGAGTGTTCGAGCTAGTCTACGAGGACTGTAGGGATGCCCTAGCTAGGATAATTTTGTAAATGTGTATACGTCTTAGATTTCTCTATGAGACTCCCTTATATAGGCTCGTGGCCGTATTACTTTTGGATTTTTACATGTTCTATCTGCAGTTTGCATCATACTGTGTCCGGTGCATGACCATAGGCTCGCCCCCTGTTACATGGAGATCAGGCAAAATGTGGCTGTTCGCCAAGTGCTAGCACCTCTGCCTACCCCTTCGGGGATAGAGGCGTTATGTTATATTTGTTTACATGACTTTTTTACGATTTTTTTATTTAGAACATCTTATTATGGTCTGATTAATATGGCAGTACATTATTATACGATATACATTACATTATTCTATCTATTCATATTTTACATTAAGCGAGATCAAGCATAAATTCAGTCTTAATTTTACTATTCTATTATTATTTCAAAATCATGATTGTTTTTTTGTTAGGGTTATTCGTTCTTGCACAGAGAAATACATGCAATGCAGTTTAGTGCGTACGTCCACACTAAGGCCAGAGAGAACCGATTGTTATGAGATTTTGCATGCACGCGTTTTGAATATACAATAATGACACCAATAATTTAAAAACCAAGCACGAATAGGAAATCAATCACATGTGTTTTAACGATTTATACCACGAGTAAACAACTAATCACAGTATAATATAAAACAAAATTGTAGCAGAAAATATAAACCAAAATATTTATAAAGATTAGAGACTAATATATACTTTTGTTATTTGAAGAGCCGGTTACAATTAACTTTTACCGTGTCGGGATAGCTACCATCCGACACATGAATTCAAAAATAGAACAGAATTTTATGGAGGTATTTATCAATTAAGGGACTACTCACACTAATTCAGTTCCATTCAGCGTTTGTCCATAAAAACGTCAGCTTGTTCAGCTTTCCGCGTCTGTTCAGACGCGTAAGCATCTCATATAAAATCGTCGTTTTTCATACAGAAACGCTGAATGGAGCTGAATAAGTGTGAGTAGTCCCTTATACAGCCTAACCTTTCGTCTGTTACATTATTATTTCTGATAATGTAACAGGATTTTATACAGTTATCTGTCATTTAATTTATCAATAAAATTTTATGACTTAGACCACAGGTCATATTCGTAAGTTCGGTTCGTCGTGTAGCACCATAGCGTGTAGTTATGATAACAATACAGTAATTTTTACATTTATTATTATATTGTTCTTAATACAATATTAACACCATCTTCCGGCATACTAACATACTGCCAATTGCAATGCTGATCAGTTACAGAGAATTAAATGAAGGACTTTTATATTACTTCGTATGCTGCTAGAAATGCATTTTAAGCATTATTATTTATTAAATCTGATAGAGAGGTATGTTTGTCCATGTGTTAATCAATAACCGGAATTTTATTTGTGATTCGATATTGATCTTGAAAAGATTTATTTCGATGTCAAAATAATATAACATCTACATTTTCTTTATTTTACGGAAAGTAATTTACGTGGTTTACAAAGTCCACTGTATCAATTTAAAAGTGCCTTAATACAAAAAGTAAATATTATTCAAGATAGAATAGAGGCTTCAAAATATATTATTTGCAATAATAATAACACGATGGTGACGCCGTGACCGTAAATAAATTTTTTAAGGGAAGTAATTAATTAGGCAGCCATTTAATTATAGGGTCAGCAACAAAATGGTCAGTCAAAAATTCATTTGGGTAGCAAACATATATTTTGCCATTATTTGGGCAGCAGAATAATTATTAGGTCAGTAGAATAATTATTGGGTCAGCTGAAAAGTTATATAGACAGCGGAATAATTAATTGGGCAGCAAAATAATTAGCTGAGCTGCAAAATAATTTTTGGGTAGCAATATATATTAGGTCCTTACTTATGAAATTGGTGTTTTGTATGTAGATTTTGGGGATGACTGCATTTTAGATACTAACATTTTATCAGTTTTCTTTACAACGACAAATCCAAAGATAATAAAATTTGGCATCTATCATTAGACAAGCTTTAGTTATATGTGTAATATCACACTTCATAAAAATTATTTATCGTTTTTAAGTGAATGCAAATAAAATGATGTATTCGGGAGGCACTTAAAAAGAGTTGTCTCCGTGTCCAATTTTAACACAATTAAACTTACAACAAATTATCAAAACAAATCAAAAGAGCTCAAAAATATAGTCTATTTTTAGACGAGGTAATTAGGAATACTCTGAATCTTAATAGTTACAGACAAAATACTAAGACAGAATAAAAACACCAATTTCATAGGTAAGGACCCAATATGTTACCGGAAATGTATAAAATCTAGATCAAGAATCGAGTCCTCGGAAATGTATTCTGATAGATATTAGGTTAAGGTTATGTTTTTATAACCTTTCAAACAATATTTGTGCCATCAAAACATATATTAAATAATTTGGGAGTAAAGTAAATTTTATTTGTTGCCCAATTAGTTATTTTGCTGACAAATTACAAATATCTGCTGCCTATGAGTTGCTGCCCCATAAGTTGCTGACCAATTAGTTATTAGCTGACCAATTGTATTTATTTGGTGACCAAAATTCGAATATTTTGCTGCTCGTTTAAATAACACCCATTTTATAATACGTGTTTAAACAGCATTAAGATATAAGTACCTACATTAAATTAATATGGACAAACTGGTTAGTGGGATGAAATTTCAGCATAAAAATAAAAAGCTTTCTTGTATGCATAAAACATTAATAAACTACGCAATGGATTAGTTTGTGGTTTCAAAAAGTACAAAATTAGATGGGCAATACATCACTGGACATCACGATCACGAGTGTCGCAAGCGGAATAACATTATTACATGAGATTTGCAAACGACTATTGTTTATTTGCAGTAACGAGGACATTTAGGCGCACGCGCATCTGGCTCACAATTGGGCGCATTGTGACAGGCGTGGGAGACCCCACTGATCCTAGCTTCCTTTAGTTATTTATATACACTGACAGCCGCGCAATTTCGTTGATTACTGTAGATAAATGGGTAGCCGGACAAATTGTTATTGTAATTTTTAAATTTCCTACTGAGCAAAATTGGCATTTCTGCTTTAGGGAGCGGTGATCTTTACTGCAAAATCAAGTATCTGAAATACCTCTGTTAAAAGGAACTATAGCTTTTACGGTTTTCAATACAAATTTATTTTTATGGGTTTACCTACTCAACGGGTGATTTCCTTGGCGGAATATGGACATGTGTGAATAGCTTAACTTACATTCGTGCATTGCTTCACACGGGCCTTCCTCATGGAAACAAACACAGGAGTAAAGGCTGTAACACCACAAAGCTGGCCCAAAACAGGTTGATAGGTAGACGCGGTTGCAATACGCACGGAGAAGTTCGAGATAACAAACTTTTGGTCACCCATCCACGGCCTCACCATGGCGAAGGTATTTTTATTTCGATATCATAAGCCAAACCGTTCTAACTACTACGCCAATGAGCGTAATTATTACTAATTTACTCGTTGGTACATCAATCAATTTACGAATACCGCATTCAAAGTAGGTCTTTGTGGTACGGAACTATACCGACTATCTACTTAATAATCAGTTTATAAAGAATACGGTTTACTGCTCTATAGAAGACCCTTTCAATCCAACTATTACCTGGCATGATGTAAGTCATTATACAATGACCACAAGGTACCCCACATAATTCAGAGTAATAGCGAAAGGTAACTTTCTCTGTCAGATGAGTCCTTTCACTCATTCATCTTTAAAAATAAATGGTTTTTGAATATAACAAATAACTCTCTTAAAATCGAAGACATACGATCTAAAATTTAATAGCAGAATGATACGCGTAACGAATCTAGTGTAGTATCGATAAAAAAGAATTCAAAACAGCTCGTCCGCGAAGCTCGACGCATGCAACATGCAAGTATTAAGTAATTTTTAATGGTCATTTGATAAAGGTTGTATGAATGGTTTTGAAAATAATATAACAACATAACATATCAACTATATAACATAACTTATCAACATAAAATAACATAACAACATAACATATCACCACGCCTCTTTCCCCGAAGGGGTAGGCAGAGGTGTTAAACACCCACATTTTACCAGTTATGTTAGGACCCCATGTAACAGGTGGCGAGCCTGTTGCCATGCACCGGGCACAATGTGAGGCAAGCGATATTCACAATGAACTGTACATAAGTTTTATTCAAACTCAGTGGTAAACTCGGTGGGATCGCACCCGCGATTCCCGCGGCCTCTCGAACGAGTAGTGCACTGTCATTCCCAACTCGGCTACCGCTGCCTTAATAATAACTATAATATCCTAAACCTAAACTATTCACTACTAGAAACAGGTGTCCCTATAGACTCTCTAGTTAATGGGTAGAGAATATAGACTCTCTAGTTAATGGGTAGGGATAAATGTAATATGCTTAGTTTGGATGACCGACTAATTAGAAATCCTTTGGGAGAACCTACGTCTAGCAATGCCCGTCTCCCGACTGCTACGATAAAGATGACGATGTTGGGGTATTTTAGTTGACTGCATATTATTTAATATTTTAATGTTTATAAATAACTTAACTTCATGGTGTATTATTTGTAACACATATTTTCGTACGTTAATTAATACCATAACATAATAATCTTTGCTTTTATTAACATATATGCCTTTTAATTTGATAATTATGATATATTTCTGTTTTAATTGCAATACATACAGTAGATAGCGGCATTATTATAAGTAAGGAAAATCCGCAATTGGCTGTAGCTTAATTATTTAACGATAAACCGTTATTTATTTAATGTGCTGTATTTTGTAAAATGAATAAATCCTCACCTGATACGTATGTAGACACAATAAAAAATCAATTGTGTCTCGTCCAAAACAGGATTAGTGTCAGTCCAGGAGATAAAGATATTTTAATAAACACGTTGCAGTAACAATCGGGACCATCGGATAAACGTGCTATCCGAACTACGGAGGAACTCGGATTCACAATACATTGCCCACCATCAGAATTAAACCACTGAGCTTCTCTTTATTCTTTGAATGTCAGGTATTATACAATATCAAGTATATTCAACCATAAAAGTACTATACCACTTTTGACAAAAACCAAGAATTTCACTTGGTGCAGCGCAGACGACATGCTTTTTTTCGTACGATCGAATCTGCGGCACACAGAATGTCTGCATAGCGCACAAAAAATCCGCCAAGGATCTTTTGCGCTTGATATGCCTTACTGCATATAGTTACAGAGGCGGTGCGGCGTAGTCTGTGAGATTTCCACGGATTTCTTGTGCGGCGGACTTTTTGCACGTCATGTTCGTTACTGCATATATTGGGTCCTTACCTATGAAATTGGTGTTTTTATTCTGTCTTAGCAATTTGTCCGTAACTATTATGTTTCAGAACATTCTTATAAAATAATTGCCTCTTCTAAAAATAGACCATATATTTGAGCTCGTATTATTTAATTTGATAACTTTTTGTAAGTTTAATTGTGTTAAAATTAGACACAAAGACAATTATTAACTGCCTCCCGAATACATCATTTGATTTGCAATAACATAAAAACGATGAATAATTTTTATCAAGCGTGTTCACATACATGTTGCTAAAGCTTGTCTAATGAAACATGCCAAATATTAGTATCTCTGGATTTGACGTTGTGAAGAAAACTGATAAAATGTTAGTATGTAAAATTCAGACATCCCCAAAATCTCCATACAAAACACCAATTTCATAAGTAAGGACCTAATAGTTCAATATGTTCTATTTTCACAGACTAAAAAGTCTGTCACGGATAGTCCGTCGTCTGCGCTGCACCTAAAAGATCCATTATCCGTATAAGGTCCGTCACCTAATCAGTGCATAGGTTAAAAATGCCACAACTTTAAATTCTTCTTTCTAAGTAATAAATTTGAACTAAAATAATATTATTATAAAACAATCTGATTATATAAGACATTTTTGTTGTGTGACATGCCAACGACATTCACTCTAAAATTAGCAAAGCGAGTTTACAGTCGACTATACCTATTGTGCTTCATTAAGCACACCAAAAATACAATTTCAAGGACCTTATTTAATTAAGCGTCCTAAATACAACATAAATCTAATTATGAATTTGTGCACATAATTGTGTTGTGCAGTTTTTGTCTAACAATTAAAACTTTTCAGTGATAAATATGGTTATTATTTTATGACAATTAATAGCAGGAAATAATATCAATAAGCTATTTCATATTAATTTATCGTAAGATAAAGACTACCAATAACTCGATTAAAGTGGAAAAAAAAGAATATACAAAAGAATTCGCAAAGATAGGTATATTATAAAGTTGCAATGTATGTGTTCATTAAAAATGTATCAGCCGGAATTCAAGACATCTCAGTTACTGATACTATTGCTCGGTTTAAGTTTACACGTCGTAGTATTTGCATGAGGTTTGAATTAACAGTGTAAAAAGTTATATAACTTGAACTGTCCAGAGCCTTAGTGTAAGTTTTTTAGTATAAAATACGTTACCATTGTAGTTGCGTTAAGAGCTCAATTTGTATGGGAAACTTAGTATGCGTTACGTTCCGCTAGAGGCGCTATTCACGTTTCCTATACAAATTGGACTCTTAACGCAACTACAATAGTAACGTATTTTATACTCAAAAACTTACACTAAAGCCTCAGGAAAGATCTTAACAAGATGCGTGATTGCTATAATATATTAGAATTATGTAGGTACACAAATATGTATCTACGAGTACGTTTGACATTTGAAACTCTTTGTTCCCTAGTAAAAGACTCATTGCTGTCAAACATGCCTACATCTTTTCCACACGACTGTACTATAATTATTATAGAAATTAAGAATTTTAACACCCGTGCCCAGTGTAACATTACAGTTTATTTGTTTTTATTTGTAATAAAATGTTTTATAAAAATTTAAATTGCCCTCAATTAATTAATGAATCAACAGTTACCTCTTCTTATCAGGATAGAAGTTTAAACACAAATGATAAATAACGATGCGCTTTTTACAATCATCATTACTTTATATTTTATTTGTTTAGTTTTTGTGTGGCTCGTTTCTCAGGTACTGAGACTAATACAATGTAGGTAGTTGACAAAAATATAAACCGTTTTACAGCAATGTGATCTTAGTTTAAAATCTAAAATTATGTTTATGTATGTACATTATGATTGTGGATTTTGTATTGTGTATAAATGTTTTAACCACGTATCGAGGGTTGAATGACTCGGTGCTCAGTCAAACCTAAATTGGTTTTTGTTGCACTGAATTAATTTGTAAGATTAGTTTAAGATCTTTGTATTATTATAAATAAATAAAATATCCCATTTAAGTGCATCATAATGTAATATCATCTAGATCTCTAGCAAAATCAGGTTTATTAGGAACAATACATGCATAACAATTAACAGTTTTGTAACTTTTTCCTGATAAATTTTTGCGATCACATCCAGATCTTAACCCCTAACATAAAAAAACTTGTAACACCCCTCGCCTTATGTGTTTGTCCAGAAAGAATAGACTAATTGTGATGTTGTTCTTATTTGAAACTGACATAATTGAGATGTAATTTCAATATATACATACATATAATCAAGATAATGGCAATATTGCAATAAATAGACGTAACTTTGATGTAGTTTGGATTTACCTTGTTGATAACTGTGCGTACACTATCCGCTGTCAATGTTACTACACTCCTGCTCAACACCATGAATGGGGGTGTTGTGTTAGTTTATTGTAAAATAACTATTATCCCCTGAGGGACTGCAAAAGCAGTCCATTGCCATAGTCCGCGCTTCACCAAGCAGTATCTGCACTGGACTGCACTCAGCGTGTCAGTTGGTGAGCCCGTCGCCGCTATAAGCTATTGGATGATTGTGCAAAAATCCTGTTTAAGCTTTAATTATTTAATTCCAAATTCTCGTAATTCGATTTATTATCTACTGTAATTATCGCAAATGGATGAACCAGCGATTAACCTTATCAAACTGACGTCATTGCAAAGTGCACTCTATTTGTACTCAGATAAATATCATATTTCGGAAACAGTTGGTTTAATCGCGCAAAAATCGGCAATGGCGCCGCATCGGACAGTGCAAGATTATGATAATTAACAAATAATTGTAATAAAGATAATCTTGGACCAAAATATGTTGCACAAGTACAGATAGTTTTTTATGGGATAAACGGGAATGAGATAAGCAGTCCAACTCCACATGAAGGAGGCCAGGTCAAAGACACCTCCAAGCAATGGGCTTGTAAGATATTATTGATAGTATTTAGTGATACGTGTATGCCAGTGCCTTTACGTCGAGCTGGATTTCTCCCTCTGAGGGTTAAGGTACAAGATGGTAGCGGGCGACAAGCAGCAGCAGCATATGACCTGTTGTCGCGACACTACTGGTTTCTATGTATTTCTATGAAAGGCGTTGCTGGCTTCAGGTACCTGTCGCGACAACACACAGTGCAGACGCGCGTCGTCCACTACCAACTTAAAAATTTTGAGACAAATATTTGTATTACGAATTCGAGCATTTGGTACTGGGGTCGTGGTGGTAAATATACTATAAAAATATTGTTAAGAATATTTCAATTATCTTATCAAAAAACCTGAGCTCGCATGAGTACTCTCAGTATTAGTAAATTGAATTCGTGAAAACACCATTATTATTATTGATATACCTTGTAGTACCGAGAATAGGCCACCGGACGCAACGGCATTTCGTCCACCATTTGCCGCTTAGCACGTGGTTTACGTTTAAATTTAAATACCCCGATAAGAGTTACATATTTTTGTTATTATTGCAGCTTATGTAATCCAATTAAAAACCTATAGCTAATTATAATTATTGCCAATTGTGAGCCACATAGTACAACACAATAAATAATTTGTCTTTTACTTTGGCTATGTGGCCATGTGTGTTACATCGTTGGAAAGGTATTTTTGAGCTGAATAAAAGTTACTTTGGTACCTAGTTCTAAATCTTAGTCCGTTCACAGTATTTCTTTATTCAACATAGAAGGTTCCACCTTAAAATGGTTATGCGTATTACATCGTTGAATAAGAATTTTTGGAATGATGTAAAGTCACTATAGCGCTAAGTTCCAAATCGATTTACTGCTAATTTACTCGATATCCGAGGGGTCCGAATAAAAAAATGGACCAAGATATCTCCTGAAAACATTCAAAATCATAATCTGCAAGATATTCTGAGCTCAAAACCGTTTAATGCAAAATATGAGGACCGGGCTCTGGTCCTCATATTTTGCACATTCAACATCCTTTGGCGCCTGCTCTATTCGGGGAAAACAAAATATGAACTCTATTATTACTGAAAATATGTTCGCATGTTCGTAATGTGGTTGACATGTAGTTGAATAAACAATTGAATTGCACTCTAAAACGCGTTATAACCATCTTATCGCAAATCAATTCTAGGTTATGGTTGTGTTAATTTTCTTTATTTCTGCAGTTTTTTCTTCCAACAGAGATGAAGAAGACATCCTTAGTAAGTATCGTTATTATAGACACACATGGTTGAATGATAAGGAAAAATATCTTTTGACGTCACAATGCAAAGGTAAACCACAATTTACCACAATTGTAAGTGGAAAAATGTGTCTACTATAAAACTACGCCGTAATCATAGACTTAGGATTTTTTACACATATAAAACTTTAAATATGAGTATACTTGCCTATAGTAAATTATATCACATCTTAAGGTCTAAATATCGGTGGCATGCAACTTACCAGATGGAGGCCGGTTCGGCCTGGTGGCATTTGCAGCAGCTGAGCCATTCTCGACTTCAACGTCTGAAACATTAAATCACATTTGACTCACTACTTCAACATCTGGCCATCATCATTATTTAGACGGTATACTAGATAATAATAGAAGGACAATAGTGTTTTGTAAATAAAACATCCATTGAAATTCAGTACCCACTCAGTATGAGATAATGTTTAGAATTCTTTGCTCATGAGTAAAATTGTTTAAGAATGTATTTTGTGTTATTTTCAAGGGATAAAATATATCTCCCCGTAGGGTTCACAATCACAGGCTTATTCAAAAAACTATAAATGCATTTATTACACAAATAGCCAATACAACAGTTATTACATCTTTTTTCTATGTTCTATGTTTATACAGAGATCACGCAATTATTACTGCGCGTTATTGAATGCTTTTCTCGCCGATGATATATAACACCCCATGAATAATAATGACGAAAGCCACTAAGAAATAAAAAAAATGGATGCTAATAACCGAGTACATATAATATATACAAAAATATGTCCATACCCGATTAAAAATATTGAACTTAGATAAGATTGGAGGTCTTAATTAATCGAATCTACAATAAATAGGCTTTTATTGGAAGGTGGATTAATTCGGTCATTTATATTGGGTTTTTATTCTGTCTTAGCAATTTGTCCGTAACTATTAAGTTTCAGAACATTCTTATATAAAATATGGTCTATTCTAAAAATAGACCATATATTTGAGCTCGTATTATTTAATTTGATAATTTTTTGTAAGTTTAATTGTGTTAAAATTAGACACAAAGACAATTATTTTTAACTGCCTCCCGAATACATCATTTGATTTGCATTAACATAAAAACGATGAATAATTTTTATCAAGCGTGTTCACACACATATTTCTAAAGCTTGTCTAATGATACATGCCAAATATCTCATCTCTGGATTTGTCGTTGTGAAGAAAACTGATAAAATGTTAGTATGTAAAATGCAGACATCCCCAAAATCTCCATACAAAACACCAATTTCATAGGTAAGGACCTAATAACGATAACGATGACTTAGCATTCTTCTACCGCCGAAGGGGTAGGCAGATGTGTTGAAACACACATTTCGCCGGATATACTTAAACCAATTATACATAGTATTCGTACATATCAGACATTTACCTCAGTTTAAATGTTGCATAACATTTCGCATCCAATCTTTATCCAAGTGGTAAAATATTAATTTGTCAAATGATAGCAGTACATGATTGATTCACAAGCGAAATATATAGATCAATATAAACTAAATACAATGGATGTATGGACTAAATGTTATCTGAACAATGTTATTACCATTTTGATCATGTATAGATTTGCACGCACGTTGCATGTCAGATTTAATAACCGCTAAATAAATTAAACAGTATCTAATCATTACATCTAAGTAGCCATTTTTAATGTTCTCGTTCAAACGAAATAAACCTATAGGTGTTGTTAGATTATGTAATGAATTAATATCGAAGGAATTAAAATTACTTTCTTTTTATAAACGAATTGTGTCGATACTGGAAATGATAAATATTTTCATAAGACAATATTTTGGTATAAATTGATTGAGATTTTAACATTCTTAAGATTTTGCGTGGTAAAAACCTAACTCTAAATGTTTAGATTTACATACATTCTAATTATAACTCCAGAATAATAAAACGAGAATCTTGATTTATATAAAACTAGGTGGCTTAACAATAAAAGGAATGATTGACAATGAACAAAATGACTTAAGAAGAAGTACTTGCTTTATTAAAAAAAATGTCTCACAAATCAATGTCATGCGAATACAGTCATTTGTTTTACTAGACTCAATGAGCTGCCCGTATTTTATATTTCGTACGAATAAAAATTCCAATCGATTATTGGTGATCACAGTTTGTTCGTCAATATCGTCATGTGACTAGTACATTTCTAGTACTGTATGAAAGGCAATCGCATTTATCATAAAAGTAGAAATCTCTTAACTGTTATTAAATTCATACTGATAAAACATGATCCATTCACATAAAAAGAAAGATAATTTAACTAATCAACGGGTACAATACGAGACATAACAGAAACATCAATTGTTTGCGAACACCGGTGATCTCGGTGCCTTCCAAGGGGTTAAATACCTTGATACGTCGATAGACAGAAAAAACCCAATCCTCATTTTCTCAAAAGCTAACCATGAATTTAATTAATAATCTTAATAGCACCGTTTTGTCTTATTTTGATATAATTGAGAGATTGATATGGATGTTTTAAAAAGGGAATATTTGATTGATTCTGGAACGTAGAAATCATCATTTTTGAAGTGAATTAAGCACGCATCTGATTTTATTTTAGCACAAACTTCGTCTGCGGTTACTATGGTTTTTGAACTATCCCACGGGAACCCTTTAATTTTCAAAATAAAAAGTATCTAAGATGTTGACCAGGGATATAATGAATTACCATGCAAAAATTCATTGAAAACGGTCCAGCAAGTCAAATAGAAAACAGACAGGGAAACATAAAATAAATAAATAAAAAATTACGTCCCCTGGCTTGATTAGAACGTTTTTTTTATGTACAGACATTCGACCTATGTTCGACCTTTACAGTTTTATTATGTTTCGATTAATAATCAGAAAAGAAAACTTCAAGCATTTGTGGATCACACATATGATTCTAATGTATAACAATGAGGTACTATGAATGGTGATAGTTATGTTGTATTGTTTACATTCTAACATTAAATTATCCATTTATATTATAAGCCACGCACTGAGCTACACGGAAGAGTACTAAACTTTAAGTAGTATGGAATATAACAATATACACATAATTATTAATATAAACATTGTGTTTAGCGATGATAATCGTTGTTAGTATAAAATCCTGGAATAGCTCCAAAAGACATTACCGATAATCTAATTAGTTTTAAGACCTACCATAGAAAAGCTAGGACTATAAATTTTGTGGCGATACGTTGTTATTTCATGTTAGTGCAAATAATAATAAAATCTTAATATTTAATTTTGAAGTTAAACATTTCTTTTGAGTTCCAAAGTATGATTGTTGTAAACTCAAATGTTACTCCGTTTCAAATCCATCGTAAAAAGTCTTAACTTTCAAACTTAAAAACCAATGTACTATTATTTGTAAAGATATTGAAATTCACGAAGGCGACTAAATCATTTAAACTTAGACTCTATCTTAAGGCGTTAAGAACGAAGTTACTCGCCATCAAAAATGCAAAAACTATAAAATTACTGAAAGCAGGTTGACTTATGTAGCGTACTCACTTGGATTTCAATTCAAGTAAAGTTCATCAAGTGAAGTAATAACTTAAACAAGCAATATTTAAAATAAATATGTAAAAGTAATCAGTTGATCGACAATTGATTTTGTTCAGTCAGGCGGTATTGCTCGCAAATAGGACACAGTCCGCCGTGTGTGACTGCGACTTGGAGCATGAACTAGACTGTGCGGTTTGATAGTTTTTATTGTTAAATTCTTGGTACGCTTCTGCATTGTTCACCCTGAATTCGACTATTCACAATGCAATATTTATGACTTTTTAAAATAAAAACTGTATGTTTTGAAATGCAGTTTGCATAATCGCTTTTATTACTTACATGTTCTTATTTTTAAACCCGGCGTGTTCTTTTAGTTTTATGCTGGCGTCATGTTCCCGATAGTATTATAATATTATTAACCGCCTCTCTGGTCTAGTGGTTCACACCAACGGGTGTTGATCGAGAGGTCCGGGTTCGATTCACCATGGGAGCAGAAGTCTTCCTGCTCGGTTTGGTTGGTGGTCGGGCTTCTAAGCCCGCCTGGCTAGCTACCACCGTCTTACCTAAATTTGTCGCCATAATAACAATGTTAAGCATTGTTCTGTTCCGGCAATCAGAGGTAAGATAGCCAGTTCCTCAGTTGTTGATGATTACAGGTGAAGCTCGCTTCCACCTTCGGCCTTATCGTCACTTTCCAGTAGGTGAGATAAAGGTCAAGAGCTTACCTGTCATAAGTAAAAAAAAGACTAAGTTAAGACGGTGGTCGCCAGTTATACAGGCATAGAAACCTTGCCATCAACCAAGCCGAGCAGAATACTTCGGTCCTCATTGGCACTCGAACACGACCACCCTATTAACACCCGGTGGTTTCAACCAATAGACCGAGGCGGCGGCGGTTGAAAGGTTTGTCTGACTCTTTCTGGCTCGGCTAGGTCCACACACACTCCATCTCAGCACTGGCTCAGATTTGGGTCCAGAGCAATCTCATTGGACGTAAAAATATTGAAATAAGGTGGAAATCGTTAAAACACCCTCGTCTGTGGCTGAAAATTCCCGAGACAATTGATTTTCTATTGTGTCTACAAATGCTACAGTTGATAAGATTGATTATCTATTTTTAATTTAAACTATAACCTCGGCGGCGTAGTGGTTAGTACGCTTTAGCTTTCAAACAAAGCTACCCTTCGCCATGGTCAGGCTGCGGATGGGTGACCAATTATTTTGTGATCTCGAGCTCCTCCGGTCGATATTGCGGTTTTTTCTACCCACCAACCCGCATTGGGCGGCCCACACTCCTCATGTGTTTCTCCATGAGGAAGGCCTGTGCCCAGCAGTGGGACGTATATAGGCTGAGGACGTAATGTAGGTAAGTGAATGTTTATCTTCTGATCTTTACTTTTGCCTATAGATAGAATACGTGAGTCTTCCGACATAATCAAATTAATTAATTACTAATGATACACAGAACGGTAGCTAATGTCATTTTTTTGAGATCATAAAATTGTATCAGTGCTTGCTAAAAAGAAATCTTATCAGCACTGATAACAAAGCTAATGCTCCTGGAATGTAGATAATTTCTGTTAACAGTCGGAGCGCGCCCGTATGCAGTTATTTATAATTAAAAAAACTAGATCACTTCATTGTAAGAGAGCAATAAAACTTTAGTCTGTTAAAACTAACCATAGATATTTATGTATTACTAGCTGTTGCCCGCGACTTCGTCCGCGGTTACTGGTTTTTTAACTATCCCACGTGAACCCTTAAATTTTCCGGAAATAAAAGTATCTAAGTTACCTGGAATATAAAGTATTACCATTCAAAATTTCACTGAAATCCATTCAGGTCCAGCCATTTCGGAGATTAGCCCGTACAAACAGACAGACGCACAGACAGAGAAACAAAAAATTTAAAAAAATGTATTTTTTTTATTTTCCCTCTTTTTACATTCCCCAGACTTGGTTATAAACATTTTTTTTCTACGTACAGACATTCGAGCTCTACAGTTTTAAACCCAAGGCCATGTATGAAGTTAGAAATTAGAGTAGAGGAAGCGAAAGATGTGTGTCAGGATCGTAGCAAGTGGGGATCTATACTGTAATCTGTGCCTGCCGCGCTGGGAAAGAGGCGTGAATGTTTGTATGTATGTATATGATATAGTGTTCATGCTTAGTGGGCAGAGGTTGCCAAATCGATCCCCGCCATGAGTACCACTGTGTTTGGATAAAACTTAAGTACAGTTTTTCGTGAGTGCCGCTTCCCTCACACTATTGCCCGGAGTATGACAATGGACTTGGCCCCTGCTACATGGAAACTTAACGATATAGGTGATAAAACCATTGCATATCCCCTACATGATATGAATAAAATGAAAACAATACTGTACAAAAATTTTGAATTTTCATCAGTTTGAAAGAGACTAACTCGTATTTATCGATAAACAATGAATTCAATAGATGCACAGGACAGCTCCTTTATCTACTATAGTTCGTGGCCTGAACATAAATTAACTTAATTGTTATTTAAGTTATTTAAAAGACAAAGATTTAGAAAAAATCTGTAAATACTACTTTGCATAAAACTTCACTATGACGATGTCATTTATTTGGGTTTCTGTTAGCCAAGAGTAATTACAGGAGATAACATTCATTACGATTAAATGCTATTACAGTATGCAAGATTACTTAAATAATGGATTGTAATCATTTAAATTTGTAAAGGATATATATATATATTGTTATTAATTTCATTTCTTGATATTATGTTTTAGTATTATTATTATTTGGACTAATCTATAAATTCATGATTATTTTTGAAAAATTATAATTATTTTGCTCACAATATGACCATAATTTTGCATGCCAGCATTGGCAAAACATTGGCAAAGGATCAATATTAAAACCCACTAACAAAAATATGCTTGTAAGTATGTTATGCAAATAAATATTTCTTTAATTCTTTCTTTACTTTACTCTGTTTATATTGGGTCCTTAGCTATGAAATTGGTGTTTTTATTCTGTCTTAGTATTTTGTCTGTAACTATTAAGATTCAGAGTATTCCTAAAAAATAATTATCTCGTCTAAATATAGACTATATTTTTGAGCTCTTTTGATTTGTTTTGATAATTTTTTGTAAGTTTAATTGTGTTAAAATTGGACACGGAGACAACTCTTTTTAAGTGATTCCCGAATACATCATTTTATTTGCATTCACTTAAAAACGATAAATAATTTTTATGAAGTGTGATATTACACATATTACTAAAGCTTGTCTAATGCTACATGCCAAATATTATTATCTCTGGATTTGTCGTTGTGAAGAAAACTGATAAAATGTTAGTATGGAAAATGCAGAATTCCCCAAAATCTCCATACAAAATACCAATTTCATAGGTAAGGACCTAATATGAACAGGGGCCTTGCTATATAGACATAGGAGGATCACCACACTAGCTCTGCAGCGACTTCCAGTGACAATCCGGAGTGAAGGATAGAAATAACAACCCGGACTAATGGTTTCACATAATATGTGTCGGCGTTGTGTGTGTCTCCCAAAGCAGAGAGGAATAGATCACAAACTTCTGCCTCCTATCCAAAATCCGAAACATGCTGTTTGCTTGGAATCAAAGCTCGCTGG
This sequence comes from Parapoynx stratiotata, assembly GCA_910589355.1. Taxonomy (NCBI): domain Eukaryota; kingdom Metazoa; phylum Arthropoda; class Insecta; order Lepidoptera; family Crambidae; genus Parapoynx; species Parapoynx stratiotata. The sequence continues at coordinate 15,250,980 of OU342459.1, forward strand.
AAACATTTCGCAACCGAACTCTTCTAATTTTGTATTCTATATTCAAAATAATATACTCTTTATTTTTTTTACTAATGCCCTGTATAGATAACTGCTACAAATCCATACGTTTAACTAGAAGAAAAATGACGATTCAAGCGATAAGCTACTTATACGATATAAATTATACAAACATATAAATTATCATTACGCTATACTTCGAAGGGGTAGATAGATGTGTGAACAACCACATTTCGCATGATCTCATTATGTCTAATATATATATGATATTATTATTCCATGTACCAGGGGACGAGCTGCTGTGCACCTAACTTAAACACAAACTGTACATTAGTTTTATTCATAGTCTGTGGTACAGTCAGCAGCATGAACATTTCACTTCTCACAGTAAATGGCTACTATGTCAAGGGAATAAAGTCGTTTTTCGTTCAAAAGTGTATACATGTTCATGCTCGTGACTGTACATAGGCGGCAAAGATCAGTCCTGCGACCCCTTGCACGATTTGTTCCGTCTCTACCCGCTTGGCTATCACTGTGAAATGTAACTCTTGTTCATTTAATTTTATAGAAATATTAATATTAGGTCTTTACACATGAAATTGGCGTTTTGTATGGAGATTTTGGGGAACTCTGCATTTTCCATACTAACATTTTTTCAGTTTTCTTCACAACGACAAATCTAAAGATAATAATATTTGGCATGTATCATTAGAAAAGCTTTAGCTATATGTGTGATATCACACTTCTTAAAAATTATTTATCTTTTTTATGTGAATGCAAATCAAATTATGTATTCGGAAGGCACTGAAAAGGAGTTGTCTCCGTGTCCAATTTTAACACAATAAAACTTACAACGAATTATCAAAACAAATCAAAAGAGATCGAAAATATGGTCTATTTTTAGAGGAGGTAATTATTTTTATAAGAATACTCTGAAACTTAATAGTTACGAACAAAATACTAAGAGAGAAGAAAAACACCAATTTCATAGGTAAGGACCCAATATTTTAAGAAAATTTTCTAAAATGAATAATTTTTCGCAATCTAAATTTTTTATCAATATTTAACAAAGTTTTTATCACAAAATTTGATAAAAAATGATTAGTATTTATATCAAAACATTTGTAAAAATATGATATGCGTTACATGTGCCAATTATCTAGATATTACATTAAATTCCGTAGATTCCTATCAGTATTTAGATAGAATAATTTAATTACTGGCACATTAACGAAACAGCACGTGGAATATAAAAGAAAAGTTTTATTTGTTTAATGTTGATGATCTTTTTAGACAACAATAATTGTTAAGCTGTGTATACTTTTACTGCAAATCTTAGATGCTTTTATTATGTAAAAGTTTATTTGTAAAAAAACGTCACATAAAGCGGGCGTATTGAAGCACAAGGAGTATATTAAACACCATACAAAAAATTATTTACAAACGCCAAAGCGACAATACTATATAAAAACAACGTTGTTATAAATATTTCAAAAGGAAGAGTTGCTGCATTATATTGTTTTAATGTTATTGTAAAATATTATGACAAAAACATTCGTACGTATTAGGTTATTCTATAAGTTTGTTTATAAATGTTTTAGTTTCATAAACCTACTGGTTATTTGACTAATGAAAATATTTAAATAATCACTATTTCGTATTCTATAAGTTCTTTCGAGTTACTGAAAATTGAATGAAAATAGGAAAAATCTTATTCGTTAATTAAATGTAAATGTTCAAAATTAATTTAAGGTATCGAGTAATTCAATCTTAATAAATTCTAAAATAGTAAAAAATCAATTATTTTGGATTCTATTAAAGTACTTATTTATAAAATACATTATAATTAAACTTACTTGTATTCTTACTTGCCATTTCAACTGAGACAACGGAGAACTAACAAATAAAAAAGTTTAAAAATTCGCTAGTGGACGCACTGCACCCGCGCACGGCTCGTAGTAACGGCTACGATTAGACTGCTACGAATTACGCTCGCACATAATATACGTAGGTATAAAATTATCTGTATTAGGGCGCACTCCAAAATTCTTTTCCGGCTGTCAAGTTCACGATTATTTAATTTATTTAATTAAAGAAAGTTGATTTGATTGAATCAAAATCAAAGGTATACATCAAGTATAGGCTTTATAAGCAAACAGTAATTTTCAGTTTTTAATAAAGCAAGTCTTGATTTAAATTTTAAAATATTCGCGTTGTTAAGATTTTCCATTGCCAACAGCTAATGACAGATGACACGCCTTTGCCTAGCTACCAATGCAGGTCAGGTGTAATTAAAATTTGTATGAATTGATATTAGTAACAGAATTTTTTTAAATTTCGTTTGTAACGAAATAAAAAGTTTAAAACATTTTCTCTGTGTTTCGGGAGGCACGTTAAGCCGTGGGTCCCGTTCGCAATTTCAACCGTTCCTACCCACCAACCCACTTAGGGCAGCGTGGTGGTGTTACGGCCCATCATCATTATTATCTATATTATCTTCAGCCTACTCCTGTCCACTTCTGGACATAGGCCTCCCCTAATGCACTCCACCGCTCGCGATTTTCGGCCGTTCTCATCCAGCCCACTCCAGCCAACCTACGAATATCGTCATCCCATACATACATTACGGCCCATACTCCTCGTGAATTTTTATACTGATACTGGTGAAACAGGATCAAAATTATACTAGAAATTTTATTGCACCTGTGATTAGGAAAACTAGTGACAGAGGAGAATGGAAGAAGAATATTTGTGTGGGAAAAGGGTAAAAAGAAGAGATATTAGACAAACTAGTATGCACGCAACTCAGTAAATGATATTAATCTTTATTATATTAAAATTGGAAAAAAAAATTTAGGATAACTGAATTTAAATGATTCACGTTCAGGGGTGGAAAATGATATCAATAGCTATAACGATATTTTTATGTCATATGATATATTATATCACAAATCAGTATTTCGTAGTGTCGTTGGTAAAATTATAACAGTTAAAATTAATAATTTTTCAGTCGGTCAATATGTAGACATAATTTCTTATCAATGATAATGGTTTTATTCCAATATTTTAGCCTGTCTCTCCTCTGTATTGTTGAATAATGTAGTAACAGATTGTACCAAGATTGTTTAATATATTTCACATCTACTAAGTGTTACATGGTTATATCCTTGGTATAATTTCATGTATTCTGTAAGTAATTAAACACAAGAAATACTGATGATATATTTAGTTTGATTCGCGTGTGAGGAGCTCGGTGGCGTAGTTGTAAGTACGATTTGGCTATGGTCAGGCCGTGGATGGGTGACCAAAACTTTGTGATCTCCAACTCCTCCGTGCTTCAGAAGGCACGCTGTTGATCCCGGTTGCTATTGCAAGCCTTTCCCCCCAACCCGCATTGGGCCAGTGTGGTGGTGTTACAGCCCAAGCTCATTTGTTTGAGGAAGGCCAGCGCCCAGCAGTGGGACGTATATAGGCTGAGGATAACGACGACAATTCGCGTGTGAACGTTCGCTGTAGCCTCTCAACATACATTGTATGTAGTCAAACATAATTAACAATTGATAAATGTCCAAATCGTAAGTTATGTTCTCTTTGCTCGCCTTCAACCATAAAATTATAAAAAAAATTCGGTAATATATACGTGTTATCCCAAGCTACACAAAACAACGCGATATCAAGTCTCATTGATATCACTGGCTGTTCAAAATGTAGATATATGTACAGTCAACTCCAAAAATATATAACCACTTTTGATAGTAAATAACTCTTATTAGAAGGAAAAAAGATTGTAACTTCTAAAATGTATAACATATTTTTGTATATTGGGTCCTTACCTATGAAATTGGTGTTTTTATTCTGTCTTAGCAATTTGTCTGTAACTATTAAGATTCAGAGTATTCCTAAAAAATAATTACCTCGTCTAAAAATGGACTATATTTTTGAGCTCTTTTGATTTGTTTTGATAATCTGTTGTAAGTTTAATTGTGTTAAAATTGGACTCGGAGACAACTCTTTTTAAGTGCCTCCCGAATACATCATTTTTATTTGCATTAACTTAAAAACGATAAATTATTTATATGAAGTGTGATACTACACATATTACTAAAGCTTGTCTTATGATACATGCCAAATATTATTATCTTTGGATTTGTCGTTGTGAAGAAAACTGATAAAATGTTAGTATGTAAAATGCAGACATCCCCAAAATCTCCATACAAAACACCAATTTCATAGGTAAGGACCTAATTTTCACATGAACTTAACTTGACATTAATTATTATTAAATATGTGACACTCTACCTACATAAATCGTCACACTTCTATATGTTTTATATTTCCAGAAGCAAGCTTTAAGTTACTAAATAAAAAAACTAACCTCAGAATAATTAAGACAGTGTCGTTTAAAAATTCCTACGTTTCTTTTGTATAAAGTTTTAATAATCTTCATGAAGGTAAACTTGAAAAATGTCATAAATGTAGGTTCTTCAATTTGCAACTTTTTATGATCGAGAAAAGTATCAACTATAGTGTTTTGAACCTGAGAATACTCAAGACCAGTCATGAATAACAATATATATTTTTTCTGAATCATAAAAGCCATTATTTGATGCCTTAAAACTCAACCAAAAACAGGTCGATTTGGAAGATCCTGGCTTAATATGATAATAATAATAATATCTTCAAACCAATCAACCAATCAACACCAATCAACCAACAACTAGCCCCATTTTAAGCAACTAATGCTGCTTGTGTTACGGACACTAGATGACGGATAAATATATTCAATAGATAAATACATACAAATATCCTGAATATATATAAACATCCAAGACTGGTGAACAAATGCCTGAAAATTCATCACCCAAACAATTGCCCCCACCGGGGATCGAACCCAGAACCTCTCGAGATGGCGACGCCTTGAGACCGGCATACAGACCACTCGACCACGGAGGTCGTCATGATGATGATCACTCTATAGTATAAAATAAATAGCTTCCCATGTATGCTTATATGTTTATAACTACACAACGGAACCAAGAGTAAGGTTTAGGTATATGTTTAATAATATAGCACATGGGTAGATAATTAAAAATTCAAAAAATATTTTATAAACTAATCAAGTTATAAGTAGCTACCACATAGAGTCAGTGCATATTTCTAAGTAAAAATAATTATTGTAATTCTAACACATTCAGAGAACTCAATAGAATGAGTGGTATTATTTTTCACACAGTAATCAGAGATTATTAATTACTGGGCATATAAGAAACGATAAACGTCTGTCTTAAGTAATTTCATAGTAACTAATTAATCCGGATATCCAATTAAGAAGGATCAACATAATCATGAAAAATAAAACTAATTACACAAATATTTATTGTTTTCGTAAATAGTTTCTGAAAAAAGTAAAATAAACCTTTTCTTATCGGTAATGTATAAATTGCATGAGATAGCACAGTGGTAATTTTACGGGTTAATGTTATGATTACGTAAAATTAAGAACGCAGGTGGCGAAGTCGTCGTGCCTTTGGTTTCATATAAAAAAGCAACGTTCGCCATGGCTTGACCAAGGTCTAAGCTTTGGGATCACGAGTCCCTCTGTGCTTACCTCTGTGCTTGAGGTCATCAACTGCCGGTTCATAAATTCGGAAAATCAAGTCCCGTCGCACTCTATTATAATTCGCGACGCAACAAAACGAGCTAAACATAAATATTGTTTTTTAAAGGGGGCAGAAAGTATGTTCTTGGTCTCGACATTGAGCCAGCGAATTAGTCAGCTAAAAGTATGTCATGCCAAAAAAGAGCCAGCTAGTTTTCGCTGTACTGGACTGGATGGATTTTAAAAACTTTATAATACGCACCCAGAACAGCGACCCATTTGTTTCTCTACGCAGAAAGGCCAGAGACCCTGGACAACTCATTATCCGCATAGGTCCGTTATTGTATTCTTTCCATTCTTATCGGCATAGTTCCGTAAATATATTCTTTCCCGGAAAAGAAAGTCTATTGGCAGCACATAGCATCTACAGTGTAGGTAGTGTGTAGATACTATACGAAAAATCATCTGAAAATAAGTAAAAGGTCATTTAGTTCTTCGGTAGCCGCGTTGGGACGGACGGGGCACTACTCGTTCGAGAGGCCGCGGGAAACGCGGGATCGATCCCACCGCCTGCACCACTGAGTTTGAATAAAACTTATGTACAGTTCATTGTGAATATCGCTTGCCTCACATTGTACCCGATGCATTGCATCAGGCTCGCCACCTATGGGGACCTAACATATCTGGCGAAATGTGGGTGTTGAACTCCTCTGCCTACCCCTTCGGGGAAAGAGGCGTGATGATTTGTTATGTTTATTTGTTCTTCTTCTTCTTCAACTTCGATGCAAAAAGTGTTTAACCGCTAGACAGACATACTGTAAATAAAATAAAGGGCGGAAACACTTTGTAATTACACGATGTACGATATTTCAAACGATTACAATCGAGTATCAAAAAACTATTTTAGCAAACAATTACGTCCGCGATCTTGAAAGAGATGAAGAGTATTTATTCATTGACACCGTTACCAAAAAACAAACAAAAGGACGCCGCACACCATGCGCACACCATAAGTAGTACTGTGTTGACACTTCCTATAGCGGACGATATGACCTTGTACTGGCGACAACAATGAAATTTCAAATAAATCAAGGTATAGATTTTCAATGTTAATCAATTATTATGTAAATACTAAGAAAAATCTCTGTTTTAATGATAATTTATACTATTTACTGTGAACACGCTTTTTTGATCAGGTACTAGCTTATAGGTTCTGACACTGATTGATTGAAGAACACTGTTTGGGCAGTAATACCCGGAAGATGTTTCTGTGGAAAAAATAAATCCCTTCAAATATGTAATACTGATATTATTCATGCTGGTTAACACGAGTCTGTCTTTGTATTTCAATACATGACTACCTACCTACTTCTAAGAGAATACAAAATATTTGAAACTAGGTCATAACCTGAAGATTAGGTACAACAATTCATGATTAGTATGCTTTGGCTTCGATATCGAAAACAAAACTACCTTTTGGCGTGATCTCGAACTCCTTCGTGCAGGAAGGCACGTTAAGCCACTACCCACTAACCCGCATTGGGCCAGGCGTGGTGGTCTTAAAGCCCATACTCCACATGTGTTTGTTTCCATGAGGAAGACCTATGCCCAGTGGGACATATATAGGCTGAGGACGGATGATTATTACTACAAAAGTGATACTAAAATCCAAATGATTGCCATGTCAATCATGAAACTTAGTTTAAAATAAGATTTGGATTGGTGGTTTAATGGATTTGAAAGTGAATAGGCGTGTAGGGAGCGGAACATACAATATATACAATACAATCACGCCTGTAATCCCCGAAGGGGTTGGCACAGTCCAAGGAGCGCTGTGTTCCTTAAGACCTTAACAAAGTCTGGGTTTGGTCAGATGAAAAATCATAAAAGAGTAGTAACAAGTGGCTAGCTCAACAGCGCTAGCGGTAGCCCGAAAAAATGGATGGATTGTGTGAATAGTCGCAGTTTAAATTTAAACTATACTTCTAAATATATAGTTCTTCCACCAGGTTTAAGTTCTAAAGAAACGAACAGCATAATTGTATGAATTATCCAAATTCTTGCCTTGTATCCTTCTACTGACAGTAATGCATGCATCCGACTGCTCCACTGAGCATAATACAGCCTCGCTTATTAACTAATTATTTAATACGGCTTAAGGCATAATGTAATTTATATTATTATAGTTACAAACAAGACACTAATCACTGGTAAGCAACAATATAATAGTTTCTATGGGAAGTATAGGTTGGTGAAAAAGAAAAACCTTTTGTTTTTTTTATGTGACTTACTCATTACACACATTACTATAAACAAGTTATTACATCCTGTGCGTTCAAATTTTATTTTTGTATTTTAACGCAGACATTTAAATGTACCTAAGCCGCAAAACATCGATGACATAATTGTTATTTCAGGAAAATAAGACAATTAGGAATAATTTCTGTTTCTAAAATAAAATAACGTAATCTGTTGTAACGTTGTGACAAATTCCATATAACGTTTAATTGTGTCTTCTGTGATGCATACTTTGAGTAGGTTTATTACATTCTATTGTATATTTGTACTTATTATGTATATATGAATACAGTAATAGGTATATGACTTATTTATAGGTCTATTATGTAGGAGTTTATATCAATCATCGGTGACTCTCATATCCTGAGATATCACATTATACTCCTACATAAATTACACCCAAAAGATATGATTGTAACCTATTAGGTATGTTGGCAATTTATATAATGGTTAAGGATTGTCAACTGTTTATTTAGTCCCCAAATTGTGACGAGTCACCACCTATTACACAAAATGTTTGTTAATGGATTTCGAATTCTTGGTTCAACTCATGCTGTGTAGAATAAGAGGAAATAAAGACAACAAAAAAAGGCTTAGGATCTCTGCCCACTACGAGTACACCAGGACAATATATTTCCGGCACAATAACAGACATCAGACTACAACATTGGTTCATAACATTAATTGAATATTTATATAAACCTGAAGTCCAAATTATAATAGTGCTCAACATTCATAAGGTAGTTTTAACAGTGAGTCTAAACATAAAAGTTCAGCATATAAACTGAATTCATTACAAATAAAGTGAAGTGACTTCTGTGGTCGCAAATGATTTAAAAATTTTATTATAACTATATATATGTATGAGTATACCCTCGCACCGACACTTCTCAAAATTTATATACAAAGAAATTTTACGGACCTGAAACGGTCCAAGCACGGTCATAGCGAACCGGTGTAGCAAACGTTGAAAATTAAAAGTTACACAATTTAGGATCATATCCATAGATATAAATTTACATAGATAACGCAAGTGTTGCGATTTGTATTGAAACCAAGCGTGTGTGACAAACTTTTTAACGTCCACTGTGACGTCACAGCCGTAAGTTTAAGACGGGAAATCCAAAGTGATTGAAAAACACCGCTACCGCCGATGCCTCTCCGCCAATTATCAGACAACGGGGCATTTTCTTTTTAGTTTTGCAGCTGCCAACCCCGACTCTTAGTCGGGGTTTCGAACACGCGCTGTACATGCATTTGCGTCATCTATATAAATGGAGCGGTGTTGTAGCGGCTCATTAAAAGAATACCACCAACCTATCTCTGCCCTTGGGTGTCGTAAAAAGCGACTAATGGACTTAAAACTGCTGTGCACAACCATCCAATAGCTTATAGCGGCGACGGGCTCACCACCTGTCACGCTGAGTGCGGTGATTGCTGGTTGAAGCGCGGACTACTGTGGTGCTTTTGCCTAGTCTCTGACTAAACCTTAGGGGATAACAGTATATGTATGTATATAAATGCATATCTGTGGTCAGATCTGCGTCAGATCAGGTCATATTTTCTACCTACCGGACCTATATCAATCGATCGTCGATCGATGACATGGTTCGATGGTAAAATGAATTAGTCAACGTCGATCGATATATTCTACCAGACCAATTGATCGATGGCCGATCGCAACTGTGTGAATAAGGTAAGCGAACTTTTGCTTTAAAAACGGCCGCAAGTAGATTCTTCTGCGCTTGCGTCTCCTAATTCCTAATTCAAACTACTGAACATAACTTTTTTGAAAGCTACGGAGGTTAAGAAACGTTCGTTACAGAATGCGATTACAAAATAGTAGCAGACATAACAATAACAATCGGTAAGAGCAATAAAGGCTAGCACGGCTTTGTTGCGTTTTCCCAGAACATCTAGACCAGCCGCAATTATAAAACAATTCTATGGCGGAAGTGCGCTATGGGAATGTGAGGCGCATCTAGCCACTGAGAAATAAAACGGAGAAATAAAACATAATGGACACGAGAATTGCATCTCTGAATCACAATGTTGCATTGCATGTTTAATTTATAAAATAAATACATATTCATACTACACGCGGGCGCCGCTTAATGACGCTTTTTAAAATTTAGATAAGTTTACATAGTGATGCACTTAGTTCGTGGCAGTATTTTTGTTTAATATATGTATTTTGATTTAATGATAATAACATGTAACTGATAAGTTAATGATACATACACACACAATCACGCCTTTCGCCACTGGGGTGGATAGAGATTACAGATCTCCACTTGCTTTGATCCTGGCATAATCTTTCGCTTGCTCTACTCTCATTGCTATATCAAATCAAATCCAATCAAATCAATTCATATCAAATCAAATCAAAAATAATTTTATTTCATAGGCTACAATTAGCACTTAAAATAGTCACATTCTTATAAATAAAATTCACTGCCGCAAGCGCTTAGACTGTAGTTAAAAGCGACCGGATTCCGAGAGTAAGGCTTTTCATGAGAAGAACCCGGCAAGAACTCATGACCCACTTTTTTAAATAGCGAATCATACAATGTATTTGTCCAGTGTTACAATAATAGTGTGTAATACTCGTGAGTATCCAATATTCGGATTTTATTGATGTAAAATGCATGAACAAACTAATTTGTAAAGTTGAACTATTACTAAGTTATATAGCAACTGGTGACAAAAAAAATAAAATTTTAAAAAGTCCTGACACAAAAATAAAGAAAAACAAAAAATCGTTGACACGTCGGGGGTTTGCTCAGTACCTTGGTATGCCCTTAATTTAAAGGTATAGAGCGGTCCCCCGCCGAGACAACGATTTTTTGTTTTCATTTATTTTTAAGTGGGTTTTTTTAAATTTTTTAACACATTTCTATTTCATGATTTTAAAATGATGTACAAGTTATGAATGACCTTTCATTTGATACCTAACTCTGGTATATTTATAAACATTCGATTTTTCACTGTAAAAGTGACAATCCTTTGAAATATATCCTCATATATTTCAAAGGGCTAAAATGATTTCCATAAATGTTGCTGTATCGTGGGGCATGAGTTGAGATCATTCATTTGATACCTGGGTATATTGTCACTTTCACTCCTCATATCTTTCAAATGGCTAAACTTATTTTTATAAAACATAGATAAGAACGCTTTTGAAATCGGTTCATGTGTTTGAGAGCTACGATACCACAGACAAACTGACAGACACACACACATTAAACTTATAACACCCCACTTTTTACCTCCGGGGTTAAAAAGGAGCTCGGTGACGTAGTGGTTAGTACCCTTTGGCATTTGATATCGAAAACAAAGCTACCTACACCATGCTCAGACCTTGGATGGGTGACCAAACTATGTGATCTCGAACTCTTCCATGCCTCGGAAGGCACGTTAAGTATACTCCTCATGTGTTTCTCCATGAGGAAGGCCTGTGCCCAGCAGTGGGACGTATAAAGGCTGAGGAGGAGTGACAAGTAGCTTGTAGGTGTCTACTCACGTCCCCTAAATCGGCCCTTAATTAGATCCTAAAATCAGCCATAAGGTTGACGACCTCCGTGGTCGAGTGGTTTGTATGCCGGTCTTAAGGCGTCGCCATCTCGAGAGGTTCTGGGTTCGATCCCCGGTGGGGGCAAATGTTTGGGTGATGAATTTTCAGGCATTTGTTCTCCAGTCTTGGATGTTTATATATATTTAGGATATTTATATGTATTTTTCTATTAAAATATATTTATCCATAATCTAGTGTCCGTAACACAAGCAGCATTAGTTGCTTAAAATGGGATATTTGATAGGTGTGAATGTTTAAAAAAAAATAGGTCCTTAAATTGGCTGCTGCTCTACACACTCAAAATCGTAACGATTTGCCTACACACGAGGTGATCTAGGAGGATTTGAGAAACGTGACTGGACCCCTTATAGCAAGACCGATCGTTATGGGGATCTTAGGGGAGGCCTACGCTCTACAGAAGACCTGATGTCTTGTTTGTCCGTCCTTGACTTATTTAGATATACGAGTCTAACAGCTACTGAAAGGCACTAAAGTAATTCGAGTATAATCCAGCAGATCCTTTTTAATATGACTGCCGCTGGATGTTACTTATCAAAAAGAAAACACGCAACTTGTGTTATCAAATCTGTATTAAATACCTCGCAGCTTATCTGGGAGATAATAAACTAGATAACCATAGATATAGTCATACAGCAGTGATTTAATATTTGTGAAGACGGCGATATGTTTATCAACTAGAGCCATTAGTTCAACGTAATCTCTACCTATTAAAATATCATAGTTTTATTAACTTTATCATTCGTATGTTCAAATTTATCATAATAATCCTCATAACATATCGCCACTCAATCAATGTTTTTCATTATTACTTCTTTAATTATTATTTTGAAACTAGATTTTATAGATATTATGTTTTAATCACAGAAACTATTACCTACATCAAAATAGCTCTTTAACTATAGTGGAATAAATGATAAAAATATGGTATTATAGATTTTCACAGCAGCAGATTATCCCGCAGGAGAATTTCATGGATCGCCAATCTACGTCAGTGGTTCAACAGAACTTCCACTCAACTGTTTCGTGCTGCGGTCTCCTAAGTTGTGATAGCTTTAATGATTGCCAACCTCCGATAGGACACTTGACACTTCAAGAAGAAAATTCAGGAAATAATTTTCAGGAAAGATTTGTTGATTATTATATTCGTCGTCCTCAGCCTAAATACGTCCCACTGCTGAGTACAAACCTTCCTCGTGGAGAAACATGAAAAGTATGGGCCGTAACACCATCAAGCTCAATGCGGGTTGATGAGTAGAAACGGTCGCAATAGCAACCGAAACCAACGGCTTAACTTGCCTTCCGAAGCACGGAGGAAAAATTTAAAATTTGTATTTCCTTACAAACGAAGGTTTTAAAAATTAATATTTATTCATAAAAATGTTAATCACACCTGACCTCCATTGATTGCTATCCAAAGGCGTGTATTTGCTGTTAGGCAACGGCGAATTTCGTTCATGGATTTATTCTTTGGAAAATCTATCTAGTATATATACTACAAAATTTTTCGATCTTTTTCCGATCATGACTTCAAAATTTTCCAGCTGGAAAACCCTAACAAGAATCGATTTTTTTCGTTTTTTTCCAAAACCACAGGCACATACGCACACCACAGAGATTTTATTCAAGGCACATCTAGATTTGATTTTAAGCTATTTTTACGTCCTCGTACTCTTATCTCTCTATCGGACTCTTTTTAGCTAGGACATTCTATTTTCCTTTAATCATTTGAAAGAGTACGTCAATAATGTACAAATTAACATTTAGTAACATCTTTTGATATTCTCTTTTCATAATTCTCATTGACATGCAATGCATATACAGACAATTTCATTGAGTTGAAATGTATTCACACCAATATGCATGCAACATTAATATGCAAGCTTAGTATAAGACGAAGATTGGCGATGAAAAAGGCAAGCATAGGTTAATTAATGAGGAAAGGAAAGAACTCTGAAACCTTAGAGATTTGTGTTCTACTTCCTCTACTCATGCGCATCTTAACTAAGGATAACGGGGTGGTAATTATACATAACTTACCTTATTTTATTCAAGGTGTTGGCAAACCATTTATGCCAAAATCAATTATGCGTAAGAATATTTAGTGTAGATTCCATTACGGCAATTCATATTATACCTCCTTGAAATTTCTATGCAAACTGCTAGTGAACCTGGTAGGTATATGTGTCGTTCTCGCCCTATAAACGCCAAACTACTGAGCAGAGGTGTTCCTTATGGAGAAACATGAGGAGTAGGGCCGTAACACCGCCACGCCTGGCCCAATGCGGGTTGGTGGGTAGAAACGGTCGCAATAGCAACTAGGACCAACGGCTTAGCCATCGTCACCCATCTAAGACCATGACGAAGATAGCTTCGTTTTCGCTATTGAAAACCAAAGCGTACTAACCACTACGCCACCGAGCTATGCGGTACCTATGTATATAAAGGGTGTATCAGTAAGAGCGCACTTTTCAAATTTAGAACCTTTTTTTTTCGTGCAATAGGCAACTTTTAAATTTGACAGCTGTCACCTATGTTGATTCGGATAAAAAATGGAACGCTTTTCGAAAGAGCAACGCGTTATAATTGTAAAAATTCATTACAAAAATGGGGAAAGTTACGCTGAAACCACTCGCAAACTTCGCCAAATTTTCAGTCGAGAGAGTTCTGATGTCGAGATCGTGCGATTTAACGCCGTGCGATTTTTTTCTTTGGGGTTATGTGGCGCTTCGCGTTTATGCCAATAAACCAGTAACAATTTCTGAGCTGAAATCAGAAAACCAACGAGTCATTGGTGAGATACAGCCACATCTCTATGTAAAAGAGATGGAAAATTTCATGAAAGGAGTAATGGCCTGCCATCAGGGCCGTGGGGGCCATTTGCCAGAAATTTTATTCCATACTTAATCGGAATATATATATATGTACCTACTATGTATCATGTGATACCAGCAAGAATCGCACGCAACTCCTACAGTTAGAAATCACAGTGTGTCAACACACACTTATGAGATATCTAAACTCTATGCAATGTTACAAGTATAAAGTAATTTCAGTACCTGTTTTACTAATTCTGGCTAAAACTCAAGAGTTATTAATCAGATAAAAAAATTTCATACAAGCTTTAAAAGAACAGATAATAATATCGCGGTTTACTTTGATTACTTCCGCGAGATAAAACATCAAAACTACATCAATAAATTTTTATACGCTCCCATTTCCTCGATACGATATAGTAGACAGAGATACAGTTTACTGACTCATATATTTACACGTTATATAAAAATGCAAGCTGTGTATACTTAATCAGAGTTAATAATTATTTATGACATATTTTTCCCGCTTCCCGAAAGACGACATCTTCGTAAGTAGGACCTTCATAATTTGTAGGTTAACGCGCGGGACCAGGAAGCAATGGTATGACCCGGCCAAGACGCCTGTGACCGCGCTTTAGCATTCCGACTGCGCACGCGCAGCTCTCGAGACCACTTATTAGTGAGATGCAGCTTGAATAATTTAAACTCGTACATTCTTAGATTCAAGTTCTGGAAAAAAATGTATGTTCAATGTAGTACAATCCATTACAATTATCTTTAATATTTTTAGACTGCCAATTCATTATGCCACAATTACTTTTTTTCTTATATTACCTTCTCACGGTTTGAGGCATAAGAGGACTATAATATCAACATTTCATCACTGATTTATCCCCGAAGGGGTAGGCAGAGGCGTTAACACGTTATTCGCTGATATGTTAAGCCCCATGTAACATGGGCCAATAGCTCTTAGTTAACTGCTGCAATATTGACTGTCGCACACGCACTATTAATACAATATAAAAATTATTATAAATACAAAGCTAGGTCTATAGCAATTTGATACTTATGACATAACTACATACAATGATAATTATGCCAAAGACGTGAATTATTTAACCAAACAATGTACGCGATCTCAATTAAATAGCCAACTCATATAATGACAATACATGATTAAGTTATTTTTTGTGATATGTGAATATAACAAAAAATACCCTCTTTTACGACGTCTTTTAGACGATTCTTATTTCACACAATTATTCACAGTTCTATTTTTAGTACCTAATATTCACAAATGAGCGGATATACGAGACATTCTTACATGCAGAAAAAAAATAGATTACCTACAGATTTTTCCCTTTAAACTTGACACTATAAGCAAAATACTGGTGATAATGAGATTTAATTAAAATATTCTTCCTAGAATTAAAAAAATATATTTAAAAGGCGGAACCTTTCCAATCATTGTGGCTTCGAGAATTAAAAATAAATAAATTCTTTGAAATATATGATTATACCCACTATTACCCACCTAAGTGGTGAGGATTGTAAGATTTTCCTTATACATTTTATATTGCACTCATAAAGACCCGAGTGTGAAGTCTAAGCTGGACACCTCGTAAACAGAGAGGATACAAAAATCATAGATGTACCACGAAAATGATCATAGCAGACCAGGGTAACCGTAAAGCTTTTTTTTTTACTATTCAGTTTTACGGCACTGGCTGCAGGACCTTTTGAGCCACACGTTAACAGTAGAATACTTTTCTTCAGTAGTTTGCATTGAAATGCTAGTGTAATGCATTTCAATGCATCTAGGGAGAGTTTGGCGTCAAACGAGCGATGGCAGACACTGTGGTGTTACTTCGGTTACACGATAAAAATCCCATCTTTTTTCACACCACTTGACGATTATTTAAATGATTCTCCATATTGCTCTTCATTATTGACACTTATTACACAAAACTACACTGATTTTACGCAACAAGATCCACTCCGAAACAATATTACAATCACTGAAATAAAAATCACGTCCGCCATAGTTGAATGCCGGCAAAACCTCTCACCGTAAAGCTAGGCATTCACGAGCGGTCCATGGCTTTCGCGCCAAGGGCTCGTTACTTCATGGCATTCACGTGCGCCCCAGCGAGCCGTTTTAATGGACGAATTTTGGATCGACAGGGTGCCAAATGGATTTATGGGACGCTCGTGAATGGCCTTTAGCAAGAACAAATAATCGCCGTAGTTTAGTAGAGCCGCGTTTGTTCACATCCAGCTTGGGATGCCCAATGAACTCTGGCTTGTAGATGGATTGAACAGGATGAGTAACGTTCATTCATAACTAATATATGAAGCCATATGAAGAGAACTAAGAACTAAGTTCTTTATATTATTATGTGCAATAAAGTATATATAAATAAATAATAAATAAGTGCAAGCCAATTTTTATCTATCGTTGAAGTAGACGGATTAGTTAGGTACCTATAGCTTTTTTTACATATTGGGTCCTTACCTATGAAATTGGTGTTTTTATTCTGTCTTAGCAATTTGTCCGTAACTATTAAGTTTCAGAACATTCTTATAAAATAATTGCCTCTTCTAAAAATAGACCATATATTTGAGCTCTTATTATTTAATTTGATAATTTTTTGTAAGTTTAATTGTGTTAAAATTAGACACAAAGACAATTATTTTTAACTGCCTCCCGAATACATCATTTGATTTGCATTAACATAAAAACGATGAATAATTTGTATCAAGCGTGTTCACACACATATTGCTAATGCTTGTCTAATGAAACATGCCAAATATTATTATCTCTGGATTTATCGTTGTGAAGAAAACTGAAAAAATGTTAGTATGTAAAATGCAGACATCCCCAAAGTCTCCATACAAAACACCAATTTCATAGGTAAGGACCTAATATTATGGATCACAATGGGGAGCTCGATGGCGCACTGGTTATGGCGCTTTGGCTTTCGATAGCGAATACAAAGCTATCTTCGTCATGGTCAGGCCTTAGATGGATGACCAAAACTACCTACTACCAGTGGGCCATCGTGGTAGTGTTACGGCCCATACTCCTCGTGTGTTGCTCCAAGGCTAATGCCCAGCAGTGAATCATTTGAGACGAGGTTTACGATGGAGCGAGCTTTCCCAAACATGACTGAGTTATCAGTTCCGAACTGTTTCTTGATTGATTGTAATAAGAAGTAGACGGGATAATTGCAGCTCATTTTACGAATACTAATTCTTTACAGTATAGAGGAATGTATGTACAATGTATAATCGTAACATTCCTTTCGCAACATTCCGTATTTGTGATTAAAAAATAATAGCCGTTTAACGTCAGAAATATTTTTGTTGGGCTGCTATTGCTCTTGCAATATTTTATCACACATTACAAAGCCGGCTTTTTTTTCTTGAAATAGTTGTCGTGAACTCATGAGTCAATGTATGTCGCAATCATCATAAACCTTATTTAGGATTCAGTGGCAAAAACAACAAAACCCCAGCAGCTTTACCATTAATTTTGGCCTACGTTAAACTCTTTTAACGTTAGTTACGGAACTCTACATCGGGACCTTCATACCTAAACGTTACTGTTTTGTCTAAAACGTTAATTTTATGTTGTAGCTCCACTTGACCTAATACAGCTCACTGCCCAGAATAATGTCAACAAAAGTATCACTTATGTATTTGGGTGTTAAACCAGTCTGAAACAAAGATAAAAAAACTATAAAAGCTTTATACAGTCAGCGTCAAATAGTTTGTGGCACTCAGGGTATTCAAATACATAGAGGCTACCAAAAAATAAATAATATTGGTACAAATAAAGTTTCCATATTGTTGACAATATCATGGAAACTTTATTTGTACCGATATTACCTACTCGTATTAACTATTTGACGCTGACTGTACCAAAAGAACTTGCATCCCTAATTTTGCTGTATTATGGTGTACTCTTCATAATAATATACATACATACAATCACGCCTGTAATCCCCAAAGGGGTAGGCAGAGTCCAAGGGGCACTGTGTTCCATAAGACCACATTTAGCCATACAAAAATTGGGTTTGGTCAGATGAAAATAATAATATGTCAGAAAGAATTCTTAATGTCCGCTGAGAAGGTGATCTGTTATGACAGGATTTTCTCCAAGTTCAGACACTGTCTCATAATTGATTTCGTATTTATAAGTTCTATGTTATATTACATTTCAGTTTTTTTATATTAAGAGAGAAATAAATGCTATTATTTGTAATTTAAAGTATAATTTCTATGCGTTTTATTCGTCTCACAAGCGTGTAAGCTGCTAACTTTACGCTAGTTTGAAGGTGAATCTCAAAGGTTCACATTTCAAGCTGCCTGCAATGGTATTTATAAACTACGTCATTTCGACAAAGGGATGTAAGTACTAGCATAAATATTCCATTTGTTTCATTCTAGATAATTATGTGCGAGAGTTCGTAGAATATCTATTGGTACAGGCAGGTGTGCGGTACCGAGAATTTGTCAAGATTCGTGACAGGGTTAGTTTTTTTATCCGTAGTAATAGTTAAATCTCGACCAATAGCGTCAACGGAAACGCCAAAATGTATGACGCAACAACTGAGGAATACAGGTATACAAATTGTTAAATTCTCGATGAAAATTCGAAGCAATATACATCAGCTGATCCGCCAGCCGCCATTTAACTAATGCCAGCATTGTGTTGCGGTTAAATTGTCTATTATTATTTAACTATAGTAATATTTCAAAATTCGACTATTGGACAAGCTGTCATATCACGACATCATACGTTTTCGCCATTAGTTCATATTTTAACCTACAAATTAACCTGACCACGGATCAAAAAACCGAGCCTAACACGACCTATTACTAGATCGGTTGCGTCATAAAGCTGATTAGGTGTAACTTTTTAATGTTTATTGCAAAACTCTTTCTTGTTCGTACAGCCTATCATTGAGCGTGAGGATCTGAAGATAGGCACGTACATTTCGATTGTAAGAATCATAGGATTAATGAGTTAAGTGGGCCTTACATCTTTTGATTAAAAAAATGCACACAACGAATCTGAAAATTTTGTTGCTAGTAAAAAAACCTACGGTTTTGGTATAAGAAGACAAAATGTAGATTTATTTTTATGTAGTTTAAACTTTGTCTTTATCCTCTCGTCTATGAGCTCTGCGAGAAATCTGCTAAGAGAATTGATTTTCTTTAGTGTCTCCATAGCTATTCGAGCTTTTTTTGTAAATAAAACAAAAATAGCATCTGTATATTAATGGAATCAAAATGTGTATACTTTCCTATTTCTTTAAACTATTTTTTTTTACTATAATACGTAGTGTACCGACTCACCATCTTTGACACTAACCTGTATAAAGTTCTAATATCACACAAAAAAATTACAGTGCTCCAATGCCTCAGGTTTTACCTAATAAGATAATGAAAAACTAGAGATACATTTTGTAATTAATACTTGTTCTTTTTAAAGTTATTGTTTTCATAGAATGAACGAGAATATAATTTTTATAAGTATTTGGGTATTCCCCGAACATTATACACGACGGCGGCGTTGCAAGCTATAATTAGGCCAAAAACGTATGTATCACTGTATTCTCAGAGATCAAGATAGATCCGAGTTAAATTAATCGCAAGAACGCTTGAATGTCAATTCGTAGTAAAAAAAATACAAAATACTGGTTTATTTTCCTTCTTGTGCTTATCACTAGTCTCAACAATTAAAACATTTTTAAAACGTTATATCAGCCGGGATTCGACTACTGCTGTACTCATTGTATGTAATATTATCCTTTATCTATACATATGCCATAGATATACGATACGTCTATTACATATACCTACTTAATAAAACTGTAGAGGTCGAATGTCTGTACATAGAAAAAAAATGCTTAAAACCAAGTCATGGGGGATGTAAAGAGGAAAAGTACCAAAATTTTTTATTTTATTTTTTGTTTCTATCTGTTTGTCTGTTTTTTACGGGCTAATCTCCAAAATGGCTGAACCGATTTCAATGAAATTTTGCATGATGATACCTTATATCTCTGGTCAACATCTTAATTACTTTTTATTCCGGAAGATAGGGTTCACGTGTGATAGTTAAAAATCGATAATAACCGCGGACGAAGTCGCGGGCAACAGGTAGTTCTTTTATAAATCGTGGCCAGCCTATATTCGTCCCACTGCTGGACAGCCTTCCTAGGTACACGAACAGACATCGTAACACCGCACGCTGGTCCAATGCGAATAGGCTAGTTGACCCATTTTTTTATTGGGCCCCAAATGATTCATTACAATATTTTTCTGAAGCCTATAACACAATAAATTATAAATTACGTTTTTGCTTATATGTCAAAACCGCGTTCGGTCCTGGTGGTCTATGAATTATCTGTGCCGTAGCGTCACGATTATTGTAAACAATTCAATACGCATGCGTGACATATCCGACAGCTATGTTTGATTGGTTGCGACTGACGTTAGACGGATTTTGACCATGCGTAGTAATTGTTTACATGAAGCGTTACTCAACTAATTTCACGAACATGGTGGATAGCGTTTTTGGCATAGGTAAAAATAAAACATATTTAAATTTAATTTCTACAGCAATCCCTTATTAATATTTGTCAAACTTGGTATATTTCGGTCCCTTGTACTAAATACTGTGTGACTGACACATTATTTTTATAACTTTTGAGATGAGTCAACTAGCCTATTGAAAGGTAGAAACGGTTGCAATATGTTCAGCGATGACAAAAAAGGTCTTAGATAAAAGTTCTAAGCGTCATTTCCACACTGTAAAACTTTTTGCTTCTTTTTTGTTTCATTTGACAATAATTAAAGTACACAAAACCTCCACATTAGATCATTTTGTACTTTCGTTCGTAGTGGAACGAATGGTAGGTAACATCGTTAATTTAAGCTACAAAAAAATGTAGCAGTTATTGCGTTTTTGCGCTAGATAGGTATATGACTCATGGTTGATAAAATTTTTGGAGACACTTGCAACTAATCGTAATAAAGTCGTTTTGTTGTTGATGATTTTCATAATATCAGTAGCATCATTCTTTTAATAGTTTAGTGTTTATTTGTACAATTACCATTTCACATTTTATTATTTTTAACCACCGACGCAAAGACTTTCTGTGGCATCGCAGCTCCCACACGGATAATTTCGGATTTAGTTTCGTTTTTTTTTTTTAATGGTTAGTCGAGAGTGTTCTAAGCTGTTTCATAAAACCGGCTTAGTCATTGGAGAGATATGAGGAGTGAATAATAAATCTAATGTTCACAAATATACCCGAGTGGGGTATCAAATGTACGGCCATAACTTGTACATCATAGAAAATGCATTTAAAAACCCCCGACCAAAATAAAAAATATTAACAAAAAATCGTTGTCTCGTCGTGGGACCGCTCAATACCTTAAGTCACACGAAGGTACTTAGCGGATCCCCCAAAAGACAACGATTTTTTGTTAATATTTTTTATTTTAGTCAAAGGATTTTTTAAATTTTATTTTTTAATACAATATTTCTACAGAAACTGAACTCATAAAACTAAACTATACATAGAGGATTAATGTAGATTTATTTGATTTTAATAGTCTCAGGAAGAATAGAATCAGTGATAAATATACATATTTTGAAATGGCTGAAGAGTTTGAACTTACTCTGTTACTACGCAGTAGGTACCTAGTAGTTACATGAAACAAGTACATTAAATGTGAAAGTTTCCGAACGACTGAAGTGATCTACAGATCGCCGTTCTAATTATAAAAATAGAACACAAAACCGTGGTGCTAGCTACCGTGCGCCGGCTTCCATGAAAGTGTTTTAACCTAAAACATTCAATTACACCAGTAAATTAAAACAAAATGTCTCAAGAAGACAGTGGATTCTTCAAAAAGTTCCATGAAGCTATAAACCACGGTATAGATGACGTCACGAGAAACAATTTTACTAATTTAGAGTGCAATTCGAAACGTGTATCCTACTTGTGCAGTTTGCCTGTCGTAAAGAATTATGATGTTACTGGCGATGTCGAGAAATGTCAGACAGGTGGCGAATTTCCAGTGAAAAAAGATTTAGAAAAAGCTCGGCGACTGAAAGACGAAGGGAATAAAGCTGTCCTCAAAGGTGACTGGGGCAAAGCACTCCAGCTTTATAGTGAAAGTATGGTTTTTATACCCGCAAAAGAGAGTAAGTTAAGTACAAAGCTTATAGCAAATTGCTTTTTATTACAGTTACCTGGTCGAGTGGTGCAGGCAAATGTTCACGAATGCAACAATCTAGTCGTCAAATAGGGACATGCATTAACAGTTTAAAATGATGTTAAGTAGGTAATTTTAGTTTTTAAGAGTTTTAAAGATACTAAAAACCGGCCGAGTGCGAGTCAGACTCGCGCACGAAGGGTTCCGTACTATTGACTAGGTAAACAACTGTATGAGTAGACAAAATTCATATTTTCACTTTTTCTTTAGCTTATTTATAGATTTATTAATATCGTACAATACACAACATAAAAATAGGCAAAAAATGGCGTTTTTTGTACAGGAGCTCCCTTATATACCGTACCGCACCGTATATCGTATATAATAGGTCTTTACCTATGAAATTGTCGTTTTGTATGGAGATTTTGGGGAATTCTGCATTTTCCATACTAAATTTTTTTCAGTTTTCTTCACAACGACAAATCCAAAGATAATAATATTTGGCACCTATCATTAGACAAGCTTTAGTAATAATATGTGTAATATCACACTTCATAAAAATTATTTATCGTTTTAAGTGAATGCAAATAAAATGATGTATTCGGGAGGCACTTAAAAAGAGTTGTCTCCGTGTCCAATTTTAACACAATTAAACTTACAACAAATTATCAAAACAAATCAAAAGAGCTCAAAAATGTAGTCTATTTTTAGACGAGATAATTATTTTTTAGGAATAATCTGAATCCTAATAGTTACTGACAAAATACTAAGAGAGAAAAAAACGGCAATTTCATAGGTAAAGACCTAATATTTATTTAAAATTTGTGAAAATTCAACTATCGTTATAGCTATCGCGGTACGGACAGACAGCGAAGTCTAAGTAGTAGGGTCCCGTTTTAACCCTTTGGGTACGGAACCTTAAAAAACTAAACATCATGTTCAGTTAATCCAACTTTTACCAAATTTTAAATGCTAAGGTCCACTTGCAGGATTCAATTAAGACCTAAATTTCCTACAAGAGGCGCAGTTACACATTGTTTTTAACGCAACTATTTATCAAATTATTTCAGAAGAGGAGCTATCAATATTGTTGGCGAATCGCTCGGCAGCTCTGAATCATTTACAGCAATATGAGGAGACATTAGCTGATATACAACGTTGTCTCTCCCTTGGCTATCCGCGCCACCTGTTGTACAAGGTATACGAAAGGAAGGCCAGAACGCTTTTGGTACTGAAGAGAAACCAGGAATCAATCAAAGCTTTTCAGTAAGATAGAAACAGTTTTTTTGCACAAAATGTAACTAATAATAAAAGACGATAATAAAATCAAACTCTTTGCAGAAACACTATCAGCGCTTTAGACGATGCTAATAAACTAAGCATGGAAAAAAGACAAAAAATGCATTCCGATGCTAAACTTATGCTAGAAATTTTAAACAAGGGCCTTGTATTAGCTGGCAATCCAAAAGATCCGGAACCTCTCAAAAAGACACCTCCAAAACCAAAGCTGCCAGGAAAGAATAATTCTAAATATCTTGCAGCCTCAGATTTAATACAAATCAATCAGGATGAAGTTAGAGGTAGATTTGCAACTGCTACTAACGACATACAAGCCGGAGAAATTTTATTAGTAGAAAAACCGTACAGTGGCGTACTACTTGGAGAATTCACAAAGACTCATTGTCAACACTGCTTTACCAAGTAAGTATTGGTAGTCCCAAGTACGACATATTATTTAAATACATATTAAAGGCAGTGTGTAATATTAAAATTTATCGTTTTAGATGTCCAATACCTCTGGCTTGTCCAAACTGTCCGAATGTTGTATTCTGTAGTGACAAATGTTTGGATGCTGCTCAGAAAACTTACCACGGCTACGAATGCCCCATTCTTCCATTGATTTGGAAGTCAGGTTGTTCGATTACATGCCACATAGCCTTAAGGATGGTAACACAGAACAAAAAGGAGTATTTTGCTAACATTTTGAAAGATTTAGAAACTAAACCGAATGGTCCGTACAGAACTGATGATTATAAAAATATTTTTCATCTAGTTGCCCATGAAGATATGAGAAATAAACAAGATTTCTTACACAGAACTCAAATGGCAGCATTTTTAGTAAAATTACTAGAAATTAGTGGGTATTTCGATGGAAAACCTAGAGATACACTAGTATCAATGGATGAACTGAAATCTATGGCAGTAGATGAGAAATACAATGAAGATGTAGCATTGTTCGGTGGGCTAATTTTGAAAAATCTGCAAATCCTTCAGTTTAATGCTCATGAAGTGTTTGAGCTGCAATGTCCAAAGCCTAAGGTTGGCCAAAATATTATCAAGCACAATGGGAAATCAGTGTTCTTAGGCGGGGCGATCTTCCCGACGCTGGCTCTGTTCAATCATAGCTGCAACCCAAGCGTAGTCAGGTAAGTTTATAAATCAATAATATAAGGAAATATTGTAAAAATGCCTATTCTAAATTCTTACTACTATCTCCAGGTATTTCTGTGGTCAGTATGTTGTTGTTCGAGCTGTTAGAAATATAAAAGCCGGGGAAGAATTGTCTGAAAATTATGGGCCTATATTCACTACGGTACCTAAAGTGAAGAGACAATCACAGCTAAAAGAGCAGTATTGGTTCGACTGTAATTGCGAAGCTTGTTCGCAAAACTGGCCTATGTACGGAGAGATGACTGAGAATTACATGAGATTTATGTAAGTTTTTGTATGTAAATTGGTATAATTTGCCATAGAAAATAATGGCGCAGTTTTAGGTAATAATGTTCACATAAATATATCCCTGTGTACTCGTAGGTGTGATTCAGATCAACCTTGCCCGAACGTGGTTGCAGTACCACACGATTGTAAGGAATTTATGGTTCAATGCGGACTTTGTCAGCAATATACAAACATCCTGAGGGGTCTTAAGTCATTGCAAGTGAGTATACTGTACTAAATTGTTTCTTTATTACGACAAGACACTTATGAAAACCAACATCACTTTCTTCAGATCTCGATGCCTATTGTCATCTAACAAGGTGATAAACAGAACTCAGACACTAGTATATTACGGGAAATCAAAAAGAATCATTTCTATAAATATTAAAAAGTAAACTTTATTTCATGGATAACTTATTCAACTATTTACAATTCTCAAGCATCAAAAATTAAGCGCTAATGACTGAAAGTTCCATTCATATCCCACGCATATTCTACATTCACATTCTTAATACATGTAAACACCATAGACTATAGTGTAACAAAAAATAGTGTCGTTCTTATAGAGATCGTCTATGTAGTCATCCGTTTCGGGGTCCCATATGCAACGCTGGCCGCATTTTATACCTGCTCCCTTTAACTCTAATATTGTAGTTTGTGCGATTATTTTGTACCTAAAAAGAAAATCTTTGCTCAGTAAAATTTACATGGGTACGTAGATATTAATAGATAATTCACCAAAATTTATCGGGTTTACGATGTCTATCTATACATATTTATTTAGGAATTTTGGCGACCTCTATGACTGAGGGGATCATACGAATTATTTTAAGCGTATAGCCACTATTCTATGGACAAGCTCAAAAATATAAGAGAATTCTTATGGAATTATTATTATCTAGATATATAAAAAAAAATATTCTTCCCTTGAGGCTGACATGGTCATTTAGAGTGTAGGTACATAATAGTCGCATTAAAATTTAAGATAACAAACTTATAATGAGACTTATCCCGAGGTCGTGAAAAGACTTATCCCGAGGTCGTGAAAAGACTTATTCCGAGGTCGTGAAAGACCGATCCCGAGGTCGTGAAAAGACTTATCCCGTGGTGGTGAAACATAAAATGTGACTTAATCCGAGGTCGAGAAACTGACTCAATCTAATATAATTCAAAGCATACCTTTTCATGTTGAGCTCTTGAACCCGCTGTCGAACAGTGTTGGCGATAGCTTTAGCCCATCGCGGGGCCTGGTCCGCCCGGTACTGGCGGCCCATTAGTTGCTCCTGCATCGTCGACAGAATTATATCTCGGACGTTTTGAGCTTGAAATCTGTGAATGATCTATATTTATATAAATGTATATACCAGATAGGCAAAAAACCATAATTGTTAAAATGGGTAACTAAAAAGTTCAAATTTGCAACTTGTTCCATTTAACTAGGCGCCAGGCGCATAACGAGACACAATACACACATCTATGTTTGCGAACACTGGTGTTCGCGGTGCCCGACAAGGGTAATGTGTTTTTTTTTTAATTGCAAAGACATAAAATAATACCTACTTGGTTAAATGATTAGTTTTCTATACCTATCTATGTAATAAATAGCTATATACAAATTGGTTACTTTTCTCCAAGTCCAGGCCTCACTTCATACAAGGGAGGTGCTAATGTTTTCTCAGCCTCAACGGGTGTGACGGCGGCCTCACTCTCTGTCCCCCCTACATCTCCTTGAGCCTCTTCATCACAAACTATAAAATACAGTTATAATATCCTCAAAACAGTTAATAATTTACTGCTAAATTCTTCTTATATATGAAAATGTCTAATTAGAATTCACTGGGTTTTTTAATAAAACTGTAGTTGTAATCCTTTCAATGACATAAATAGTGGAAATATTATTCAGTATATTGGTATTCACTCTTTCTCACTTTCAATAATAGAAACAAGCTGTTATCCGCGACTTCGTCCGCGGTTACTGGATTTTAACAATCCCATGGGAACCCTTTAATTTTCCGAATTAAAAGTATCTAAGATGTTGACCAGGGATATAAGGAATCACCATGCAAAATTTCATTAAAATCAGTCCAGCCATTTTGGAGATTAGCCCGTACAAACAGACTACAGAGAAACAAAAAATGAAAAAATTTTTTTTTTTGGGTATTTCCCCTCTTTTTACATCCCCTGACTTGATTTTAAGCATTTTTTTCTATGCCTAGACATTTGACCTCTACAGTTTTATTATATGCATACATATATAGATGTAAGTAGATATCAAACAGTGAATTGAGCTAATAATGAAAAAAGTGTTAAAATGTAGGTAGGTACTCATAAAACATACCATCTTCATCATCTGCCATTTTGCTTACTGATTCAACTACAGAATTGTTATTCTAATACCTGAAACAAAATAAGAAAGCTATATTAATACCTGTTTCTAGTTATAAATACAATATAATCTCCACACTGTTTGTTTGAGGAGCTCGGTGGCATAGTTTGGTCGGTTTGTATGCTCTGACTTTTGATATCAAAAACAAAGCTACCTTCGCCATAGATGAGTGACCAAAACGTTGTGATCTCGAACCCCTCCATGCTTTGGAAGCCATGTTAAGCTGTTAGTCCCAGTCAATATTGCAACCTTTCCTACCCACCAACCTGTATTGGGCCAGTGTGGAGGTGTTACAGCCCAATACTCCTCATGTGTTTCTCGATAAGGAAGGCCTGTGCCCAGCAGTGGGACATATATAGGCTGAGAATGAAGAATATAATTTAATGATAAATATTCTTATTACAGGATACTGAGATGTTGTATCGCCTCGGTCAAGCAGCGATGGGAGAAGGCAAATATGGAGAAGCAATAAAGAAGTACATTGAAGTCCTCAAATTATATGACACCACACTCGCACCACCGTACCGTTCATACTATGACTGTGTCCAAAACTTAAGGAGCTCAATGTTGGCTACTGGAAACTATAGCATAATTTAAAAATATGTTTTTGATATTTGTCTAATTTTTATGTTATAACTTGGTGCTTTTTCATTTAATAAAGTGTTTGTTTGCTGTTAACTTACTACAGTCCTATCCTTTAAGATAACGTTGGAGCAAAAAAAGAATTAATAAACAATACTACTATAATTTACATTTAAGACTAAATAATAGTCCAATAAAACAAAATAAATGTTACGTTGCGATAAAGCTGTTATGAGTTATTATCATAAATATTATTGAGATTAAGATCTTATCAATGCTTGATTGATAAGATCTTAATCTCAATAATATTTTATGGACTATAAACTTATAGGTTATGTACATATTAAATAGAACAAATAAATACTGAAATTATAAATCAATGTCATAAAACTTACAATGAGCAAGCAGTAAATTATTTTCAGATGTTTTTCAGGTAAATCATCAACTTAAGCGAGAACAATAATCGCCTGTAAACTTTACGACTCAAATCAAAATAAAAACAAGCGTTTCTATAACAA
Source organism: Parapoynx stratiotata (assembly GCA_910589355.1). NCBI lineage: Eukaryota > Metazoa > Arthropoda > Insecta > Lepidoptera > Crambidae > Parapoynx > Parapoynx stratiotata. The sequence goes on from OU342459.1 coordinate 15,279,724, forward strand.
CACTGACATTTTACCACCTTTATATAATCTGTGGCTTGACTTTGTTGGCCTTGTAGCAGAAAAGGCAACGCAAGCATAGACAATTAAAAAACAAAATGTCATTCATGGCGTCCGTTTGAAAAATCGCGTTGTTTGTAGTTTGATTTGAATTTGATTTTTATGATTTGTTAAAACAAACCCATTGAAAAATATTATTGGTGAGGAGCAATGGAAAATTCTGTTAGTGAACATGAAATTCATCAATCATTTCGTTCACCACCAAGACGAAGAAGATCTACTTTCTTTGAAAGAAGGGACTCTGTTGGTAAGTTATTTGAAATTTTGAATCATCAGTATAAAGTTCATGTACACACTTTATGATGTATACCAATTTAAAATTATTAATAAATAATTTTCAGCACCACAGCCAGCAGGAAATGATGATCCTATTATCTCAGACAAGCTGGGTGAAGTAATTGAAAGACACAATCAAGAACTATCAATGTAAGAATTCTTATCATACATACATAAAATCACGCTCTTCTATGAAGTTCTTGATCTGCCCGTGGATTTCACTGCCATCTGTTATTGATATTTATGAGAATTTTCTATTTATCTAACATGGGTCATGTATTTTAATCCATTGTTTTCTTTGTAAATAATAATAAAGTATAATTTGAAACCATTTTTTAATAATTCTTAACACTTCAGGATATTTATTTAATTGTAGGCTTTCACAAGATCTAATCATTGATTAAAAATTTTTCAGATACTATGAAAAACTTATGACCGAAAAAGAGCAATGGAAAAAAGAAGTTAATAATCGAAGAAACAAATATCATGACTTGAGGCAGTAAGTTTCATTTATTATTTATATTGTGTTTTGTATGTGTTCTTTGTGTTTCCTTTTTTGATAGAAAATGTATGTTATGTTATGTTTTTTACAATAATATATAATATTTGTTGTAGGCAATATCAGATGGCAGTGAAATCCACGGGCAGATCTAGAATTTCCTATGCAGTTCTATCAAATGAAGATATTGAATTTCTCAAAGCAAAACCAAGTATTTCAAAACTAGTTGAGAGCCAGCAAAAACTACACAAATCCTTGAAAGAAACCATGGCACTGTATCAGAGGAGCAATGAGCTGGATGATGTCATATTAAAATACAGCGAAGACAAAGTAAATACTATAACAGATTACATCCTACAAAACAGCACAGTTGACTTAATTGAATAATCTTATAATTTATGTTACGTTGTAAATATGTATTGTGTATAATTAAGCTTTAATATAATATTTTAGCTCTGGTAATAACTGACATTTCTCTGAACTTAAAATTAATACCTATCTTTGCATTTTTTCAGTCTTTAAATAACCCAATACTTAATACAAATATATTTTAAATTCATAGTGGCTTTATACCATTTTTGAAGTGATTTTTATAAGAATTTTCTGTTTATCTGACATGGGTCATATGTTTTAATCTATTGTTTTCTTTGTAAATACTAATATAGGATATTTTGTACTTTGTACATATAATCATATTGTAAATATTTTTGCAATAAAACTTACATTACTATAAATTTATTTCTTTTTAAATTGAATAAGCAAAACAAGACCTTTTGTATTGTATACCAATTGTATATATTTATCATAAGTGTAATTTTTGATATCATATTTTCCCGCCTGCTGGGAAAGTACTGGTTATGTGATGCTTGTTGAACCCAATTAATCCCCCGGGGGTATTCCTCCGCCGCATTTGCATTCGCATCGGGAACTTGGGTGGGCGCCGATTCTGACCGTGGCCACGGTCTTTCGGCCCTCAGCTGGCTTGTTATTCTTTGGCCCTGAGAATCTTTGATATCCTATCATATTATTAAAATGTAAATTAGTTCTTGCTGTTTCTTGGGCCCTGGGTTCATGTTTAGCAAATAAAAAACCTAATTTATTACCTAAGCTCTAGAAATGTTTTGATCTTATTTAGATTTCCGACTGTATGACCACTTAACTAAAGTGTACTTGGATGGTTAATAGATTTTTGTCTATAAAGCCCTGGGTAATTTTTGCGGATTGCATCAGCACTTTATTTAAATTTGCGTTTATAAAACTCAATACTTTTTGCAAGAAATAGAATGCAAACTTTCATAATCATTGATAACATTTTATTTCAATATTTCATTATAAATTACATTTCATTACATTACATACATAAATTCATTTCATACGAACGGAATTAAAGAATTTCATTTTTAACAATAAAAATTATTAAAACAATTCAATTGCATACATAATGTAAGAACTTTACAAACCATTAGGCAATGTAAATGCTATTTTATTGAACACATTGATAGTAATTAAAGTACAATAATAAAGTGAAACATGCTAGCTCCGCCTACACGTATGCCCCGCCAGCCAGTCCCCTACCCTTATTCATAACTAGACATCGGATATTCGGATGCATATTTACCTAGTACATTTTTGATAACATTATGGAAACGCCTTCTTAAAATATTTTTATTAAAAATAAAATCCCGGGATTTCGGGATTGCATGACTAATCCGATGCATATTTCGTTAACGTTAAATGTTAACCTACCATTTAAGTGTGTAAAAACACATTACCATTTGATGAAGGGTGTAAGAGAAATTATGGTTATAAAAAAAATATTAAATTAATATTTAAAATAAAAAAGTAATATAATTTTTTTAATAAACTCGGTTCTTAAAAATATTTATGAAGTTTTGAGAAAAAAGTGCTTTCCACAATAGCTATCATCTTAACTTTAGGTAAATATGCATCCGAATATACGATCTCTATGAATAGAGATCGTACTGAAAATAGAATCGCGGAAGCTATACCTGTCACTTTCTATTGCGGAGGATGTTTTATACGACTTATGAATGACTTTCTGAATCAAAACCAAGATCGGACAGTTTTGAATAAGGCGGTAGTACACGTGCTCTTGCTGCAGGCGTAGCTTAAAGTTCGCTTCAAAAAAGACCAAATCAATGGTGATATTTTGAACTTATCACAAATCAATTAAGAACCATGGGGCTTCTTTTGTGAAACGAACTATTTCATTACAATAGACTATTATTTAAATGTACAGTCAGCAACACGTTAAATTCAACAAAACAGTCTAATTCAGCTGATATTTGAGATAGCATTGCATTTATTAAGAAACTTTGATAGGTTGCGCAACTGTATCTGTATAATATTCAATTGATGTTTTAAGACTAGAAAGAATGTTTCAGCCAACTACAACTACTTGATTTAAATAGAAGCTATAGCTTAAGATATTTTATTTACACATAATGTATCATAGAACATAATTTATCAATAAACAATATCAACATTCAAAAGTACTAACGAAATTAAAGTTATTTGACTCATACAAAACAGCTTTAAATTTAGTTTTGTAATCAATCAATAATGTTATATTATAATGTATTGAATGACTGTTATATTTATTGCTTGAAAATTATTAAAAATGGAAAAGTTTTTCAGACAGTAATAACATACAATATGAATGGGCTTAGATCTCCTCAGCTCCACAAGATCTTGCGCGTAAATTCGAATACTTTATAAAATAAACACTATTCAATGTTTTATTATTATGATTATGAAACCTTTAAGATAAAAACTGAGTGTAACTATTCAAACCACTGTAAATTTTTACAATGTTAATTTACCAGATTATCTTTGCTAATGATAATAGGTATATCCAAGCAATTTTTACATTGAAGTTAAAATATTTTTTATATAATACGAGATAAACAATAAGCTTAAAAATCAATAAATAGGTGTACCTAATAAACTATGGACAATTACATTATTGGAAGTCTGTCAATTTCATTAGGATTTAATTATCATTACAATGCTTACATTTCATTCCATTTTATATAATTGTCAGTTAGTAATTTATTAAATTATTTATATAATTCATAAAGTCATTAGTATAATGTGGGTTTTAGAATTATACATGTCTTATTTTTCAATAAAGAATTCTTATATGTTTCAACACATTACTGGCAGATTCATATTTTTTTATTTTTTTTTGTATTATAAAAGTTAAGACTCTTTAGGGCAATACATTGAGGATCACTTGCAGGAAATTTTAAAAATGGTTAAATCTCGATTTTGTCAATCTTCGACATATGAGATATGAACCAAAGTAAAATTAAAATTTTCTGCAAGTGGGCCTGAATGTAGAATCCTGAAAAATGTTGCAAGAATATATTTATTCTGCAGGTTGGCTTAATAATATAATGTTGCCATTGAATTGAAGCTATACAAATATGAAGGTTTATTAGAAAATACGTCGAATTTTATGAAACATGTTACATTAATAAAAATGAGAATCATACTATAAACATTTTCATAAACATAGTTTCAAATAAACTACTGGCAGGTAAATACAATATAATGATATTTCTCAACAAAATGATAATATTTTAGTTAGTGATAAAGGCCCTCTCTTGATTAAAAACAGTATTGAATTTTACAAATATCATATAAACTTAAATAATTACTAGTGGAAATTAAATCATTAAAATACTATATTATTTCAGTCACTTTGAACACTTAATAGCAGTGAATTAAAAACTCACGTCAGCAAAATGCATGGCGAGGAACACATATGTGGAGATAATTACATATAGGCATATTCCATTGATTATATGGATTACTTACTGTTTATATTTACATATTTGCAGAAGTCACACGATCATGTGACGCCTCTCAAGTAAGAATGTTTGTGAAACAGGAACTTTCAGAGGTGCATTACACTAAATAGCAGTCTTAATAGAAACTCAACTTAAATGCCTGGTATGATAGCTTCTTCTGGTTTGTGTTTTCTTTTCTTTCGATGTCTTGTACTCGCGCCGACATGGACTATTTCGTAAATCTAGAATTGTGTTAATTTTTTCTACTATTTCACGAGCTGTGTCGTGTTCGCACTCAAAATCGTAGATTTTGTATGCTGTGCTAGGATGAAAAAAACTGGCACCACCTGGAAGAAAATAATATAAATGTAACAATGTGTTTTGTTTTTGTATAAGGGAATAAAAAAGGATTTAAGTAAAAAGTATTGCTTATATTTACATACTATAAATTGACTACCTGTGTTATTTCTATCTAAATAGCCAGATCCATGTGCTGTTGAATGAACTATTCTAAATGTCGTTTTGTTTGCCCTTGCTTCTAGTATTTGACACCATGCTACTGAATCTATATTTAGTCGAAAATATTTTGACCTAGACTGAAATAAAAAATAAATCTTTCTTGTTTTAGTGGTCCAAAATAAAATATAAACAATGTAAAGTATGGTCAATATGGCCATGCAAGATAAGTTCTCATATTTTTCATTTTGAAATATATTTAAATAATTATTTTTACCCAAAATGCATGTTTATGCGCAATTAAGGGCTCCACTTCAATCCTTTCCAATGAAATACCAAGTTGCACTAATGTGTTTGTCCTCACTTTACGTAGCAAATATGCTCTGTATGTTTTGTACTGGGGGGCTTCTGTTGCAATTATGTGAGATTGTATCTTATCTAGCTCAGACTCTGCTCCTTTCCTTTCTGTAATGTGACATAATTTAAAAATTAGTTAATTTATTATAGATTTAACCTACAAATAATTATTTTGTCCCATCAACACAAAAACAATCTTTAATTCTTTATGTATACTACATGGCCACAGAGGTCATCTATAATAATATTATAGAGGTAAAATTTGTGAGTTTGTGATGTTGTAGGGGGTAATCTCTGGATCTACTGAACAGGTTTGAAAAATTCTTTGACTGTTTGGAAGCTACAATATCCCCGAGTGACATTGGCTACAATAAAAATATATTTTTAAATGCCTATCTACCCATGCAAAGCAGTGGTAGACTGCTAGTCAAATATAATAAAAGTAGATAGATAAAATAGCTGGCCTACTGGGTTGGTTCCAATAATGCATATTTTGTTACATTGATAGACTGAAATAATCAAATTTCAATTTACATTTGATATCTTATGGAATATTTTTTTAAACTTTATCCAAATATTGTATTTTGAATACTTTAAGTGGGAATTTCACTCCCGAAAATAAAAAATCAATTATGGTAGCTACATTCACCTTGATTGACAGCATTTATAGCTTTCCTAACTGCTTCAGATGTTGCACTTCCACCAGTATTATGTCTTGAAGGGTTCTGGTGACTGTGACTTGATTCTGCAGCTTTTGGAAATACCTCCAACATGCCATCTTCTGGTATTGATATAGGTGCATGAGCTAATGCATGTTTACTCTTCAACACAATAAGACCTAGGCAAGTGAATCCAAATTTTGAGCAGGGTTCATTAGCATCTAGGCAAGGGAATGCCCAGTCCACTTCACCATCATCTTCTGCTATACAAAGTCCGTAATCATGCACAGATCCAAGAAGTACTTCTGGGTGGTCAATGCTGAAAAATATAAATAATATTTATCAAAATATAAAATCCCGAGAAAGTTTAAATATTTAATGTTTTTTTTACATTTGAGTTACTTTCATTGAACTGATTTTGATAAGTAGCACTGCCATCATTTCTGTTTATCTTTAAGAGTATGACAGTGAAATTACTGGATACTTTTAATTTGTATATTATGTCATTGGTACATTATAGAAGATGAAGTGCTATAGAAGTAGCAGTCTTGCAGGCACAGGTGGTCTAGGCAATAGCAGTCAAACACTTCGATTGGTATTCTACCTAGTATGCCAACATTGTTCAATAAACAAAAGTAGTATGAAAAATTACCTGTATTTATAGCATGTGAAGCCAATTAAATCTTTGATCTTGGCACTGGCAATCACACAGACAACTAGGGGATAGTTCTGGTGTTTCTCTGGCAACATGGTCATGAAGATCTTGAAGGATTTGGTAGGGAGCCCCATCTGAGCCGTTCCATCAAACTTAGCATACTCTGAGTACTGTCGATGGGGTAGATCGGGGCACTTTTCCAACTGCTCTGCTAGTAATGACTTCAATTTGTCTGGCCTTTGTACATCCATTTTTGAGAATATATCAGCTATTTGCTCAGTGGTAAGGTGCGTGGAAGTGTCATCCCATTTTATAACTTTAATTTTAGCTGCCTTTTTTAAAGCCTGTTCTTTTTTGTCCAGCCATTGTGCTGTATTTGATCTTTGTCTGTGGAAAAAATTATATTGAAATGAAATAACTGATGGATTTGATGCATATTACAATATTAAGAAAATGTTACAGTTTATATCTGAACGCTTATGAGAATTACGTGATGACTTTTTCCCCCCTCCCATTTCATAAGCTTTACAGTTTTAAATCCAAAAGCAATTAAAAAGAGATGATACATGCCTATGTCCTCCAAATTCTTCATAACGAATATAGCTGCCACATATCAAATCATCATCTTCACTGTCTTCCATGTCGGGATACGGATCGAATTGAGTAACTATTTCTCTTTCCTCTTCATCCTCAGATATATCACCCATGCCTTCTTTACCTATATTACAAAACCCATGTTGTTATGACTAATCAAAATATATATAAATAGAGGTTTTTACTTTATAGCATTACCTTTACTCGTACTAGGTTGACTTAGTTTTCCTTCCCTTATTCTTTTTCTGTCCTCCAAAGCCTTATTTTGGAACAGTTTCGAAAAATCTTCACCAGCCATCACAATCTCGCATAGGCCAGTGTCGTCTGTTGCGATGAAGGCATCTCGTATATTTTTAAGAAGCCATATTTTGTTATCGTATGTAGCCATACTCTTAGTATTGGATTAACTTTTTATATTCACTATGTACGTTTTAATTTTAATGTTTTCCGTTCGTTCGTCAATTTTCAACCAAACAAAATATTTCTGACGTGTGTCAAAAAAATGTGTTCTTTTTTTTTTGTTTTTTTTTTTGTAAATTTCTCTTTATAAAGGGACAGCAAAGGGAACTGACCCCATAAAAATGCATTTCAATGCATCTTGGGAAAGTTGGCGCCAAACGATCGATGGCAGACACTGTGGTGATACTTTAATAAGGTTATTACCGCGATAATTATATCTCATTGTTTTTCATCACTGAAATAGTCCTCAAGTGGTGTGTAAAAAACAATGAGATGTTTGATCTCTGTATGGGCTTAGTTCCCTTTGCCTTCCCAAAATAGGCTAATAGTTGGACTCCGTATCAAAAATAATGAAAATAATGTTTATTTCACATATTATGTGGTACAAGGGTCCGAACTATACCAACTTCTATAAATATGGGATTGCTAAAGAAATTCAATTTAAACATGTTTTATATCTACTTTTTCTTTTCAAGACTTACATCGACATCGATATCGACATTAGTCGATAAATTTTAGTCAAGCACTAGCGTGAAAACTGCAATTTTTTGTTTTAACCAAAAATATAATATCACGTTTTTACAGTAATCACGTTTTTAAAGTAATAGCAAGATTTCTGAAGAGATAATTTTACGCGCGTGTAAAACTGCCCATCGCTTTCCCTTTCATGCTTGTTAAATCTCAATCTCCTGTGCTATTTTTCTTATGTCTCTATTTTCTTTGGCCGTCTTCTGAAAACTACAGGTTTTTTTTTTTTAAAATGTCTTATATGTATTAAAGTTGTATGTGTTTTGTCTTGGTTCATTTAGTATTGATATTCGGATTTGATAAAAATAAATTTAAAGCTGAATAAGTTATTAAGACGGTTCATTTTTTATTTTCGATTCATCATCGACGAATTACTGAAAATGAAATGTCTAAATTGACGTTCATCCGAGTGATAAAACCGTGATAAAACTCATTTCATCATTCACTATTCATTTCAAAATTAATCCCAGTTTCTTCCTATGCGTATTATTTATATTATAACAGGAAGAGTGATAAAGCATGGTCCTTTACTTATATTTTTGCTTAGAAACTTCAAACCTGTTTGTTTTGAGATTTAACGAAAATCATTTCAATGCATTACGCAAAAAAAATTGCATAGGTACAGGCGCTATATTAAATTCTGGTTCTACTATTGAAAGTGATTTGTAAAAACTACCCCCTTTTGACCCTTCTTCGCCATGGAATAAACCATAAATAAACTTGAAACCATATAACAATATGCGGATTCGGATATAAGGAAGAGAACACTGACCTTTCTAATTATATTTTATCACAAACCAAATCAATCGACCTTGATAACGAAATTAAAATTGAAAAAATTAAAAATTAACACGTGAATTAAACTTTCCATAATCTCTTGCAGACTTGTAACTTGCAAAGCACAAAAAAATTATACCTGAGGTTGTTGTTGCCGGCCGATCAAGTTGTAGACCCTAGACAAACAATTTATTTATTATCAGACAATCGCATGGAACAGTCTATTGTCGTAGTATACTTAGAGTGGAGTCTGGTAAATAACACGTGAATTTTTATAATATAACAAAGTTTAAAATACATTAATACATAATCAATCGTGTGTGTCGCTGCCGTGAAACGGAACTTTTTTTGACGTTTTCTTGCTTCAATCGGTAAATTTATATTGATACCTATATCTTGTATTGCAATATTTCTGTTTGGTTTTTATCGAATTTTTTGTTAACATTTCCTCAAATCTAAGTTAAAAATGTTTTGTTCTCGTAAGGGAACCTAATTATTCGATGGGTAAGGTTTTGAATCATGTGTAGACATTTTTAACCAATGAAAAGAATAATTCACACAGTGGATGCAGAAAGTGAATTCAATTTTTGTTTATAAATTAAATAACTTTTGTGTTTCCGTATAGCATGCAGTGATGGAGTTCAATGAAATACGTACAAATGTGGTGTTAGACCCGGTAGATGTTGATTTTTGCGAAGATCGATCGCGGACACAGAGTCCTTCGCCAGTATTAACCACCAATGTATGCTGTGATTTAGAAGACATATTAAGCGACGTAAGTGGTAAATTTTATTTCTTTGTGTGTTGCTTGTGGTGTCTCTTATCTTGGTATAATTAAAAAATGCATAATTTGGCTAATGATAATGATAATTTTCACCACATTCCTGTTTTGTTCTCATAATAACATTTTAACTTTTGTAGAAAATTTATAGTTGTCATAATAATATTAATTTGCCTGAATGTATCTATGCAGTTAAAATCTAATATTTTGTATGAAAAAATAACTGATATGGTCTTTAATCTAGTCCATGTTAGTATGTATGTAGTAGTAATATATAAATGTAAATATTAACCCCTTTAGGGTCACCATGAACACTGATGCAAAAATAGATGTTCCTATTGTGTCTGGTTTTCTTATGACAGGTTAAAATGTAATTAATTAATTAGACACTATAATTAGATTTTTGGTGCAGTCAGCTTCATAAGGATGTGATATAACAAGGTAGTCAAATACATATTTAGAGCAAAGGTGCAAATATATCATTTCATTTAAAGTTATCAAAATATTGTACATAAACAACCAGTCATTAATATCTTTATATTATAAGTCTCTAATTACAAATACACAATTACAGTCATCTTTTATATGTACCCATCCATTGGTATCTCTTGGTATCTCTTGGTATCCATTGGTATTACCCATCCATTGGTATCTAAGCTGATAGGGTGCTCATAAATATCTTCACATTTAATAGATTTTTCACATTTTTATCTCTCGATGTGCTTTAAGTTGTTGCCATTCTCCTAAAATCAAGAACAACAGCAATATCACTTGTTTAATGATGAGCTATGAAATAATTTATATTTTAGTCAAGATGCATACATAGATCTAGTTAGGAATTGATATACCAAGATAATAATAAACATTTCTTACACTTGGGTTATAAATATTAATATGACTTGTTGGTTGAATGAAACTTTCTAGATAGATAGTTTCTGATATTTGTACTTCTTCTTCTTCCTGCCCTTTTCCCACTCTAGGTGGGGTCGGCACAACATGTCTTCTTCTTCCATTCTCCTCTGTCACTCGTCAGCTCAGCATCCACTTCTTTTATCCTCATATCATTCTTCACGCATTCAATCCATCGCTTCTTATCTGGAACATATTGACAATATTTTTTTTTTATCAATTTAAATTAAATAAATTTTAAAAATTATACTGATTTCTCTTTAAGTCATAGCAATAGATTCTATTTCATTCAATTTATAAAATTATAATTAAACAAGAATATAGACAGAATATGTTTACAACATAATATTCTGTTGATTTTTCAATGTGCAAATATACACACTTGATTGTAGAAGAAACAATTCTGTTTTAAATTATATTTCTGTTAAATTATGTTGATGGCAAATATATTTTGAACATTTAAGGCTATATCCGAGTCTCTGCAAGGATCACTTCGTATCAGTCGCAGTCAACTGATCAATCAAGAACTGACAATAAGGCCAGAAGCTAATATAGAGTCTAACGTACCTGAGGGATTGGATCTGTACAAAGTCATTTACGAAGTAGAGAGTGACTCAGATTCAAAGATGGGTGATATTGAAGGTGCAACAGTAAAAAACAACACAGCTAAGGAGGTAAATATTGAAGTACATTTTTTTTTTCAATATTTCAGAATGTTATGTAATAAAATAATCATAACTCTAACATCAATGAAAATTTTAAAATAAAGTAACATTATAATAATAATGAAATACATTTTACACTTCTGCCTACCCCTTTGGGGAGAGAGGCGTGATGATATTATGTTGTTGTTGAAATACTTTTTCTACCTAACATAATCATGCAAATTATTTAACACTTTTCTCCTATATAATAATTAATTTATTGTTTGCTCAAGGCTTATAATTGTTTCTAATGGTAATATAATTATTATCATCTTTATGCACAACACTACAGAATGCAAAAAAAATATTGAGTATTTGTTAGTTGAACAATTAGGTTGGTAAATATTTAAGTTAAGAGGATAAGAGATGCCTTTATATAATAGGAAAACATACCAAAACTATACAATTATATCCCTATCTTATCATTTAACCACAGGTAACTAAGCAGTACTTGTGATATGTATAATAGACAAGAATAAATTATCCAAGTAATAAATATTGAAATTAACTTTAATCAACTATCAACAATACTTTAGAATGTCTAATATTAGACACAATATGTGGAAATATGTAAGCATTTTTATCCATTGTGTCATCTCTGTCAGCTATGGTTTTAAAATTGGCCCTAATTACTTCATTGTCTAAATTTAACAACAATCATTTAAGAACTTAGTTGCTTGGTAACTGTGTTGTAGTTTGTATCTAAATTATGATTTAATATTGTCCATTGAATCAATTTACATATTATAAGGGTAAGTGTTTTTTTTCAGTAGAGTTGTTTGACTTGCATATATTTTTTTCACACAAGACAACAATATAAAATTAAAAGCTAAGAAAATGTTTAATTAATTAATCTCACAACATAAAATATATTTTTTTAGCTATATGCATTATCAAATATTTTGTCTGTTGTAATGGTAATACAATCTCCTATTATTTTTTGTGTGTAACCACAACACAACACACAACAAATTCGATGCTTTCTCATACAACGAAACAAAGAAAGACATTATTAACCTTTAGATATGATAAATACAGAGAATGAAAAGTGATATTGTTTTAATAGTTAACTATTCAGGATCTTACCTAGCAACGCATACATACACAAAAATAACAAATGAATGGCGAAATGTTTTATTAAATTACTAAAAAAGAAAAGTAGCTTACTATACCATGCAAAAATTTTAATGATAGAATAGACCATTGTTTCATAAGTATTTACCATACTGGACTGATATTTTTATTAAATATAATGCTTATTTCTATTCTGCAGTCAAAAATATTGTGGTGGGAGCAGGTTTTATCTTTCCAACATTCTAATGTTAGTTCCCCTAAATACTTATTGGCACATATTGGTTGAATAACTTCCAAACTTTAAATTAGGTAGAGGTGAGGAAGAGGTATTAGGTATAAACTTTTTATTTCGTCTCATTTCTTAGTCCTTATTTAAAATGTTGCATGGACGATTAGTGCATGCAACATTTTCACGTATTGATTTTACACGACTTTCATATTTTTTCATTTTTAGAAAGATCTTAAATTGAGACCTTGTTTTAGTTTCGCAACGAAGCTATGAAATATGTTTTACGTGTCCTACAGAAATTCTGAACACGCCGTCTAATTGCCCGTTATCGTTTTGCCGATTAGTTATTTGTCGTGAAAATGATTTTTAAATTGTCCGTTTGCGTAACTTGAAGTCCAATATAAATTTAATTTGTAATTAAAACATGTTGCTATATTGATTTGCCATGATGCCAATTTAAAGCTTTTATTATAAATTTAATTAATTTATAATTCATTTACAAATGTTAGGAGAATGTTCCATTTATGTATGTATTCAGAATATATATTAATATGTTCTCAAAACATATTATAAAAACGTTCAGTACTGGAGAACTGGGAATCGAAATCAGAACCTTTTGAGTTGACTCCGTCTTGAAACTGGCGCGGCCGGCGTACAAACCACGCGGCCAGGTCGTCCATCATTATTATTATATTCCAATAAGATGAAAACCTAATAATCTTATTCTTTGGCACTAAAGTAAAAAAAAACAGTATAAATCGTTCACGAGTACCCAGTGTTCCTTTTAAAACGCATCATGTCCTTCTTGAACACCGATCAGTCCGACCACACACCTTGAAACTGCTGAAGTGTTTATGGAAATAGGACTGGTTGGTTAGTTAAAACTCACCTGACTTTAATCAAAGAATCTCTGTGTTTCATTTTATTTCTGATTTTGATTCAGGATTTTATTTATACTGCATCATTTGGCGGATGTTGCAGCATACGTGACTTCCTCGATGTAGTACGAAAAATTTAGACCATATGGCTTTAAAAGCGATTGCCTATTTAGCAATTACAGAATTGCACAATATTCATAATTTTATTATGATTTAAATTCAATTCAAATGCTATTTTGTTTGATCTTGATTGGGAGGACTTTAGCAACTTGCGTTAGGATAAACGGCGAGTCACATCACGAGTCAACGGCGAGTCACTAATCAGTAATCACATGGGTTACATACTTTTTGTTTGCTGATGATTACTCCGGATGCCAGAGTAGAGTTTCTAACCAAATGGGACATGAGAATGCTATGGGTATATTGTAGGTACTCATTCCCATAAATATTCGGGAAGCTGCATGTTCATATTCTTAACCCCTTAAGGGTCAAGCGAACGCGAGCATTAGCAAAGAATATATTATGGTTCTATTTTGTTTCGTTTTTAAGAGGTTCAAATAGTCTTAAGACAAAAATGTTATTACAGCATGTAGCCAATAATAGCTTCCAAACCAATAAATGATCGCTTACCTGTCTCATAAGGAGATATATTATGCTCGAAGTTTCATTGTATGATCGAGTCTGTGCTGATGAGAATTGCAAAGTAATGTTAAAGAAAATTTCACTGACATAGTTCAAGGAATCTCAAGCATTATGTATCTTTGGCTAATGGATAAACCTCAAGTAGTTGAACGAAGAAGTAAGTACCTTACAGGAAGTTTCCAACCAACAATTTTGTATTTTTAAAATGATAAATAAAAAACTGATAAATTACTGAGCCACCAAAAAGAATTAATCATCAGCATTATCACCATCAGCCGTATTGCGTCCACTGCTGGACATAGGCCTCACCCAAATATTGATATAACAATTGGTCCTGCGCTGCGGCTTCCCACGACCTTATTCAGATCGTCGGTACACCTCGTGGGGGGCCTACCAACGCTGCGCTTCTCAGTACGTGGTCGCCAGTCAAGAACTTTTCCGCCCCAACGGCCATCAGTTCTGCGAGCAATGTGCCCTGCCAACTGCCAGTTAAGGCTCGCAATTCTTTGAGCTATGGAGATGACCTTAGTTCTCCTGCGGATCTTCTCATTCCTTATTAGTTCCCGCAGATAAACCCGAAGCATAGCTCTTCCATTGCTCTTTGGTTTACTTTGAGCCCTCTTATAAGGCCCATTGAAAGTGACTACGTTTCGGTACCATAGGTCATCACTGGCAGTACGCACGTATTAAAGTCTTTCGTCTTGAGACCCTGCGGAAGATGAGCCGAGAATATGTTACGTAGCTTTCCGAACGCTGCCCAGCCGAGCTGTATTCGTCGGTTAACCTCTTTTTGGGAGTTGGATTCGCCGAGTTGGACTGTTTGTCCCAAGTAAATGTAATGATCGACAACTTCCAGCGTAGAGCTTCCAACCATTATAGGAGTTGGTGCAATATGGGAATTCGACATAATTTTCGTCTTATCCATATTCATTATTGGAGACTACCTATTGTGCCTAGTTCGTCCAGGGTCTCAGCCATAACCACGATATCATCTGCGATGCGAAGATGCAATCATTTACTCGCCGTTGATGTTGATATATGCCAATCTAAAAGTTGAAAAAACGTCCTCAAATGCAACTGTGAACAGTTTTCGGCTATATGACGTCACCTTTTGTCACGCCTCGCTGAAGCCGTATTGGTTTCGAGTTCTGGTCCTGAAGACGGACTGACATAGTGACATTGTCGTACAATGACTTCAACAATTCGATGTATCTATAGTCTATTTGGCACCTCTGAAGGGACTGTAGCAGATGTCTCGACAGAATCGAAGGCTTTCTCATAGTCCACAAACGCTAAGCATAGTGGCAAGTTATGCTTTTGAGTCTTCTGTATGACCTTCCGCAGTGTATGTATGTGGTCTATGGTACTAAAGCCTTTACAAAACCCGGCTTGTTCAAGAGGCTGGAAGTCGACAAATCTGCGACGATTCAATATTACTCTCGAAAACAGCTCGTAGATATGACTTAGGAGCGTAATCGGTCTATAATTCTTCAATTGGGTCCTATCGCTCTTCTTGAAGAACAATGAGACGCCCTCATGCCTACTTTCGAGTATGATGAAGTTAAATCTCTGGAGCCTCTGGAAGCCTCTGGAGAGCTTTCAGGACAACACGTCCACCAGCTTTCAGAAGCTGCTGTGACTCCATCAAAACCCAGCGCCATGTTGTTTTTCAGAGCCATATTAATATCGTACAGGCTGACGTTCGGGATAACTTGAGCGTCGGGTAAGTTTAGCTCTCGGATCGGTGGCATTTATGACAGGGGTTTTGATAGTTCTACCGTCCTATGTCTCAACGTCATTAGCAGGCTCTGTCCTAGTAATTGATCTCTAGCGAACACTTTGGAGTCTTTGCTCCGCTTGATAGCCTCTTCAATACGCTCAGTGTTAAATCGGCGTACGTCGCGAGTCAGTGACTTGGAGATCTGACTTGTTCAGAGATTTTTTTACCTCCTTTGGTACGGCTGGGAATGAAGCATGAGGCCGTCTCCCACCACGCTGGCCCAGTGCGGGTTGGTGGGATGGTGTTATTTGGACCCCTTACACCCCTCAAAAAGAATAGTGGCAAATGCAACTATCGCCCACTTAGTATGCAAATGCATATAGATGTCAACTGACGACTCTAGGTCTTGGCACATCATCCTAATCGACAGATTACGATGTTAAGATTCAAACTGATTGTTTCTAAGCTAACTAAGCGCACACGCAATATTGGATATGTTTAATATTTTATACTCTAGGGAATATTATCTAAAGTTATAAATAAATTACAAAAGAGATAGACATCGCACATACATACCTACGTACACGTATTACGTAGTCTAGAGTCGCACTGACCACATCCAAGCTTCGTCTCACCGTTTAATTCACTTGACTGCATTCGGTGACCCTTTCAATGGTATTCGTGGATTTATTCACGGCTCCGATGTACATGTGGTATGTTGCGTCAAAGAAGCTATCAGTATAATGTGACAGACTAAATGAGCTCCACGTCTTATTATCAGCTACAAACTTACGCGGTAATTGTGGCTTGTTTTGGTTTCAATCAAAACAGTCTGTGCCAGTGTGTAAGCCGAACTGGGCGCGGTGTATACGATTGTCTCACCTCATATTATCTTTTTAGAGATAAACGGAAATGTGTTAGCTTAAGTTTGAATGCACCATTTTGCGGAAAATGTTGATGCGAATGACCAGCTAGATAACCTTCACTAAAATAGCAGTTCAGTGACTTTATAATATGTAGGGGAATTACTATCATGATAAATAGCTGTCTTAGTGGGTGATAAATTATTGAGATATTTATTATATCACCGTTGGTATAGGTCAATCGGTGAATCGGTGGTGCAGTGATTGGAAGTGCAATGAAGTCAGTCGAATTATTCAGTGGATGAAGTAGGTTATTGTGGTGTGAGGATTGTTATGTGAAACCTGCCAAAAATGACGAAGCATATTGTAAACGGAAAGGTGATTCTTAAAACGATAATTAACTAAATAATCATATAATTTTAATATTGATTTTTACCTCAGATTTTTACACATGATTTTAATAAACCAAAGTAAATAAAGTGAGTAAGCTTAAACAATGTCCAATTTATACACTGGGCGAACGACGTTTATTATTGTAAAACATGAGTATAATTTTATTCTCAAGTAAGTGATATTAATTTGTCTTTTTTGAGAAATATAGAATCTTTAAACCTTAACCAAGAATATTAAAAAAAGAACAAGTTTTAAACAGCTGTTATGATTTGTTTATACTTACTTACTTTTCGAAAATCAGATGCTTATAAATAATTTAATTTCCTTATTATAATACTGTAAAGAGGATAACCGGTCTCTGTAGGTACCTAGTATATGACACATGACTCATAAAATATGACATTGTGCCGTATTTAGCATTCAGTCCATGTCTTTATTGACACCGCATAGGATTTAGCCGTGCATTCAGTATTTTTTATTTTTAATAAAGCTCAGAAACTGTAGTAGTTAAAGTTTAAGAAATACCTAGTGAAAATATGTAATTTGGTTTCAACTACAAAATGACACACGGAATATTATTTAAGGTAACTCTTGAATTAATTTAAATAATTTCTAAATTAATTGAACATCTGGTTCTTTAGATTATTTATAATTGCTCACTGCTCCACCTACTGTAGTAAAGCCGGCGAATGTACAATAATTACCTTATCAAAACAAAGTTATTGATAGCATGGTTTACTAATTTATCATAATTATTATTATCAGTATACAAAATTGTTGTTTATTATTCTAAATTTAAAAAGTGTGGAAACACGATTTCCACGCGTAGTCGTGTAAGAGCAGTAAAAAATAACAAGGTTTTTACTTACTCTAAAGGCGACAACATGAAACACTGTCACAAGATCATAAAAAACTCTTATCGTTTCACTACGCCAATGAGTTTATGCAATTGTTAAAGCTATTAAATGAGTTGCTGACTAATTCTTGCTTTATTAGGTATATTGAGAATATAACAACATATCATTACGCCTCTTTCCCCGAAGGGGTAGGCAGAAGTGTTAGACACCCACATTTCGCCAGATATGTTAGGTCCCCATGTAACAGGTTTTATTCAAACTCAGTGGTACAGGCGGTTGGATCGAACCCGCGTTTCCGCGCGAGTAGTGTTCCGTCCGTCCCAACTCGGCTACCGCTGCCTGCCATTGACAATATTCCTATTGCAAAAAGATTACTTGAATAGTAAACAATAATAATTATTCCATTTTATTACACCTTTTTTGTCCTTTACTATATTTTTTAAATCAATGCTTTGACTTGTAGCACCGGGTACTTGCAATAGGCTCGCCAACCCTTACACGGAGACTTAACATAAGTGGCGAAATGTGGGTGTTACAATCTCTGCCTACCCCTTCGGGGAAAACGGCGCGATGATATATATATATGTTTATATTATATGTTGACAAATAAGCAAATAGCTCACCTGATGGTAAAAGGGTAAGTACATTAGCCTAGAATAGTGTGATTCTAGTAGGAATTGCCCATTTCACATAGGTACTCTATGAAATAGTTAAAATAACATAGCGTTCTCAGCGTTCTCGTTTTAATGTTGCAATATATTAGTCACGCTACTATAACGAATGATATGACTAGACTATCTCCTGCAAATTCATATCATTCTGTTCGCTCAGTATGAGTTTTTTTTTAGATCGAATATAAAATATATGTTTTCAAGTGACACACATAAAAATACTCACACTTTAGATAAATTCTATCTGCGCCTTTTACGGAAACACAATTTGGCAGTACGTGTTGAAAACACATGTAGGTATAGGTACTTATTCGGGCAAAAAAAATTATAACGGTATACATTTATGTTCGAATGTTATCGTGGAACATTATATCTGGTAGTATTAGTTATTCCGTAAGTTTCAGTCCACCCAAAGCAGGCCCATGTGCCATAGAATCAATATTTTTATAAATTAGATTTATATCTAAATAGTTCCTCTATTTTCTTATCGTCGAATACAAATTATTCTCTTTCCACAAGAGGAATTGAATTAGGTTAGAAAAGATGACAAACGTTGAAACTTAGAGCCAAATGTTAACTTAATTCATTGTGGATCGACAAGGAATTAAGTTAACATTTGGCTTGTTTTATACAACAACGGTGGTTTACACCTTGGTACCCAAGTGGTTAGTTATCGAAGTCTATAGACGCACATAGTAGGTACCTTACCTTGAAAATATTCACGATCGTAATACCTATACATAGCTCGCATTGTAATATTTATTTCAAGCAATGGCTAATGTCAATTATTCTATGGTCATTCTAAAAGTTATGAGTTGTAATATTGGCTACTGTTAATACATTTGCTACGCATATAAGCTTCAAGCTTAGTTTGCAATGTACGCACAAACACCAGAAATTTACCTATAATTTTAGAATTTGACAGGAATATTAAAATAATATATCAATAAAATTCAATATTAATATACAATATATATATATACAATATATATTTATATTTGCTATTTCAATTTATTGCTATATATTTCCTCTTTTTGTTTAATAGGTGTAAGGAAAAGGCCGGGAAAAATATGTGAATCTCAGAATGCACTCTTTAGTATAAGTTTACCGCTATATTACCACTACTACCTACAGTGGTTATTAACCATATTAATATTGCTATTTTTCCTTAGGATACTTGCCGGTTGGTTGGTGGTTCAAAATTTTACGAGGTGTTGGATGCGTCGGCGTCTGCCGATGTCTCTACGCCCTCCCCGACAGAAAAACATGACCACATGAAGCCAATTGAAAGTGATGACGAAGGTAGAAAGGCACTTAAATCATATTCTATTTTAAGTGACTAGCTATAGTAAAATTGAGTCGGTTTTAAATCGGAAACTATCTTATCTTTTTGATTGATATGTGTATGTGAGAAATCTTCAAGGTTTATCAATAGTAGGAAGATACGTTTGCCCCTATGCTGAGTATTTGATCTGCCAGAAAGACATACATTATGTTTTTGCATTATAATAATAATTATAGTTAATATAATAAATAATTAAGAAACTTCTAAACGTCTATATATCTATGCAGAAAGAAGGCAGAATGGCTATGCGGACTGTGTCGAATTCTCAGAGTAAACAGAACTGGAGTAGCCATTAGTCAATTTCTCAAACATTTTTTTCTGCCATTTCTTGCGGGGGGTGAGGTTACCACTACACTCAAAGCCAGCCGTTTTTACAAATGCACACATGCATCAAAATGCAAAAGGTGACACCATCTTTTAGCATACTCGATGTTTTCTATTTATTTTTACAACAAAAAACAGCACAGGCAGGCATTTTTGAGGGAGCTCTGTTCGCCGCAACGTTTACAAAGTTATGGCTGTCAAAATGGCGGCTCAACTAGTTTTATTAAACGTGCAAGCATCCGATGCTTGTGCATTTGGCAGAGGGGAATGTTAGACAAAGGCTACTCCAGTTCTGTTTACTCTGAGGTCGAATTTCATACAATTTCCTACTTAAGGTTGGTCATAAGCCTATTCGTTAAAATGTATAACGTGACGTCAACGTAGAACAAAAATGCTTTGGCATCTCATGGACCGACTCTTGGGCCCCTAGGGTGACAGAATTTTTTCTATGTAGCCAGCAGTGACAGTATAGATTAACGATGATTATGATATTTTAGGTATAATATTAAATTCATTACATGTTTTTTAATTTAATTCAACACCTGGTGGCACACCTGTGCTGCCACATGTTACACAATAATATTGTCCTAATATCATTGTTCTTGACATTTGTTTTGAAACCTTTGTAGAAGATGACAGCGTATTGAAATTTGTTACCTAATTATAAGTAGCATAGTAATATCTAGGTTTACTTTCCTATACATTCGTTATTCAGTTGTAGATATCCTAGTACTTAACTATTGTTTCTATTCTAACCTTCTAACGTTGAATATATTCCGAATAACTTTTGCCTATCTAAATAAATTCAAGTTAGGGTAAGCCCCATAAAGCGATAACCAATAAGCCTTAATTATATTGTAAGTACCTTATAAGGATAACTTTTATTTACCTAATAAAACAGATTTACGGGAACTCTTCCACGGGCTCTATTTAATTAGAATAATAATACCCACCCCACTGTTTTTTCGTGTCTTCTTTTTAACACGCTTTTATTAGCTTCACTTGTTAAAGTAGGTTTTGTAAATTTTTTTAATTTTAATGTTATGAATGTTGCCGATAGTACATTGGTTCATAGTTTTCTATATAGCTTCTCGTTGGCCAGTGTCAGACGTGGATCAAGAATGCACAGTGTTCAGCGGTGTCAGCTATCTGGGCGCACAGAACATAGCCGACCCTAAGTCCGAGAGCGACATACAACGCATCATGAAAGAACTCAGCTCGATGCCAGAGAACCGAGATGGAATCGCTGTCTCGATATCAATACCTGTCTGCTCACAAGGATTGGTTGTGTAAGTAGCTATACCATTATTATTGGGTCCTTACCTATGAAATTGGTGTTTTTATTCTCTCTTAGTATTTTGTCTGTAACTATTAAGATTCAGAGTATTCCTAAAAAATAATTATCTCGTCTAAAAATAGACTATATTTTTGAGCTCCTTTGATTTGTTTTGATAATTTGTTGTAAGTTTAATTGTGTTAAAATTGGACACGGAGACAACTCTTTTTAAGTGCCTCCCGAATACATCATTTTATTTGCATTCACTTAAAAACGATAAATAATTTTTATGAAGTGTATTATTATACATATTACTAAAGCTTGTCTAATGATAGATTATTATCTTTGGATTTGTCGTTGTGAAGAAAACTGAAAAAATGTTAGTATGGAAAATGCAGACATCCCCAAAATCTCCATACAAAACACCAATTTCATAGAAGGACCTAATATATCCTCCTAATTATTATGAATTTACCATGTAAAATTCAGCTTTTTGTGCCGTGTACGCAAATTGAGATTAGATTTGAATTTTAATAAAGTAAGGATGGCAGTTACTTCCTTTCTACAGGAAGCAAAGAATATGAGTTACTCTTTTCGTCTTGCAGAAAGTACCTTCTTTTCTTTTCCGATATTTTATAAAAGGATCATGGGCATAGAAACACGGTTTTACCATCATCATAGAAAAATGCCCATGATCATTTTTAATAAACATGGTAATTCTTATTCAGTCCACATCACTGATATCTTCAAAAGCTTGGGAGGATATTGTGGATACTAGGATTCAGTATCCCTCATAGAAATCCTACATTAGATCTAGTTCATCTGGGTTTTCTTAGTGGGCTTCACTATCATACAACTCTTTTTATATAGGCATGCCTGGCGATTTATAAATAAAATTTAAAACTTTATTGTAGGTGTTACTTAATAGTAAAAAATGGTCGGTCTTCCTTCATCAGATTATACCAAGCAGACTCCAACAGTGTCATGACACGGTACGCCGTGAACAGAATATCGTTTTACGCCCGTGGCGCAGCAGGCTCCCCCGTCGCCTCGTGCTTCGCCTTCACCTGGTCCCACGGGGAGACCAAAGAATCTGCGGTCTACAGGTGCCATGTGTTTCGATGCCACATCGCCGAAGCTGTCAACCAAGTATCAAGTAAGTTTGTTCGATGTTCAGTGCAACTAGTACGGTGATACCCAAGAATTTTGTACTATAAGATGGATGCCTAACTCCCATACAATAGGCAATGATCTCATGAGGCAATGATCTGTCTCGATCAGTAGGTGTTCCCTCTCATTCTATCACTATTTATGAATGAAGGCTATCCGAGGGATATCCTCTTCCTCTCTTTCTATCCATAGTTTCTGTCTCACCTGTCATATTTACGCCATTTTGACGCCTAGACTGAAAATTGTTTAAAAAAATTGTAATTTAATATTTTAAATAAAAAATTATAAAACTGGTGATGACGTGCGTTGTTTTATGTTGTGTAAGTGAGTGGTATCCTGGATGTACCTTATAATTTCACAGGTGAGTCAATAATCACATATTACATGAGAGTATTTGTTTGAGAAATTTGTGTGTATTTTTGTGGGACGTCATTAGTTGTAATAGAAAGTTTTACTACGATATGTCAAACTCATTCATAAAGTGATAGAATGAGAAGGAACACCTACTGATCGAGACAAAACTTTGCCTTCTTGGTGAATGAACAAAATTCTTGGTGATACCTTATATCGCCACATAGCTAGCTACTAGCGAGCTAGGTAGCTAGCTAGGTGGCGCCACTTGCAGGTACAATTTGACCACGGGAAATGAAATAGACTAATCATTCTATGACAATCAGAGTTCAGTAAATATAAATCCTTTTGTTGCCGCTCGCCAAGGATGCTTTTCCACAAGAGCTATATGAGGTGGCTATGCTGTGTGCGAGGATATACAGACCAAATATGATTGATTCGTTTCATGTGACGAGCGAGGTAGATAAGCGGTAAAAAGATCATTTCGTAAATTTTTTGTGAATAAAGCTACGTTGGAATAGTACCCTTAATTCGTGAGCGGCAATGTATAAAACTATACAGTTACTGTTGCATGTTTCTCATTATAGAATAGCAATATGCTTACACATGCTTACTGGAACAACGTCTGTTTAATAGCGCGTCGGCCTCATTGCAGCATATTCTAGTATAAACACAATAATTTCTATGTAGTGTTGAAATATTCATAAACAGCCAACACGTGTTATACGTTATACTTGCTTCGACAGGAATTCGCATTTTCTTCGAACCTAAGTTCCTAAGATTTAGCTAAATAATATATTGGGTCCTTACCTATGAACTTAGTGTTTTTCTCTTAGTATTTTGTCTGTAACTATTAAGATTCAGAGTATTCCTAAAAAATAATTACCTCGTCTAAAAATAGACTATATTTTTGAGCTCTTTTGATTTGTTTTGATAATTTGTTGTAAGTTTAATTGTGTTAAAATTGGACACGGAGACAACTCTTATTAAGTGCCTCCCGAATACATTATTTTATTTGCATTCACTTAAAAACGATAAATAATTTTTATGAAGTGTGATATTACACATATTACTAAAGCTTGTCTAATGATAGATGCCAAATATTATTATCTTTGGATTTGTCGTTGTGAAGAAAACTGAAAAAATTGTAGTATGTAAAATACAGAATTCCCCAAAATCTCCATACAAAACACCAATTTCATAGGTAAGGACCTAATATATGTTGCAATAGGTGAAGGTTATAGGATAAGGATGAGGTTTCGCTGCATATGTTTAGTCTCCATGTAACAGTAGTCGAGCCTGTGGCCATGCACCGGACACTGTGAGACAACATTCAACAAACTGTACCTACTAAACATTTATTTAAATTTTGCAAGAATAGTGGCGTCTGTCCCAACTTTGCTATCCCTTGAAGGCCTAGCACGGGCCGGTGAGAAAAAGTCCCCGGAGACAAAATTACTCATTGCCTCTCGCTTCCGCGCGAACGAAGAAGCGAGAGGCAATGACGATTTTTGTCTCTGGGGACTTTTTCTCTCCTGCCCGTGCTAGGCCTTCTGCCTGTAGTTAGGTTAGGAACAAACCCTAGAAGTATTATGACTTTTAGTCTATAGAAATAAATATAGGTATCGTGTACAGATATACATTTACATATATGACGCAAATGAATGTACTGCGTGAGTTCGAAAACCCCGACTTGTGTCGAGGATGGCCGCTGCGAACTAGTCTGTATGCGTCCGAATGACTGCTTAAAGTAAAAAAAAAATGCCTCGTTGTGCGATAATTGGCGGAGCATCGATATCTTTCAATCAGTTTGGATCTCCCGATTCAACATATGGCTGTGATGTCACAGTAGACGTTAAAAAGTTGACACGCTTGGTTTCAATCCAAACTCCAAATTAGTTATATTTGCGTTATCTATGGAAATGTATATCTGTTGTATCGTGCCTATTCTTGTATGTTGTATAATTTGTCTATACAACATATTATAGGCAGTAGTATGGAATCTATACATATAATAAAACTGTAAAGGTCGATTGTCTGTACATAGAAAAAAAAATCTTAAAATCAAATCAGGGGGATGTAAAAAGAGGGGAAATACCAAAAAAGATTTATTTTTATTTTTGTTTCTCTGCTTGTTTGCCTGTTTGTACGGGATAATTTCGTAAATGGCTGGACCGATTTCAATAAAATTTTGCATGGTGATACCTTATATCTCTGGTCAACGTCTTAGATACTTTTTATTCCGGAAAACTGTAGGGTTCCTGTGGGATAGTTATATATTGTAACCGCAGACGAAGTTGCCGCAACAGCTAGTAGTTCATAAAACACAAACTAGGCGCAATGACCTATAAATATGTATCAAATGTTGACTGATGGCCTTAAACACAATGAGCTTCAATATTTAGAGTGCATGATTTGCTCATATTGATTGAATATACTTATCGGTGCGGTGTTTGTCTAACCGTTTATTGTAATTCTGCGTCCGTAGTTGTTTAAACTAATAGTTACGAGACAGTACGCCTGTGCACTTGCTGCGACTTAGAAGTTTACTTTTGATTCTAATTAGTAGCGGTTTTAGATAACAAATTACTGTTTGCTTTGTTAAGTGACTGAGGTGTTTTCTGTGAATTCCCGGATTTTTTTGTAGGAAGGACAAACTTGCCAATAATATTATAGTGTTATTATTACTGTCTATAATACAAAAAATATTCCTCGAGTGCTCAGAAGTCTAAAATTATACGATTTTCCGCTCTTAAATTATTATAATTTAAATCGGTTTGTGAATAAGTAATTGTAATGTTTAAACGATAGAGTTTTACATCATATTTATTTACGGAGAAGACAAAGGAAGTGATATGAATTTAATATTTTCTTTAGTACTAATAATGTGTTTATAGTCTACGCCCTTCATAATTTGTGATTATTATAATGCACGTTAGCTCATTATTGTCTTAACACTGCCACCATACTAACCTTAGCCATAATTGCATACACCCGTGACAAACCCCAAATATGACTAGTTCCTCCGTCACACTCATCTAGCGAATGATACGTTGTTCCTGATAACGGCATTGTAATGTTATTTTGTTGCATCCGTATTCTGTAATAATGATGCAAAATATAAATATTTTTTTATCTCAGTAATAGGGGTAGGTATTGTTGGTTTGAAGAAATCTTTATTTTTATTTTGAATCTATAGTTTTATGATTAATTTTACGTATGTATAATCATTCAATATAAACAGTTAAAAGATGAAACAATAGGTGTTTTTTTTTCTTATCAGCAATCTCTTTATAGGTCATTCATTGCCCTCAGTCCCGTCTATCATTTCTATTTTATATAGACAAAATTATTATATATTGAGAATCGATTTCTTGGAATATTATTAACAAAGTAGCAGTTCAGTTTATTATTCATTTCTCAATTAGTTGAATTATGTATAAACAAATGTAATTCCTAAAGTTCTCGGCCGAAGTATAGTTTTCGGATTCACGCAATAAAGTGATTAACGTTTTATAGTTCCAATACATTGATTATTTTCCCGGAATAGGCCTTCGCGCGGTGCCGTGGCTTATCGTGTCGATTTCAGTGTTTGTTTTCCACACTGGGAGTTTGCTAGGCAAGTGACACTTGGTTTAAAAAAATATATATTTTGAAGTGTCTTTTTCGGACCTACATTTGCTTCAGCTACATATTGCCTCAGAACTGTGATAGTGTTAAATGTGTTTAGATCGGCTAATGTGTTCTTGAAATACACTTGTAAGGTAATTTTGGTATCCATAATTTTGTTGTGTTGCTGTGCAATAAAAAATTTAGTTGCATAAAATATTTATATAAGCCTGAATGTTCAAGGTTTTGTGAATTAGGACAGATAAGCCGAAACGTCAAAGCTTTTCAATGAATACGCCCACTCGCACCCTTGGCATTACTGTCACGGCAACGACGTCCTTCAAAACAAACTTTTTTTTGTAAATCGCATTCCAGACAGCTATCTTAATTGGTGCTGTCAGTTTTAGAACAAAGTTGTCCTTTTGTTTACAACGTAACTGTGATAATAAACTAAGTTGATACTGTCAGTTGTAATCACTATGTAGACAGAGTACATAATATTAAAATGTTTGGAGATTGAAATAGATAATTTGCTTACAGACAGTCTAAAATTTTGCAGCCAGTGCATCTCCTTTACTCGTTCTGTTCTCCATTTTATTTGGGGTTGGCGTAACCAGTTTTTTCTTCCATGTTTTTCTGCCACTCGTTATTTCACAATATTCCGCCTTCAGCTACCTTCAGACCCATCTACTACCATGGCCATAGTCCACGACCTTCTTTATCATCCGAAAAGTCCCTTATACCTTTATGCCGAAAAAGTTAATAATATGTCTAACCAACCCAACCCATGATGGTGGCAGCACAGATCCGATTGCAATAGAAATCCTCGTGGGAGGTCTATCATCATTTGTCTGTCCTATTCATAATTTTATTTCGGGTCGGCGCAGCATGTCCTCTTCTTCTTCATTGCCATAATTGTGCAGGTCTACGTCCAGGAATAACCTGCTTTACTAATGTATGATGATGAAAGATTGAACTATTTTTTTATCCACAGGTTGCTTCGCCAAAGCGTTTGAGCGTGTTCCGCGGTCGATGGCGTCGTCTATAGTGGGCGAGTTGAGCGCAGCGCCCTCTATGACCGGGTCCCTCACGGAAGCCCTGGGCCCCGCCGCGCCGCCCATGCAACTATTACACGTGCTCGAGTGCACCGTGGACATTAAGGAGACAGATGCAAAGGTACTGAACAAGAAAAAGTGTCCCCTTTTCAATACTTTGCCTTACTAAGGTTTTAGGTACGCTGCCTACCAGGTGCGCGTGCTTGCAGTTACACGGAGCTACTACCATCGTTTCACAGCCACACGCGCGTGCTTATACGTCAAAATGTATGAATCTCGCCGGTGCTGTTGGCCAGCGTACCTATGAAACGTCCTTTAGTTAAATATTTGCTGTTGCGACAGTGATGTCAAAAAGACAAAGTATTAAAATTTACATCTTTTTGTGACTTTGTGATTGCTTGTCACTAATTGTGACAGTACTACTTTACTGACCCTGCTCCTCTAGTAACACTGTGTCGAACGTAAGCCAGGCTGTATATTTTTTATACCAATATTCTTTTTCTTTCAGGGTACATTCAGTCATGTGCCTAAAGAAAGGCTCGGGTTTAAGTTACGCGGCGGGATTGACAAGCAAGTCACTATCAACGTGAGGCAAGTCAGCAATAATGTACAGCCAGAGACAGACGATCCACAGGTGAGTCAAAATTATTTTATTTCACTAGTTACTTTCGATACAATAAATTGTTGTTTTATTTTGGTGTATCAAAATATCAATAATGGTATTTGTAATCATTATTTCTGTTACCTTAATTGTTATATGTAATTAAGTTAAATACCTAAGTAAACAATAGAATTAACTTGCCTGCCTTAACTGATTTTATTATCCAAATGTAAGATTTTCCATTTTTTATAATTTGGATTAATATTGTACTTGGATTACTAAACATATTCTGTGTACATTTTTGATATTAGTTTGATGTCAGCTAAAATATTACACAAGATGTATGAGTCATTTTGAGATGGCAACTACCGTTCATGCCTTAAGTTGGGGCCTAAATTAAAATTATTGAAGCGTCGTCTTGAATTGCTTAAACTGTAACAGGTAATTTTGTGGTTTATTATATACCAGTTATTTAATATTAGCTTTTGATTGCAGGCTTACAATGGTGGTCTGTACATCGAACGGTGCTTCGGCATTCTCCTGGCACCCGGCCGGAGCGTCAAACATTCAGACATGAGGCTTCTAGAGATGGTTTGTATTATTTTATCTTTTAGGCATTGATTGCTTACAATTACTTAGGAATTTTGAACTATACATGAACAATAATTTTAGGAATTGACAAATAGTCACATATAATTTTTTTGGAAACTCAATCTTTTTAATGTTTTCAAGTTTTAAAAACTCTTTTTTTGTTTTTTTTTCGTTATCGAATTAGTTCTTAATACCAATTATTATTGTGTTACATAGTAAAATCGTTAGTATGGCCTGTTATTTTTACTATATTTTTATACAATTATTTTTGATTGCTATTTAAAATTACATAATACAAGATCACTGTAACCTAAATATTCAGAAAATATACAATACATATATAAACATCCAAGACCGGTGAACACAAACATTTGCCCTCACCGGGGATCGAATTCAGAACCTCTTGAGACGGCGACGCCTCGAGACCGGCGTATACACCCCTCGGAGGTCGTCAACAAAATGGCGCTAGTTGAATAGGCGCTAGGTGTGAATGTCTGAAGATATTTATATAAATGGATGGATGGAATAGATATTTAAATTCAAATCATGGTTTATCTTTCAGGTGAGCGGTTCAGCAGGCGGTTCAAGTTGTTCAGTGTGTGCGCTATGGAACGCAGGCGAGTCTGCTTTAGCTGCATTCAATGTGGCGAGCGGAGACGGGGCGCCGACTTACATGTCTCTTGCCTTGGATCTAGTCATTAGGGGCATTCCTGACCCTCTCAGGCGAGTATTGATTCGAGTTGGGCTTTTCCATACTAATATTATAAATACGAAAGTAACTCTGTCTCGCTTTAACGTCGAAACTACTGAACCAATTGAACCGAAATTTGGTCTAGAGTCTGGAGCCTGAGAAAGGACATAGGTTACCTTTTATCCCGATATTCCCATGGGTACGGGTGCCATGCGGGTGAATGTTAAAAGATTTAAATAATGCCTTCCAAAAAAATCAAGGACAAATTTACGCCACTATGAACTTTGCTTCTAATAATATAGTAGGACTAAATTTTCAATTCCACCAATTGAGGCTACTGTTCCAATTTGAAAAATCTGTCAGTGTTGAATATAATATTTATTGAGGAAGGCTATTGGCTATCACACTATCTCATGGTAGCTATTCTACGCGGATGAAGTCGCGGGTTAAAGCTAGTTTAGAATATAGCAATAATTTGTTTGGAAAATGTATTTTTGATGTTGTGGTATGGTATTGTGAGTTTGACGGAATCTTATTAGATATGATTGGGACAGGCCAGTGGGATATAGTCCAAAAAGAGGCATATACACAGATGACAATGGTTCTCTTTTTTAAAAACCATAATGGAAATCCTTACTTTTTTTATGTGAAAAGGGGGTAAACGGGCAGACGGCTCATCTGATGGTAAGTGATCACCGCCGCCCATAGACATCTACAGCACCGGAAGAGTTGCAGAGGCATTGCCGACCCATAAGAAGGGAATACGCTCTCCTTATAGGAAGAATATATTATTATATATTATAATTTATTTACGTATTAAATTGACTTTAGCAATATCCTGTTATTTCTATGAATTGTTTACAATTTAGTATAATGTAAAATCTCGATATACGAGTATTAGGTTACGGATTTACGGTCTATGAGCGCTCGTTTGCTCATTCAAGGTGTCCACGGAAGACCAGCGTCGTGGTGTTCTGCGCCCGACACATGCTGAGTGTGACTCCTATTCAGTACCTTAACCTGTATTGTTTAATATGTCATTATGTATTGTCTTGGTCTATGTTTGATTATTTTCTATGTAATTTCTTACTATGTGTGTACTGAATAAAAATTTTATTCTATTCTATTCTATTCTAATATGGTCAAGTTGGCGTTTCACGGCTGATATGATGATGATGAACTTTATTGAAACAAAAATTGAATTAAAATGGTGTTTCTTTTTTTAGGTTAGTGGTGGAGACTCCAGTGAAGGTGTTCCCGCCGACCGAAAGGTTTTGGTATTACTCAAAGAAACCACTTGTACAGGAATTCTATATAAATTTAAAAGATGTAAGTACCGATGCTTTTCCTAATTTTATTTTAGTTTTCATTCTATGATGTGTGCTTGATCTCCTGAGTTATTTAGTACAAATTTCTTTCCGCGGAATATCCCACGTGGTACCAGTTCCCGTAAGAATATCGGGGTCAAATATAGCCCATGTCATCCCGGGCGGTATAGATTCCATGTAGCTTCCCAACGATATAGAATTTTTAAATGGGTTTAAAAAGTAGTAAAAGTGTTTTTGGAGCCTATTTTAAATAGACTAGCCGTGTAAAATCGATAGCTAAACTATAAAATAAGGTTATAGTACCAATAAATAAATAAGCAAATTAATGTTATATTTCAGTCAGTGGACGCGCTCGGCCAACTGCAGTACGAGGTGGCGAGCGTGGAGACGTCGGGCGAGCTGGACCGGTCGCGGCTGAACCTGCCGCTGTCGCTGTCCAGCCTGCTGCCGTCGCCGCTGTCCAGCGCGCCCGCGCCGCCCTCGCCCTCCGAGCCCGACTCTGGTCAGTACGAGGCGGAGCAGACGTCGGGCGAGCTGGACCGGTCGCGACTGAACCTGCCGCTGTCGCTATCCAGCCTGCTGCCGTCGCCGCTGTCCAGCGCGCCCGCGCCGCCCTCGCCCTCCGAGCCCGACTCTGGTCAGTACGAGGCGGAGCAGACGTCGGGCGAGCTGGACCGGTCGCGGCTGAACCTGCCGCTGTCTATATTATAATCTAGAACAATGGCTTTTTAAAAACTCTAAACTAATTCCAAACTGTGCATTTCTGCAACTTCTGCGGTTTTTGTGGCCCTTCGAGTAGGATTTGAAATTATAGTCTAAAACAATTTAAACTGGTAATTTTTGATCTTGCTTAATTTAGATTGATTTACCAGTTGAGCTGATTTTTAAATATGAAAACATAAGTTAATTATATGTTTTGTCTATAGATGGAGATGAGCCTCTACTCAGTGGTACTGGAGAAGTGTCCAAAGACTGCGGTGAAGATGTTCTGGTGAATTGGGCGCAGGTTCTTAGAAGGTATTTTTTTCATAGTTTCCATTATGTTTTGCTGCTGAACTGCACTTGTGTTTCAGACATAAATTTCGCCTATTTTATAATAATATTATCATTTCTGTTACATTGATGCATGCATTATCTAAACAAATAAATTGTAGGAACGGTAAAAAACATACATTGAATAAGGTTTTACAACAATCGTGTAAAGGCCCAATGTATACGCATGGCATGCCAACTAATATTGCACTAAAATGTAAGACGTGTACTGTAACTTATTTCCAATCATCTTCAGGGTTCCGTTGCTACGTAGGAAATGGCGGAAAAAAGGAAATGATTTCGGCGACCGAGAATCCCAGCGTCGTCGCCATACTGAAGGCGATATATCGCCTAGTAAGAAATAGGTGTAGTCTATGTACTGAATAGTAGGATGGAAACAAAAAAAATAAAGATAAGCCGGTGCTACATTATTCGGTTGTTTATTTTTACCTCTCAATTATTATATGTTATAACCTATTTTCAATTTTACTCATTCGTTTTTGTGATAGCGTTCTCGCGTGGGCCCTGAGCTGCGTCCGAATTTGTTATACAATATCAATATTGTATTATTGAATACCTACTTTATTATAGTTATTGGACAGTAGAACCTCATCAAAACTCGTCATTAGAATATAGAAAATCAAATATATAATAGGTTGGGGAAAAAGTTTCTTCGCATTTTTTAAGAAAATTCAAAAAATTTTTTAATATAGTTTATTTACATTTAACTAAAGTATGTAGGTACCATTTTGTTCGATAACTTTTTGCCATCTTGTAGGTAGGGACATGATCCCATTGCTATAGATATTTTGGGACTTCTGGTCAAAATACCGCGACAAGTGGTTTTGGCAGTCCTCTCGTGATGTTAACCTGACACTGCCTAAAGAATTCTAAAGAGACCGAAACAGGTGGAAATCTGAAGGTGCAAGGTCAGGACTATACGGCGGATGCATTAACACCTCCCAGCCAAACTCTCTTAATTTTTGCTGAGTGGCTAAAGATGTGTGAGGTCTAGCGTTATCATGATGAAAAACCACACCCCTTCTGTTGCTTAATTCCGGCCGCTTTCTCTCAACTTCTTGCTTTAATCTCATCAGTTGTTCGCAGTAGAGTTCAGAATCGATGGTCCTGCCTGGTGGTAACAGCTCATAATGAATAATGCCCTTCCAATCCCACCACACACACAGCATCACCTTGTTGCGAGTTAACCCGGGTTTCGCCACAGTCTGTGAAGCCTGACCGGCCTTTGACCACGACCTTTTTCGCACGTTCTTGTCATACGTGATCCACTTTTCATCACCAGTTATCAGCTTCTTCAAAAATGGTTCGGTTTCATTACGTCGTAATAAAGAATCACAAATGAGTACACGGTTCATTAGGTTTCTTTCAGTGAGCTCGTGAGGTACCCAAATGTCGAGCTTTTTTGTGTACCCAGTTTTTTTCAAATGCGCCAAAACTGTTTTGTGGTCAATTCCCAGTTCTTCAGCTACGTCGTAACTACTGACATGCCGATCTTGCTCCACTTTTTCAAAAATGGCATCCATTTTATCTGTAATAGGGCGACCAGAGCGACGTGATCTTTGACATCAAAATTTCCGGATTGAAAACGCTTAAACCAAATTTGTGCTACTCTCACAGACACTGCACTAGGTCCATAAACATCGCAAATTTTTTTCGCGGCTTGCGTTGCATTTTTACCTTTTTTGTAGTAAAATTTTAAAATGTATCGAATTTCTTCATCAGATTCACTCATCTTGGCGGTACGAAAAACAAATGAAAATCACACATTTTCTTAATTTGAATTTGGAATTATGTTCTTTAAAATTTAAACTTTCAATGATACCAAAACCAGCCAGATACAAATAGTATAGCCAAAGAGATTTTATTACAAGTTTATACATACTATAATGCGAAAAGATTTTTTCCCCAACGTAATAAATATGCTGGCCTGCTCCAAATTATAATTGGAGGCAGTGCAACTTTCTCCTATCGCCTTCTTTT
The DNA here is from genome assembly GCA_910589355.1 of Parapoynx stratiotata. Lineage (NCBI taxonomy): Eukaryota > Metazoa > Arthropoda > Insecta > Lepidoptera > Crambidae > Parapoynx > Parapoynx stratiotata. Next base: position 15,313,951 of record OU342459.1, read on the forward strand.
GTCTTACCATTTCACTACTTCTACTCACTCCCCTACTTTATATTAGGGCCTTACCTATGAAATTGGTGTTTTGTATGGAGATTTTGCTGATGTCTGCGTTTTACATACTAACATTTTATCAGTTTTCTTCACAACGACAAATCCTGATTAATATTTGGCATGTATCATTAGACAAGCTTTAGCAATATGTGTGTGAACACGCTTGATAAAAATTATTAATCGTTTTTATGTTAATGCAAATCAAATGATGTGTTCGGGAGGCAGTTGAAAATAATTGTCTTTGTGTCTAATTTTTACACAATTAAACTTACAAAAAATTATAAAATTAAATAATACGAGCTCAAATATATGGTCTATTTTTAGAAGAGGCAATTATTTTATAAGAATGTTCTGAAACTTAATAGTTACAGACAAATTGCTAAGACAATAAAAACAGCAATTTCATAGGAAGGACCCAATATAATCATTGACACAATCCACCCACCTTTTCTTCGTCCTCTTCCGTTCTTTTCTGTACATACCTATATTTTCATGTTCATTACTATCTCAGTCACTTGCTCATTTTTGTTCACTGAATTTTTCTATTTCACTTCTAACTCTCCGGAGAGTAGATTGAAGTCATAAACATGCATTGAAAACTTATTCATCCAATGTTATTGAAGGTTACAAAACATGATTATCGCCTACGTTAATTTAACCAATTAACGTAGGCGATAATCATGTTTTCAACAATCATAATCAAAATAGATATTTCTTACACAGAAAATAAGGAAAGAAATTCCACCCAAAAGAATACAATTGCTTAATCGTTTGATCATTAAATTACGCTGACAATATTGCAAAAGATAATTATAATAATTTAAACACATCAAGACTGCATAAAATTACGATTATTTACCCAATTACAAACCGTACTAAACGTGTACAGTCAGCTGCAATGAAATGAATACACTTGTTTTCTTATTGGAATGCAGTAAGGTTAGTATTTGAATGAGAATGCATGCATATTTGTGTTACTACTTTACACTAGCACTATGATAAAGACATGTTTATTTACTATTTAAAAAATATGTCAAACGGAGCGCGTCTCGTGGCTGAGATAATGGCTCTTTCATGTTTAATCTCGGCTGTAATCGGTGTCATTGCTTACTCGTCAAGGCCGGATTTGTGTGACAAATGTTTTGAGCGTAAATGGCAGGAGAAATATCTTCCCTCTCGAAGTCATGACCGGGCCATATGGGTGTTTGAAATAAACTATCCATTCGTTTGTCTGTCTTTTCGAACTAACAAAAGAAATGGGACTCGTTTTTGTTTTTTTTGACACTGTTTCCCTTGGGGTAGTCGCTATTGTGTTAGCTTCTAATTACCGTTATACAGTTGGTGGGTACAACATGCTCCTGTAACAATAGCGGGGTTTGGAAAAGGTGTTTTTTTTACACAACAATAACGGTTCTTATATTGTTTACATTTCATTGACAAGTTTGGTGGCCAAACAAATGCTTTTGTTTTGACATACATACATATAATCACGACTATTATGCCCTAAGGGCTAGACAGAGACTAGGCAAAAGCACCGCAAAAGCAGTCTATTGCCCTAGTCCGCGCTTTACCAAGCAGTGACTGCACATGAGCTCTGCGAGGCAGGTGGTGCAGTTGTAACACCATTAGTCGCGTTCACTACACTTAAAAAAAATCAAAAATAATTTACTTTCCGTCTATCAAAATAACAAAATGTACAGAGATTAGAACCAACCCAGTAGGCATTCTATGTCACGCTTAATGTCACGCTTAATGTCACGAAGCAGTGACTGCACTCAGCGTGACAGGTGGTGAGTCCGTCGCCGCTATAAGCTATTGGATGGTTGTGCAGTTTTAAGTCCATATGTCTCCTTTTACGACATCCAAATGAAGAGATGGGTTGATAGTGTTCTTTTGATGAGCCGCTACCACACGACTTTTGAGATTAAAAACCAAATAAATCGCCATGGTTTCATACACTTTGAAAGGTATATTTAACTGTTACCCTCGTTGATATTGTAACTTTTTTATCGACCAATCCGTAGTAGGCCAACGGCAGCGTATAAAAATTAAAAAACAAATTTGACTTATAAGAAAGTCAATTTTTTTATTAATAACAGTCAAATAGTCAGTTAAAAACCATATTAGTGCTCGTGACTTGTAATATAGCCCAGATGCGTTTCATTGTTCCTAAAATGCATGTGACCTGCAGTGAAACATATATGAGATCTTTATATAAATTGAGTTATATAAAGATCTCATATATGTTTCACTAAAATATTTATTGAGTTGTGATGGTAATCTATAAATACCTGCTATGTAATTCAATCTTTACCCAGTCACTGTTCCTTATTATTTTAGGATATATTGCTTATTATTTTAAAAGAATACTACCAACCCATCTCTTCCCCTGGGTGTCGTAAAAGGCGACTAATGGACTTAGAACTGCACAACCATCCAATAGCGGCGACGGGCTCACCACCTGTCTCGCTGAATGCAGTCACTCTTCGATTCACTCTTTTGCCTAGTGTCTGACTAACCCTTAGGGGATAATAGTCGTGACTATATCTATGTATGTATGTATAAGGTGACTTCATAAATAATACAAATTGTCACTTTATTTAATTTTATGAAATAAAAATAAATGTATTATATTAATAAAAATGTTTGTTTTACATTTTTGTTATTTTTTGCTGTTGCTATTTTTTTTTATTTTGTCCTTAATTGTATGTCCTTCTTTTAGGATAAATAAATAATAATAAATAAATATCTTCTGACATACACATCTATCAATAGCCCCATTTTAAGTAACTAATGCTGTTTGTGTTACGGATACTAGATGACGGATAAATACATAAATGTAATGGAAATTATTATAACATATTTTTATAATGCTTGTATCTGACAAATTACAATCTTAACATACATAAAATCGCGCCTTTTTCTAGGCGGGGCTGGTAGATATTAATACAGATGTACGATGTAAAAGGGGGTGAAATTTAAATCCGTTTGTAGATTTTAAATCCACAATTTACGATATGGCAATGATATAACACCTTTTATTTTCGGGGACGTGATGATATGTTTGTTGTATATAAACATTTATTGTAATATGTTGTATATGGCAAAAAATTGTAAAAAACAGACTGTGTTTACAGTCTGCTAAAAATTTTTACCTTACAAACTCAGGTCTTCACAGTCCAATTCAAAAAATGGTTCAAACTTACAATCAAATATTCATAGATATCGACATATTTCCACTAACTACATACAGTTATTAATAAGTATTATATAGCAACAGCTTCTTTATGTAAATTAAATTTTTATCAAAAAAAATATCTTTCCCAAACTAATTTATTTGAAATAAATATTTCTTAAATAGTAGACACCGTGCTTTTACTGTGGTAACTATATCTGTTTATATACCTTTGTATCGAGGCGCCATAGCTATATTAGCGCCTCGTTGCTCCCTACTAATAATAATTGTAATATATTTATAAGTCAACCGGTCTATGCGCTGACTCTCGTAAGAATGAACTTCGAGAACAAAACAAATAAAAAGAGACAGACAGCAAATTTAAAAACGGAAACCAAGAGAAAAATGGCCGGAGAAGAGCGCAATGACAGCAACGAGGCGCTAATATAGCTATGGCGCCTCGTTACACCTTGTGATAAGGACCTTTGGCTACATTATTGTTAACACTAAATAAGTAACTTTATTATTAAGATTTTATAATGTAACTATTTGCTTAATAAATAAATGTTATTCCACAGTTGGACTGGGCCGCGACCGCGTGCGTTGAACCATTTGGTCCGCGTGGGAGTGCCGGAGGCGTTGCGAGGCGAAGTGTGGCTGCGGCTCGCCGGCGTCGATCAGAACGATAAGCTCATGGAGACTTACCGCACTCTTATTAGCAAGGTAGCTCCACATCTATACTAATGTTATAAAACTAAAGAGTTTGTTGGCTTGTTTGGTTTATCTCAGGAACAACTGGTCCGATTTGAAAAAATATTTTATATTTATATAGCCCATTCATTGAGGAAGGCTATGTGCTATATAACATCAAGGTACTACTATTCCACGTGGACGAAGTCGCAGGTAAAAGCTAGTCTTTAGCTAACTTTTCGATGGTAAAGAGAATAGTGCGTTCGGTAGGTCGATTGTGTGGACAATATATTGCTCAAAGTGTACGCAACACATTCCTCGTAGAACGCTGATTTGAACAATTTGTAGACGCTGTGCTTGGCTTATTGTTTCCATGATGAAATGTCAAACTATACTGAATGAAAATATTAGGTTAGGTTAGGACTGACGCTTAATCTGTCAAAAAATTCATAGACAAAAAAGTACCTCTAAATAAATATATATTCTGACCAGCTGTTAAGTTGAAGACGTCCACTGCAGGGAAAGTGGCAATAATTTTGGTGTATTGGTTAAGCAGTGAGCGAGTCGAGATAAAGTTCTTAATGGCGACCGACAATAGGTTCCACTAACTGGTCCTCAGCCTATTAACGTCTCACCGCTGGGCACAGGCCTTCCTACATGGAGAAACACATCAGGAGTATGGGCCGTAACACCACTACGCTGGCCTAATGCGGTTTAGTTTCACTAACTTCGAGCGCATAACTCGTGTACTATTTACCATCATATTTGTTGAGCTTTTTTTACAAAAAGATATCTACCTAGATCCCACAACAAAACCACAGTGCTTATTTATGTTAGGTGTGCTTAATTGGGGTGAAAGAAAGAAATAATTCTCCATCTATTCCTTGACGGGGCACCCATCGCTTGTAACACTAAGTTTGAATATAACTTAAGTACAGTTCAACAATGAATATCGCTTGCCTTACTTAATTGCGGACTTAACATATCTGGCGAAATGTGGGCGTTAACACCTCTGCTTACCCCTTAGGGAAAAATGATATGTATTAGAGATGCGCCGAATAGTGGTTTCGCGGAATAACCGAATATAATTCGGTTTAACCTTTACCGAACCGGATATTCGGCCGAATTATTCGGTTTACAATTACATTGCTTAGCCACGGAAACAACTTAGACAACATATACGTTTCGTGTCACTACAGGCGATGTTAAAATAAAAGTTGACTATACTTAACTACCAATAGCCTTTAAAATCATTATGTTGACATGAGTAACGTAAATACTACAGACGAAGTTGTCTCTTTTATGTCGGTTTTATTTTCTCAAGAAGCTAAGGAAATAAAACCGAATATATTCGGCACAAAAAGCGAATAATTCGGCCGAATACAAATAGTAGAAATGATGCCGAATACCGGATTAAAATACCGGATTTAAAACGAATATTCGGCGCATCTCTAGTATGTATGTGTTGATTGGTGTGTCAGGAGTGCCCGTTCGAAGCGGTGATCCAGCGCGACATCGCGCGCACGTTCCCGGCGCACGTGTTCTTCCGCGAGGCGGGCGGGCTGGGCCAGGACTCGCTGCTGCGCATGGCGTGCGCGTACGCCGTCTACGACCACGAGGTCGGCTACTGCCAGGGCCTCAGCTTCCTGGCTGCCACTCTTCTACTACATGTACGTTGCTTTTATATTATACATTATGGTAAACATATGGAATTATATAATTACATAATAACATATAAAATATTTTTTGAATTTTAAACTATCTACCCATGTGCTATATTATTAAACATATACCTAAACCTTACTCTTGGTTCCGTTGTGTAGTTATAAACATATAAGCATACATGGGAAGCTATTTATTTTATACTATGGAGTGATCATCATCATGACGACCTCCGTGGTCGAGTGGTCTGTATGCCGGTCTCAAGGTGTCGCCATCTCGAGAGGTTCTGGGCTCGATCCCCAGTGGGGGCAAATGTTTGGGTGATGAATTTTCAGGCATTTGTTCTCCAGTCTTGGATGTTCATATATATTTCTATATATTCAGGTTATTTATATGTATTTATCTATTAAATATACTTATCCTTCATCTAGTGTCCGTAACCCAAGCAGCATTAGTTGCTTAAAATGGGGCTAGTTGATAGGTGTGAATGTCTCCTCAGCAGTAATCCCAACTTTACACATACACATATTAATATAATCACGACTATTATCCCCTAAGGGATAGTCAGAGACTAGGCAAAAGCACTGCAAAAGCAGTCCATTGTCATAGTCCGCGCTTCACCAAGTAGTGACTGCACATGTGCTCTGCGAGGCAGGTGGTGCAGTTGTAACACCATTAGTCGCGTTCACTACACTTAAAAAAATCAAAAATTATTTACTTTCAGTCTATCAATGTAACAAAATGTACAGAGATTAGAACCAACCCAGTAGGGATTCTAGATTCCTGTGTCGGGCGGTACCGCTCTTCCAGAACACAAACGACCGACGATTAGACGACCTCCGTGGTCGAGTGGTCTGTACGCCGGTCTAGGCGAAATATGTCGACATGTGTCGAAAAGAGTCGAAATTTGTTTAAATGTGTCGGATATGAGTCGAAGTGTGTCGAATGTGACGAAATATGTCGAAATGAGCAAATTGATCACGATCTTTTTTGCATCTAATTAAAAAAAAATGCAATTCAACATTTATAAATCACTTGTGAATAACAGTAATAAAAAAGTCACATTGTGAATACCAGGTATCATTATGTGCCTGATTGCGATGAAATAAGAGCCAGTTTATGAGCAAGTGTGTTGAAAAGTAAATTTTTCCAAAACAGGGCCACGTTAGTCTACATCATTTTCCTTGGAGTTAATTTCGAAACACTTAAAAATATCAATATTCTATTGTTCTAGATGCCAGAAGAGCAAGCGTTCTGTCTCCTTGTTCGTCTGATGTATGGATATGGACTGAGAGAGCTATACAAAGATGGCTTCGAGGCTCTCTACATGCGACTGCATCAACTGGACAGGTTGATGGAGGTAAACGGAATAGCCTTACCTTAAGCCTACAGTTAATAAAGGAAAAGCCTTATAACCTTAACCCTACAGTTAATTAATAAAAATCTTAAATATATTACCTGACTTTGTCAATAGACGTTTTATATTATTGTGTGTTTTTATTAACAGGAACAATTAACAGATCTCAGAGCGCATTTCCAAGAGTTGGGAGTAGAACCTCATATGTTTGCATCGCAATGGTTCCTCACAGTGTTCACAGCGAGATTCCCACTGCCTTTGGTGAGTTCGTGTTTGTTACGTAGTCAACAGTTCAATTCAATTTATTTATTTGCAAAATGGTTACAATATTGATCTTAAATAACACTTCCCAACATAATCTATCTAAAAAAATAAAAAAATCTATACAATGCCAATATTAAGATTTTAGAATGTCAAAATAAAAGATAAATAATTTTAATGTCCAAAGAGTCAGTATTAAAATTTGTCACAAGAATAATTTCAAAATTGTACGTACGCTGTACGCTATAAGGTTCAAAGTCTACTTCAGAATTTGAGTAATCAGACTATTACTGTCAAAATTTTCAGTAGATTTTGAATTTTATCGCGTTAGACATAATATATAAAAAATGATTGAGAAGTTTTGTCAGTTTTTGGTAAATTTACTGCTGTGTGCATGTAAAATAAGAGCCATGCTTTTTTCCATTTTCCAAAGCATCTGTCTTTTGATGGGAATGATAATAATATACAGTTATATGCCACTACGGATGTACTCTGATATAGTGAATATCGGCTAACGCGCAAAGCGAACTCCTTCGCGTTTGTTACATACCGTACTTATGTTTAGTAATAAAACAAATATCACATTCTCTTTCACTAGAATGTACGATATCTTGATTTGACTTGAATTAACTTCTTATACGATTGAAAACTAACAAGAACTCATTAGCAATAGTCACAGCTACAAATAAAATAAATTAAAATGTAATAAAAGCTTATATTTACCGGTGATATGTTATCCTACAGGTATACCACATCCTAGACGTGTTCCTGCTGCAGGGCATCGACACGCTGTTCCAAGTTGCGCTGGCGCTGTTGTCGCGCTCGCGCAAGGATCTCTTGTCTAACGACTTTGAGGGCGTACTCAAGTATTTTAGGTTGGTTTTGTTATAAACTTTACTTTTATTATTACTTTTATTAGTTTCTTTAACTTATATTTTATTTAAAGGAAACAAAACCATGATTTTATTTATTTATAGGCATTATCAATATAAGAAACATTACAATATAAACTCCTTACATAACTTATAACTCTCTTTCTCTCTTATATTATCTATTTATATTATACATATATATTTTTATTTTATTTGCGCTAGTTCGATTCCCGGTTAGGGTAAGCGTGTGCGTTTTTTGAAAATAAAAGTGTGTTTCCTTTGTGGAAGTTAAGCTACTTTGATTATTTATGGTACTTCTCCTCCAGGACCTATCGGCATATCAAAAATTTCCACCATTTGTAAAGAAATATATCAATTCAAGAAGCTTCTCTAATTAGATCCAAGACACTAGATCCCTATAACATAGGGACGCATACATATTATAGACATGTCATAGTCGTATCGTTCATTGTTAGTATTTATTAGCGTCTATTTATGCCAATTATTTGTTAGAAATCATTATCTTACTAAGTTTTATGGTAATATGTTGGATCTAGTTAAGATCAGTCTTCTTTAATTTTAAACAGAGTAACATTACCAAAGAAATGTCGCGCGGAGGAATCGTCGCGACAAATAGTGAAGCTAGCATGCAGTATTAAAGTGAAGAGGCTGCCCAAGTACCAGCAGGAGTATGAGAAATTTGTTAAAGGTAATTTAATAGAAACATCCAGGAAATAGTTTCAGTATTGGCTGGAATATGGCTATAGTTCACCATATGTATATTTATGTAATGGAAATTAAGTAATAAAAATAAATAAAGCTTAATAAATTAGGATATTTCGAATAGCTTACCTATATGAATATCTAGGTACCTACATAACTTATCATCATGCCTGTTTCCCCGAAGGGGTAGGCAGAGGTGTTAAACCACCACATTTCGTCAGATATGTTAGGTCTCCATGTAACAGGTGGCGAGCATGTTGCCATGCATTGGCACAATGTGAGGCAAGCGATATTCACAATGAACTGTACATAAGTTTTATTCAAACTCAGTGGTACATGCGGTGGGATCGAACCCGCGTTTCCGGCGGCCTCTCGAACGAGTAGTGCCCCGACCGTCCCAACTCGGCTACCGCTGCCTCTAGGTATCAAAAATGTTGTTGTAAACGATCGTGCTTACAATAATTATAATGTTTCGTATTGCCTATTAAATAAAAATCCTGTTGTTTTTCTAACGTATAATAGACAACCACAGACTTGACATTAATAGACAAAATCGTAAACAAAGTACAGATATAAAAAATATAAAGGATCTATCAAAAAGGTGTGCCAGTGCGGCACAGTTGTAATACTAAAATACCATGTGTTTGCAAATGAGGATTTGTTTTTGGCTTACAGAATCAGCCGAGAAAGAAAAAATAAACGTTGAAATGGAGAGGCTTAAAATGATCAATACACAATTGCAACAGGATAAGGAATTATTCGAGACACAGTTGAACGAGGTAGGGTAAACTACTGCAATCAAATATGTAGCTTAAGTACGAAGTATTTAAGTGGAATTTGACTTGTATTAATTGATATATCGTTCAGGCTCGCCAGGCTACTGAAGAAGCGCAGAAAGACTCCGCGCACTACGCGGCGGTTGCGCACGACTACAGGGAGATATGCGCAAGACTTGACAAGCAATTACATCAGGTTCAGGTGAATATATAGATATAACTTTACTCTTATTTAAAAAAGACACCATAAGATAAACTAAGGCCCAATTGCACGCCATATATTTGCCCCAGGGTTAGGTGCTAACTCTCGACCGCGCAATTGGGCCTAAATTTGTTTAGCTGAAAGAACAAAGAAGCATTTACATGTGTGAATCATGTAATGGGAATCTAGGGACATCGAGGAGGTTTATAAGAAGGATTAAAATCGAAATCAATCAATTATAAATGCATGCGTATAAAAATAATGGTATGAATATAGATCACTAACTAACTTCTTCCAATTTACAGGATTATGTCAAAGACTGTGTTACATGTAGCGTCAAATTCACACAGAAAGATAATAAAGAAGGTAAATTGAACATTTTTTTCCATATGTTATACGAATGTCGCTCTAATTATAGTTGTTGCATTTTATGATGGCGAGTAGCTTGCCTCTTAAGTCCTTAAGATAGAGTCTAAAGTCGACTGATTCAGTCGCCTTTGTGAAATTCAAGTATAGATATACTTGAACGTTATCATGTTAAACTTTCAGAAGAGCAAAAAGAAGACGAAAAAGAAGGCTCTAGTGATACCGAAGCACGGTTGAGGCAACGAGTGAGAGATCTAGAGCTGGAGTTGGCGCAAGTTAAGCTGGCACATGTGCAGGCGCAGTGCAGTAATCAGGTAAGAAATGAAACCCAAAACTCTCAAGCAATTTAGACGTTTATGTCTGACGAAAGATTGAAAACCTGTCGAGGGATTTTGAATTTTGTATTGTCAGGAATTCTGACTGTACTTTTATTCTGTTGGTCGTTAACTTGAATTAAGAACAATTTTATTTATTGTTTTTAGGAACTAAGCCACCAGTTGAACTCTGCTCTCAATGAAATGCAAGCAGCTATGAACCAGAAACAGTCGGTGGCGCCTTGGCTGGTTCGTACGTTAGGTAATGAAACATTTCAATTCTTATGCTGTTTATAGTACTCTTACGTTATTATTGATTGATGGGATAGTATTTAAACGAACGACTGTAAATTCAGGTTTTAAGTGTCAAAAATATTTAATTTAGTTAATAATATTATTAAGTGAGCGACTGACTGCGAAAGACAAATCAGCAAAACAGAAACTACCAAACATTAATGTGAGTTACTTAAAATACAAAATGAGAAGCTTCATAATATTTCAGAGTGTCAACGTTACGTCCTGCTTTTTTTTTCAATATTTGGCAAATTTTTTTTTTTAATAAGCGGCATTTTATCTTAATTGAAGTGTATTGAATACAAAAATTAATATGTCACTACTCAATTGAGACAAAGTGTCAAAAAAAATACTATGATTATAGATTTCCTAGTAATTGCATACAATTTAATTCTTTATCTGTAGTCGCTCACTTAGAAATGTAGTCGCATTACTAAGTGATAGAATTTTAATATTTGAAATGGATTCATCATAACCCACATTTGGTTAGCTCGTTCTGGATTTAATTATAAATTCGTTGTAAGTTGAGAATATTTTTCCCATGTCATCGTCAGTTGCAAAGTTTTTTATCCGATCGTTTTATTATTCCCCTTTTTGATGTATCAAACATTTGTCTTCAGAGGTTGACTCAAATAACTGCTAATTTCCTAGTCGATTTGTCATAGCCAATGATCGTCTTCTTTTAGGTTCTATAATGGAAGCAGCACAGAACCGGCCGTCATTCCAGACTTACCTACCTAATTCGAACTCAGAGCAGCCGATATTGCATAGGCAGGGCTCGTTCTCGCACCAAGGTAAAGTATCGCAGCCGAGCCTCGACAGGCGCGTGTCTGACCCCTATAGCCCTGATGTAGTACGCAGGAAGAAGGAAGTCAACGCAAAGAGACACTCCATGCTCGTCGACTCAAACGTCGCCAAAGAAGCAAAGGAAATCAACCGGCGAAGCCACCAAGACGTCACCACAATTAAAAACCTCTCAATGGGTTGACATCAATACTCTAAATCATTACTTTGGTTGTTAAAAATACATGATATTTATATTAATAATGATTTTCAAACTAATCGAATAAAAATCGATAAATAGGTGTTCGTTTGTAACGGAAACACAAGTTTCATTGAATGCTTCTATGTTGTTCTTTATAAACAATGTTTTGCAGTATTTTTCAACTGGCAACTCATGACCAAAAATAAAAGATTGAACTAGTCAATACTATATACCTGAAGAGAAATGTGTAATTGGATTTCAAATTAGTTTTGAGAAATACATCATCATTGAGAAAGGTTCAAAATATGCTTTTCTGTCCAGTATTTCATGTTTGCATCACTTTGTTTTGATACTGCGATCACAAATGAGTGACTGCGGTCACAGCGCGAGTGCCTTCGGGTTTATGTAGGTTAAGTACCAAGGATAGATATTTATGTAGTAATTCAGTATTTTATTTAAAATTAACGCGACTGACTGAGAATGAGTTCATGCCATTTTTATTATATTGATTTTGAAACATACACGCACGGTACATACTTATTCATTATTTAATCACATTATTTAAGGCTTATTATTGTTTGTAATAAATAACCCCTGTTATTCCTTCTTTAAATAGCATATTTGAAACAATCAACATTATTTTAAATTATATATTCATAAATGCTAATATTCAAAATTACAGAATGTTTTAGGAATTTGTGGAATAATTTTGACACTGATTAATAATGTCAATAATGTTTTAGGTTATTTAAATAGTTATTTAAATAGCAAAATACGTGAAAAAATTTATGTATAGGAAAAATGTGAAGAAAGTCTAATAACTCCTTTTTCTCTGTTCCTACTCTCTGTTAACTCTTTGGTTATTATTAATTCAACGTTTATATTAATTGGTTGCTGAAAAACTAAATAATAATTATTTATCAAAAGCTTCACCTATTTTTAAGATAAGAGAGACTTTATGTTATTTTATGATTGATATGATGGCAATTTAAAGAAATTATTTAATGAAAATTTATGATATAATTATTTGGGTGTCATTGATTAATTGTAATTTTTTTGCTGACCTAAACGGTCAGCAAAAAAATTACAATTAATCAGGTAAAATAAATCAGCAAAGCAAACAACTCAGCTAAATTATTGTTCAGCAAATTATTGTCAGCATATTTTTCTTGATTGGTCAGCACAATAACTAATTTGGCAGCAACTTATGGGCAGCAGATATTTCTAATTGGTCCACAAAATAACTAATTGGGCAGCAACTTAAAGGTTTTCTCTGCTGCCAAATTGTATATTTAATATAATTATTTTTTATGGCTCTTAAAATAATATTTATAATGTCTACTCAATATAGACAAAGTGATTATTGACACAAATTTTGTTTTTAAGGGTCATAAAAAAATAACCTTAACCTAATATCTATCAGAATACATTTCCTAGGAATTGATCCTTCATTGATCCTTTTCCTAGATTATATACATTTCCGGTAACATTTATATTGCTGCCTAAATAATCATTTTGCAGCTCAACTAATTATTTTGCTGCTTAACCAATAATTCCGCTGACCAAGTAATTATTTTGCTTTCCTAATAATTATTTTGCCGGCCAAAATAATTATATTGCTGACAAAATATTTGTTTGCTGCCCAAATTTTTCGGCTGTTTTTTTGTTGCTGGCCAAATAATTAAATGGCTGCCCAATTAATTACTTCCCTTATTATTTAGAGTAAATTAATAGTTATTTAAGTAGATATATTTGAGTACGGCAGATTTTTATATTAAAAAGATTGGTAATGGTACATTTAAATAACAAAATTAGTCTATAGTCTATGTGAAATTCATAAGACAGCACATATTGTGCGTTAACAAAAAATACTACCCAAGGATTGTTCAAGTAAATTTTATTAAAGGGTTTCAAGTAATTTATTAATATTGTTTAGTTGAGGTATTATGGACCTTAATGTCCAAATATTATGGTTTATTCTGGCTTCAATTGTAGTGTCACTACAGTATGTTATTAGCAATAAATGCCCATTTTTAAATAATTGATCGCTCAAGACTGTAATTTTGTTTTAACCATGATATGATTTTATGATATTGAAGAAGCTGATATTCGATAATTTATAAATATATATATTTATTATTCATCATAACATTATTATTTTCGGTTATAGATTTATAAGTTTTTGTATTAATGTTTAATTTTGTTTATTTTCTTCCATATGTGATAAATATGAAAATAAAGAAAAATATATAGTAGATTAGTTCGTTTATGTGCAATCACTTATAAATATTGTGTAAAATTGAAATCTGGAGAACTGTGGTTGTGACTAAAGATGGACGCAATCTCTCCGATTTCAACAATAATCCTTAGAATCATATGCACAAGAGCTTACATAACTTGTATTTTTACCTATATACACGCTACCTTTGTATAGTAGATGGTTGTACACAAAAATGTAGACGTCTTTGGCATGCTTTTTGTAAATATAATTAAATGAACATAAATGAACGGTTAACATAATAAACATTTTGTCTTTATACATTCCACACACATTAGATGTTGAATTTTTCATTTTTATTCAGGGTATTTGACAACACCAATTTATTTTTAGACATATACATAGTGTAAGTGTCTTGCGCAAGCCTCCTGCTGGAAATAATAATATCAAAGACCCTATGCTTCTCAGCAAAATATCCTCAGATTATTATCTCACTTGTCGGAAAATTTTAGACATTTATTTTATAATGTTCCAAACATTTCACTGTTTGGAACTATACTGTTAACCTTACTAGCATGGAAACCTAAATATTGTATGATATATATATGTGTGTATGAACTGTCAAAATTTATTTAATATTAAACGAATTTTGGGCTTTCTTGCTACACAGGGTTATTTTTAATTAATCAACTAACTAGCGGTACTAACATCATTGTCGTAGGACAAATGTTATCTAACATTTGTTCTACGACTTTTGATAATTTGACACATTTTACTTTCATACATAATTTTTACGGCCTCTCTGGTCTAGTGGTTCAGAGGTAATAGCCAGTTCCTCGGTTATTGAGGATTTACAGGTGAAGCTCGCCACCTTCGGCGTTATCGTCACTTGCCATCAGGTGAGAAGAAGGCCAAGAGCTTACCTGTCATATGTAAAAAAATATATCAATTATTGAATGTTCTTATCTCTGCGGGCATATCGCCATTTTTTTTTAACGGAACAGACTTACTAATGCCACGACAGTACATTATATGCTTATAAAATAATTTTTAATCAATGTATTGAGTTTTGGTAAAAGTTTTGGCACAAATGATGTTATTTCAGATGTTAGCCACCCAAACTTCAAAGTTGTTGGTTAATTAAAAATAAGTCTGTATAGACTGGATAGTTCCAGGATGGTAAAGTTATGTTTCTTAACTTAGTTACCTCTTAGGCTGTCCCTTAGCACTTTAATCTGTATGTAGTACTAATCTATTACTAATTTGATTATAATAGGTTGGAGTTCCAATCGCCATGTTACAATATTTTTCTCTTGTAAAATAATTTTGCACTGTGTAGGCTATTAGAGAAAGTTTTTAAATTCATATCGCCATTTAAAATGTATATAAAATCTTATTATAGCGTGCAAGACTCATCTTTGAATGGTCTTATGATTCAATAAATAATAATGAATTGTGTGATTTTTTTTAGACATGAAAGAAAATTATTTTCTAATATTATCAAAGTCCTTGTGGAATTCTCATAACTGTACCTGTAGCTCTTATGATTAAAATATGATTTCAATACAAGTTATAAAAATTCTTTTAGATATTAAGTCTCTATTCTAAATTGTGACATCGTCTCGCTTACTGTTTATAGTTTTGATGACAATAAACATAAATGATGCTATACTTTTACATATCGAGTAATAGTTATTGTATAATTCGTGCGCCCGATTTTCTATGTTATTTTGTACATGTTTTTTCATTTGCATTATTTAATTATTATGGTACTACTAACTTAATACGGGAAATTTTAATTATTTGAATGGTGTTGATGATTGGTTGTTTCTTATTTGTGGCGTATTAATGTCTAGAACATTTTGTGTAGCGTGCCCAAAAGGCTGTTTTTAGCATGTTTTATAATATAACTTCGTGTCAAGGGCAATACACAATGGTATTATTATTTTTTACAAAATTTTTAAGAGAATGCTATCACTATAATAAATATATCAACTAAAAGAACTAAATTATTAAAATTGTGTATAATGTCCGTTTTAATTGATCTCTAATTGCTTGTAATTCACGAAATTATTAGCCATACCTATATTATTTTTAAATAAAAACAAATATTAATTATATGCAAATTTCTTATGATTTAAGGTATTATATAGTATTTTATTGGATAAACACACTAAGACAATATTATCTGTCGAATAATATCTTAAGGAATAATAATTAATATTATTTTCTTTGGGAATGCCCGTATAGCAGCCCCAGGCCATACCATTACCATTATTAACAAGAATCCTACCGCTTTGCAATGTTGTATATGATTACTTTGTTAAATAATGATAATTTCCAAAAGCTTTATAAATAATGCGAGATTTAAGATAGCGAAGCAAGAGTAGAGTGAGTTATATTCGCTGAAGAGTGTTGTTTTAATCTGTCACTTATGGTAATAAATATTTTATAAATCAATTTTACTTTTATTTTGTTAAAATAGTCATCACCTATGATGCTCTGGGTCTCCTGGACCGAGTTCCGAACAAACGCCTCCAGCCTAAATGAGCTTGGCAAGGAACGCCTCTCAACACTTGTGAGCAGTCGGATCCTGAAATTCTTTGGGCATGTTAGCAGGCGTGGAAATGACTCCATAGAACGCATTGTCGTGCAAGGGAAAGTTGAAGGGTCTAGACCACGGGGAAGGTTCCCGATAAGATGGACGGACCAGGTGAAGGCCACGGTGGGCGCTCCTGTGCACGAGTGCGCCCGACTAACGGCTGACAGACAGAGGTGGCGGGACGTGGTGCGGCGAGTGCTGTCTGCTTCCCAACCTGCTGGAACGTGATAACCACGACCACTCTGTCAAGAGTGAAGCGACCAAGGAGAAGTCATCACCATTTTATTGAGCCTTTACCGTAATATCATCTAAAATATCAAAATATAGCAACAGTCATCATACTTCTATTGACATCAAATTTTAATGTTATTTAAGAAGTAACAATAATTAAGTAGCGACATCTTTCGCCAGGCAGTAATCCTAAAATAAAGCATGACTTTTAGTAACTAAAACGACGTACAGAGGGCGCTTATAATCAACATAGTAACGACATCTAGCGTCTGATAGCGACACTAATGTAGAGCAATTTAAAATACAGTTCAAAATATTAAATCGAGAATTAAATATTGAGCAAAATCATTGATTTTAAATATATTTTTTCCGTCCATGCCCGGTACAAGGTAACTGGTAACACGTTCTCTTCGCCCTCTCGGAGTTAAATTGGATAGAGAAAGTCACATCACAGCTCCATAATAATATTGTTATTTTTTAATTAGAAGCTGACCTGCGCCCCAATTCTACTACAAACTTACAATTGCGTAACCAATGCGTTTGAAGATAGAATCCTTAGCAGAATAAACATTGATGATTGACATAAATCAAAAACATTTTTAATTTATGTAAAATATCAAACCGAATGTAAAGCAAAAGCTTACATTTCAATCATCGATGTTTATTCTACTAAGCATTCTTTTTTCAAACGCATTGGTTACGTAATTGTAAGTTTGTAGTAGAATTGGGGCGCTGATTGTGTTGATTCTTATCTTAGCAATAACTTTTTGAAAATCTGATCCGGTTATTTTTTATATCCGGAAAACGAAATATTATTTCTAATTATTAAAACTCTAAAGGTAGTCGTTACTTTACGGGAATCATTAAAAAAAATTATATATAAATATGTAGTATTTAATAAAAATGTAATTTAAGTGTTACAATATTACTTAGTTAGAAATTATTTGGGAAAGAGGAAACCTGTTGGACGGTTGCTACTAAACTTGTACTATGTAAACTAAAAATACATTTGTTTCGTATTTTAAATGTTTTTAATTTAAAAATGAAAGTGAGGCATTTATCACTCAGTATAAAAAAAGGCAGGTGTGACCCCAAAGCAGCTGATCGTGTGAGAACGGAAGCAAAGCGTCCGGATCCTTATAAAAAATAACAAGGGACATTATTGAATGCTCTTACGCAACCATCTGGAGCAATATTGAAAACAAAGCAACCTTCGCAATGGTTGCACGCTAGATGGGTGACCAAACTTTGATCTTAAGTTCTTTCATTTGCGTTGGTCCCCGTTCTTGCAACTGTTCTTATTTATTGTTAATTTTCACATGTTCTAATATGAACAAAACAGACGGACATAAATAATGAATATAGGTAAAAAGACCTTTATACATCTTTATTCTTTGTGAATAAATGAATTTCTTTTCATTTCATTTTACAACCAAACCATTTTACAATATTGAATCTTTTCAATGGATATTTACTGAATGAACAATTCGTCTTTACAAGCATCTAAGCGCTGACTGGTTATTGGGTCACCTACTAATGCACAGTTCAGACAATCATCGTGAGATACGATTACTTACCTCCACCGTGACATACTCAGAATAATGAGTCTTTGGGTCTTTGGCCATGTGGTACCACCTCATTAAAAGAATACTACCAACCCATCTCTTCCCCTGGGTGTCGTAAGAGGCGACTAATGGACTTAGCACAACCATCCAATAGCATAAAGCGGCGACGGGCTCACCACCTGTCACGCTGAGTGCAGTCACTGCTTGGTGAAGCGCGGATTATGGCAATGGACTGCTTTTGCGGTGCTTTTGCCTAGTCTCTGACTAACACTTAGGGGATAATATTCGTGATTTTATGTATTTGTATGTATGTATGTCATTTTCCAATCCAGATTTGGCCAGTGTGGTATTACAGCTCATGGATGTATAAGATAAAAATGGAAAATCTCAACAATAGAATTGAAACCATATTTCACCTTGAAAGGATTTGTCAAATTTGTATTTAGATGAAGACCGACTATGAATTTGAAGTTTAAATTACTTATTAAGCAGTTTTTAGTTACTTTTTTTAAAAACAAACCACAAGGCTGATGCACTTGCACCGAGAAACTGTACCAAGGTCCTACGAGCATTTTAAGACCACGAGAACCGCTGCGTATGCTAGTGTGTCTTTCAACTAAGGGCGAATTCGACCAAATTGAGATTAGTAACACGGGAATAGTAATACCAAACTGAGCTGCAACGATTGGTCGGATCTGCCCTGTGTCAAACGAGACATTGACACATTCGTGCGCGAAAAACTGCGTACTCCGTTAAAATAATATTACTCGCGTGTAGCCAAACATGAAAAAACTAGGATAGCTAATCGGCTCCGCATTTAGGGCATATTCGACCAATCGTTTCAGCTCAGTTTGGTATTACTATTCCCGTGTTACTAATCTCAATTTGGTCGAATTCGCCCTTAGTTGTATTAAAAATGTTTCCTTTTGTTGTCCTAGCTACCATAGCATAGATTATCTCCTCGTCTGCGAGGTGGCTAAAGCCGAGGCACAATAGATTTCCTATTGTGTCCACACGTCACAGGTGATGAGAATATATATGTACTCGTATACTACTACAATAACGGGCGGGACTGATGTCTCTACATGAAGTTTATTTAGATAACAATGAGTAAACTGAAATTGTCAAATCAGTAAGTAATAAAAAGGAACACTGATGATAATGATTATACACCTTTGTTTATCCATACAAATGTTATAAATGCGGAAGTAACTGTGTCTGTCTGTCCTGCTTTCACGTCAAAACTACTGAACCAATTTAACCGAAATTTGGTACAAATATAGTCTAGAGCCTGAGTAAGGACAAAGGCTACTTTTAATCCCGATATTCTCATGGGAACGGGTGCCATACGGGTGAATATTAAAAATTGAAATAACGCCTCCCCGAAAAATGAAGGACAAATTTAGGCCACTATGAACTTTGCTTCTAATAATAGATTAGGAGTAAATTTTCAATTCACCCATTGAGGCTACCATTCCAATTTGAAAAAAAAAATCAGTGTAGAATAGCCTATTAATTGAGGAAGGTTATAGGCTACATACCATCACACTATCTCAAAGTAACTATTCTACGCGGACGAAGTCGCGGGCAAAAGTTAGTTGTTTTATAAGCGATCGGGCAAATAACTAACTCACTGCTCTGAAGTCACTAATTGGAGTCCAGTGAGTCATGGGATACCTGTTGCTTAAAATTTAATCTACTTGCAATTCCTACAGAGTAAAATTTAAAGTAACAAATATTACTCGGATAAACTCTTAGTATACGCAAATAAAATAAATATTATTATATATATAATATCTATGTTACATAAATGATTACATAATGTTGACTCTTATTGTGTTGGTTGAGCTTTCAATAAAACCATAAATCACTTTATACTAAACTGAATCGCTAAAGGCCATACTACTTGTTCTATTGTAAATAAAATTGTAATTTCACTGTCTTGTGGTAAAACTACAATTACCGCTTACTGTAGGATTTATTTCCAATGTTTCTTTGTATGGTTGGTTTCTAATACCCACAAATGGAAGTTTATTTATTGTTTGTACCTAGTATTCCGTCTTGTGTGAAAATTTGAAAGTACTTCATGTAAGTGAAATCGTTCATAAAACAGTCTCTCATAATGTATGGAAGTTAGAAGAAATTTTGTTTATGTACGTATTTATATAATTTCAATCTATATTAATACATAAATAAAACTACTCGTACCAATAAAACTGTTAATTATCTACACTCATTATTCAAAGAAATAAAACAAAAAATTTAATTAATTTTATTTATTGTTGGCTGTCTGGAAAACATTTGCCATTAAATGAATAAAACTGGGTTTGTTTCATTATTTTCTTATAATCTCAGAGTAAACAGAACTGGAGTAGCCTTTGTCTAACATTCCCCTCTGCCAAATGCACAAGCATCGGATGCTTGCACGTTTAATAAAACTAGTTGAGCCGCCATTTTGACAGCCATAACATTGTAAACGTTGCGGCGAACAGAGCTCCCGCAAAAATGCCTGCCTGTGCTGTTTTTTGTTGTAAAAATAAATAGAAAACATCGAGTATGCTAAAAGATGGTGTCACCTTTAATTTGTAATTATAATTTTTAAGATTTCATGATTATTTACTTTATTATTTCATGTTTTAGAATTTTACGATTTCAAATTTCGAGCGCTAGTCTCGTGGGGAGTGTGGCTGTGACGTTGTCAAAACGCACACCCCACGTGACTATTTTAAGCGTATGTGTGCGTGAAATTTAAATTTGTGTGTCGAATTATGCTTGTGTGCATTTGTAAAAACGTTGTGCCAGCATAACGGCTTTGAGTGTAGAGGTAACCTCACCCCCCGCAAGAAATGGCAGAATAAAATGTTTGAGAAATTGACTAATGGCTACTCCAGTTCTGTTTACTCTGAGCTTATAATTGAATCATGAGCTACAAAAATACATACACCAGAGAGAGACGAGAAGGGCGAGGCGGTCAGTGTTGCCACATTTTATATGTGCCACATTTTATATATACCATTACAATATTTTACAAAAACATTTTAATTTTAATAAACTAGAATTGAAGCAAAAAGTTTTATGTTTCGAGTATGCAGTGAGTTATGAGCTGGTAGTATGATCTAAATACCACGAGCATTATCTAACAGTGAGTGGGGTACGGCAGGGCATTAGGCACTTACAAATTAATTATAATAGTACAATGAACTACAGTTTAGCAGCGAACATAGCTGGAGCTATTTTCTTTATCTATTCAATAGGTAAGTAGATAATTGGTACAGTCACGTGCAAAAACATGTTACAGTTTTGACAGGTCTCTTAATAGAAGGAAATAAAGACTATACAAGAGTACATTAACAAGAGTTTGTATTTATAACACATAGAAATGCTTTCTACGGTATTGCTCTTTAATAGGTACATTTTATGGGTTGAATAACTTTAAGTGGGTATTTTAAATAGCCAAAATGTATGGATTTGCCCCTTCTTTTTAAAGTTACGCTCAACTATTTTTTCCAATTTAAACATGATACTAAATACGAGTATCATATACTTACCTACAGTTACAAATCATCACGCCAGTTTACACGAGGGTGATATGTTTAAATCCTAATTTTACCAATAGTCATGTTTGACCGCCTCTCTGGTCTAGTGGTTGACATCACAGGTTGTTGATCGGGGGACCAGGGTTCGATTCCCCACGGGGCAGGAGTTTTCCTGCTCGGTTTGGTTGGTTGTAAGGCTTCTATGCCCGCCTGGCTAGCTACAACTGTCTTACCTAAATCTGTCGCCATAATATCTGTTGCGGTCAGTTTTTATAAAGCCTTTTTACACATTTCGTCTATTGCTTTTATGCACGACCAAACGTCGGGGTTGGCCGCTGAATACAAATCGCTCTTGCGTTATCTATGATAATGTATATCTGTGGGTAAGATAGTTCCTCAGTTGTTACAGGTGAAGCTCGCTTCCACCTTCGGCCTTATCGTCACTTACCATCAGATGAAGGCCAAGAGCTTGCCTTGCCTATTGAAAATATATGTCACAAGATATTGGCAAGATACTCTGTTAGGGATTCATCGTCCCATTAGCCAATAAGCAATACTCTTAGACAAAACGTATAGATAAGTTAGATAGGATTAACGTGATGTGATTCAAGAAGTTTTCTCTGCGGTTCACATGATGGATGCTGGAGAAACTAGGGTTGACAAATTTAGTTGATTATAATATAATTTTTATCTTCGTATTATTGCGGATTTTAGAAGAATGAATGGAATGTGATAACATTAATGTTTGCATATCGTTTTATAAATATAAAATCTTTAAAAATTATCATTCATTCAAATAATAGGTCTTTACCTATGAAATTGCCGTTTTGTATGGAGATTTTGGGAAAGTCTGCATTTTCCATACTAACATTTTTTCAGATTTCTCCACAACGACAAATCCAGAGATATTAATTTTTGGGATGTATCATTAGACAAGCTTTAGCAATATCTGTGCAAAATATATTAGCAACATATCACTTTTCATTTTTTTTTTATTTTGATGATGATGGTAAGTGACTATAAGGCCAAAGGTGGAAGCGAGCTTCACCAGTATTCCTCAACAACTGAGGAACTGGCTATCTTACCTCTAATTGCCGGAACACAGCACAGCAATGCTTAAAACATTGTTATTTACAATTATTTGTTATTAATTAAACTACGAATGTCGCTAACCTGCCACTACCTCGGGTTAATGGCAGCCTACGTTAGGCATGTGATGAAAAAAGTTATTGATTCGAACTATACCTATTTGAAGTCATAGTAAACTAACACATATTTTTGGTAGAATAGAAAAAGTTTTGTACGGCTTAGTACCTCGCACAGCTTGACTGTCTTCAACAGACTAATACAAAATGACAGAAGAATTTAACACGCACACAAAAAGGGCCAACGAGTCTTCAAACGTACAACGACATATTAACATATCATCACGCCTCTTTCCCCGAAGGGGTAGGCAGAGGTGTTAAACACCCACATTTTGCTAGATATGAATGTGAGATAAGAGGTAAGCATTAAACTGTACATAAGTTTTGTTCAAACTCAGTGTGTACAGGCGGTGGGATCGAACCCGCGTCTCCCGCGGCCTCTCGAACGAGTAGTGCCCCGTCCGTCACAACTCGGCTACAGCTGCCTGCCAGCTGCAATGTACAACTGTAGCAATATAATGGCAATTGGGCGGTTGGTACAATTTTTGACATTTTGTAGTCTAGCTACGGCAAATTGATTAGCCGACAACGAAACGTCATAAATTGTACCATTGAGACACTATTTCCATGATATTGTTATCCATACTAATATTATAAATGCGAAAGTAACTCTGTCTGTCTGTCTTGCTTTCACGTTAAAACTACTGAACCAATTTAACCGAAATTTGGTACACAGATAGTCTAGAGCCTGAGAAAGGATTTAGGCTATTATCCCGATATTCTCATTGGAACGGGTGCCATGCGGGTAAATGTTAAAAAATTTAAATAAAGCCTCCCAGAAAAATTAAGGACTTTACGCCATATGAACTTTGCTTCTTATAATAGAGTACGATTACATTTTCAATTCCACCAATTGAGGCTGCTGTTCCAATTTGAAATAATCTTTCAGTGTTGAATAGCCTTGAATAGCATTTAATTTTTCGAGGATGGCTTTAGGCTACATACCATCACACTATCTCAAAGTAACTTTTCTACGCAGACGCAGTTGCGGGCAAAAGCTAGTATTGCTAGTAGTTGTATATTTGCGCACCTGGGCCTAGGAGCAGCCCTAAGTTTCACCGTTGTCGAAGCCATAATGGTGGGTACCCGCACTTTCTCACGCGCTAACGCTAAACTGCGATATGGTTTGTGCGCGATTGTCGTGTAATCGTGTTTGAGGACAATGATCATTGCTGTAGTTCATTGGTAGTGGTTGCCATTGACACCATGTTTGATTAACTAAGGAAATTATACAAGCTAGGTGGCCTAGCGCTTCAAAATTTTTGGAATTGACTTTGAATACGAACTTACACAATATAATTGAAAAGGATTAGTACTAATTTTCGGTAAATAAAAGTTACTCTTGCCTTTTTCTCACTCTTGGTGATAACATGTCATGATCATAACATGTCTTTCTTATAAACTCTACTCTGTTGCTCGGTAATATTCATTTTTTTTCTCACACAGTCCTCCGCTTTTTATACCACACAGGTATATCCGTGTAACGAGGCGCTATATCTGTATTAGCGACTCATTGCTGTTGTTGCGCTCTTCTCTGGCCATTTTCTCTTTTTTTCTGTTTTATACCTAGGAATCTGTCTTTTTTTCATTGTTTTTGGGTTTTGGTATCTAATTTTCATTCCTGTTAGTTATTGTATACTCTTTAATTCCTGTCAGCGTCTGGAGCAGTTGTCTCGACGCCTAAATATATTATTTATATTAATTTGTAAAAACGATCGTAATAAAGTAATAATATATTAGCACCATATTGAATATACAGAAAATTTTCAAATAACCTAAATAACTTTACCAAGGCATTATTGTAAGTAGCACTACCTTTGTAATATTCTTTGTGTTTTGTGGTCAGTGATTTGTAATATTTACCTTTTTATAAATTGTTCCAGTTGTGCCTTTAAATTATTACCAACTAGCTGTTGCCCGCGACATCGTCCGCGGTTACTAGTTTTTTTAACTATCCCACAGGAACCCTTTGATTTTCCGGAATGAAAGTATCTAAGATGTTGACCAGCAAAAATCACCATGCAAAATTTCATTGAAATCGGTCCAGCCATTTCGGAGATTAGCCCGTACAAACAGACAAAAAAAAATTATATATACTTTTTACCGAAACAGGTGGAAATCTGAAGGTGCAAGGTCAGGACTATACGGCGGATGCATTAACACCTCCCAGCCAAACTCTCTTAATTTTTGCTGAGTGGCTAAAGATGTGTGAGGTCTAGCGTTTTCATGATGAAAAACCACACCCCTTCTGTTGATTAATTCCGGCCACTTTCTCTCAACTTCTTGCTTTAATCTCATCAGTTGTTCGCAGTAGAGTTCAGAATCGATGGTCCTGCCTGGTGGTAACAGCTCATAATGAATAATGCCCTTCCAATCCCACCACACACACAGCATCACCTTGTTGCGAGTTAACCCGGGTTTCGCCACAGTCTGTGAAGCCTGACCGGCCTTTGACCACGACCTTTTTCGCACGTTCTTGTCGTACGTGATCCACTTTTCATCACCAGTTATCAGCTTTTTCAAAAATGGTTCGGTTTCATTACGTCGTAATAAAGAATCACAAATGAGTACACGGTTCATTAGGTTTCTTTCAGTGAGCTCGTGAGGTACCCAAATGTCGAGCTTTTTTGTGTACCCAGTTTTTTTCAAATGCGCCAAAACTGTTTTGTGGTCAATTCCCAGTTCTTCAGCTACGTCGTAACTACTGACATGCCGATCTTGCTCCACTTTTTCAAAAATGGCATCCATTTAATCTGTAATAGGGCGACCAGAGCGACGTGCATCTTTGACATCAAAATTTCCGGATTGAAAACGCTTAAACCAAATTTGTGCTACTCTCACAGACACTGCACTAGGTCCATAAACATCGCAAATTTTTTTCGCGGCTTGCGTTGCATTTTTACCTTTTTTGTAGTAAAATTTTAAAATGTATCGAATTTCTTCATTAGATTCACTCATCTTGGCGGTACGAAAAACAAATGAAAATCACACATTTTCCTAATTTGAATTTGGAATTATGTTCTTTGAAATTTAAACTTTCAATGATACCAAAACCAGCCAGATACAAATAGTATAGCCAAAGAGATTTTATTACAAGTTTATACATACTATAATGCGAAAAGACTTTTTCCCCAACCTAATATGTATAGTAAGAAGAATAGTGACAAGCCATCCAGTTTATCTTCACCAACCTCACCACGTCACATCCGTATTCATACCAAGCATTCTAACGTTCTCACATGTCCATTACTACGAGAACCTATTGCTCCTCGAAAAGCTAGTGCTAAACATAATCTAGGTATATCTATACATATAATAAAACTGTAGAGGTCGAATGTCTGTACAGAGAAAAATAAATGCTTAAAATCAAGTCAAGGGATGTAAAAAGAGGGAAAATACCCAAAAAATATTATTTAATTATTTTGTTTCTCTGTCTGTTTGTCTGTTTGCACGGGCTAATCTCCGAAATGGCTGCACCGATTTCAATGAAATTTTGCATAGTGATTCTTTATATCAACATCTTAAATACTTTTTATTCCGGAAAACGAAAGGGTTCCCGTGGGATAGTCGCGGGCTATAGCTAGTGAGACCCTATAATGCCTCGCAAGGTGTGAACAAACGGTGTCTTGCTTCATGTTCTCTTAATTAAAACGAGTTCCTTTGTTTGTCATTGTTCGCGATATTTGCATGTCTTGTTCTAATTATCATGTGTAACGGACATCATGTTTGGGTAACCTAGAAACCCACTGGTGCTCCAAATGTATCGAGTTTCTGCTAAATCTAACAAAATTTTGTTATAAATCAGAAATTTTGAGTAACAGAACTGTATCGAGGTTTAGTTTTTTTAATGTTGTTTACAATTTATAGTATTTCCACACACATTTCCACGTGAAAAATTCCACAAAAAGGTACCAAAAAGGTCCCAAAAAGGCAATTGAACTCGTATCTTTGGCTCCGGATAAAATAACCAAAAATTAAAATTCACATCTTTATTGTAAACAGTGTTTCAGGTGTTATCATAATAATATTATTTTATGTACAGTCTAGTTCAAACATATGTAAGCATTTGTAGTATATATATACATTTGACAATAAATTACTCTTATTGGAAGGGAATAAAGCTTTAGGAATAAAGACTGTCACCTGTCAAAAGTGCATAAAAATGTCGTCTTCTGACATTACCTACTAAGTAAATAAATCAAAAATCAATTTTTTTTTTTCATTTTATAATCTATGTATCACCTCTCACTTCTGATCCGTATTTTATTACTGTGTAAGTAATTGACTATGTGTCCATTTTTAGAGACTTATTCTTTAAATCACAGTCAGCTTTAAATACACACGGCCTCTTCCAGATGTGTCACGAAGTAAATTCCGAGTTTTATTACGTTAATTTACGTATTTTGTTCCGAATGCTTTGAAAATAAACTGATTTGAGACCATTTTAAGAGGACTCTCAACTTAGAGCGGCGATACTTTGAAATTAAGAATACATTTAGGTTATATCGGCTGGCTTACGAAACTCGCTAGTAATAAATAAATAGGCGCCATTTGTTTAATAGCTGAGCGCAACACGGGAGATTAATCTCCGTAATTAGACAGAGATCGTGACGAAAGCCAGCGTATGCAAGAGTATACAAGCATTGATGTACATAATTGTGTTATGTAAGAATAATACTTAAAATAAACACGCCACAATGTTTTTTTATCTGTAGACCATTCAATTTAATTTAATTTTACAAGCGTTAGAGATCGGCAGACATAATTTAATTGTTATTTGCTGACGTAACGTTACATACATTTTTTACATGAACTGTGTTACGTTGATTGTAAAACGGTGTAAAACTTTTATTTAGATAATGTTAAGATAATTTACAATATACTCTGGTGGGTATGTTACATCAAAAAATAATCAAAACACGAGAGCACTTGACTTGTTTGGAGTATCTGAGTAAGGTTGTACGCTAGATTAGATTATGACAAAATTATTATCATACATTGTTTTTGTGTACCGGCGAGGAGGTTGGTACATATTATGACATATTCCGCACATTTTAGCAGGTCATTCACGTGAGTTTTGACCACAAAAGGTACCTAACTTATTAAATCTAAATTTAAAAAAAGTTATTTGGCAAAAACTTACACTTCATAAGTTCTTTTTCTTTCTTTACAATCGTAATTTATTACTATTATATAGTTTAAGAATCTTGTTGTAAGGGGAAATCACACGGCTCGTTACCTATAAAAAATATGATATCTCGAGATTCGCGTCGATTAAAATTTTGTCTATAGAATTCGCTTTGATAATTATCGATATTGTTAAATTTCAAAAAGATATTTTGGAGAACCTGGTGATTGCAGTTTTCCAATGGCTCAATAAATTATGTCCTTAATAAATGCAAGACATTGCAGATAAATAAATATGAGCAACATTCATTCAAAATTAGATCTTATTTCAACGTCCTGTGATTGAAGTTTCTTCAGGCAAATGCATGTGCATTAGCAGTGAACGTGGGATACGGATACGATGCGCGATTAGCCCCAATCGAGGCAAGGTGACCAGCTTATCTGGTGAACTTTGGTCTTTCCTCTCGTTCACACTACTGTATTTATATATTAAGATGGAAAGGGACAGGCGATATGCAAATTACTATGCGCCGTGGCGCTACATGCTGTCATATCGACATTCCAATACAGGTTACCGACGGCTATTTTGTTGCTAAGCCTCATATTTTGTTGCTGAAAAATACTCTAGATGAGATCGTTTGCTTAGGGCGAATTCGACCAAATTCCTTGTAACTACACGGGATACCTTCAATGCCTAAAATTTCATTGGTCGAATCCGCACTAGTGCCGGAGTCCTGCGTACAGAGCCGATTTTTGGCCGTGTACGCATTTGTCAGTTTTACTAAAGCATTTTTGGTATTACTACACCAGTGTGGCTAATCGAGATTTGGTCGAATTCACCCTTAATGATGTAGTTTTTCTGATATGAAGTAATATATATTTGCTTTTTATCATTATTTCATGACCTGGCAGCCAGTGCCTTCAATGTTCTGTGCTGACTTAAAGGGTATAATGTTACTGGGTACCTTTATATAATCTGTGTCATGGATGTACACTGAGATCCTTTAATAATGTCGCCAAATAAAAAAAAAAGTATCATGAATAATATATATTTGATTAGTAATGTATATGTTTGCATATATTTCTGTTTTATCTTGTGCACTGGTGTCGCTTCTCTCGCAACACGAGATCTCACACACCTGTGAGGGGTTGACTGGAAGACATTCCTATTAGAGAAAAGTTGTATGTTGTATACTTCTGCTTTTTATGTTGTATATTTTAGTTACTGTGCAATAAAGAGTTTATACGAGTATGAATGAAGATTAAAAGATGTAACGAAGAAGGTTTGAAGACACCCGAATATAAAATAGAAAGGTCTCGAACGTAAACTAACGTTGAAGAATCTATATAATCATTATATCACGCAAAGCAATTGAAGAACAATGCTGCAATCGGAATCAGGCAGATTGATTTAAATACCAATTTGATTTCGTTAATAGAACAAGACTGTAGACTGATATGTAACATTTAGAGTTTAAAGGTTTGAATATAGCTTTGGGTAAGTGGTGCTTTGGCTAGTTGATCGACATAGCATTATATTAGTATTGGAAATGCGCCGAATAGTGGTTTCGCCGAATAACCGAACACCGAATATTATTCGGTTTAACCTTTACCGAACCGGATATTCGGCCGAATTATTCGGTTTACATTGCTTAGCCACGAAAACAATAAAAATGTTAAAATAAAAATTGTCTATACTAAACTACCAATAACCTACGAAATCATTTTGTTGACATGAGTAACATAAATCTTACAGAAGTTATGTCTTTTTGTTCTATACCCGGTCATCTAGCTAAGAAAATACAACCGAATATATTCGACACAAAAACCGAATGATTCGGCCGAATACATATAGTGGAGATGATGCCGAATACGCCGAATACCGAATACAAAACGGCCCATCTCTAATTAGTGTAATACAAAATTTTTAGCATGTTACTAATACTACGACTAAATTCAATACTTTTAAACAACTCCGTGTACAATGGCAAGGCAGTTTCTTTGATGTAGCATGGCTTGGTGTAAATGGTGGAGAAGTAGGTTGTAGATTTTTAAAGATTGGAGATGACAGAGGAATTCACATTATTCTGATGAGTTCTGACCCAAATGGAATTGGAAATAGGGCAGGAAATTTACGAACTAAAAGATACGTGTTCATTATCACATACATACATAGAATAGGTACATTGTTGTGTGGGTGCAAAACATCAGTGCACTATATGGAAATGTCGTGTGAAATAAGAAAGTGTGGGAAGTGTACACTACCACAGGAAAGTAAATTTATGGTTTGAAGAGACTCTTACGACTGTTGGTTCACTTCTCAACTTATACGAATGAGTGTTATTCTCAAAAGTTATTACGGGTGTCATAATATCCGGACTTTGCTTATCACAGCAAATTACTTTGCCTACTGCCTGTAGTAACGATATTTTTCTATAACGCTCGGATGTTATGTTACCGTCTATTTTTTATTACTGTTCCGAATGTGGCAAGAAAAGTGATATAGCTTTAATTAAGAAAGTGGGTTTGGTAGTTAATAAAATTTATAAAAAATTATCCTCGCTTTTACTTAGTCTTTTATATCACACAATTTAAATTTAGTATTTAATAATAGGTTGGGGAAAAAGTTTCTTCGCATTTTTTAAGAAAATTCAAAACATTTTTTAATATACTTTTTGTTCGATAACTTTTTGCCATCTTGTAGGTAGGGACATGATCCCATTGCTATAGAAATTTTGGGACTTCTGGTCAAAATACCGCGACAAGTGGTTTTGGCAGTCCTCTCGTGATGTTAACCTGACACTGCCTAAAGAATTCTGAAGAGACCGAAACAGGTGGAAATCTGAAGGTGGAAGGTCAGGACTATACGGCGGATGCATTAACACCTCCCAGCCAAACTCTCTTAATTTTTGCTGTGTGGCTAAAGATGTGTGAGGTCTAGCGTTATCATGATGAAAAACCACACCCCTTCTGTTGATTCATTCCGGCAGCTTTCTCTCAACTTCTTGCTTTAATCTCATCAGTTGTTCGCAGTAGAGTTCAGAATCGATGGTCCTGCACGGTGGTAACAGCTCATAATGAATAATGCCCTTCCAATCCCACCACACACACAGCATCACCTTGTTGCGAGTTAACCCGGGCTTCGCCACAGTCTGTGAAGCCTGACCGGCCTTTGACCACGACCTTTTTCGCACGTTCTTGTCGTACGAGATCCACTTTTCATCACCAGTTATCAGCTTCTTCAAAAATGGTTCGGTTTCATTACGTCGTAATAAAGAATCACAAATGAGTACACGGTTCATTAGGTTTCTTTCAGTGAGCTCGTGAGGTACCCAAATGTCGAGCTTTTTTGTGTACCCAGTTTTTTTCAAATGCGCCAAAACTGTTTTGTGGTCAATTCCCAGTTCTTCAGCTACGTCGTAACTACTGACATGCCGATCTTGCTCCACTTTTTCAAAAATGGCATCCATTTTATCTGTAATAGGGCGACCAGAGCGACGTGCATCTTTGAAATCAAAATTTCCGGATTGAAAACGCTAAAACCAAATTTGTGCTACTCTCACAGACACTGCACTAGGTCCATAAACATCGCAAATTTTTTTCGCGGCTTGCGTTGCATTTTTACCTTTTTAGTAGTAAAATTTTAAAATGTATCGAATTTCTTCATTAGATTCACTCATCTTGGCGGTACGAAAAACAAATGAAAATCACACATTTTCCTAATTTGAATTTGGAATTATGTTCTTTGAAATTTAAACTTTCAATGATACCAAAACCAGCCAGATACAAATAGTATAGCCAAAGAGATTTTATTATAAGTTTATACATACTATAATGCGAAAAGACTTTTTCCCCAACCTAATATTACTATTTATAAGTCTCAATTTTAATGTAAATTACTAAGTTGAAATTTATTTAATATTTCTATATATGTCTTGGCTTTAAATCTTATACTGTTCGCTGTCAATCTATGATTAAGTTATGCTGAAAAAATTTTCACCTACATCAATAGTGGTGGGTGATAAGTGTGATAACCATTATCTGCTCGGAGACGTCTACTGACAAACAAAAATCTCCCCCAAAGACTTCAATGGCCTTAGAAAATTATGGTAAATTTCTCACTTGAAATTTTGTCACATACCTTTTGTCACATCTAACATGCACGTGATGATAAAATTTAGAAAGCTTCATAACACTTGTGATCCACCAGATTTGATCCATCACGTCGTTGCACGTCACGTCACCGATCAAAGACATTTCACGACTACTCCTCGCTTCGTGAAGCTCTCGTGACGGTTTAATTATATATGTATATATATGTATTTTTCGCAAATATATACGAAGTAGGCTTTGGCATGTCGCATTGGGCCAGCGTGGTGGTGTTAAGGCCATCCATGCGGAAGGACTTTGCCCAGCAGTGGGACGTATATTGGCTGAGGACGATGAAGCATTATAGCTAATAGCAATATCTTCCAGGCAACCTTTGGGCAGAGAGAGAATTAAAGAAAAGGTAGGTGTAATATACTGACATATATAAGGTGCATATATAAACTACTATATATAAATTACATAACATGTGACGGTGACAAACATAGCTTTCAGTCTTCATAATTCTAGTTACCGGGTCATAAAGTTCGTTCTCGATAAATGTAGTTGAACTTATAACTTTATAAGTGTTTTGACATTTTCAGATAATTATTCTGTAGAGTCGAAATATCGTAGGCATTTGTATTATACTTGTTGTAACATTTATTTCAAATGTATTTAAAGTAAATAAACATACCTCATCATTTTTCCAATGCATTTAAAAAAATGTTTAATGTGGTATTGAGATAAAATGAAATAAATGAATCTAATCTACTTAATCTAATCTTCATTACTAGAAACTAAATGAACTTCTTAATGTAAGAAAAACGTGAAAGTATATTACAACAATAATTTTTCATTATACAGTAACAGCAAATGTGTGAGTACGTCTCTATCCAAGTTGCCAAAAATGTAAACAAAAAAGCCGACTTACCGAATTTTTTATTCAATAATCACACATTGGTACGTAAATATAATTAACGTTAATAATTGTTGTCCGTTTCAATTGGTTTCAATTACCTACAGTCATCACAAAATATTTTAGAGATGGAACATTACCTTTGTTTTGTTTACCTTTTTGGCAACTTGGATTGAGACGTACTATAGTTTTGTTTTTGGAAAACGTTATCTTTATTGTTTTTTAATGTATATAATTACTTAATTTAAGAGAAAATTTAATAACAAAAATTATACATACACGTAATAAAAAATGATGTAATTACTTTAAGGTTTACCACCGAATCTATTATATAAGCAGGTTTTAAAGGCAAGGAGGTGTTGGAAATTTATTTTTGTAACTTAAAAATATAATCCAGAATTAAATTACTAAAACTAGTCCTAGATTCACCATAACATAACAATTTCAAAGATATTGTCCATCCATACCATCATAATGTACAATCAACAGAATCTATTACTCTTCAATACAGCAAAATTTTGGGAATTTAAACTGTATTTTCAACCTTATCTAGTCAGACATAGAGTGCAAAGTTTGAGAAAATTCTATCCACGATGTCTATAGCTCTTCTAATGAGCATAATCTAAAGCCCGCGCCTTTGATCTATCAATCAGCGATTCGATATGCGCGTGCGTCTCATTCGACACGGACTCTTACTCAACTAAAACCACTCTTATCCCTTCAAAAATAGAGTCCATATTTAAAATGACAAAGTTATATCATCAACGTAATTTACATGGTCCTCTTCAGTTTTCCGTGTTCGTTTGGTTGTGATAACTAATTATATTAATTTTATGTGTGCCAGGAAACGATTATACATAGTGTTATTTCAGCGGAAGAGAAATGTCCGCTTCTTTGTACAAAAATTTATGGTGTGGTTTCAGGATGCCAATAAAATATCTTTATTTATGTTGTGAAGATTGTGAAATATCAAGTTGTCTAAAAATGCAGATTGACTCTACATTTGAATTGTATTCTCGCAGAACTTTTGAAAGATATACCAAATTAAAGAAGTAAGTAGTACTTTTGAAAGATATACCAAATTAAAGAAGTAAGTAGTACTTTTGAAAGATATTCCAAATTAAAGAAGTAAGTAGTACTTTTGAAAGATATACCAAATTAAAGAAGTAAGTAGTACTTTTGAAAGATATACCAAATTGAAGAAGTAAGTAGTACTTTTGAAAGATATACCAAATTAAAGAAGTAAGTAGTACTTTTGAAAGATATTCCAAATTAAAGAACTCATAGGTATGTCGTAAAAATTAGAGGCAATATTGGGGCGGTAGTATTCGGGATTACATTCATATCATCACGCCTCTTTCCCCGAAGGGGTAGGCAGAGGTGTTGAACCCCCACTTTTCGGCAGATATGTTAGGTCCCCATGTATCAGGTGGCGAGCCTGTTGCCATGCACCGGGCACAATGTGAGGCAAGCGATATTCACAATGAACTGTACATAATTTATTCAAACTCAGTGGTACAGGCGGTGGGATCGAACCCGCGATTCCCGCGGCCTCTCGAACGAGTAATGCCCTGAAGTACCAACTTGGCTACCGTTGCCAATGCTGTTGCCGTTCGTTGGTCGGGATAAATTGGCTCTAAAATCAGCTGCTAATATACGCACTAAAAATTTTAACGATTTGGCTACACACAAGGCGATCAGGAGGCCATTTAGGACGATACACCACCACTGCCCCTATGTTGCCCCGATATTGCTTCTGATTTAAGAAGTAGTAGACCCCTTTGTTCTCAGCCTATATACGTCCCACTGCTGGGCTGCAGGCCTTTCTCATGGAGAAACACATGAGGAGTATGGGCCGTACCACCACCACACAGGCCTAATGTGGGTTGGTGGGTAGAAACAGTCGCAATAGCTGCCTTCCGAAGCACGAAGGAGTTCGAGTCACCCATCAACGGTTGACCATGGCGAAGGTAGCTTTGTTTTCAATCGAAAGTCAAAGCATACTAACCATTACGCTACCGAGGCCCCTAACGTACCTTAACGTGCGCACTTCCGACAGTTGAATGGCATTTAAAAGAAGGGGAAAATAGAGTTTTACTAGTTAAAAGTGTAAGTGTGTGTGTTGTGTATTCATATTTTTGCACGTGACTGTACTTATGGCAGATATTCCAATTATATTCTCGATAATGGTATTTTTAAGGGTCTTTAGGGCGGATATAATTACAATATTCCAAGTAACTTTATCCAGATGAGATCAGCGTCTCTGTGCAAAAAAAAGAAAGTATCTCAATAAGGGGTAGCGACATAACCCTGACGCAACTGATTGATGTTATCACTACTATTAGATAAGTTCTTACGTAAAAGAAAACCATTTTGAAAGGAAATTTGTACATCTGCATACCAGAGATCGATCAGATTTACAAGATTGCTATAGATGGCGATAGCGACCGGTATGCATAGCACCTGCATACTATTCATACCGATACGTAATACGTAACTCAACGTTTTCCATGTCAGTGAAATACAGATGGTACAGATGTTATGACGGCGCCAGTCAACGCTCCTATTACGTAAGGATAAAGTCCAAACTCGAATGATTTAACCACCCTCGTGAATTGTAATATCTGTACGCTTATAATTGATCGTTTCTATGATGTAATGTTTGTGAAGAACGGAAAAGTCTGCTATTAAAAAAATGGCTTCCTTAATAGGAATCTGAAGAGAGTTCCGTTGTTACGTTTATAAGCAGATCATATACTCTATTCGTTTTCTATTTCCAAAGCAATTTTTGAGTGTTGTCAATCAACATGACCATTCAAAGGGAAGTTTTTTTAAGAAGTAGGGTTACAACTGGTACGCCACTTGTACTGTCTTTTTCATTCCGTTAAAGGTATATAAATTTGTAAATTTTATCTAGACAGAAAGAAAAACTACTCACAAAATAATAACTTCGTATTTATTTGGGCTTCAATAACAAAATCCTCTTTTCCTGCCCTGTTTCTGTTGATTATAGTATTGCTATATAGTGTATGGCAACTCTTTGTTACTTTTATCTACCTAGCAACACCGGCGGCGAAGCATCCATGTTTTTTGTTAGAACGAAACGTGCATATATCTCGTATCTAAGTAAAACTTAATAAATGAGTACAATTGATAAACTATATCGTCTAGTCAACACTCACTTCCATCCTCATCACATCATCATTCACACAATCCATCCATCTTTTCTTTGGTCTTCTTCTACACGCCCATCCACTTTCAAATCCATAACTTTCCTGATGACATAATCATTCTGACATTCTCCCTCCTCATTACATGTCCACACCATAAAATTATACTTATAAAATTAAAAAGGAAATACTACACTACGCTTACGTAGTTTTATTTGCATAATAGCTGGCCTACTTAAATAATAGGCTATCTCCACTTGTTGTAGAGACACAATTAAATACACACAAGTACCAAAGAGTCATGGAAAAATAAAAAATTCTTAAATTAAAATCTCTTTAGTATTATTATTTTAATCATGTTTAGTTACATACCTTACCTAGTTTAAATAAATTTGAGTACTCAATTTTTTTCTTCAATTCTCTTCAAAAACAATCTGTGTAGTTGCTTGGGGTTTCATAAGTTTCAAAAACCAAAGAAATTGACAGTCACAATTTCATCTTCATTGCATCGCGCGTAAACGTTAGCGCGATGCAACACCGTACAGCGCCATCTCTTGGCGACTTTCAGAACTAACTTTACTAATGTAACATTTTATATGCACTTTATGCACTTGAACACTATTGAAAGTTAATTAGTAGGTAGTTCAACATAAGAGTTCAAGCAAAACGTACATTAAATTTCTTTCGTTCGTTTATGTAACGTAATTAAAACGAAAATTTCTAATCCGATGTTCAATGAGTTGTTGAAATTCTCCTTAGACGGAACACAATAGTTGTTTAATAACATTATCTTACATAAAAAGTAGGAAATATAATTGAAAACTATGTAATTTAATTATGAAATTATTAGCTATCCTGATACCTACTACTGTGGCTTCTGTGCTCAACTTTCTTGTCAGGTCCAAGCACAGATAAGCAATTAGGTACGATTGAGGAAGTTTATGGAGGTTCAGTAGCATTTTTGTATGAACCCTTATTAAAAAAGAAAGAAAAATAAAACAAAACAATCCATACTAATATTAAAAGTGTCTGTATGTCGGTTTCGCTTTTATATCAAAACTACTGAACCGATTTAATCGAATTTTCGTGACCTGTGAAGTTTTCAATAGACTAATGATATTTTACAAAATAATTCAATTTGTATGGCTAAAACCTATGTACCTATGGCTAGTATTTTGTCTGTAACTATTAAGATTCAGAGTATTCCTAAAAAATAATTACCTCGTCTAAAAATAGACTATATTTTTGAGCTCTTTTGATTTGTTTTGATAATTTGTTGTAAGTTTAATTGTGTTAAAATTGGACACGGAGACAACTCTTTTTAAGTGCCTCCCGAATACATCATTTTATTTGCATTCACTTAAAAACGAAAAATAATGTTTATGAAGTGTGATATTACACATATTACTAAAGCTTGTCCAATGATAGATGCCAAATATTATTATCTTTGGATTTGTCGTTGTGAAGAAAACTGAAAAAATTTTTGTATGGAAAATGCAGAATTCCCCAAAATCTCCATACAAAACACCAATTACATAGATAAAGAACTAATATTTGGGAACCGGTCAGGGAAATAAGCTTTCACTTCACCCGATCTATTGTAGTAACGAAATAATAGTATGGGCCTGCGCTGCGCATGCGCACCCATTATATCATCCAGAGCAACGAACTATGTCGCATCGCTGCCTGAGATAATACAACGCGCTGTTCTACGGGAACAGGAGACCGTTCCATTCATAAAATCCATTTACTTTGTACCTACATAATAATTTTAACAGATATTTACTTTCTTATCTATTTAATCAGGTAAGTTAAAAAAAAAATTAAATCTTATATAAAAATGCTTACATATTAATATTTTGCTACAAGTTGTTCCAATAAAATTTCAAGCAAATGCAACTTATTTAAGCAACTATAAAAAATAGGACTCTAGTGAACACTTCATGTCAAAATATCATGAACACGTATTGGTACATAATCTATGGCCCGTATCACAGAACCAAACTCAAGCGTAGATCTCTGCTTGAGCACTGTTAGAGAGGGATGGCGCTATTGATCCCACACAGCGCCATCCCTTTTTAACTGCGCTCAAGCAGAGATCTACGCTTATTACGCCTATGACTTCTTATAAGTGGTGTGAGCGTGTCAAATGAAAGTGTCCAGTTTATTGAAGTCGGTTATATTTTTATTACTCCATGATACGAATTCTTGATACGATATACTCAATAGCCTGTGATATCCAATACCTATTTAGTAGGTTCCTGGTACAACTTTATAATACATCGGTGCATTGCACTGTCTAGGGCTGCGCAAATTTGCAATGGGAAGTAATTAATCGGTCAGTCGAAAAATTGTTCGGGCAGCAAAATAATTATTTTGTCAGCAGAATAATTATTCGGTTAGTTATTTTGCTGACCAATTATTAGTTTAGCTGACGAATTGCATTTTTTGCTGACCAAAATTCGAATATTTTGCTAACCGTTTAAATAACACCCATTTGCAATCGTTTAAGTACAATATTATAGGTATGCTAATATACACTGATATACGTTTACGTAGATAATGCAAGTATAACGATTTGTTATGAAACCAAGCGCGTCAACTTTTAATGACTACTGTGACGTCACAGTCGCTAGTCCTAGGCCCGTATTACGCAACTTAACTCAAGCGTAGATCTCTGCTTGAGCACTGTTAGAGAGGGATGGCGCTATTGATCCCACACAGCGCCATCCCTTTTTAACTGCGCTCAAGCAGAGATCTACGCTTGAGTTTGGTTCTGTAATACGGGCCTAAGGCCCGTATTACAGAACGGGATGGCGCTGTGTGGGATCAATAGCGCCATCCCTCTCTAACAGTGCTCAAGCAGAGATCTACGCTTGAGTTTAGTTCCGTAATACGGGCCTTAGTGTTGAGACGGGAGATCCAAAGTGATTGAAAGATACCAATGCCGAAATGCCCCTCTACCAATTATCACACAACGAGGTATTTTTTTAGTTTTTGTAGCCGTTCGGACGCCCGCAGACTAG
Organism: Parapoynx stratiotata; assembly: GCA_910589355.1. Lineage (NCBI taxonomy): Eukaryota > Metazoa > Arthropoda > Insecta > Lepidoptera > Crambidae > Parapoynx > Parapoynx stratiotata. Next base: position 15,353,352 of record OU342459.1, read on the forward strand.
TTAGGAGCGTCCGACCCCGACGTTTTGTCGGGGTTATCCAGCACGCGCCGAGCATGCACTTATGACATCTATGCACTTACTACAAAATTTAAATGAATATTAATAGATTTGATACACTAGAGAGGGCTTTGACTGAGTAGTTTGTATGAGTGACGCTTTTATGAATGTTTGTACTTAAATGAAACGTCACCAGACTATTCATATTCAACTGCTTGCCTTCTTACACAGAGAAACAGATGGGGTTACGGGCCGAAACACCACCACGCTGGCCCAATGCGGATTAGTGGGTAGATACAGTTGCTATAGCGAATAGGACTAATGGCCGTGTCAACAAGCATGAAGGAATTCGACATCAAGTTCTATGGTAACCCATTGTGAAACGAGCTTTACTCTCAATATCGAAAGCTACGCCCGCCACTGTGCTCCTTTCCTCACCGTATTTAATATGCTCTAGAAATTGACGACAGCCCTACGACTAAGCCGTGAGTTTCGAGAACATAGTGTGATCTTATCGAATTAATCACACATTGTGATGAAAGTGGTGTTGCAGCTGTATACGTAATTTGTATACAATAACAGCTCTCGTGTTGGGAGCGATAACGTCCATGTTTATGTGACTACACATTTAATTCAACCACTTAAGGCTAGGTTGAATTACAATTACATAATACGGGTGAATTTTTTAATCCATTTTTAACTATTGAGGTACTCGTAACTACCTCAATAGATTTTTTTGTTTTTCCTTATTCGATTCCCGGTTCTGCTTTTTTGAGATAACTGAGAATGCAGTAATGTGTCTTTTTAAATATAAAAGTGTTTATTTTATGTAAATTAAGCTATATTAAATATTTAAAAAAGAAAAGAGCGTACAACTTTTTCAAGAAACGGCAACGCATTTGTGACCCCTCCGGTGCAAATGTTCATGGGCGACGGTAATCACTTCCCATCAAGTGAATCGATTACCCCCTATTAATATAAAAACAATTAAGTTACTTCCCCTTTAGGGCCATAAATATTTTCCATCGTGTATATTAGGTCCTTACATATGAAATTGGCGTTTTGTATGGAGATTTTGGGGAACTCTGCATTTTCCATACTAACATTTTTTCAGTTTTCTTCACAACGACAAATCCAAAGATAATAATATTTGGCATGTATCATTAAACAAGCTTTAGCTATATGTGTGATATCACACTTCTTAAAAATTATTTATCTTTTTTATGTGAATGCAAATCAAATTATGTATTCGGATGGCACAGAAAAGGAGTTGTCTCCGTGTCCAATTTTAACACAATAAAACTTACAACGAATTATCAAAACAAATCAAAAAAGTTCGAAAATATAGTCTATTTTAAGAGAGGAGGTAATTATTTTTTAAGAATACTCTGAAACTTAATAGTTACGAACAAAATACTAAGAGAGAAGAAAAACACCAATTTCATAGGTAAGGACCCAATATATGATAAAGAATAAGGTATTCTAGGTAGGTTTCCTCGGCGTTTATATTACGTATGTGTTGATAACATGAGTCATGATATTATTTTGTTTGTTTTATACTTTACTTTGTTTTTGTACAAAAAGGCATCAAAATGTAGTAAACATTTTTCACGGTAACTTGATTTTATGAATGTACGGCGCAGGATATTATTCCCGCTACTGTGTGGAACTGCATGTTACGGGCGTCGCCGAGTACCAGGCTCGCAGACAATGGACAGTAGTATACTCCTTCCTGTGTGAGCGGGAACAATACCCATTGTGTCTGTTACCATTTCACTGGTAATTACATGTGCTGCGTAACCTACACAGTCACGAACGTCCCGTGAACTAGCATTATTCGCAAACGAACCTTGCTTAGTGCCACCCACTAATCAAATCGTGAAATTTATCACCTTTCAGTCTTTTATAATCTAGAAATGAGTAAATTAATTACGGGAATATGTAGTTATTTAATGTAAGGAATAGTAATTTCCAAGGTGCTACGAGTACTAGTCCATACTACGGAAGTCGCTACCCATCAGCCGGTTATTCTGTAGCTATTTAGTATCTAAACGGTGATTCACAGTCAGTGTTTATTTGTAGTTCTTCTTTCATAATCCATAAACTATATTTTTGAGCCACGGATTTTTGACATATTTCAAGCAGACTAGCTCTTATCGTCGTCAATCGACAATGGCAGTAAGATCATACATACATGTAATCACGACTATTATCCCCTAAGGGTAAGTCAGAGACTAGGCAAAAGAACCCAAAGTCCATTGCCATACTCCGCGCTTTACCAAGCAGCGAGTAAGGTCATCGTTACATAATAACACAGAACCGAGCTCATTCGTAGCGGTGTGAGTAGGTTATATTACGTACAGTACTCCTAACCACGTGTGCCTTGTTTCTCTCATTACCGTACTCCTTATATGGCGGGCGTTACATTTCACTGACCAAACGTTCTACTCACATGTCAATGCACGCAATTCGTGCATTCTCTCGCTACGATACTGTATTAACATTGATAATTTTTCATGGAAACTACAACTTTTTTTCTATAAATATTATAGCGCGTAATATTTTTTGTAAAATATTACTAAGGCTGATTGAAAGATCAGTGTAACGAGTGAAGAAAATTATCGTTATGTCTACTGTCAACACTAGCTGGCACCCGGCAAGTCGTTGGCATTCTTATAATAATATACCTACCTTGTAATGTTTTTTTACGATCTATTGAGTTTTTTTTCTTTAATGTTTACTTTTTTCTTAAACGTTTGCTCTGATTAGTTATTCTTGATTTGTTTATTGATTCTGAATCAGTATTTTGTTTAGATTTTTTTCCACATTCACTTTTCACACGTAATCTAATTATGTAACTGCGGTGCCCAATAATTTCCATATTAAAAATGTTGTTACTTGTTATGGATAAGTGTTGTCATGGAAAACCTACTTATTATGCAACGTAGGGCAAGTGGGCATTACGAAGTAAGGGGGTGATGTATTACATTAAAACATTCCCACGGTAATTATATTTCTCAGTTAATTTCAGAAAGTTTCTGTATAAAAATGAGGATTTAAAACTCAATTATATATTTAATCACTAGGAAATCTTTTCGCAGTGGCATTGAAAGTTTGTCTTTCTTTCATTGTTCTGTGTAATTAACGTATCAATGGGCAGATATTTGAACAAACATGTGACATGTTACTGCCGAGGAGCGGAGCGAGGCGAAAACAATAGTATTCTTTACAAACGCGCTTTGTGTAATTTTTCTTACTTTCCTTGTTAGAAACTTGAAAACAATTTATTCTAAAAATAACGTGTTTTACACTGTCTGCGTGTAAAACAAATAACACACGTGGCCCTAGGGACCTAGGAATAAATACAAATACAAATCTTTTATTAAAAGGCGATAATTTGGTGTTATCACAGTGATAGCACGAATATTTATGATACCTTGGCATCATTACGATTGACCTGATGTCTAGGCCAATACAGATACGTATATTATGCTGTATGTTTTAGTAAAGCTTATTTGGTCGGTTCTCTGTGTTTAATGCGTTCATTTATATTACCCCGTATTATCCGTATCGTCCAGTGTTGGTCCGGGACACAAAAAGAATGTACCGACTGCTTTTCTTGCCTGGCATGTCGTAAAAGGCGACTAAGGGCATATTGGGTACTGGGTCTGTGATTGTGTAGGCGACGAGCTAGCCACTTGTTACTACTCTTTCACGATTTTTCATCTGACCAAACCCAATTTTTGTGTGGCTTAATGTGGTCTTAAGGAACACAGCGCTCCCTGGACTCTGCCTACCCATTCGGGTATTGCAGGCGTGATTGTATGTATGTATTTATATTATGCAATTTCTACCACATTGAATATTCTAATGTAACAAGATGCATCCTTTCAGACAAAGGTCCAATAGTTTGTGTAAGCTCGGCAAATTTCGAAGATACCCTTTCCGTCTTCGCAACTGTGTTCTATACATTTCAAATGCACGTATAACGCCCTTCGCAGCTAGGAAATAAAGTTTATATTGGCTGAATGGGTCTGTCAATAGGGTTATCAATACCGCGTGTAATACAATTTGTTTACCTCCCTGACACAGTTGCGTCAGGGCAGGAAACTAACCCAACTTGGTCGCGGGTCACTTCTCCACAACAATGGTACACTTCGCCATAGATTACACTTTTAATACCAGATAAATGGAAGAAAGTAGGGCACTTTGGATTCAGTCATTTCGTTACTTGCAATAGTTTTGGTAAGTGAAACCTCAAACAATGCAATGTACGCTTGACTAATTTTAATAGATTTTTAATCAATTCTGGCTGTATGTAAATACTAATGGGTATCAGAGTCCAACATATTGATTTTACTCACTCTCGCTGTTCACAATGTAGAGTGATATTCTCAATCTGTTTATACCATAATGTTCGTATGAAATATTGAATACCAGAATTGCTCTAAGAATACTGTACCTTTAATGGCAACATGGTACAAACTAACACGGAGACGTAAGTATTAGTAGACCTAGGTTCTGTCAAGAAAACATAATGCAAGTATAATAATGTAAGATATGTTTTATTTTGTTGCACCCTCGCATAATTATGATCTTCACTATTATTTAACATCAGTAAAGCTAGAGGAATTTGTATAGTCAACTATGAAAAACTGGCTATTATTGTCATCAGTTATGTACCTATGACCATCCATATGTTTGACTATGTAGGTACAGATGAAAGCAAAATGAGTTAAGACGATACCTCATGAACAATTTTTTTAAAAAACTACGCCCACTTTTTTGCCTAGACAAAGCTAACAAAGACAAAAGATCTACTTTGCTGTGTTAGGAAAGAGTGCGCATGTGCGAAAATAAAACGTGGAAAGCGACAAATTGGAAATAATTAAATAATAATAAAAATATGCGTTAAATGTGATAACTCATAAAGAGTGTTCAGATTAATATCTTTCTCTTCTAATTAAATAAATTTTAGTTGCAAATACTCGATGATCTGCTTATAAAACTGTAAAAAAACGGATTCGAAGGACTCCTTTTTAGATTTTTTTCTATCGAGAAAATATTTTAAATTTATGTTTTAGTGACAATGAATGCCAATGACTTCATTAAAGAGTGAACTTGAATATAAGTAAGAACAAGAACAATGATTACTTCACAAACGGCTGTAAAATTTTATTAAAAACATGGAATATTCACGAGGAAAAAACTAAAAAAATTTGATGGATTTTGGTTTTGTTTTTATTGTTATTAAATTCTTATCCAAAAATACTTCATAAGTATACTTTTTTTACTTTTCCCGTTTCGTCCTTTTTGGGACATCTATAGCCCTAATCTTTTTGGGGCATTTATAGCCCTAATAGCCTTTCAGGGATTTTTTTAATAAATTTCTTTAAAACCCTTAATCGATTGAATACACCTTTGACTACAATAAGACTTTCTCTATCCATTTATTGAATCGTTGCAGCTATAGTACCAACAGCTATTGGTCAATTAATTCCGATGTACCGTGGGTGTCCAATTGTAATGTTCAAACAGTTTCGACACGAATACATTGTTCTCTTTGGAAGGGTGTTCAAAGCTCCGGCAATGTCTATATAGACCAGCATACAAATGAATCGACCGATGGATTGATATTATTCAACGTTGTATGATGGGTATTGCTCAAGAGCTCACGATTTTTTATTCTATGTAAAGTTCAGCAAGTTTAGTAAGGTTCAGCAGGTTTAGTAACTAATAACCTAATAAAGATTACTTTCTGATTACTGTATTTATTATCACAAACAAAACAAAAGTGTGATGAGAACCGTGTTATGAAGACGACGAGTACAGAAGGACTTACCTACTTACTTTTTAGTTCTCATCTTTATTTAATTGTACTCAGCCTATATACGTTCCATTGCTGAGCACAAGCCTTCCTCATGGTGAATCATATGGGGAGTATGGGCCGTAACACCACCACGCTGGCTCAATGCGGGTTGGTGGGTAGAAATTGCAATAGCGACCGGGACTAACGGTCTTTCAATATTCTAGTCTCATATCTTTATTTTTAAATACATACTGTTCTGTGCACTCTGTGCAGCTTTCCTCCTCGCTAATCAAATTTCAAGGGATATGAATTGGATTTCTGTCATTCTCTGATCTTTTTTCTGATTTCAGTTCTTTCTGTTGAAGACTATTTTGAAATTATCAAAGGACATTTGACGTTGCATTAAATAAATATTGATTTGTCAACATCACATTACAGAGTAGGGCAGCTGGTCTGTACTTACATAGCGATTAATCTGTAAGATATATTTTAAATCACTATTGAAAATAATTTGAGTTTAATAATTTAAGCAACAGTTTTAAGTCACTGGGCCTCTTGCAGGGAATTTAAATCGAGGTTAAAAACTGGATTTTGTCATTTTTTGACAATTTTACTATGGCTCTTATGTCAAAAGTAGACAAAATCGAGATTTAAACTAGGTATAAATTTCCTGCAAGTGCCCCTTAGGCCCACTTGACGATCGAGAGTTAGTGCTTAGACGCTGGGCCCTGGGTAAGCCCAGGGTGTGCCCATATATTTGCCCCGAGGTTAGGTGCTAACTCTCGACCGCACAAGTGGGTCTTAGAATGCCGAATGTCTACCACCAATAGAACATTACGTAACTCCTCTAACTTTTCTTGTTCAAAGCTCAATGTCGTTGTTATCATGTGAAATATAACTGCATTAGTTCATCTGAAGTCTCTTCACAAAGGCTGTATAGTTCGCAATAGCTCAGTGATAATGATGTAACATTGTACATCATTGTCGTCGAGTAGGTCACCATTAGGGCTTTGAGACAGCTCTATTATTTTTGACTTCATTGCCATTGTCTATTTTTTTTTTAAATATTATTTGTCCTAGTCGGGGCTGCTTCGCATCACTGCGACCTAATGATATCTATTGAGACCAGCCTCCTATGTAAGTTCTATTTAGGCCTTATAGTAGCTCCATCAACTGGGCACTGTCTAAGAAAGATGAGATGTTCCCAGTTTGGATTGTTTTTATTTCATCTGGGTCAAGGGTTTGTTTCCCCGGATGTCTGCTTCTTTTGTGAATCAGCGGTTCACAGTAGCACAAGAGGTGCATTTTTCCAATGGTCTATATACTTTTACCTGAAATGTCAACCAACAATATAAAACATAAACCACAGGTCATTTCTAACAATTTTAATACATTGCCTGCATGCATTCTAAAATGGGAAAAAATATTGTAATATGTGGTAATAAAATTAAACAAAACATGACTTTGTGATCTCGAGCTCCTCCGTGCTTCGGAAGGCACGTTAAGCCGTTGGTCCCGGTCGCATTTGTGACCGTTTCTACCCACCAACCCACATCAGGCCTGTGTGGTGGTGTTACGGCCCATACTCCTCATGTATTTCTCCATGAAGAAGGCCTGTCCCAGCAGTGGGACGTATATAGGCTGATGACGATAACATAACATGTCATCACACCTCTTTCCTTGAAGGGTAAGCTGAGGTGTTAACACCCACATTTCGCCAGATATGGTAGGTGTATGTAACAGGTGGCGGTGGCAATAAAATTAAATATGGTGATAAATAGTGATACTGTTATATTTATTCAAAAAAATAAAGGTAATTCTATTGTCCATTGCATTTGTTATGCCGTATATTATTATTTTTATATTATCATAGAAGGTCTCCTCCGTGATGTAGATGAAATAAATTTAAAATAAAAGTAGTTAAATTATTTATGTTTGCAAAGTATAAAAAATAGCCTTTTTCCTTGCGAAGGAGGATAATATTAAGATCAGAGATTCGGTCCTTCATCATGAGTCCGACCATGACAGAAATTGTCATTATGTAAAGTCCAATCCATACAACATCGTCATTGCCGTAAATAACAACATTTGAGTAAATTCTTGTTTTTTCCTAGATTTATTCATAACAAGATATTATATTGGGTCCTTACCTATGAAATTGGTGTTTTTATTCTGTCTTAGTATTTTGTCTGTAACTATTAAGATTCAGAGTATTCCTAAAAAATAATTAGCTCGTCTAAAAATATATTTTTGAGCTCTTTTGATTTGTTTTGATAATTTGTTGTAAGTTTAATTGTGTTAAAATTGGACACGGAGACAACTCTTTTTAAGTGCCTCCCGAATACATCATTTTATTTGCATTCACTTAAAAACGATAAATAATTTTTATGAAGTGTGATATTACACATATTACTAAAGCTTGTCTAATGATAGATGCCAAATATTATTATCTTTGGATTTGTCGTTGTGAAGAAAACTGAAAAAATTTTAGTATGGAAAATGCAGAATTCCCCAAAATCTCCATACAAAACACCAATTTCATAGGTAAGGACCTAATAATTAATGGTTATATCGTCTCGTTAGTAGTTCAATACACGGCTTAGTGCGTGAAGGTATTTGGCATTATGGCTCTATTATGAAGGAACAATCGTACAGGTTATTAGTAAGCTCTAAGTAGTTCTTGTTATGTGACGAACTTGCAAAATATAAGTATGATAGTGTGAACTGTCATCGAAGCCTCTAAGGTTTTTGACTTTGCGAGGACAAACGCCTACATATAGGTAGAATTCTCAAAAAAATTATTTCAATGTCTCGAGCTTTTAGAAAACAAATTCAATGTCATTCGTTAATAGCTTATAAAATTAAAGAAAATTTAAATATTTAGTAAATGATACATTGTTGTAATTTTTTTATTTTGAAAATGTGTGGGCTGTGTTATTGAAAACACATAGCCCACACATTTGGAGATGTCAAGACAGGGGCTTTGACGGGAAGAGTCCCGTCAAAGCCCCTGTCTTAGTGAGGGCACTAAGCCTGTAGGAGTGAATGAGCTGGCAGCATGAGTAACCTGGCAGGTACTCATGGGACATGATGCGTTTAGTAAGTACTTGCGTAGGATCGGTAGAAAGAAAAGCTGGAGGTGCCACGGGTGTAGCGGCGAGGAAGACTTGATACTAACGAGTGATATTCCCACGCGGCAGAGGTTTGGAATGACCTCGCACTGCCGACACTGTTCAGGATTAAACAAAAGCTACCTTCGGCATGGTCAGGCCGTGGATGGGTGACCAAAACTTTGTGATCTCGAGCTTCTCCGAGCTTCGGAAGGCACGTTAAGCCGTTGGTCCCGGTCGCTATTGCAACCGGTTCTACACATACCCGCATTGGACCAGCGTGGTGGTGTTACGGCCCATACTCCTCACGTGTTTTTCCATGAGGCATAGCTGTAATCACCAGTGGAACGTATATAAGCTGAGGCCGACGGACGACGACATGCATTTTAAAGAACCCATGTGAAACGAGTCGCTATAATACGAAATATAGCATACTAAATCGTGTTTAATTGAGCGGTTATATACTTTATAGTTATAGTAGTCTTGAGCTTTATCTAGAGAAAGGGTAGATAAAAATGACAGTACAATCCACGACTTATTGGCGACGGTGACAGCTGTCTCGAGATACCGGACAATTCATAATCACTATTACTGTAAGACAAAGAGATATTAGAACGCTCAGAGAAAGGCGTAACAGATAGTTCATGGCGATAATAGTACTTTATATAAGTTTGGTTCAAGAAATACAAGTAAAACTCTGGTAAATGTAAAGACTAAAAACTGCAGAAACTTGTATTCTCGTATAGGAGCTAGGTGACGAAAACAAAAATTCGACGAAAGAAACTTTTTCCGTACTAAACTCCATATTTTTTTCGAAATCTATGAAAAAATGTGTAAAAATAGCTGTAAGGAGTTTAAACGACTCGTATTTAAAAAAGGAACGCGGCATGAATGGATATTGTTAAAAATATTTTGATATTTTTAAGCCATAAAACAAATGTATTCTGAAAGCTATCAACATTACTCAAATTTTGTTTATAATATGATAGTAACAGACTTAACGTAATTACCGCTACGTTAATAAATAATAAATCTCTCTGTCATAATAATGCGAATCGAAAGCTTTAATGAACGCATGCGCAGACGATCGGCATTGGCGCATCGCCATCACGTCTGGAGCTTAGACTATAGATATTGACGGACTTTTCTTCACGTTTATATGCAACAAGGCGGTGTTAAGCGAGTTGAAAAACAGAATTTCATGTCCAAGAGCACTATGCTAGTGCCCAGAAAGGCTCGCACCCTAGGGAAAGCGCGTCAGGCCTACTTACAATACAAACATCTAGATTCAGCTGCAAAACCACCAATTCTTTTTAATTTTGATAAAAGTCCACTGATTTAAACGATATAGGTATATAAATTGTTACAAATAAATAAATAAATATCTTCAGACATTCACACCTAGCAACTAGTCCCATTAAGCAACTAATGCTGCTTGTGTTACGGACACTAGATGACGGATAAATATATTTAATAGATAAATACATATAAATATCCTGAATATATATAAACATCCAAGACTGGAGAACAAATGCCTGAAAATTCATCACCCAAACATTTGCCCCCACCGGGGATCGAACCCGGAACCTCTCGAGATGGCGACGCCTTGAGACCGGCATACAATCGACCACGGAGGTCGTCGAGATATCTAGTAGATATCTATTAATTTTTTTTACAAACGTTTTACCTATAATAGATGGATGCAAAGTCATTGTTTGATGTGCAATTGTTTCATATACTATTTATAACTCTGTTCTAGTGCGGCCATAATATATTCGATTTATTGTACGTTATACCTAAAATCGTAATATTCAATCAATAAATTTGATAAACAAGAATGTGATGTATCATTTAGGTACATTTTATCAAAAAAAGAAGTATAATATGTAAACAGTTTATATTTACGACCTCCGTGGTTATTATATTTAATATATTTTTTTCCAAATGTTTGCCATTTGATGCCACGCTCCGTAGTCTACGGCTGTGAGAATGTAAAATGCGTTATTTTAAATGGTTTGTTTCGTCCGCTATGTCTTTGTTCCGAAAGGACGGATTATGTTCTGTTTGGAAAGCGTTCTCGTTTGTCTTGGAATGTATGCGAGGAAGCTCCCCGCTAAAATGAGAGGCGCGCGTGTGTTTTTTAGAAGCTTTTATTTAACTTACATTGTGTGTATATAATAATACGTTGAGGTAAAATCTTGCAACTCAATTTTGATGCAGATATCTTTAACTGATTGAGCTGAAATTTTGCACGCATGTGTAAATCGGATGACAATGCAATATTATTATGACTTGGAGCTGATCTGATGCTGCAGCTGGAAGGTGGCCATAAGAACTCAGTAATTAAACGATACATAGCATTAAGTTTGAGCTCGTTTGAATCGTTTCAACCAGTACTTTGGCTTGAAGACTAAAAAGTTAAAAATAAAATAAATAAAAAACTTTTCAAAAACAAGCTTTAATTACTTTGTTAAATAAAAGCGTGTTACATTTTGATAGAACATTGAAGAACATATTTTGCAATCACATCCCTTCCCTTGGGTGTCGTAAAAGGCGACTAATGGTCTTAGAATTGCACAACCATTCAATAGCTTATAGCGGCGACGGGCTCACCACCTGTCACGCTGAGTGCAGTCAATGCTTGGTGAAGACTATGGCAATGGAGTGTTTTTGCGGTCCTTTTGCCTAGTCTCTGACTGGTAAGTCAGACTGGCTTAGGGGATAATAGTCGTGATTATATGCATATGTATGTTATTATATTGTACTTTTTATGAACATGTTAACATTGTGTTCATGAGTATCTAACATCTATATTGTTAACATGTATTGTTAAAACTTTAGACATATCCATCGATGACCTACCATGCATTTACTGTAACTCTTTTCTCTTAATTCATACCCAAAGTAGGTAGGTAAATTACCCCTTTATCGACACTATGATTTGTTTTTTTGGAATTTCACATAAATTTTAGCTTCCTGCCTAAATACTACGTTTCCGAGTATAAATAATTTTGCACTAACCTTCGGAAAGACGACAAAAAACAGTGAGAGAAAAACTCATGACTTAATTAATTGCGGAAGTAATCTGAAAATAAAACTCACAAAACAAATTTTTAACTGTTTACAAATTATGTGTTAACAGAGTAATTTATGTTAATATAGTTCCATATATACCATTTTATGCTCAAGCTCATTTATAACAGTAAATATGTCATCAAGCACCATATATAGAGACGTCTAAAAAGAGGAAAAGCGAACATTTTTCGGAAAGTGACGAAATTTGGAGCATTGACTTATAGGTTTGGTAAACATTAAAATATTTTATGGTTTTACAAGTCGAGTATAAAATAGCTGCCTCCAAAATGTGTCTTAATAATGTCAATAAAAGACGTTTGGCATTCGGTTGTGCTGGCCGTATGCCAATGTATGTCTTTATAGAGTTATTATCGGCCCCTAACCCGTGACTACGGAGGTTAAGGTAGTCAACTAGCTGTGGTAAACAGAAATGGAAGAATATCGATGGAGAAATGACATTTGAGGGTATGAAGTTTATAATACGTAACTAGTCATCGGGCACACAACGAGACACAATAGAAACATCTACTGCTCACGAACACCAGTGTTCGCGGTGCCCGCCAAGTGGTTAATAAGTTTATACTTAATACATTCCATATTATATTTTGACCTAAATGGTAATTAAATTATGTTTAGAAGCATTATTTAAATTTGGGCATGTTACAAATTATTTTGAAAAAGGAAGAGTGTAGTTTATAACTATGAGCACGATTAGGTATATTATTGAGGTAGCCATTCCTGAGGAGATCTAAGGAGAACCGTCATAACCCACAGAATTGTGAACCTTAAGTGGCAGTGGGCAGGGCACATTTCTCGTAGAATTGATGGCCGTTGGGGCTGAAAGAGTGTCGAGTGGCGACCACGTACTGTGAGGCGCAACGTGGGTAGGCCTTCAACGAGGTAGACCGACGAGCTGGCGAAGGCCGCAGGAAGGCGCTCGATCCGGGCGGCGCAGGACCGGTCGTTGTGGAGATCAGTGGGGGAAGCCTATGTCCGCTGATGGATGGACCCATTCCTATAAATTAAATTCATATTTTTAATGTCAAAAATACCAAAGTAAAACAACTTAGTTAATTGGTATTGTGTATAAGGTTTAATCGCATTGTAATGTAAATTATTAACGTTATTATATAACTTAATATTTTCTCCATAAAACTAATTTTAACCCGTTTTTATCGCTACTTAAGTAGCGGTTACTGTGATTATTTGTAAAAGATATAAGAATAACTGAGGCTTGAAGTAAATTGCACCGCTATCTGTCTGATAATTTAAAAAGATATTTGCTCTGTTAGTTTCTTTGGAAACCAGAGTCATTATGATATAATCATTATTCAGGTTGAGTGATTAAGGGCATCTCCCTTCTGACGTAACTAAAATTATAATTGTATGCACATAACGCTGTATGTTCGTATACGAGGGGTTAACAATGTAACTTGTGTAATATTTACCGAAGGAAAGTAATTAAGGGAATGAATGATACTTTACAATTAAAAAAGGTATGATTGTACAATGCTCACATATCACATATATTTAATAATGATAACAAGGACTGGATTTTTTGACGACTATGTATGGATTTTTTTAACAGATATGCTTTGTAAAGTTATTTGAAATAATCCTATGATAAGTATATCTTATACTTTATATACATACATACATATAATCACGACCATAATCCTCTAATGGCTAGTTAGAGACTAGGCAAAAGCACAGCAAAAGACTAATTATAATGTATAATAAAATTAATGCCTATATTCTACGCCTTCCGAGCATTAAAATATAAAAGCTTATTTTTCAATATACATACATACATATAATCACGACTATTATCCCCTAAAGGTTAGTCAGAGACTAGGCAAAAGCACCGAAATGCAGTCCATTGCCATAGTCCGCGCTTCACCAAGCAGTGACTGCACTCAGCGTGTCAGGTGTTGAGCCCGTCGCCGCTACAAGCTATTGGATGGTTGTGCAGTTAAAAATAATAACAATTACATAAAATTTTTGCAAAATCTTTTTTTTTTATATCTGCTGAACATGAATTTACTTGACAATATAACGAATCATACCATTTTGAAGCAACATGGAGCGAAATTACAACTATTCGGCAACATACGGAAGGCCAAAACCGGCGTATCTGAAATGGCGTTGAATGTATCTGAAATGGCGTTTGGCGTTTCTTTCTCCGGACAGACGAGTTTTACCCTAATCAGCTGGTAATTAGTGCATTGCCATTGTCCGCGCTTCAAGCAGTGACTCAGTGTGACAGGTGGTGAGACCGCCGCCGCTTTATGCTATGGGATGGTTGTGCAGTTCTAAGTCCATTAGACGCCTTTTACGACACCCAAAGGATGAGGTGGGTTGGCGGCGGCCACGGCATCTTATACTTTAAATCCAAAATTGTATTATCATCTTTAGATATTTTTGGTCATGGTGTCTCTTCTGTCATACTTATAATATTGGATCACCACAGGTGTATGACCTGTGGCAGATTGGCTGAAAAGACATTTCCATGGAATAAGTCCTCTGTTGCATTCTGGTTAAATTGTCAGTATTTTTTGTATTTAGTGCAATAAATTGTTAAATTATTCATGGTAATAAATAATTCACCGTAACATTTCTCTATAGACACACTGCAACATTTTCCTATGGGTCAGTAAATTCCAAATGATCATTACACAATTTTCACGCGTCAATGCTTACCCTCCACCTAACTAAAAGGTCAGAGGTTATTGACACCATAACAAGCAGTGTATTATAAAAACAATAGAAAGCGTATGCAAATATCACGCGAAGTGAGCAGCCATCTTTTTCACATTAACATATAACATTAAGATGTTTTAGTTGCGGAAATGTTTACCGCACTGCCTGTCGGTTTCTCCGACAGATATACATTAACATAGATGACGCAAATGCATGTACTGCGCGTGTCCGAAAACCCCGACCAAACGTCGGGGTTAAACTAGTCTGCGCGCGTAGGCAGCCGGCCGGCTGACGGAGCAGGGGCTTCGTCGTCGGCATTGCACACGGCGCCGCCACTGCCGGGCGGCGATGGCTCAACTCTCTTGGCTATCGTCGCGCCCCCTCCCAGCGCCGGGAGGGGTGTTGCCGCGCCCCCCACCTAGGGGGGCTCCACCGGGGAGGCTGACTGGGTAAACCTTGGGTAAACCTTCTGGGTAAACCTCTCCACTCCGCGGATAGGAGAGTCGCTGAGGTTTTGAGTGAGTATGCCCCCTGGTTTCGTCCCAGGGGGAGAGTCTCACAGTATTCGCCCATTCCCCCGACGGGCGTTTCTGCGTAAAGCATTTCCACAGGGTCAAAAAAAAAAAGTCTGCGCGCGTAATAAACACTTCAAAACTAAAAAAAATACCTTGTTTTGTGATAATTGACGAAAAGGCATCGGCTGCATCGATATCCTTCAATCACTGTGACGTCACAGCCGTAATTTTGAGACGAGTTTTACCCTCTCAAAGGTCACACAATTACGGCTTGTCACAGTTAAAAAGTTGACACGCGGTTTCAATACAAATTGTTATGCTTGCGTTATCTATGTCAAGGGATATCTATGGTTTCTCCTGTTACTGGTAGCACGAATTAAGGCAGTTTTTAGTTGGCGACTCTGAAACATCGCTAGAAGTCTATGTAATGAATCATTACCATTCATTCATTCTCATACTACCCAATGATAACCAAAACCCCAGTGGTAAACCCTTTAACAACAGTGGTGTTAGAGATCATAATCCCTGTAATCATAATTTAACATTTATTGTTAAAAATATATGTTATCAAGTTTCTTCTTATTTTAAGAAATACTAGCTGTTGCCCGCAACTTCGTCCGCGGTTACTGGTTTTTTAACTATCCCACGGGAACCCTTTAATTTCCCGGAATAAAAAGTATCTAAGATGTTGACCAGGGATATAAGGTATCACCATGCAAAATTTCATTGAAATCGGTCCAGCCATTTCGGAGATTATCCCGTACAAACAGTCAAAAAGACGAACAGATAGAGAAACAAAAAATAAAAAATATATTTTTTTGGTATTTTCCCCCTGACTTGATTTTAACCATTTTTCTTCTATGTACACACATTCGACCTCTACAGTATTATTATATGTATAGAGAATACAAAGATAGCATTATAATGAGCAAGAATCCCCGAAGGGGAAGTCCACTCGGCTATAGCTTCCTCTCCTTGTGTCTTGTAATGCCACAAAAATGTCACATTGATATAATTATTCACATCTCTATATATAATAATAATAATATCCTCAGACATTTACACCTATCAACTAGCCCCATTTTAAGCAACTAATGCTGCTTGTGTTACGGACAATAGATGACGGATAAATATATTTAATAGATAAATACATATAAATAACCTGAATATATAGAAATATATATAAACATCCAAGACTGGAGAACAAATGCCTGAAAATTCATCACCCAAACATTTGCCCCCACTGGGGATCGAACCCAGAACCTCTCGAGATGGCCACGCCTTGAGACCGGCATACAGACCACTCGACCACGGAGGTCGTCAAATATATTATATATGCATCTCTATTTAAACAAATTTGCATCTTCAATCCTTCCGGTGTTGATCATATCTGTGGATCCTCAGCCTTTACACATCCCACAGCTGGGCACAGGCCTTCCTCATGGAGAAACACAACGAGAGAGTACGGGCCCTAACACCACCTCGCTGGCTCAATGCGGGTTGGTAGATATCTATGGATGGGGGGCGGTAGAAATTATTGCCCTTTTACATAAAAAAGAGACTGTAATGTAGAGTCCTTCAAAGGCAAGCTGATAATGTTTTACGCTCTAGACATCTTTGCATCAACAATACAATACTGCAAAATTAACAAAAATCTCTTCTTACACAATTATGGAATCATTAACGATTAATTTTAAATTACATTCTTTTAGAATTTAAATAATTATGTTCTTTTTTCCATTGTAAAGTCGTGGTTCGTTGGTTACTTCGTATACATTATTTTCCTAGAATCGTTAACTTGAATCTGTGGTGTAGGTATCGTGTCAATAACCAATTATATTACTTCACTAGCTTTTACCCGCCACTTCGTCCGCGTAGAATAGTTACTTTAAGATAGTGTGATGGCATGTAGCCTATAGCCTTCCTCAATAATTAGGATATTCAACACTGAAAGATTTTTTTGAAATTGGAACAGTAATCTCAATTGGTGGAATTGAAAATTTACTCCTACTCTATTATTAGAAGCAAAGTTCTTATTGGCGTAAATTTGCCCCTTCATTTTTCTGGGAGGCGTTATTAAAATTTTTTAATATTCACCCGCATGGCACCCGTTCCAATTGGAAAACTGAGATCTTTTCTCAGACTCTAGACTCTGTATCAAATTGGCGTGACAGATAGACAGACAAATTTACTTTCGCATTTATACTATGAGTATGGATTGATTTAAAACCGAAAATAAGGAGGGCGTTGCTAACTTCATGTTTCATTCGTTTAACTGTAAATTGTGTATTGTTTTAGGTGAATTTGGCATGGAAAGGTTCTGTTTTAACTCTTTGTGGTATCAATAGCATCAACGAGACTGTATTTAGATACACGCAGTGTTTATAATTAGAATTGGAAAACTACCAGGAAGCCTTGTTCTGAGAAGAACGGGCAAGAAACTCAGCAAGTTTCTACCCTCCCTTTACATTAGCATCATTTAAAAAATGTCATAAACTACAACGTCATTGAAGTTTAAAACGAAAAGATAGGTAAGTACATATTTTAAGTAGGTAATATCCTGCAGTTTACCACATTTTCCAAACATGTACAGATAGTCTAAAGATTAATCTAAAAAAATACATAACGCTAAATAACAATCTTCACTATTTGAAGGGCCATACAGTCCCGAAGCAAATTTCATTGACAATTTCTAAAGCAAATTTCATTGATTAGGCAATTTCTTTGTATTGGGTCCTCACCTATGAAATTGGTGTTTTTATTCTGCAATTAGCAATTTGTCCGTAACTATTAAGTTTCAGAACATTCTTTTAAAATAATTGCCTCTTCTAAAAATAGACCATATATTTGAGCTCGTATTATTTAATTTGATAACTTTTTGTAAGTTTAATTGTGTTAAAATTGGACACAAAGACAATTATTTTTAACTGCCTCTCGAATACATCATTTGATTTGCATTAACATAAAAACGATGAATAATTTTTATCAAGTGTGTTCACACACATATTGCTAAAGCTTTTCTAATGATACATGCCAAATATTATTATCTCTGGATTTGTCGTTGTGGAGAAATCTGAAAAAATGTTAGTATGGAAAATGCAGATATCCCCAAAATCTCCATACAAAACACCAATTTCATTGGTAAGGACCTAATATTTCAAGTTACGTTAATCACAATCGAATTAAGATGAAGCTACTGTTAATAATGTTCTTCCTTCGGTTTGTAGGCCAAGCCCATAGCCGAGCATTGAGCCGCGCCAAACACCTTACGGGCCATAAACACGTACTTTCTCCTAATTTCTGCTTTCGAGACATAAACTACGCGTATGTAAGGTAACCGTGAGTTGGGTAATGATTAAATTAACCGTTTATTCCCAAAAGTGAAGAGAATGGAAATATTTAATAAGTATAGCAGAGAATGTATTACGAGCTCGATGATATCAATATTAAGAATAGAAAGTTTATAAATTATTAACTAAAGCTGTGATAATATTATGGATTGTCATCGAGCGATAAAAACGATATTATCAGTTTTGTTCTTATTTTGTCTGTAACAAGTCACTATTGTATCAGATGACATGAAAAATATCCAATACATTTAGATTGCTTCAAAACTGAAGCCTTTATGGCATTTGCAATAGTTTATTGACCGTAAGCTCAACGACCTTGAAATATTGCAAAGTGATACAAATTTTCTTTATGATCCCTGCAAAAGTACAGCAAGCTTAATTGTTTCCAAATGTGCACGAGTCACGTTCGCAACTGGTTCGTAGTCTGCAAATCTAGTTTTGCGATTGTCGATACGGTTTCCGTTCGGGGCTGGAAGGCACAGCTGAGGCGCGGCGATGGCGTCTGGCTTTTTTGTTGGAATAGATATCGAGAATTGAGTGTTGGAGACTTGGAGAGATCGCAGCGCGCGCGCCAGCGACCCGCCGCCGCCGCCAGTCAGCCGCCGCTCCCCGCCGCGTGCGCGCGTGTCCGTTGGTCGCACGAACTCGCCCGACGCCGCACCGAATCGAACACCGTTATCGCCCCAAATGACAGCCTAATGGACGAACGAAAAGGTAGTCCATGCATGCTCGTGCTATAGTGGTAACTCTTCAGTGGAGTGCAGTGTTGTGTTTATGACGAAATGGAGGAGGTTCGCATATCGGATTGGCCCGATCCACCGGGCTCACATGCATGGCTGCCCGCTTATGGCTTCCAGCATGAGATTTTGGATAAAGATGACTATTTTTGCACCAATGGTGAGTGCCACTCAAAGTGGTTGCCTTTGTTAATCCTGTTAGGAGCTCCACCTCTAATGAGATCAATAGTCCTGTTAATATAAATAGTGAGATGGAAAGAATTTAGAGTGCATAGATAGAACTATCATAATCACCTTCTGGAGAAGACCACATTGCAGAGTTCTTGTTTAACAACTGTTAGGGACCGTTGCACCAGCTGCTCAAAGCTGTTTTAAACTTTCAAATAACTAGCTGCCTGTTTGTCAAATTACGCTAGATAGGTACAACAACATAAAAGTTTTCAACTTTGATAGTACTTTGATAGTGGCTGTTGAAATGGTTCCTTTCCCTTATATAATTCTATTAACAGCGTCTGCAAACTAAACAACTAAATTGAGAATGTAATTGAAAAAATTAGAACTGTTTGGAATGTCGTCATTTTATTTGTGTTCCGCTTTGATCGATATTTTAATTGTAACCGGCCTTGACTGAATGCCTTTGTATTAACACAATGATTGCCAAAGAACGTCACTTGTACCAAAAAACCAGTCTGCATCATTTGCACTTAACACAATACCTCTATATCTCAAAAGTTAAGACACTTATTGTTACTGCGTCAGATGAATCCGGTGCAGATAAGGAGTGTTTTTGCAACAAAACTAATTATGTTGATGGATTACGGTTCTGAGTAACAACAATAGTACAAGAAACTGATAAACTGGACGATATACATAGTTAAGGTTATAGAACCTCTATTAATAAAACAAACCAACGTAAACACCCCAAAATTGTAATTGGACACTTTAGGAATTAGTCGAAAAAGAAAAAACATGATAGTAAAAGTAAAAGGCGGTAAAACACAAAATATAAAGGTTAAAGACCCCAATGAAGCAAGAACTAAATCACCATTAGCCGTGGATTACAAAACAAGTAAATAAAGCACTATAACGACTGTAATAATAGAGCTAATAATAATACATTTGCAACGGAATGCATGCACGCGAAAGAATCTCAACATCCACAACTCGACCAACTCGACGGTGGGAACAGGGTCTGATGGTCAGACCAATTTCTTTTGAAAGCGAGAGTAAATTTCATATTTCAATTATCAATCCATCGAATTTTTAATAACAGATGCAGATAATATTTACTGCCTTAGATGAAAATTACAGTATCAAGAGAAAGTGTATAATTACGAGTATCACAGAACTTTAGATTGAAGTATCGAATACACAAATGGTTGGATTTTTCACATGGTCTAATAACTTTCAATGATTTATTTCTTTGTGTGTTTGATGGATCGGTTTCGTTATTATTTTTATTGCAATTTTTATGATTGATGTGTAGCTAAAGTACATTTAATTTTAAAATTATTTCCTTATATTTTAGTACTAACTGATTGTCTATGTTATCTAAGTTTAGAACTTCTATTATATTCGTATTACAATAGGGGTTGTTAAACCTGGTAGTGGCAGTGTCGCATCTATTGTTTACATGTGAACTCCGGTAACACGATCGAAAAGCAGAGTTCACACAAAACCTGTACGATCAACGACCTCCCCCATAATGAATTCACATCCATACGTAATGAGATTAGCCGACGTTACCAACTAGTTATTAAACTACTAACTTTCCTCTGTAATAACATATGATAATTCAGTTTTTCTATACTAATGACCAAGATCACGAAAGCCTTCATGATTTAGATACGTAATTAGAATAGATACTCTTGATACGGTTTCAGATGTGATACTAATGATCAGTAACTTGTCAGCTGTCGGTTAGCTAAATTAAACTCCTTTCTAATGCAAATTTCAAAGACCTGTGAATACTGCGTAACTAAAGTTTGATAACAATACATTCCTATACCATGACTATTTCAATTCCAGCGAACAAATATATCTCTGTGTGTTAAAGGCTCTAATATTTGAACAAACATTTGTACATCAAATTATGCTTACGCTAGGCACAGCAAATGCTTCATTGGCTCGAGTCAATAACAATGTCTCTATGAAAACACTCTTGGTTTTGGAAAATCCTTATTCTGATTGTGGTAAAGTTATTTTTTTAATTATGCTCTTAATAATGTCTAAGAAAAGCACCTCCTTGTTTTGAGCAATCGAAATCTTCGTCTTTAATTTTTTGACGTTGTTCATGTGTTTCTATATTTGTAAATGTATTCGAAACGTTTGGAAATATGTTATAGTGTATATTTTCTTTAAGGATTAAATAAATCCATACATTATTGGGGAGTGCACTGACTTTTGTGACACAGTGCTTTATACACCTATCACAGAAGTCAGGGACTTCATCAGATTTTGTGTAATGCTTTTTTTATGAAATGAAGATATTATTATGTCGGTTCAACTTTAAAACAAATGTAGAGCAAGATTAAAATTTTGTTGGGTTTTAAATATCAAGGGCCACTCGCAGGAAATTTTAAACGTAGTTTATATCTCGATTTTGCCATTTTTGAACTTAAGAGCCATAGTAAAATTTTCAAAGAATCACAAAATTGAGTTTTAAATTTCCTGCAAGTGGGCCCAAGAGTAAGAAAAATTCTTGGATTTTTTAAAATAAATTAATGATAAATTTATTTGAAATAAATGTATTGCGTAGTAATCTCTGCTTACCCTTGGTAGAAGGGAGTGACAAGTGCATGAACGTTGTAATAATACATGTTATCTACGTTCTTCACTGTTTTTATAGTTAATTAAGCTTAGTCTGCTTATCTCGCCTTCGAGGAGATCAAGCTGTGTGGTTTTTACAGGTGTCATTAAAATTGTGTTCCCACGAAGAAATGCAAGGTTAAGTGTGGGTAATTGACAGTTTTTGTCAATGTTACATGACGTGACTGTTACACACATGAGCCACAAACTTATCTGACCCGGTGGCGGGGGTGACTGATTTCGAATTTAGTCGCGAAAAACAATTCTCAAACAATAACATAACTTGACATTGACAATACAATTATAATGATGACACTTAGTTCCGACTTTGGCCACCAGATCAGATAAGTTTGTTTTACAAGTTTTTCTTTCTGACACACACTAACTTAGCTGAATGCTTAGTTATGTTCTGTACTCAAAGGCTATAATTTTAACGCTGTACAATAATTATTTTAGTGATTAAACAAAAATAATAAAATTTCAGCCGCGCTAAAAGATTACTTAGTTCTTCTCTGGTATTAATAAAACAATAAAGATAATAATCTAATAAGGCGTATTGTGTCCATTGTTTTAAACTTTATTCATTCGTGAAATAACAATGAAGCTAAAGAAAAATCTTAATAACTGGTTTTAAAATTGAGAATGTTATGATACTAATTAAGATGACAGTGGGTTCTGAATAATGTTTATTAAAAACTATTCATATAGGTATTGTATAAATGAAAAATATGCAATGAATTAGGTACCTTCATAAATTGGTGGACGGATTTAGCTTTTGTGAAGGTAAGATTAACTCTTCTCAATGCATTCAGGTTTCATTGTCACTCTAACTATTTCACTTTACGTCTCCACATTCCCGAAGGTCGTGTTATGTCAGTGCACCCGACAGGTGATGTGACAGAATTAGACACTCAATTCCAAAGATAAAATGTAAAGCCTCTTCCACAGCTCACAATTTATGACCGCGTGTTAGGTCGGACCACGTTGTAAATTCCATTTTTTCGCCAAATGACCTGTGATCTTATTGCCTAAGTATTTAAGGTTAAATTTCAAGTGCAACCTCAAATGGAGACACGGGGAAGCATGCGGTCCGACCGGTCGGCCAGCCCCTAAGGTCATTTCTTATCCGTAAGACAATCTCATACCTTATGCGCTTAAGTTTAAAGTTGTATTCTATGCAACAGCAATTACAAATTACTTTGATCCTTATTAGTATTAGGAAATAAGTTTTTTACTGCCTCCCCAAGACTGTTTTGATCGCAGATATACATTTACATAGATAACGAACAGCGCCCGCAGATGTATTGGGAGTCTGCGGGATTTCGTGCTGCTATAAGGCTCTATAGCCACAGACGGAGATGCAACGATCCCTGAACCTACTAGTGCTGTACCACCATCTGTAACAGATACTGTGGCCAATGATGAGATAGCGCAAGTACTTATAAGGATTTGTATTGAAACCGCGTGACAATATTATAACGTCTACTGTGACGTCATAGCCGTAATTTTGAGACTGGAGATCCCAAGGAATATCTTTCCAACAGTAGTAAGTACAACTTTCGTGCAATTTTATAAGCGTCTCGTTATACTAAGTACTTTGAAAGCAGTTCCCACAAATGTTAAGTTGTATAATCGTAGAACAGTCACGATTTGATTATGATATTATGACTAAGAAGAGACTGGGTGACGTAAATTTTTCGTCACGTGTATCTAAAAATAAGTTATCATACAATATTTCATCATGCAATAAAAGAAGGTCTTATATTTTGTACTTAAATTTTATCAGAATACATAAAGTTGACTTTTTTATTGAATTAAAGACTATTAAGTACTATTACTTTTTTGACTTTTTTATTGAATTAAAGACTAATTAAGACTAACTAAATCGTAGTGTTGTTTGTTGGCTGTTTGGTTAGTTTTTTTCAAAATTGCTCGACCACCTCGGAGTATGTTTTAGCGAAATTAATATTCAATTTATTGTATTATTACTGTCGTTAAAATATTATATACGTCCCACTGCTGGGCAAAGGCCTTCCTCACGAAAAACACATGAGGAGTATGGCCCGTAACACCACCACCGGCCAGCGCGGGTTCGTGGGTAGAAACGGTTGTTCTGCTTACATTGAAAGAGAGAACGATGTCCCTTGATCTAGGAATGGTTCTGTTCTCTGGAGAGACAAGAAATCACGTTCCAAAAAAAACCAGAGTGAGGCAAAACGCACCCAAATGTCACATAAAGAAGTCCAAAGCAATAAAACAAGTATTAAATAAATGTCTATAACTCTTAGAAGTGTTGGTGTTTCGATTTCACTAGGTTAATCCCCTTCACGTAATCCAAAAGGAAGCCATATGAAAGCTTATAAAGCAAGCAAAAATTACCACCATTGTCTCTTGATAATTCGTGTCAAGATATTAAACTACCCAGCATTAAGTTAATTAAGGTTATCGTTATAATTATCTTTATGTCATTAGTTTTCTTGAATTGCGCAATGAATTTAAGACTGTGTTGTAACTCATACATAAGTTTGTGGCATAATTGGTATGCATTTAGCATTTTCAATTAGAATTATTTGATTACTATTGATTGACGATGTTATAATTAGTGGATTTGTAAGTGGAATTTCAACTCATGCACGTACCCTTTAGTTAAATAGCTTATAATTTTTTTTATAATTAAATTCTTTTCGCTAAAAAAAAGTAAAATGTGTCATTCCATTTATTTGTACAATATTGGGGATTTACCGAAAAATAAGCTAAAAGTTTCTGTTTTTTAAAAAAGTTTACTCATTTTTAATTTAATTTAGACATTAGAAAATTCTATTAATGCAATATGACATGATATGTAATCCATTAGTGTATCTCAAAATAAAAGATTACTATGAGCCTTGGAGTGTCTTTCTTGACATTCGAGATAAACTATACGAGATAACTTTCGCAGATGACAAAATTCCAAAGGTATTTTAACGCGTATAGTAAGCTTAAGAATTTCCTTCATTTTGAATTGGTCAGGTTATATGTCGTAAAATACTTCTACAGTTATCACGTGTTTCAGCACGCATTTATATAGCTGTTTTGTGCATAATTTTTTTATCGAATTTAAATTCGTCGAAAACATTTCCCCAATCTTAATAATTTTTTTTTTCAGTTCATCGAAATAACTATTTGTCAGTGTTTTATATCATCGAAAAACGTTTCCTAATAAATCTTTTAAAATTATTTTGTTTTCCAGAATAACGGTACATCTTACACATTCCATAAAAGTATTAAGTCAACGAAGAAACTATTCTCAAAAATATGTTTCATTATGTATCGGAACACATAAGACTTTTTCATATAACAAGCATGCAACAGGCATGGTTTCTGTCACAGCTCTGGCGCTACGGGGCTCCGGCGGTCCCACGCAAGCTTATCGTCACAGATGGTTTTCGCTCACCACCTGCTCCTCAGCTCGCGGACCGCCTCACCCCTCCTCGCCTACGCGCTTTTATATTGCACTCTAGGGGTAAAAAGACTACGTGCAGATGGGCTAAACTGAGTCGATTTAAATATCTTTTTTTCATTCATCCTGATTTTTGTTTTTAATAATACTCTAAAAATACAGCACAGAACTACCTTAAATAAATTCCAAGATATCGTATTTTCGATGTACATTAATTTAATTTTATATATGTCATAATTGATGTTTCAATTATTTAGCAAACTGAAACTTGCGATAAAACAAAAATATGGGAAAAAAAAACTTTGATTGAATGAAATAATGATGAACTTTCTTCCTAGATAATGAATATTCGATTAAATGAAAATGCGATGAAACGAAATTCTAGAACTTGTTAAATATCGAACAAAAAGTTCTGCGATTTGTTTTATGGCTAATGAAAAGGTTAAAAGGAATTGCGATAAAATGATGGATTTCCCTGCTTTGTTCGTAAAAAAATGTGAATTTAGTAAAGAAAATAGGATTTAACCATTTTTGAAAAAGTTATTATTATTGGTTATCTGTTTCATTCCTATTTCAAATTGAGATTATTTTAAAATTCACGAATTTTTAGATAATTTCAGCATGATAAATTCTATTTTATCATGTGATAAAAAAGTGTTACATTGCACTTTCATTGCTATGAGTCTTTTTCAATAAAATAGTGCTCATATGTTATGAATTTCACGAACTACTTATTGTTGCTTGCTTAATTAGGTAACCACCTATAATTAAATAACTTGCCAATATCAAACCGTAACAATTCTTCGTGATCGTATTTAGGCCAGACGGCCTCAACAATCACGATGTAGAAACTAACCAACGATTTAAAAATATAATGTTCTGTAGTTATTGGGGTTCTATCACGATCGTATGGTATACCTAAATGTCGTAGATCTATGATAGGGTCGTTATCCAATCAAAAAATTAGGTCCGCTTGTTGATTGGTTCGCAATTATCTAATTAGTGTAAACTCAGGACTTCCAATTTTTGTTCGATGGTCGTTAGTGGGTCAACTTGTGTCCATTAACGTTCTGTCATGGCATGAATTATTTTGCATTGATCTGTCAGTACCTACTCAATACGTATATGTTAACCTTCAACGTAATTATGAATAGAATCAATCTCTACTATGAATTGCAGTAATTTTAATGACATTGAACTCAACTTGCGTATATAAAATAAATCATCATCTCAATCGAAAGACGCACACAAAGTATACAAATTATTTAGATATTATTCAAAAATCTTTAACAAGATTATATCCAAAAATACGAACAGAATCTATTAAAAACGTAGATTACCTAGTTTAGTAATAAACCTGAATATAAGCTAGTGCACTAATAAAACCTTGACATTTTAAAGGTTTACTTATTTTTAGAAATTAGAAATGTTCCGTGCAGCAAAACATTGAAATCGCTTTACTTTTTGCGCTGACCTTACAACTCGTGTTTTCACACCCAGGGGTATTACGACAGCTTTATTTCAAGAAAACGCATTCTGTGAATGAAATAATAAAGGCTTTTCTTATGAATATTTCGAATCAAATTGTGGAAGTAATAGACGTCGGTTGTAATCGCAAAATGAATGTCAACCCATTGGCGGGTACTGAAGAAGAAATGAACATTTTTTCGCGCCTATTATAGCATGTATCACAGGCAATTCCATCCATTTATTGTTACTAAAGCTTCTAACCTCGGCTCATCTGCAATAAAAATATAATGATAATATTACTAATACACACACACACAAAATGGGTTTGGTCAGATGAAAAATCGTGAAAGAATAGTAACAAGTGGCTAGCTCATCGCCTACACAATTACAGACCCAGTACCCAATACGCCCTTAGTCGCCTTTTACGACATGCTAGGCAAGCAAAGCAGTTGGTACATTCTTTTGTGTCCCGGACCAACACCGGATTACTAATAGATAGTTGTATAAATAATAAATAAGTGTATTGTATTGAATGTTGATAATTTTAACCTAGACCTAACCAAGTAATTCGGCTAGAATTGCTTAGGTCAAAATTACACACAACAAATAAATGAATTCGATTTTCACTTCTATTTCAAAGGAATAAGATTTCGTTTTGAGTATCTATTAATTTAGTGCCTTAACGTGATTTCCATTCCTAAATCTAAGCCCCGTTAGACGTACGATTTAAGCTCATCAAGACATGACGCTGCGTCACGCTTCGCAACGCTCATTAATGTAGTTTTTAAATTGTTATTAATGGTACTTACGAATTACTTTAGTAATGTATGTATGGTTCGAATACCTTTTTGGGGTTTTTAATGCCATTTTTTAACTATCTACTGTGTTTTATGATCATAATTAATGGAAAAAACAAAAACATAAATAATTGAAAAAATACTGCTTTTTAAAACTGGTTTACAGGAAATGAAACCCTCTTATAGGCTCTTAAGGCTAACATTTTGTTAACGATTTCGATTTCTTAGCGAGAGCATTATCTCAGAGCGTATATCGCCTAAGTAAAAAACAAAGCAACATATTTATATTTCTTCTTCTTGCCCTTTTCCCACTCTAGGTGGGGTCGGCACAACATGTCTTCTTCTTTCATTCTCCTCTGTCACCTATATACAACGTATAAAAAAATTGAGCACTAATATTTAAGGGTGCATATGTATACCTAGTAAGGTAGTCACTGTCAAAATATTACCATTAAATTCGGTAATTTTTTTTCCATCCTTTTTTTTTTATTCAGTATTATCTCAATTAATTTGACAACCCTAATTTTGATATTCTCAAGTGCAAGCGCCGGGTGACCCCCCCCCCCCCCCCCACAGCGCCGCCGCCCTCTCACTCCGCTTTAGTAATAACTTTACTAATTACTAATAAGCAAACAACAATATTTGCTTTGAAAAATAGGATAATTAAAACAATCATAAAAAAATTATAAACGTGTTCATTTATTACCTCTCTCATCTCACTCATTACACAAATACTAAATATTATTCACAATCGTGTAATTGTTTTAAAGTACAGATAAAGAACACAAAAAAGTACACACATTTTTCGTCACTCACAATCACAAATAAGACTCGAAGTGGCGACCTTATTTTTCTATGCAGAGTTCCGTCTGACGTAGCATAGATGTCCTCGCGTAATGCATCATGAGTTATGGAAGCAAATGCAGTGTTGATTCGTTCCTCCATTTCCTCGCGTGATCTACATTCAACCGTATAAACACTGCTTTTCACATAACCCCATAAAAAATAATCCATATGGTTCACACCAAAGAGATCGCCGGCCCGTCGAGTGCTCGACCTTGGGTTTTCGTCAAAATATGACAATATTTGGATTCTGCGACAAAACGCCGCAACAAAAACGCCGCACGAAAAAACACCGTAGACAAAATGCCGCATAATATAACGCCGCACTAAAAAACACCGCAGCAAAAATAACGCATACAAAAACGCCGCAGACTTGCCATTTATCCATTAGGCTGAGCGCTATCTAGCCGCAGTGTTAGAAAGTCCACTCTGCTTGGTCATAAAAAAAAAATAACCTGAACCTACCAATAATCAAACAATAATCGAAATGCACACCCCCGGTCATCCCGTTCGATTTGCCAAGACAGACAAACAAATTAAATTATTTAAATTGGTACAAAAAATTAACTTTTGAAAATCCACGTTTTTAACAATTGTAACGGAAATAAAAAATAGGGAACATTCATCAAATATGCGGCGTTTTTGTATGCGAAGTTTATGTGCGCGTTATTTTGTCTGCGGCCTTTTCGATTTGCGACCTTTTGTCTTGCGGCGTTTTGTCAACGCTGTTTTTTCGTGCGGCGTTTTTGTTGCGGCGTTTTGTCGGGGTACGCAATATTTGCTCTTCTAACTCCACGGGTCGCGAGGTAGGACGTTCTGTTGCAGTGTGGTCCGCATGAAATGACCCAGTACTCTGGAGTCGCAGGCACATATTCCTGAATACGGAGTATGGCGGCAAGTGTCGCTGTTCAGCTGGGGGCCTACCATCGATGAACCGCTGCCGGTAAATCTGGCGCGCTTCATTAATGCTGTTGTTACGAGCAGCACCAACACACAGCATCATCTCATAGAATTCACTATTCGAATAAACGTGACGACTCATTTTATTTTTGGTTGGGTAGCGACTAACGTTCTCAAGAGATACGGAGCAACTGAGCTAGTAGCTACTAGCTCAAAGGAACCGAATTGCGAGTCCAAATCGCAGGGTTCAGTAATAAAAATACAAAATCGGTCATCATTAAATAATTGTTTCTTACGAGAAGCAACTGTTTTTACATAATTGTGTTAATATTTTTAATAATACACGAATATAAACTTAATTATTACATAATAAACTCTTACAAGACATATTGTGGAAGAGTAAATCTACTTCTAATATTATGTTTTAACCAATAGGTAAATATTTATTTTATCTTTATTGACCCTTTCTAATAGAAAAAATAAATATCGTTTATAACTTAGTAAACGAACTGTTTCTTCATTAGGGCTAAATTATTAATAGAACGATATTTTTTGTTGTTGTACTTAAATAATCTTCATTATCCTTAAATAATGTTAAATATTATCTGCTCAGCAAAATTATCTAATATACTAATAATTAAATTTGTCATGAAACATTAGCTTAAAATTTATAAAAATTATGACGCCATATTCTACGGAACCTAGACTATTAAAAATCATCAGTTGTGGGAGGGGCTAATCGCTCGGTCAAGGGCCAACCCCTTTCGCTAGCAATGCGACGCGATTGGCGCGGAAGGAAGTTCAAAATTCTTAGAATTTCTTTGCCTACGCACCGACAGTCCACGTGGACTAGCTAGAATAGTGATTTACATGCAGATACGACACGACTTTAATTTGCCGCGGTGGAAAGGTTACGTAATAAGTTTAATTTTGTAAATAACTGTGGATAAGTAAATTTATTTATTTTAAATAATAAATTAAAGCTTCATAAATTAGTTGTAGTAAAGATTTTAGAGTATTAAACTAAACTGAAAAAAAAACAAAATAATAATGTGACGTAAATCAAATTAAATATTTGAGCTATTTCAATTAAAACAGTTTATTAAGCGTCTAAGAACAATTTTATTCCTAAACGTTTCGGCAATTTCTTAACGATAATTAGATACAGTTCTTAGACAAGAGCGTCATTCTCTAGTTGAAAGATGTTAGGCAGAAATATGGGGTTGGTAGTTTTGCCACTTCTGAATTGTTGATCTTTGATATAAAGTTTTTTGACCCGTTCATTGCAGCTGTTAGGGTTGCAACCTTAAAAGTTTAAGGAAAAATTTAAACTACATTTTCTCTAAAACTATAAGATTTCCAGTCATCAGTTACTAATAAAAAATATTAGGTATCACCAAACGAGTACGTCGTTCAAGTTTTAGTGCATAATTTTTTTACACGTTGTATATATTATAAGTGATCCTAGATTACCCCTTAAGCTTAAGGGGAAGATCTACAAATGGGATAAAAAATGGGATAGGTCTCATTCTTGTCGAGTCTGGGTAAATTTTATATGGGCTGTGACCATCCTTTTAAGATTGCGGCATTTGGTAGTAGAACCGTTGTCACAGCGCTCCCTGGCCCGGCTGAGGCAGGAAAGCGTTGAGAGCAGAAAAAAATATGTACAATTAAATAAAAAGAAATATTATATAATGAACAATTTATTTTAAGAGCTAAAAAAAATATACTAACAACTTTGTCGGTAGAGGAAAAAAACGGGTTCCTTATACATATGTGTTGCTCTCTCCAGTATAATATATAACTGTGACTTAAAACTAAAACAAAACTAAGTAAATGAAACAACGTCCTCCGTATGAGAAGCAGTCAGGCTATACATAGGGCTTCCTAAATCTGCCTCTTGCATTTCCAATAAAAATGTTATGGGTGACAGGTCAAGCGTTACTTCGTTTTAACGCAGTATTTATAAAAGTTTGCCCAACAAAATTAACTTATGTTATTATGACAAACAACAAATAAGTGAAAAGAAAGAAAAATACCAAAATATAAAAGCCACCGCAACCCACCTGTGGGCAAAGCACAAAACTTACATGAAAATTTTTATATTTAATTAATTATATAGAGTTATCCCAAAACATCGCAACATGAATTAGCTGTTTATTAATAAATTACAAATACATACCCGTTCTTAAATTATAGGTCATTTAACATTGTTTTTCAATAAAAAATAATAAATATTCCGTGTTTAACTTAACACATTTTCCAAATTTTCTCGAAAAAATTGCATGACCAACTCGATATCGTTCTCTCATCTCGTAGGCCGCGCCTGCCCGGCCGATCGTCTATCTTTCTTTTTAAATGTATAGGGCTTCGAGATGAGAGAATTGAGCCAATTAAAAGAGCTTGAAATTATTATTTTTTTCAATTTAAATAATAAAAAATGCAATGTTACACCGTATATCATTGTACAATGAGATTTGCACATGCATCCTGCACAGTTAAGAAATAAACTACTGTCTGACACCTTGTGACCCTTATTGCTAAGAAAATAAAGTTTTTATTATGTTTAATTTGTTTATATATTTTTACACATGACTGTATACATGCAATTGCACTGAAGGCCTGGCAACTTGTCAGCGTCAATGCATAATGGTTGCCTCGTGCAACCTTACACCTTGCAATGATTCTTATCAATATTTACATAAGGAAAATTTGAAATAACAATTCGCCTAGAATACATGTTATCTTGTGTGTGTGTCTGTGTATCTTAAGAGTTGCATTTGTTGGCTACTCGATAGCGAGTTAGAGAGTATGGATGTGGATGGAAACTGAAGCCAATTGAAGGTAACAGGAATTTAATAATAAAAATAATACAAGAACGACAGAACAATAGTGTGATATAAAGAAGAGTATTATAGAGTAAGACGAGTATTATATTTATATAAGTATATTCATCTATGTATATAAATATATATTTGGTATGTATATTTGTATTTTAAGTATTATATTTTATATTTATCAAATTTACTACATATTATATTTAAGTTTTATATTTATTCATAGTGTACACACGACATTTTCGTTTCTTGCCATATCTCCTATAGCAGGTGGGCTGGGAGACATTTCTGTTAGGAATAGGCCACACCCTTTGTACTGTCTTTGTAATTTGTCGTTTCGTTGTTATGTTTTTCTGTGTACAATAAATTGTTAAATAAATAAATAAACAAAAAGTGAGGGATATTAGTACAAATATTACAGTATCAAAAACATAGATGAATTGCTATAAAAATGTAGAGCCTTACGGCCCGTCGCCAACACTACTTCCACTGGGATCACATTGGTACCCTGTAACATTAAAAGTGAAGTTTCAATACAAAAATTTCAATACAAAAATTTTAAGTAGGTACACGCAACTTGTTTTTCTCTTTGTGCACTTCTCCTGTCGCAGGTGGGTTGGAAGAGATATCTTATAGATATAAGCCCTACCTATTGTAATTTTATTTCTTGATTGTATATTTCTTTCTTTATTGTGTACAATAAATTATTAAATAAATAATAATAATAATAAAAAATCGCTGATTTGTGACAGAAATATGATAGAGCAGACTGTCACTCTGATAAAATATGCTACTTTGACTGAAATCAAACTAAAATGTTGAAAAACATAACATAAGGCGAGCTTCATTTGACAATGCGTTTTTACATTTCAAATGGTTTTTAAGTCAATACTTTTTAACTCAGACCAATTGACAATGGACACGTCTTAAGCTTTCTACGTTTAAAAGAAAGGTGCTAAAAATAACACAAGGATTAACAGGGATAATATAATTACTGGTGCTTAGTGGGTTTGCTATGTAAAGGCGAAAATAAACCAATAATACTTAATAGACTTAACCGCACTTTAAGATATATAAGCGTGTGTTAAACCTTAATCCTGTTACTGACAAATATTTTAATTGTATCTTATAATTATTATGTCTAACTATTGGGTCCTTACCTATGAAATTGGTGTTTTTTTTCTCTCTTAGTATTTTGTCTGTAACTATTAAGATTCAGAGTATTCCTAAAAAATAATTACCTCGTCTAAAAATAGACTATAATTTTGAGCTCTTTTGATTTGTTTTGATAATTTGTTGTAAGTTTAATTGTGTTAAAATTGGACACGGAGACAACTCTTTTTAAGTGCCTCCCGAATACATCATTTTATTTGCATTCACTTAAAAAAATGTTAGTATGGAAAATGCAGAATTCCCCAAAATCTCCATACAAAACACCAATTTCATAGGTAAGGACCTAATATTATTATGTCTAATAACGTCCTAAACACAGTCAAGTTCCATTCCATCATGCGTTAAAATTTGCTTCGTCTACTTTACAATTGGAACTCAAACACGAATTTTAAATTATAACTAGCTTGTGGCCCGCTACTTCTTCCGTGGTTACTATGGTTTTTTAACTATCCCACGGGAATCCGTTTATTTCCCGGAATAAAAAGTATCTCAGATGTTGACCAGGGATATAAGGTATCATGCGAAATGTCATTGAAATCTGTCCAGCC
Organism: Parapoynx stratiotata; assembly: GCA_910589355.1. Lineage (NCBI taxonomy): Eukaryota > Metazoa > Arthropoda > Insecta > Lepidoptera > Crambidae > Parapoynx > Parapoynx stratiotata. The sequence continues at coordinate 15,387,460 of OU342459.1, forward strand.
ATTTCGGAGATTAGCCCGTACAAACAGACAAACAAATAGAGAAATTAAAAAAAACTTTTTTTCGTATTTTCCCTCTTTTTACATCCCCCTAACTTGGTTATAAGCATATTTTGAAATTAGTAGTATACGAAACAATGTTCATGTTTTGTAAAAGTGTGTTCTTATACACGGTGTTTTAAAAACTCACCCCTAAAAATAAATTTTAAGTCCCGCCTAGTACTAGCTACCAGGAGTAGGAACAGAGTTACAAATTTTGGATTTTATTTCTACTGATAAACTTAACTAAACCTATAGGCCCACTTGCAGGAAATTAAGTCATGATTTTAATCTCAATTTTGTCATATTTTGACAATTTTTCTAGGGCTATTATGTTAAAAATTGACAAAATCGAGATTTAAACTAGGTTTAAAATTTCCTGCAAGTGACCCTTAATAAAGTTGTGCTATAATATCGATAGTTTTAAGTTTTTGGCAAAAAAAAATATTCGGCCTAAAAAAATATCAAGCTATGGTCATCATATTTTGACCAGAAGTTATGCATAAGGGACCGTACAACTCCCTTTCGGTTTTTGTTTTGTTTTTGAAACACTGTATATTAGAATTCTACAGCAGGGAATCATTATCTTTTGATGTTCGACGTTGCGGTTTGCGCTACTTTTTCTAAGTGTCTTAACCACAGTCAAGTGATTGAGGGCTCACAACCTCTGCGGTGTCTTCAAGCTGCAAAACAGCAGAATCGCTGGAAAAAGTCTATACGTGTATATACGTGTTTCCCAACTGTATGTGTAATGTAACAACATTAAGTGCTTGACAACAACAGCGCAGACAATGCCACAAACAATAGCTTACAACGACCCCAAGGATGTTCAGACAAACCTATTCACTTATTCGACTCTAATGAGTAGTAATGAGTCACTTGAACACAATTCATCACGTATTCACTACATGACAATCGACCACTCATCAAATGGAACACGATATTTTTAATCTAACCTCTATTTCGTTGGACTATGATATATTTATTACTATTACGTAAAAGTCTAATTAGATTCAGTCATTGTAATAAGCGAGTGTTTACTTTGGAAATAGTTTTCCACTATTATTAGAAAACAGATGTTCTAAAGAATCACACTCTATTTTGAAAGTACAATGTTTTGAAAATGACTAATGATACAAACGACATCTTACGTCAGCCATGGTAATGAAAGATAGCAAATTAACAATGTAAATAATATGAAGAAGTAAATAATTTTTGGATTATTATTGTAATTATTGAGCAAAATGTTACTCTACAGAGAGCAAAGCGCTTGCATGACGAATAGAGATATTACTCGAAGCGCACCATCTTTTAAACATAGAGAAGAGCAATACATTTTAGGGTTAGGTATTAAATAAAATAGTGTCTATATGGTTATGACAGCCTGGTACTTTTTTGGAAATATAATGTTGAGAATTATAACGTTGAGATGGATGTGTGGAGTTACCAAAATGATATGAATATGACAGAGGGAGTTTACATATAAAGCGAATACCACACACTGATTAATTTCGAAATCTCACTAATTTCTTTTTAGGTCGTTGATTATCGATAGTTTCAGTTAGTATTCCCATTACTATTCAAAATAAACATAGTTGCGCTTCGAGAAATAATTTTGGTGCGCTTCATTCGGTGCGCGTAGAGATCACATACCAAAACAATTTATTTACAGTCACCAGCAAAAAGACTATTGCACTAAAATGTAATTTATGAGCTTGCATACATCATAGACTTCATCTCAGATGAGCCATAGCTGAGATTTCATAGCATGGAACAAGTATTCCCATCCAATATGGATTTGATAAAAGGTGTTATTATAGATGGTATTATATAAATAAAATAAATTAATTTCAATAACAGTTTGATTTTTAATTTTTATTTTATATAGGTACTTACAGTTGTTAGCATTACTGCTGATGAAATGTGCAGAGAGACAAGCAAAACAAGTGTAGAACAAGTCATAAATATCTTCATGGTTCTGAAACTCACTTTCACTGTAAAAATGCAAAATATGGCTTGAAATAAAAATATGCAATTAATTTTTCTTTAGGTTAGAAGTGGGTATCTTTAACAAATAATTGGAGATTTTAATTTTTTTCGTTAGGCATGGTTGGTTAATATTTAAGCTAGAGATAATTGCATAATAATACGAAATCTAGGAGTTCTATTGTAGAAAGTAGGTACTAATAAGACATTCCCATCATCCATCAAGTCCTATAGGATTTTTATACTAGGATCTCATTACTTTGGGAAAAATCCCAGGCAAAGATCTTATTGTGAATCGTGAACAAATGCTATTTTAACAACAAATACAAAAAACAATAACAAATAGTGTGAAATTTGCACTATGTATCTCACTAGATATTGTGGACTTACCTTTTGATTATAGCCAGAATGTTCTCAACGGCATCTTTTTTATCAAAAAATGGGCCATAAAGAGCAGTTAAAATTGGTTTTACTGTGGTTGACTATTCAAAGTTTCCTTCTGAAGCGGCAATTTTCGGGAGAATAAAATAAAATGAGAAAGAACGGTTGACTCGAATGTCAATGTCGCAAAATTTATTATAAACCAGAATGACAAAGTACAAAAATAGTCATATCTTTTTCTGGTGACTGCACATTTAAAAATCTGTGCATACTTGTCAGTTTCTAGATATAACCATTTAATAACAAACTACCTTGAGCATCGAGAAATAGATCTTGTATTTTTGTTCACTTTTGTGACAGAAAAGTTGGTGTGGAGCGGCAACAAGCATTGTAGCGGTTAAAAAGTAACTTCTTCAATCGAACCAATTCGCAAGTCTTGTAGAAGGTGGCAATCTCTTTAGCGATCTAGTGAACAAAGCGTAGCCCACGTAAGGGTAATTGTTGGAAAGTAGACCGCAAAAGACTGTTGTTAAAATGCGTTCTCATACACGGTTTCATTACCATAGATCAGCCCCGGCTTCACACGGGAGCAATGTTACTAGTTACAAATATAAACCTTCCTCATGAATTATTCTATCTATTATAAATAGGGATCGCAAAATTATCGCATTAGGTACTCGTAATAACTTTCACTTAATTAATTGCTAGCTTGAGATTGAAGCATATTTTAACATAAAAAGAAAAAAAAGAAAAAAAATGTGATATTTTTCATCAATAAAACGTTTTAAAATCATAATTGATTAAAAGAATAATTATTTTATTAATTTTGGAGTTATATCTACATTATAACTTTTCAGGTGGCACTCTTAACAGCGCATTCGCGGCGTCTTGTGTGATGTTGTTAAATCACGTTTATTACTCAAAATAATCCGTTTCAAAAAGTACAAGTGTTAATTTAGCCACTGAAAAGAAGGAAAACGATGGATCTGATTTATAGCAAGATTAAAATTTATAGTATGTGGTGTGCCACAACAACAATAAATTAATTGTTGAAAGTTTACACATTCATTCGCATAAAAATATATTTTTTTAAATGCTGTTTACACAAACCAAATTGTTCTATGAAAAATGTATGATACGTAAGTTACTTATTTTCACAAGTGTATTGGAAAACTAATTTTCAATTTGCGTGCGGCCGTATTGTTGATGTGTGTTATGACAGCAAAAGTCATGCCAAAGACATACTACATATAATCACTACTATTTTCCCCTAAGGGTTAGTCAGAGACTAGGCAAAAGCACCGCAAAAGCAGTCCATTGCGATAGTCCGCGCTTCACCAAGCAACGACTGCGCTCAGAATGACAGGTGTTAAGCCCGTCGCCGCTATAAGCTATTGGGTAGTTGTGCATAGTCCATTAGTCGCCTTAGGAGAAGGCGGTTATGTAGTGACGAAAAAATAATCAAAGCTATCACTATTACACTTATTACGTCAATATTGAATTTAAAAAAAAACATGAAATAAAAGAAAAAGATGCGGAGAAAAAGTAAATGACATAAAAAGGCGAGAGTTCTCGCCAAGGAGTACACAACGACTTAGGGTCGATTTTTCAAACCCCAGATAAAACTATCTGTCAGTCAAATGTAAGCTCTGTCCCTTTTCTTTTTATGACTTTAGAAAGTGACAGTGATTGTTTTAAATGGCGGATAATTTTATCTGAGGATTGAAAAATCGGGCCTTAGAGCATTAAACCAACTTAAATATTGTTTCACACGTTGCTTATATTGGGTCCTTACCTATGAAATTAGTGTTTTTATTCTGTCTTAGCAATTTGTCCGTAACTATTAAGTTTCAGAACATTCATATAAAATAATTGCTTCTTCTAAAAATAGAATATATATTTGAGCTCGTATTATTTAATTTGATAATTTTTGTAACTTTAATTGTGTTAAAATTAGACACAAAGACAATTATTTTTAATGGCCTCCCGAATACATCATTTGATTTGCATTAACATAAAAAGGATGAATAATTTTTATCAAGCGTGTTCACACACATATTGCTAAAGCTTGCCTAATGATAGATGCCAAATATTATAATCTCTGGATTTGTCGTTGTGAAGAAAACTGATAAAATGTTAGTATGTAAAATGCAGACATCCCCAAAATCTCCATACAAAACACCAATTTCATAGGTAAGGACCTAATAATAAGTTTGGAAGTGTTTGAGAGAGTCTTATGTTCAGCAGTGGGCCTCTCCGACATTTCCTCAGTCTATATACGTCCCACTGCTGGGCACAGGCCTTCCTCATAGAGAAACACATGAGGAGTATGGGCCAGAACACCACCATGCTGGCCCAGTGCGGTTTAGTGAGTAGAAACAGTCGCAATAGGGACTGGGCCAACGGCTTAACGTGCCTTCTGAAGCACGGAGGAGCTCCAGATATCAAAGTTTTGGTCATCTATCGACGGGCTGACCATGGCGAAGGTAGCTTTGTTTTCAATCGAAAGTCAACAACTACGCCACCTAGCTAGTCTCTCTCTCTCTCCAACATTTTATTAAGAAAATAATGAAGAAATTGTAAAGAAATAGAAAAAAAATCGTTAACATTTATTCAGATGTGCTTATGAAAGTCAAAAATGTTTACAAAATTCTTGAAAGAGAGTAATTATACTCGTACTATCCGTTGTTAATTAAAACGATAGTAACATTCTAGTATTTGTGAAAATCCTTCGTTATATCAATCAAAGTTAAATAGCGTGACAAACAATTACGAATACCTCTTTTACGAGGCTTATTAAATAACAAATTGTGTACAATTTTGTGATAATTCTGGTATCTTAGTAAATGTTTGTAATAATGTTGTAATATACAGAATATATATAAATATATATTCTGTATATTACAACATAATAATAATATTACAACATGATAATAATAAATATTTTTGTCATTATTCTCTAGAACTTAAGTTTCAACCTGAAGGAACATTTAAAAGAAAATCAAAAGAAAAAGTCATTACATTATTGTACAGGATATAAAGTAACCTACTTTCTCAAAAATATGTATTCAATTCAACCATGGCTTCGTGAAGTTATGCAAAGACAGAAATAGAAAAATCAGATAGTGTTGTGGTTTTCCGGTAGCAGATTGCGATAGCTTCCTATGTGATTATCCCAAGTTTCCCAAGATTCTGTGGTGGCGGCGCAGCGTGACCGCTCCCAGGGCTGGTATCAGCCTAATATATCTGAGAGCCTAAATCTAATCTCGAAATAAGGTCGAAGCCTGATTTCTGAAATGTTATATGAAAATTATTGGAGACTTTATTCATGTACAAAAAAAATTAAAAATAGAGTCAGATCTATAAAACCGTGGTAAAGTTACTATGCTTTCTTATTAAGAGCTGTCTGACTAACAATTTTTTTGCGATGGCCCCGCCCACTACCCCGAATACTTCAAAAAAGTTTTGTGACGATTTTAATAAATTTCTATATGTTTAGTAGGTATTTCGCGCTCTAACTTGTCATTTAAGATAATATAAATCACAGAGGATGAATAGAGCAGTTTAAAGATTTCTTATTATTTAAACACAAAAAAAATTACAAATTATATACAATATACCACACCTACGCGTTTATTTTATTTTTGTTTCCGTCGATAAAAATACTATGAGACAGTTTAGAGCACAAGCTGTATAATCTAAATATAAAAATTCGAGCTTAAGTCCCAAAAACTTTAATCTGTTATTTTGGCTATTAACTAGCGGTCATTGCCCTTACTTATTGCTTCCTGCGTCGTGGTCCTTGCGCCAAACGAGACAGAATTTAAATTTTAATGGTCCCAGTTAATGATGTAGCAGTATTTTTCTAGTTGCCTTTTACGTCGTCGTGTGGGAGTTGCCGATTTTATTATATCATAAAGTTCTACCGTATAATTAATTACTGGCGAATTTTACAAGATTTCCTGTATACTTTAAGTTGTAAGATTGTACCACGTACGGACTCGTTTGTTTTCCGACAGTTTAAAATAAAGGGGCTGCCCCTTATTCTAAACTGTCGGAAAACAAACGAATCACGGAATCTCTGAATCTGTCTCTTTTTATTGCGGCAAATGAGAGCGAGACGGGACGAGACTTTCCGAATCGAATCCGTGAACCGACAGCTTAGAATAACGGGACTGGAAGTTTTTTTATTGTTACAAAGGTATTAAAATTAATGTATTAGTAATTATTTCGATTATTCAATGATCACTTATGTCGTTTATTCTAAATACAGCTGTTACCTCAGAGTAAACAGAACTGGAGTAGCCTTTGTCTAACATTCCCCTCTGCCAAATGCACAAGCATCGGATGCTTGCACGTTTAATAAAACTAGTTGAGCCGCCATTTTGACAGCCATAGCATTGTAAACGTTGCGGCGAACAGAGCTCCCGCAAAAATGCCTGCCTGTGCTGTTTCTTGTTGTAAAAATAAATAGAAAACATCGAGTATGCTAAAAGATGGTGTCACCTTTTAGTTGTAATTATAATTTTTAAGATTTCATGATTATTTACTTCATTATTTCTTGTTTTAGAATTCTACGATTTCAAATTTCGAGCGCTAGTCTCGTGGGGAGTGCGGCTGTGACGTTGTCAAAACGCACACCCCACGTGACTATTTTAAGCGTGTGTGTGCGTGAAATTTAAATTTGTGTGTCGAATTATGCATGTGTGCATTTGTAAAAACGGCTGGCTTTGAGTGTAGTGGTAACCTCACCCCCCGCAAGAAATGGCAGAAAAAAATGTTTGAGAAATTGACTAATGGCTACTCCAGTTCTGTTTACTCTGAGGCTGTTACACATTGCCCGCTGCATCGAAACTCAACATGGATACTCTCCCCCTGGTATATAGGGACATAAACCACCTATACACTCCAGGCAAAACGTGATGACATGCTATATGTTGTTCATTGATCCCTTTGAAAGAAAGTAAGAACAAAGAAAATCTTAATTTGGTAGCATAACACTGCTATGAGCAAGGCTTAACCTAATCGCAATGTATCAAAAATGTGACCTTCATATATAGCATCCAGGTTAAAAATTACGATCGTTGTTCTATAGATGTGTGAAATAGATTGAATGCGGGGTTTTATTCACTATCATCTTCATTTGAAATTGGTTACAGAAAAACTCAGTTCAGTATCTGTTTTCATTGCTTTATTCACGTGAGATATTTAACATATTAACAAACTCCTGTGCTCGAGACACTAAGACGATAAAGGTTAAGTATATGGTAATCACTACAAGCAATAAGACTGTACGGAATATTGATTTCCTGGGTCGATTTTATGACCTTTTCAAAATTATTAAACTCAATTATTGTAAAATCGTTACCAACCAATAAAACACTAACGGCTTCCAATGATTCCCGCCACGCCGCGTCTACACACCTATAGTTTATTTTAGCATCCAACCTCATTTCTCAGTCTAAATAAAGAACTAGTTAAATAAACAATAAACGGACGTGTGTATTGAAAGCTGCCTTAACGTTTTGATCACTTAACTTGAAAGGACGTGTTTCAATATTGTATGGAGTCTGAACTAGGTATTGCACACAGTATGTCAATTAGGAAAATAAAATTCGAAAATGTTTCCTGCCCTTTAATTTTCATAAATTTGCTCTATTTCGTGTCAATTTATTATACTTAATGACATTGCAAAGTCAATATGGCGAACTCTTGATCTATGTCAGTTTGACGTTTATTGTTGTAAGTAAACAAACCTTGTAAACTCGGTGAACTTGGTTAGTATTTTTTATGAGTTAAATCTCATATTTACGGTTTAGACTGACAGTCATTCAATTACAAAATAGTCAATGCATTTGCAGAGGTTCACATGCTGAACTTACTTTTCAATGGCATTAATTGGGTAAAATGACAAATTTTAATGCAATGACCCCGTTCTAGAGAAAGTGGTTACATAAGACTCTCGCTTGGGCGGTACTGGCAGACCCTCGCCTTACTAAGTTAAACAACGACACTCTACTTGTTTTTGTTTACATAAATTTTAACTACGCAATTTTTACAACTTAAAAATTGTTTTTCCAAAACTTTACTAGACTAGACTTTGCTTTAACTTTAGTCGTGTTTAAGCGGCTCCTTAAAAGAATACTACCGACCCATCTCTTCCTTTGGGTGTCGTAAAAGGCGACTAATGGACTTAGAACTGCACAACCATCCAATAGCTTATAGCGGCGACGGGCTCTCCATGACCTGTCACGCTGAGCACATGTGCAGTCACTGCTTGGTGAAGCGCGGACTATGGCAGTAGACTGCTTTTGCGGCGCTTTTGCCTAGTCTCTGACTCACCCTTAGGCGATAATAGTCGTGATTGTATGTATGTATGTATGCATGTTTACGAGATCTATGGTATTATTGTTACATTGTTGCGTTTACTAGTTTTATCGTCATTCTATCACTCAGAAATTTGAAGTAATTGAATTTTATTTAAGATTTACATCTATAATAAACCTTTTTTTATTGTATTTTTAAATAATTAATATTTTATATTTACGGAAATATTTTTGCGCAATCGTACAGTTAAATTCAAAAATATTTATATATATGTGTAAACATTTGACAGGTGATAGTCTTTACTCCGTTCCAGTAAGCTAAACATATATATTTTTGAATTTGACTGTACCAGCGACGCAAATGATTTCTTACTGAACAAAATAATATTTGTATAACATATAATTGTCTGTCTCTACAACCTATTCCTCTAGCATCCGGAAAAAAACAAAAACCGGTACTACCAATTATACAACTACAAATTGCAATTACACAATAAAATAAATAACAAATTAAGGTTTGCATGTCGAGACTAGTAATGTGGGTAATAAAATCAAATATTTAATGTCAAATTACCAAATACATGGTCATTGTTGGGGCTAATTGCGTATGAACTAACGCCATCTCCGCGTCGCATTCCTAGCCTTACAATTTACATAACAACACATAGCCGCGCCCGCGCCGTATACGAATCAACTCCGTCCGAGCGACAGTCAACGCTATGGAAGTAGAAAATGTTGATTCCGTTGCTGATAAATATAGCTATAAAAACTTTAACGTTAAAAAAACAGGTAGGTAGGGTGTTTGAAGGTGTCAATCCAAAGAAAGATTTTTTTAAATGTAAAAATAAAATAAACGCTAAATGAATTTTAAAATTTGAACTGAAGACTCCAATTTTAGATTGGTAAGAAATTTTATATTTGTGTGACACTTGTTGGTCAGTTTATGCATTATCTAAGTTTATTTTTTGAACTTATGGCCGAAGTGATTTAAAATATGTTTTGAGTTCTGGTTTGTCTTTAACCGTTATTTCGTTATTTTCTGTACTATATTTTTAAAACCGTTTTTTTCCTTTAACAGTTCATTGTAATGTCAAAAAAAAAATTACTAACGCTTACATCAATAATAATTAGGAATAAATTTTGGCTCGCAATTGTGTTATGGACCGTTATTTTTATGTAGATTCTGAGGTCTAGAGTAAATATTAATCACCAAGGCTATTAAGATCATATTAACTGTCGAATCTTGAAATAAGATCTAGCCCATCACGCAAATAAATGACTCTTTAGGTCGAACGTCTGCATGGAAGTTATTAACTTACTCACTTATTTTTTTAAATTTATGGCGTCAGCTTTTTAATAAATCATAATGCATACTGTCAACACATCAATTATGGTCCGATCCTTGCTCTTGAATTGACATACGGTCACTTGGCACGCATATTAATAGATCAACTGATTCACAACTACATTTTAGTTACCACGAGGCACTTTTATGAGGCGAACGTGCGATATGAACTTTGACGCGCGGCTTTTGTTACGAAATAAAATGTAAACGAAACGTTGGTAGGGGTTTTAGAGTGGAGTGTAAGTGAAAATGTAGTGTCATGGTTGTATGTGCGATGTCCAGTCGGCGGCTGCGCGGAGGCAAGTATTTGTGGAGTAATCCTTAGGAAACTAAAGATCTCGAATCTGCCCTCCGGCATTTAAATCGCTTCAAGGATGTAAACTAATGCTTAATTTGTTTCTCATTGCCTTTTCCTCTCGTTAATAGTTAATAACTATTTACGCGCACACATGTATCACATTTAATTTACACTGACCATTTATGAATTCAGTGTCGTGTTGTCGTTTATTTTTTATTTAATGTACATTATTTAATAACTCTAGATAATTGTTTACATTTATTTTAAGGACAAAAAATTTAATATAATTATCATCATCATGCCACTTTTCCCGAAGGGGTAGGCAGAGGTTTCCCCAGATATGTTAAGTCCATTCGCCATGTAAGAGGTGGGAAATTCGTAAATATTTTATTTTTAACAAAGGATATTACGAGTATATTTATCTGAATTTTTAATCAAAATCGAATGAACATTTATATACGTAAAAGGCTTTATCAGCAGTGCTCTATTTGTCTCGAATCTGTTCCAAACGAGTTTTAAATTATGTGAAATAATAAGTTGAATCGTTCTCAAACACAAAACATACCATTTTGATATTAAATTCTAATTCTATGCAAATATTTGTAGGATCCATAATCCTAGCTTTTAACGAATCATAGTAAGTTGCGTAAGGTACGCATGCGTGACGTGAAATTATAGTATCAGTTTATTGTCCGAGATTAGTCGGAAGTAAGCTCGTTACTTGTTACAAACCTGAGACATTGTTACGCGGCCTCGATGCATTGTTATTATTCAAATTTAAATAACTTACAAGTAGCACTTTAATATGGAATTACATAATATAAGAACATGAATTTTGATATTAAGAGCGTGACAAGGCAGTGCAATTGATAATCAAAGTGCCATTCACCAAAAGACATCGTTTAAAATATATTAGGTCCTTACCTATGAAATTGGTGTTTTGAATGGAGATTTTGGGGAATTCTGCATTTTCCATACTAAATTTTTTTCAGTTTTCTTCACAACGACAAATCCAAAGATATATATTTATATATTTGGCATCTATCATTAGACAAGCTTTAGTAATATGTGTAATATCACACTTAATAAAAATTATTTATCGTTTTTAAGTGAATGCAAATAAAATGATTTATTCGGGAGGCACTTAAAAAGAGTTGTCTCCGTGTCCAATTTTAACACAATTAAACTTACAACAAATTAACAAAACAAATCAAGCGAGCTCAAAAATATAGTCTATTTTTAGACGAAGTTATTATTTTTTAGGAATACTCTGAATCTTAATAGTTACAGACAAAATACTAAGAGAGAAAAAAACACCAATTTCATAGGAAAGGACCCAATATTTACAACTAACTGTTGTCTGCGACTTCGTCCGCGGTTACTATGGTTTATTAGTTATCTCACGGAAACCCTTTAATTTTTCGGAATAAAAAGGATCTTCGATGTTAACCAGGGATATAAGGTATCGCCATGCAAAATTTCATTGAAATCGGTCCAGCCATTTAGGAGATTAGCCCCTACAAACAGACAGAGAAACAAAAAAAAAAATATATATTTTTTGGTATTATCCCTCTTTTTACATCCCCCTGACTTGGTTTTAAGCATTTCTTTTCTATGTACAGTCATTCGACCTCTACAGTTTTATTATATGTATAGATTTGTACAACAATCTTGAAATCTAAGTCAATGCTATCTAAATACCTACATGTAGATTCTAGAGGATAATAATATTATTAAAGGATGTGGCATTAGTGACGTTATGTAATAAATTTACATTTAATTATCTAAACAAAGATTTCAAAAGAATACTAAACAGGCTTTTGTATAGTAAGCACAGTGTAAATAAATCATGTTGCAAGAACATACCACAAATATGTATTTTTTTTTTTGAAATTTTTGAAATTTTCTTGATTGCTTTAAAGCAAAATAAGCTGTGTTAATAGATGACAAGATATTTGTTTTATATTTGTATTGGATCTAGTGCTACGATCCACTTTTTAATATTTAATTCAACTTTGAAATTCATTCAATCAACAATTCAATTTCACCGACAATTTTGTCATTCATTCAATTAATTTCACTAGATAACTAGTTAAAAGAACCTAAATTGAATGGAAGACTACAATTAAATAAATACCACTGTATCAGTTTGTCAGGACCTCAGTGGCGTAGTGGTTAGTACGCTTTGGCTTTCGATATCGAAAACAAAGCTACCTTCGCCATGGTCAGGCCTTGGATGGGTGACCAAAACTTTGTGGTCTCGAACTCCTTCATGCTTCGGCGTTGGTTTCGGTCGCTACTGTTTCTACCTACCAACCCGCATTGTGTACTCCTCATGAGGTATGCCCAGCAGTGGAACGTAAATAGGCTGAGGACGTATCAGTTTTGACGCTTTTTACTTGTATTTATAAGGAAGATCATTTTGCCAGTGTAAAAGTTACGCTGTCCCACCAAGAACGCCACCTTACTAAAGTCCAGCACGAACGAACGACGGATGCTAAACTCTTCCGCTTATCTATATGGACTAAATCGCGTTACTAGCCGAGGCGCTGCATACAAACATGGTTGAATTTGGTCACAACTTCGTTATGGACTCGCATATTATCTTCCTTATAAATACAAGTAAAAAGCGTCAAAACTGATACGTCCTCAGCCTATATACGTTCCACTGCTGGGCATACCTCATAAGGAGTACATAATGCGGGTTGGTAGGTAAAAACAGTAGCGACCGAAACCAACGCCGAAAGTTGTTGACTGTTGGCAGCAAAGCTACGTGTATATTATTATGGAGTATGCGATATGTCGTTGAGTTGAACGTTAGTCGCCTTGTCGCTGTCCTAAATAAAATTGCCACCATATAACTAATTTGTCACAACTTACTAGTGATATTTTTTTTCTTGTAAAGTAACTGGTGATTGCCTGAGATACCGCTGCGGTGTTTAGTGTATAGCAGCTTGCCAACATTTTTGAAAATGTTTAATTGATAAATTATTGGTATTTTGGATAAAATATAACGTACCAATAAACTCGAGACTTCCTATTTATAGAAAACATGCTATTACAACACAATATAAATCAATATACTCGTAGTTGTTGGGACAAAAATCAATATAGTAGACAGATTAAGTGTACCTTACATATTTTTTTATATACGTAATATCAAAAAAGGTTTAAGTGTGCTGCACATGTTACATATTATTTTTTGCGAATGAAAAATGTTATCACTCAGTCAAAGCTCATAAGTTATAAAAAAAAGTATAATCCTTTACACCCTTAAAAATTTAAGAAAATGAGCGTCATCTCGTTGTAACGGAGAATAAACTACACCGAACAATGTGGCCTTTTCCAACCACTTTTAAACAGCTCGCACGATGTTATTCCAATATTATCATTATTTTTAATATATTAGAGTATATAACTGTTTGGCAAAAGGCTTGTTAACATTAACCGACGCTGACCACGTCGCGTGAACCGACAACCTGCAAAACATCATGCGTAGCTTGATTTAGTTTCACGAGAATTTTGCTATTATACCGCGAAACTGTTTTGAACCACTGACACATATACACAAATTCGTTATGAATTAGCCAGCGAGCTCATTTGCAAACGCTTTCACGGATTTTTTCAGCCATTACACTTTAGTTTTCTTAGAAATACACAAACAGTTGTACACAATCGTTCATTCATGTGTTTCTGTCTAGTGTTAGAATTATTTTGTATTTTGGATGTTGTCAAAAATATAAAGAACATTTAAATTTAAACTTAGGTAGTAGATAGTCGCTGGGTTTGGGCGTAAGGCGTTGGACCGGTCATTTGGCAGGCCTATGTCCTGCACTGGGCTTCGAAGGGCAGTGAAAAAGGGGGCTTCGGTGGGGAAGGCATCCCGCGCAGTAGATATGCTACTGGTGTTGGTAGACCCGGCGGAGCTATGCAAGATGGATGACCTCGAGGGCACGACAGTCTCCACAGCTGTACGCGTCGGCCAGATACCATCCGATCTCACCCCTAGTCGTAGAGGTTTGCCGTTTCACTAGATCAATGAGAGGGAGAATGAGTGCGTGTTTGCGCGTACGCACCTAAATATCTACTGCAGATTTGACCGCTTTCATCATCATCGTGAATGGACGTGTATAACCAGACCACATGACGCAGCAAGTCAATAATTTGTATTGGGTCCTTACCTATGACATTGGTGTTTTTTTTCTCTCTTAGTATTTTGTCTGTAACAATTAAGATTCAGAGTATTCCTAAAAACTAATTACCTCGTCTAAAAATAGACTATATTTTTGAGCTCTTTTGATTTGTTGTAAGTTTAATTGTGTTAAAATTGTACACGGAGACAACTCTTTTTAAGTGCCTCCCGCATACATCATTTTATTTGCATTCACTTAAAAACGATAAATAATTTTTATGAAGTGTGATATTATGTGTGATATAATGATACATGCCAAATATTATCATCTCTGGATTTGTCGTTGTGAAGATAACTGATAAAATGTTAGTATGGAAAATGCAGAATTCCCCAAAATCTCCATACAAAACACCAATTTCATAGGTAAGGACCTAATATTTTAGCAAGGAACAAATATTCATTCCATTGTTGAGGTAAATGTTTATAATTGTTAATTCAACAGTTAACGTAACAGCTAACGACCAACCTAATTACAGTCGTTTTTATGAAATTACCCTGTACCCTTATTTTACAGATGACAATTTTTATTTTCCTTCTTATAGGAGTCATTTACTGTAAAAAGTGGTTACATATTTTTGGAGTTGACTGTATCACTTGTGGTCCTATTCCGCTAGTGTCATGTGTGATGTGCTGCATACCTCTGAGCTTATACCTGTTATCTTCAGTTATCGACTCCACTTATTAACTGCAAGCACAGATTTTACTATATTGAGCTATATGACTATTAGAAAAAAAATATCATTATCATCGACCCATATTCGTCCATCTCTCTTAATGCAAGCCACTACTCTCAATCTTCGGGCACCCTTGTTAAAAATATTACCGAAATAATTATTTCAAATAGGAAGAAATTGGTTAAGTAATAATAATATTCAGATTCTCATATGGGACAGAACAATTTTGTTCGCCCATACAAGAATTGGGCACTGGGTCTGTGATTGTGTAGGCGATGAGCTAGCCACTTGTTACTACTCTTTCACGATTTTTCATCTGACCAAACCCAATTTTTGCAAAACTACTGCCTACTCCTTCGGGGATTATAAGCTTGATTCTATGTATGTATCAACAAGAATAAGGCCACCAATCTCGTACCCACTCATAACCATGGTAATGAATACCCTACTGGTTGAAAACAAAGAATACGAAGCTCTACTCTATGTCATCACCACCGAACTCTTCCTGCTTTATAATCATATTCTTATTCGACAAAAATATCATCGATATAAAATATTGTTAGTTGTCATAGTAATATCCGCATAGGTAGGCCTTATATGGCGATTGCGTGATTTCAAAAACTCACTTTTAATTGTTTCATATTAACAAACAACGCGGAAATTTTGTTAATAACTAAAACATGTAGTTATTAATTAAAATTGTATTGTTTTTTCATTGGGTGTGACTTTCACTCAATTTAAATAGACATTAACTTTCCTAATATCTAGGAAGAACATCTCCGCTTCAATTAGTTATTTTAAAATAAAAACACTATAAAAAAAGTTCTTCTCCTTCTTCTGCTCTATAATCTTCTTTCTTTCCTATAGTTCTTAGAGAGATCTAGGAACTAAAACAATAAACATAACATAAAAATGTTCTACAGTAATCAATTGCTCGTGATGAAGTGCAAGTAATATTGGGTCCTTACCTATGAAATTGGTGTTTTTTTTCTCTCTTAGTATTTTGTCTGTAACTATTAAGATTCAGAGTATTCCTAAAAAATAATTACCTCGTCTAAAAACAGACTATATTTTTGAGCTCTTTTGATTTCTTGTAAGTTTAATTGTGTTAAAATTGGACACGGAGACAACTCTTTTTAAGTGCCTCCCGAATACATAATTTTATTTGCATTCACTTAAAAACGATAAATAATTTTCATGAAATGTGATATTACACATATAACTAAAGCTTTTTTAATGAAAGATGCCAAATATTATTATCTGTGGATTTGTCGTTGTGAAGAAAACTGATAAAATGTTAGTATGTAAAATGCAGACATCTCCAAAATCTTCATACAAAACACCAATTTCATAGGTAAGGACCTAATATAAATGTCATTAGTCAAAGTTGTTCTATATTTGCCAAAGTTATAGCTTTTGGTCTGTGGCCTTTTTTCTTACAGTGCCGTACTCATAAATATGAACAACTTATTTTGAGATCAATGGTAACATCCAAAGAAGACAGCTGTTCTATAAATATCCATAAGCTTTGACTTTAGCAACTAGTTACGAGTTTATTATGCGCCCAAAAAGCTGCAATTCAGACGCTCTAGTAGTTAGTAGTTTCTGTAATGTTATGTCTTAATATCTCTGAGTAATAGTTTTTTTTATATAATGCGACACAGCACTTGAAGTGATTTGTATTATACAACCAAAATCCCACAATAAACAAAGTAGTAAGTCTTAATAAGCACACTGAATCATCATCCACTCCTGCCCACTGCTGGACATAGGCCTACCCCAATGCACGCCATCGTCCGCGATTTTCGGCCATTCTCATCAAGCCACATTGGCTGGCCAACCTACGAATATCGTCAATATACACTGAACATTTTTTCCAAATTTCACTTTAGATCCCCTCAATTAGTAACACCTCTTCATTCCCAAGTAAATAATAATAATATTGGGTCCTTACCTATGAAATTGGTGTTTTTTTCTCTCTTAGTATGTTGTCTGTAACTATTAAGATTCAGAGTATTCCTTAAAAAATAATTACCTCGTCTAAAAATAGATTATATTTTTGAGCTCTTTTGATTTGTTTTGATATCTTGTAAGTTTAATTGTGTTAAAATTGGACACGGAGACAACTCTTTTTAAGTGCCTCCCGAATACATCATTTTATTTGCATTCACTTAAAAACGATAAATAATTTTTATGCAGTGTGATATTACACATATTACTAAAGCTTTTCTTATGATAGATGCCAAATATTATTATCTTTGGATTTGTCGTTGTGAAGAAAACTGAAATAATTTTAGTATGGAAAATGCAGAATTCCCCAAAATCTCCATACAAAACACCAATTTCATAGCTAAAGACTTCATATTTATTTTCAGATTTTTATACATAGGTGTTAGTAAAAATGTAGCCGTTTTTAAAATTAACTTGTATAAGAACGATAGTGCACGTAATGAATAAACCCACAGAATTAGTTTTACATATTTTATGTCTCATAAAACAAAGTACTTTAGAACGTACGCTACGATAAAATTCATAGAGGTTCCTGTGATATTTTTATTGAACATTTACGACAACATAATTCTGAATTGCTTGTTTCTAAAACTTTTTATTTGAGTAAACATTTGTACGGGAATATTTGCATTGAAACTTTTACTATTCATTTCCTAGTGATATTTTTACGAGACATTCGTGTTAACGTTTTGTTTCCAAAAGATTGCATAAAATAAATGACTAACAATATTAGATTTCAACAAGAGCTATAAAATATTACGACACGCTTAATTTATTTAATGATTAACGGTTATTCACTATATTATTTTCAATACACACTTTCGTACATCTATCTACCTTATTAACATCCGTTTTAAAAACTTCAAACAAACCCACCTTTCTCAATATACCTCAAACTATCTCAAAAATTTCTTTAATCGTATCGATTAACAATTTACATATTCGATGTCATTGCGTTTAATATTGAACCATAAATGTTAACATAAATCTAAGATCTAAGCAGCTTCTCTCTGTTGTAACGAGTCTGGAGATCTAAAAGATTCATTAATAGATATACCATAAGGTTCTTGTTTTGTATTGTCTATGTGTTACCTTACGACAACGATTGAGGCAGTCAGTACATTGACGTTATTTTACCTTCTAATGAAAACACCTCTGGCTAGTATTCCTATTATTTTTTAGTATTTGATAGACTTTTTGAATTTGATAGAGTTATGACAAGCGCACACGCAAAAGAGAGCAAGGCTGATGGGGAGGGCATTTGTGGAAAACTTCTTAAAACATGTCTTGTCGTATCGCCCAGCTTTCAGAACACTTCCCTTGGTGTCTCAGCCGATCTTAGTATCCTTGGGGTCAGCATATCGAGTAACGTGCAGTTTCGCGGTCATTTAGAGGATAAGACCAAATTGACTTCTAAAAAACTTGGTGTGCTCAATGTATCGAGAAGGTATTTCACATCGGCCCATTGCCTACAACTCTACAAGGCACAAGTCCGGCTGCATATGGAATACTGCTCTCATCTTTGGGCAGGGGCACCCCAGTACCAAGTTATTTATCTGGACCGCATCCAGCGAGGAGCAGCTCGAATTGCTGATATATCGCTTCCCTCAGATCGGCTCGACAGCTTGGCCCTGTGTAGAGATGTAGCTTCTCTCTGCATTCTTTATCGCTTTTACCATGGAAAGTTTTCTGAAGAGCTGTTTGACCTTATCCCAGCTGCAGTCTTCCGCCATCAACCATCACGTCAAGCCTTCCATCCCCACCACCTGGATGCCTGGCTATCCACAACTGTACGCTTCTCGCGTCACTTCTTTCCGCGTACAACTAAGCTGTGGTACTCCTTGTCGCCTGCAGTTTTCGCGGTGCGGTACGACCTCCAAGCCTTCAAAAAAAGAGTGTACTCCCATCTTAAAGGCCGGCAACTCATGAGTGACGCCCCTGGTGTTGCAAATGTTCATGGGCGGCGGTGATCACTTACCATCAGGTGACCCGCCTGCTCGTTTGCCGCCTATACAATAAAAAAAACATTTTTATTACGAAAATGGTTGTGTAAAGTGCCATACAAGTTTTAGTCCTCAGCCTATATACGTCCCACTGCTGGGCACAGGCCTTCCTCATGGAGAAACACACGAGGAGTATGGATCGTAACACCGCCACGCTGGCCCATTGCGGTTGGTGCGTAGAAACAGTCGCAAAAGCGACCGAGACCAAGGGCTTAACATGCCTTCCGAAGCACGGAGGAGTTCAAGATAACAAAGTTTTGGTCACCCATCCACGGCCTGACCATGGCGAAGGTAGCTTTGTTCTCAATCGAAAGCCAAAGCGTACTAACCACTGCGCCACCGAGCTCCTTACAATACAAGTTTTAACTATATGAAATTTACTCCATAAAAGTATTAACTATATGAAATAGGTACATAAGTGCAAAACTATAAAAACCTCATTTACATAGATGGCTGTGAAAAGTACCATACAAGTTTTGACTGTAAGAAATATACAAGGCGCAACTTTATTACCGGCTTGCAATAATGTTGTTTAGAATATTAGCTTGCAATATTTTTGTATCAGTGAGTATACTTTTGAAAGTAACTGTACGTACGGAGTTGCTACATGCTTCGAATACTTCTCCGTATCGTAGATCATTGACGGCGCGGGCGCAGACCGGTTTCGTATCCGGAGAGACCTTGCGTTTATTTATTTTGTTTTAATGCTATCAGAGCCGTAAGATAGTATCAGACTGTATACACATTTAAAACGCTTAGCTTGGGGCTTAATTTCAAATCTTTGAATCTTGATCTGATCTAATAGAACTGCTGTTGATTGACTTCTGATTTGTGGTGACAATGTCTTGAAGTCTTAGTTTTATATACTTCATATCTTTTTTTAATAATAAATAAATAAATAAAATTTACTTGTTATTAAAAACTGTTTACATATATTATACTTTTTTTTTTGATAAAATGTACCTAAATGATACGTCACATTCTTGTTTATCAAATTTATTTATTGAATATTACGATTTTAGGTATAACGTACAATAAATGGAATATATTATGGCCGCACTAGAACAGAGTTATAAATATTGGGTCCTTACCTATGAAATTGGTGTTTTTTTTTCTCTCTTAGTATTTTCCCTGTAACTTTTAAGATTCAGAGTATTCCTAAAAAATAATTACCTCGTCTAAAAATAGACTATATTTTTGAGCTCTTTTGATTTGTTTTGATAATTTGTTGTAAGTTTAATTGTGTTAAAATTGGACACGGAGACAACTCTTTTTAAGTGCCTCCCGAATACATCATTTTATTTGCATTCACTTTAAAACGATAAATAATTTTTATAAAGTGTGATATTACACATATTACTAAAGCTTGTTTAATGATAGATGCCAAATATTATTATCTTTGGATTTGTCGTTGTGAAGAAAACTGAAAAAATTTTAGTATGGAAAATGCAGAATCATGCAAAATCTCCATAAGAAACACCAATTTCATAAGTAAGGACCTAATAGTATATGAAACAATTGCACATCAAACAATGACTTTGCATCCATCTATTAAAGGTAAAACGTTTGCAAAAAAATTAATAGATATCTACTAGATATCTCGACGACCTCCGTGGTCGAGTGGTCTGTATGCCAGTCTCAAGGCGTCGCCATCTCTAAAGGTTCTGGGTTCGATCCCCGGTGGGGACAAATGTTTGGGTGATGAATTTTTAGGCATTTGTTCTTCAGTCTTGGATGTTTATATATATTCAGGATATTAATATGTATTTATCTATCAAATATATTTATCCGTCATCTAGTGTCCGTAACACAAGCAGCATTAGTTGCCTATAACGGGGCGAGTTGATAGGTGTGAATGTTTGAAGATATAGTTTGCAGTGACTGTACTCTAGTTTTTGTGTAAAACTTAATCTTGCGAACACAGGTGTTCGCAAACAATAGAGTTTTCTATTGTGTCTTGATTTCTGACCATTGACTAGTAAACGCAACTAACAAAGTAAAGTTTTTTACACGTTAACACTAGGGGTACTGATCTAAATTCTAGATCTATAGAAGTATGGGCCGTAACACCACCACGCTGGCCTAACGTGGGTTGGTGGGTAGCTACGGTCTCAATAGCGACCGGGACCAAAGGCACGTGCCTTCCGAAGCACGGAGGAGCTCGAGATCACAAATATTTGGTCACCCATCCGCGACCTGACCATGGCGAAGCTTTGATTTTGATCAAAAGTCAAAGCGTACGAATCTCTACGCCACCGAGCTCCTCCTTACATATAGGTGCTGGTTCTTAATAACAAAACTAAGGGCAGCTTAAAATGACGACAGTACGGACAGTAGCGCCATATGCATGTATTATTTCTAGTTCCGAACATTATTTACACACGCCCAACGTGAAATTCGCAAACAGCGCTAGCGTCTAATAATATCTACAGGGACGATGCCAAATGAACTTGTAGATTAACTGGCTTCGTTTGCCAATTCATTATTATTTTGATGTCATTCATGATCATAAAATATTGAGAGGAAATTATTGTTACGCAAAAACAAAATTTTCATAAATGGTGTGTTTTATTAGAAATGCCTTTCGGAGCTTAATACTAATACTTCTTTTAAAATATGTCAACTAAAAGTTTTCGCTTTTCATAGAAAATTTGTTCACAGGATATAATTAGTCAATAAAAAACAATCTCTCTTTAATTCAAACTTAGTTAGTCATATCTGACTCAAGATTGGATAAAGCCTTATATTTGAATATGAGATTAGGTATCTGAGAGAGATAGTCCCAAAAATTCTATTTGAAAAGATTTTACTATTTCCCGTCGATAAGCTTTGTCCGCTTCTTTTGTTTAGCCCCAAAAAGTTTACTCAAAAATTTCTTTACACAATCCATAAGACACTAGCCTATCAAAATGCAGCATATCAATTGACTAGGTCAATGGTATGGAACGATAAATAGTAGGTTACCAAATAGTAACCTGTAATTATTAGTCATAAAACGTTAAGTAACCTCCACAACTTGTCAACTAGAGGCTGATCTAGAATTGTACAATCACCGGCACGGCAAACTACAGAAAACTAACATATTCCCAATTTAAATTTTCGACCTTAATACTTAGACTTAGAGAGCAAAGTTGATTTAAGAAATTTGACAGTTTATAGCAGTGTAACAAGCTGGCCAACTGTACATTCTAGACAAGGTAAGGTTAATTTTATTGTTCCTAATGCAAGCTTGTAAAGTCGAACAGAGTTATTTATGCACAAATTGAAACCAATTGTCTACATATTAGTAGTATTTCGTTATTTACACACGATGAATGGACAATTCATTATGTTACTATCAATTTGTATAGCAATACATGGTTATTATATGTAGTAAAATAAAGTCTACCTACATTTGAACTTAGACCTCCAGTTACCTACAGCTCCAGTACTGATAAAAACTGCAGATATTTCCATAAAGTTTTTATAAGATGCGTATTCAAACAATCATACTTAATCATACAACATACATAAATACATACATATACACGACTATTATCCTCCACGGGTAAGTCAGAGACTGGGCAATGTCACCGCAAAAGCAGTCCATTGCCGCGCTTCACCAAGCAGTGACTGCACTCAGCGTGACTGGCGGTGAGCCCGTCGCCGCTATAAGCTATTGGATGGTTGTGCAGTTCAGTAGTCGCCTAATTCATGCAAAAATAGATAAATATCACCATTACTTAACCGCCTACCTGGTCTACTGACTATACCACCGGATATTGATCGGTCCGGGGTTCGATTCCGCATGAGGGCAGAAGTTTTTCTGCTGGGTTTGGTCGCCTGGCTAGTTACCACCATCTTACTTAAATTTATCACCATAGTTGAATGGCGCCAATAACTCCCCTAGACCATATGACATAAAAAAATGGTTTGTTTTAGATTCCAACAAAATAAATTCATAATTTAAATCATTCATTTTTACGACTTTCTATAGTGATGTAATAAAATTATGTAACTTATTCCTGATCAGCAATACCTCCTTAGTGAACTGCCCAGAATGCGCAGTCGCAATAGCTGACGCACGTTGACGCGAATAATAAATTATTCAAACCACGACGATTTCTCAACGGATTCCTGAACGCTGCAACCGTCATCCTCCATTGACCGCGTTCGATTTTCAAATCATTTGTTTTTTGTTTTAGAGAGTTCGTTTTACGCACTGCTAGGAAAAAAGACGAGGAACATGATAACTTCTCGTGAAATGCGGTCTACCGGCATAATTTCATATTGGCAGGAATGTACGTCTTTTTTGCAATGTATGAGTGATGTTACGTCTGAGATCCAGAAAATAAGTCGCTTCCTCTTTAATTGATAGCAATTAGATTAGTCCAATAGACTACCAACTAAACTGAGCGAGCCCCACATACACCTACCGCCTAACCAGCGGTAGGTAAGGACCATGATCAGAATTTTGTTCCTCTCAACAAAAAAGGCCTTCCGATGAAGACACTACGCAGTGCGAGCATAGAACTTCGACAGTCGCCATATTTGATCGACAAAAGCATCCGTTCTTTTCACTCTTTAGAGGTATCTGTCAAATTTATCGAATTTTCCTTAGACGTCAAGAAGAATGTACCAACTGCTTTGCTTGCCTAGCATGTCGTAAAAGGCGACTAAGGGCGTTTTGGGTACTGGGTCTGTATTGTGTAGGCGATGAGCTAGCCACTTGTTACTACTCTTTCACGATTTTTCATATGACCAAACCCAATTTTTGTATGGCTAAATCTTAAGGAACAGAGTGCTCCTTGGACTCTGCCTACCTCTTCGGGGATTACAGGCGTGATTTTATGTATGTGTCAAATTTGGCTTATCGAATGTTCTATGCTCGTAGCACTGAATCGTCTGCTTTATAAGTACCTCTACTATACCTTTTCCTCGCATAAGCCATACTTGCATTGCTATATTCTGGTTACAGGGTTAAGATAGCAACAATTCCTGGGTACTTCACAGTACCAGACACCTTCACTGTAGGTCGTCGAGTACAAAAATATGTATACACATTTTAGAGGTGACAATCTCATTTCCTTCTAATAAGAGTCATTTGCTGTCAACAGTGGTTACATATTTTTGGTGTTGACTGTACCAGTAGCAGATATGATTCTTCAGTAGCAAACATAATGAATTGAAAAAAAAACAATGACAAATCGTAATTTTTTTAATGGTCGCTTGTTCAAATGTCAACAGTGTAATTCAATAGATCTTAAAATTCACACTCCCACCCACAAATCTAACCATAATAGGCTTAGCTATATAAAAGTTGTGTAAACATATAATCCGTACTGTTAATTTACGAGCAATGTTTCCTGGTCGATGCATTTCAGCAACACGCGGATGTTGCTGATATGGCGTACAAACATGAAACTAAATATCGACAACTTCGACAAGCAAGGTGAAACCAATAAAAACTGGTGCAATACAAAGAGCAAGTAGGAAATATTGATTAGACTCGAACTATAGAACTCGCAACATTGCATTACAAACATTTGTATACAAATGTTTAAGATAATGAAGGAATAAATTGCAGTCAACATTCTTTATTTTACCGGAATTCAATTACAATTTGGTCTAGTGATAGGTCTACGGAGACTTCCGTAATTGTTTTGAAACATATGCCTTAAAATATCTGTAGTAATGTAAGTGGTATCTGTTAACACTACCATAGAATAAAGATGTTAATAGACCCCAAATTCATGACTATCTATAAACTTCACAAGCGATTTTACCTCGTTATTTTATTCCAATGTTTCAAAATCAGGTCAAATCAAAATATTAACATCTATGGACACGATACATTAATATTAACATAAAATCTGACAGGTAATGCGCGTGGGCAAATGCGCAGGATCGTTAAGTTCCTGCTTGAGATCTGACGGAGATTGAACAAATGTCTGCGGGGTTATCAGAGATTAGATCAAAATGGCACGCCATAACTATTCGATTTGCTGCGGACTTCAGTAATTTGTAACGAGGTATTTCACTAAGGTAACAATCATTGCTGGTTTTATAGAAACGTTTATTATTCTTTATAGCCTATGATTTTTTATTTTTTAAATCAAAACTGATGGTTCCCTGTATGAATTCGAAATCAAATCAATAACATTTTATACTTTCAAATTAAGGATATTATAAAAGTGGGATATATTATTATGCTATTGAACTATAAGGAACAGAAGAATTATGAAAGTTGAATAAATTATTGTATAATTACTTACGACACAACAATATGAGACTAAGGCCCAATTGCGCGGTCGAGAGTTAGCACTTAACCCTGCGGCAATGGGCAAACCCTGGGTTAGGCGCTAACTCTCGATCGTGCAATTGGGCCTAAGTGAAAAGGATTATCACAGCACTGATCTGCAATATGATGAATAAACCATTCCTTAAAGGTTTCCACTAGGAATAAACAGGATAAGATACCCAGATATATATAAAATAGTCCTCAAGACGACTCGTCTCCATTACGTAAGGTTACCATTACAATGATTTAGACTCATTTATTGTAAACGATCAATTCTCTCTTATGAAACATCACGTGAACTGCATTTACCTTGAATAAAACAAATCGATCAGTTATCAAGATCGACCAGGAATGTTTTACGTCAAGTTTTCCACAACCTAACAAAGTGTGTTATTGTGGCTATTCTGAAATTGTTGATTACGTGAGCATAATTGTTTGTACAGGCGTGTTGAGTTTCGGGCTTGTTATCGTCTTAAATGGTATTTAGTTTTACAACCGTTGCGTGGAGCGTTGCATTAATTTTTACGCGTTTGTGAGAGGTATATTTTTATTGCTCTCAAAAAGAAACTCGCAATAACAGTCATTATCGTTCCCTAAATATTGAGGATTGCGACCATACGTGATCGCAACGGATAAACTGTTAACAGCTAAGGTCATTATAATATTTATAATCTATTCATCTAGCCAGCCTTCTACCCTTTGCCCTTTTTTTCAAAGAAGAATCCGTTAAAGGAACGGACTATCGCTGCTTAGATGGCAGGCCTGTGTGTATTACATAAACATTAAATAGATATACACTCATTTGCAAAAAAAAACGGGTGGTTTTAATTTTCATTCATCTTTAAAAAGATACAATACAAAAAAGGTTTCAATCGTTTGTACACGTTACTGGCCGGTTTTAAAAATGCCGTGGTATTTAAAAAAGTACGTTCTAAATTCAAAAATTCATTTGATGCTCATTTTTACAGACAACCCCTTTTTATCCTACATTTTTGGCGCGAAGTTCCAGAAGTTAACATCAACTTTCATAACTTTTATTAAATTTTCATCGATTAATTTCATATCCTTGACTGTCAAAGCTTTGAAGAGGGTTGCAGCCAATGCTTCGTGGCTAGGAGGCTAAATGTTAGTCGCTCGACGGTCCAAAGGACCTGGCAACGATATCAGGAGAGTGGTTCCTGGTTCTGGAAGAAAACCATGTACCCAACCACGGGATGATCGTTTTCTTGTGAGACGCGCATTGAGAAATCGCAAATCTTCGTATGTGGATCTTAAAAACAACCTCCAAGAAGTAAGAAATGTGCATATTAGTCTATGGACGGTCAGGAGGAGGCTTCTCGCTGCCAATATACGCAGTCACCGCCCGGCCCGCGGCCTTAAATTACTCCGTGAGCACTGAGTTCACAGGCTTAGGTTCGCTAGAAATTGTGAATCATGGACTCAAGAAGATTGGAATAGGGTTTTGTTCTCTGATGAAGCCAGGATATCTCTGTTCGGTGAAGATCGACGTCGGCGAGTGCTAAGAAGACAAGGAGAATGCTTTGCTGAGGCATGTTTCGAAGAAATCACACCTTATGGTGGGGGCTCTCTTATGTTTTGGGCAGGAATAAATTCAATGAATCGTACATAGTTAGTCTTCATTGAAAACGGCTCACTGACTGGGCATCGATACATAACGGAAGTTCTAATTTCCTCATGCACAACCCGCATTGGCCGCTCTAGGTGAAGACTCGATTTTTATGGGCGACAATGCTCGCGCCCACCGATCTCGTGATGTTAATTGCGTATGTGCAAGAGGTCGGCATTCGTCGTTTGGATTGGCCAGCTCGAAGTCCCGACCTCAATCCCATAGAGCATGTCTGGGACGTTCTGAAACGGCGTGTGAGATCAGTACAACCGGCTCCGCAGACCATCAGAGAGCTGAAGAATGTGATTACTGCGGACGTATTACGCAAGCAAGTATCCGGGATATACTCGCTAGCGTGCCCAGACGAATTCAAGCTGTGATTTTAGCTTTTACACTCGATACTAAACATTTATCTGCTTTTACATTATTAAAGAAAAACCAACAAAAAATCTTTTTTATTTTTACTTCATGAGCATATGCACTACTACCGAACATACACTACTAGTGAGGTTTAGCATTATTTCCCATAAATTGTATCAAAATTTTATGAAATACTGATAAAAACGATTATTTTCTTATTAATTTACCAAATTGTGAGGATAAAACTACCTATAATTATCAAACAAAGCAATATTAACATTTGCCCGTTTTTTGAATGATGAAATGAAAATGAGTTTATTTTTCTGCCTGATCGTAAAGAAAGATCTAAGGAAGAAATAAACAAATTCTAAATATTAGTCACATACAAATTATTGCGCATTAAAAATCATTTGGGTTATAATCATATAACAGACTGGCTTTCACATTATTAAAAAGACATTTCGAAAAACAGATTCGTTTTAAATGAAATATCAATGTAAAATGAAATTTAAGTAGGCATATGGAATTTTGTTTTTGCATTGTAATCAGTTATCTACTTACTAATGTGGATATAATAAATAAAATTATTATAATAAACCGTGAAATACTGTAATTCAAACCGTTTCCATTTTTACTATAATTGTAAGTAAAAATATATTGGTGACTAAAGGACTTTTTTCGGACAGAGACATCAACGGAATGCAGCCAAAACAAGAAGGGTTCACATTCCAGATTGTTTCCGTTTTTTTTTCTACTTTTTTTCTTTTTAAAAAAAATACATACCCAATCTCTCCGGGTATTTCGGGTTAGTTGAATGTGTACCTTTTGTTTTCCGATTTGAGTCGAATATTGAGGTTAAATGGCGCGACCGTCAGTGAGACGCAAAACCGAAAGTAAGCAATTTAACTGCAACCAAACATAATTACGTTCCAGACGACGGATGTCAGCAAAAACTGTTTTTAAGGCGAAGTTTGCAAAACAACTTTCAAACCTATTAATAAACATTGATTTTTACATATTTAGTAGTCTTTATGAAAGCCAATATTATGTAATTTATGTAAGATGAGTCAAATTTATGGAGAAAATATTAAACTGAAATTAAACAATATTATGATGTAACATTAGAAGTGGGCACACTCAACTCAATAACATAGAGACGCAAATATTTGATAAAAACCTAGCTAAAAATCGATTGTTAATTATTGTTTTATCATAACACAAAGGTAAAATTGTGATCACGCCACGCCATATAACAATGAAGGAAAATCATATAACAATGTTCAATTATTATTAGAAAAAATCATTTTTATATCGCTCTAGTAAGGCGCTTTAGGTAATTCTGCTATTCGGACACTATCTATAGATGACAAGTCTTACACATTCTTTTAGCGATCAAAATCATCGACAATGTCCTGAGTTGTTCTTAATTCCACAAGCATAATTATTGATATACCAGTCCATACTACCTCAAACGTCTCTGTGTCCGCATCTGTCGCAGCCGCCAGTGTTTTGTTTGGGTGCGCAGACGCATCTGTAGGGCTTGATCTTAACCGTCTGGTAGCGGTTTTTGCGTTGGCCGCTAACCGGTCACGCTCTGCGCTCTTACGGTCTTCGGTATTGTCTCAATGTAACCAATTTCTTTAAATGACCTTTACTTTTCCTAAGGAATAAGTTCACAAATTATTAGCAGTATTTTTCTGTTCTGTTCTATAGTACGTCTCAATCCAAGTCGCTAAAAAGGTAAACAAAACAAAGGTAATGTTTCATCTCTAAAATGTTTTGTGATGACTGTAGGTAATTGAAATCAATTGAAACGGACAACAATTGTTACCGTTAATTATATTTACGAGACAATGTCCATGTAAAAAGTGTTATTTTTGTTTACCTTTTTGGCAACTTGGATTGAGACGTACTATACATCCTTGTATCAATCGTTTTAGTCGCTATTACCGAATTAGGTAAGGTTCCTTCCAATGATCCTACGTGAAATAAATGCTGCACGACAATAATGCAAAAAACACTCATGTATAATATAACATATTGCGGTATACATAAGTAAATATTTTATATTGTTTATTAAAGTAAAAATTTCTTTGTAAAATACAAAGTAATTTTTATTTTTATAATTCAGCTCGGAGAACTTATTGCATACCTACTGCTTCATGCAGTTCTCAATGTGTTATGTGATACAATTTTCCTTGTAGACGTAAAAGTACAGTCTTGTTACTCACTCAGAAAGAGAATTTTACAGCTTTTCATACCCATTGCTAGCCATTGCAGCTAGTATGTGGACGACGTTATAAAAGCTCGAATTTTACAACACGATGACGAATTTTCGTCACGATTTACATATGGCGTCAGATGTGATTACAGAAATACGTTTTCTAGCACGTGATGTCGATTACATGCATAAAAATTATATTTTTATAGCCTTTATGGTCTATGTGTTTGTTCACACGGTGTGGAGTAAGTACGAGAATAGAGTTAAAAGTATGTGTTTTCTATGTCGACTTTCATATTGTTACTCTGGATGCGCAAAGAAAACACTTATTCTTGTTCTTTTTTATTCACCTATTTTTATTGGCATGTCAATACATTACTATTATTTATGAAACAGGAAAAGCAAACGGCATAATTTGTAATTTAAAACCAACATTGCGCAAAATATGTAATTTCCAGTAAACAATTTCAAAAATTTTAATGAAAATTATTCGCAAACAGAATCGGTATCAATTTACATATTAACGTTACGTTACGTTAACGTTAAAAAGTTGACTTGTTTACATCGATGAGTAAATTTTGGAATACCTACTAAATTCAATTTTATTGCTCAAACTTACAGCACATTTTGCCCTAATTCATTGTTAATGTAGCTGCCAATCACAGACTTAATTAACTCGACCAATCACCGTGCCATTCTTTATTCGAGCGACAAATCTTGCGCATGCTGCATATAAATTTCTGTCTTACACAATATTGTGTTTTAAACGCGTGTTTAAAGAAAATAGTATGTTATTATTGGGTGGAATAACATCGAGTACATTGACATTATTTTTTATAATAAAATTATAGTAAATCATAGTAGGTTGTTTCGAGATAAACAAGGAATGTATGAACATCATTTGCGGCATTTGTGCCTTTATTGGCCCATCGTACTACCTACCTACATACATACATAAAATTACGACTATTATCCCCTAAGGATTAGTCAGAAACTAGGCAAAAGCATCGCAGAAGCAATATACTGCCGTAGTCGCGCTTCACCAAGCAGTGACTGCACTCAGCGTGACAGGTGGTGAGCCCGTCGCCGCTATAAGCTATTGGATGTTGTGCAGTTCTAAGTCCATTAGTCGCCTTTTACGACACCCAAGGGAAGAGATGGGTTGTTAGTATTCTTTACCTATCTACATATAGGCTTAAATTACGGTTTAGTTATGAATTTACCTCCTTTAAACTAGGTATATCCCCTATTACATGGGACCAAAATTACTGACAAAGTGAGGGCCTAAAATGCGCCCCTACCTACCCCTTCGGGGACGTAGGCGTGATACTACGTAAGTATTAAGACATCACAATATATCAGATCGCAGAAAGACTTAAGTGAACTAACACTGTATTTGAATAAAAGTTAGATATGAATAATTTTTAATAATTTAGCTCATCCAAGAAAAATAAAAATTATGTGCATTTTAATAACTTACATAAAGCAAGTCTCCTTTGCATACTTTTTTTATTATGACCTGTATTTATGTTTATTGGTGCAATAAAGAGAGTTTAATAAAATTATCATAATTTAGTTCTATTTAATTATTTTTTCTACAAAAATATAAAATATATTTCTGATCTGGAAGTGCGAATTTGTTGATATAGATCTAGTTTAATGGCCTCGGGGTCGGGGTACAGTCAGCGTCAAATAGTTAATGACAGTCAGGGTGTTCAAATAGATAGACATACCAAAAGGTCAATAATATCGGTACAAATAAAGTTTTTATATTCTTAAACACACAAAAGAGCTTCCATATAATATATAAGAAAACTCTTTTGTGTTATCAGCAGTATGGAAACTTTATTTGTATCGATATTATTGACTATTTGGTAGTGTCTAATTTATTAACCACCCTGAGTGTCACTAACTATTTGATGCCGACTGTACTATCATGAGTGTATTAGAATCGTGTTAATCACTGATCGTATTAATGACGGTTTTCTCTAATTTTTCTGCCACCAGCCGGCGCTACATAAAAGTTGGGAAAACAGCTGTCAGATAACACAGAGTCGTACTATTCTACATCTAGGTCGCAGAAAATTTATCGAAAATGACAATGACAAGCGAGGATCCGCGTATTTGTTTTGACTGCTCATGGATCCGAAGTTACAGTGCTGCGATTTGTCGTAGATGGTTTTAAGAAAACCCTCATTTCCGATAATGACATTACAAATGATGCGATTTATAAAAATGTGACAGAAGATCTAACGTGTAAAAATATCTAACTAGCTGTGTATCGTCAAAATAGACATATTATTAATATTTTATTATTAATAACATATCGGACAAAAACAGGCATATTAATATTGGGTCCTTACCTATGAAATTGGTGTTTTTTTTCTCTCTTAGTATTTTTTCTGTAACTATTAAGATTCAGAATATTCCTAAAAAATAATTACCTCGTCTAAAAATAGACTATATTTTTGAGCTCTTTTGATTTGTTTTGATAATTTGTTGTTAAAATTGGACACGGAGACAACTCTTTTTAAATGCCTCCCGAATATATCATTTTATTTGCATTCACTTAAAAACGATAAATAATTTTTATGAAGTGTGATATTACACATATTAGTAAAGCTTGTCTAATGATAGATGCCAAATATTACTATCTTTGGATTTGTCGTTGTGAAGAAAACTGAAAAAAATTTAGTATGGAAAATGCAGAATTCCCCAAAACCTCCATACAAAACACCAATTTCATAGGTAAGGACCTAATAATATCTAACTAGCGTTTAACTTTTTTTTTACATATGACAGGTAAGCTCTTGGCCTTCATCTCACCTGATGGTAAGTGACGATAAGGCCGAAGGTGAAAGCGAGCTTCACCTGTAAATCCTCAACAACTGAGAAACTGGCAATCTTAACTATGATTGCCGGAAAACAACAAATGCTTATAAAATTGTTATTAGGGCGAGAAATTTAAGTATGACGGTGGCAGCTAACCAGGCAGGCTTGGAAGCCCAACCACCAACCAAACCGAGCAGAAAAACTTCTGCCCCCGTGGGGAATCGAATCCGGGCTTCCCAAACAACACCCAATTGTAAGAACCACTAGACCAGAGATGCGGTTAAAAAAATAGGCATATTATTCATATTTTTGATATAAGATTTTTGACCACGAAGTTGCCGAGATTTCGAAATCGCTACTTTGGGGTTCTGGATTAGTGTGGGCAAATGTTGATCCGGTGAGTTAGAGCAATTGTATCGGAGCATGTTACCCTTGATCCCATAACACAAGTCTCACAGTACTTACCGTATGGTAATTTGTGTGGACGCAAGATTCGCAAGTTTATCATTAACAATTTTTAATCAATTTTTAGTCGTGGTGATAAGTATATGTTATGTTATAAACTATTACAGTTAAATGATATATTACACGTTTTACACTGAAAGTACTAGTTCGTACTCTTTCTTTGTCAATCAACGTTGGAACGGCTCTAATAAAATTTGGCAAATTCTCCCATTTATTCCGTCGGAATACATGTGTAAAAATTCATAATCAGCCCACAAGCATTGGCGTTACACAACCAAAGCATATTCTTTTAAAATTCTCTTCGTTAGTAGTACCTACGTCGATACAGTCTGCCTGCAACCAAACCGCGTCCCAACAAGACCTAGAATCGCGGATTAATTTTCCTCACACATCGGCAAACTCGGCCAGTTAAATTCCGAATGCACGAGAATCGAACCTGAATACGAAGCGGAGACCGTTAGAACATGTGTCCGACAAACGACAGGTGGGCCCGCCGCTGAGGTGAATTTTGATTGGCTCAAACATACGGTAAAACGCAGTATGGTGGTCAGTCGTGAGGATTTTGTCACGCTCACGGATTTTGCTTTATATAGGTTTGAGGTACGCATAAATCGGATATGTATCAACTAAACGCTAGAAGATAATAATAATTAATATATTACTTTAGGGACTCACACTTATTCAGCTGCATTCAGCGTTTGTCCATAGAAAACGCCAGTTTTGTATGGAACCTGTTCAGCTTTCCACGTGCGTTCAGCCGCGTCAGCGTCTCATGTAAAATTGACGTTTTATATAGTAAAACGATGAATGGAGCTGATTTAGCGTGAGTAGTCCCTAAACGTAACTCTGATGCTACCGTGGATGGACAAGCACCCTACATTTTGTAGCCTTTACATTCTTTCTTCATCATGTTTCGAACCGTTTTAATGTCAAATGCGATATAGTCCTACAGCTAATACCATGATTTTATATACTGTAAGTACTAACATAATAGGTCTTTATTATCAGTAACAAAAATATTTTTTTCCGCCTTTTACACTTTTGAGACCGTTTGATCAAAAGTAATGTAAAGTACTTAAGTGTATTTTACGAAAGATTTCCCCTAATTTATTTCTTGTTGCTTTTTCCATCTTATTAGATCGAAAAACTGCTATCGGTAAGTTTTATTATTTTATTGTAGAATCGTAACAACGTTAAGTTTTGGGAGAGGTAAGTATAGAACCATAAGCGTACGTTGTTAGTTTTTTTTTTTATACTACCAGGGTGGCAAACAAGCATACGGCCCACACAGATGGGCAGTGGTCACCGTAGCCTATGGACGCCTGCAACACCGAGGGCATCACCAGCGCGTTGCCGACCCTTAAAAAACCTTTAGTTATTTTAAACACCGAAAACGCATTTCGGTGTATCACTCGCTTAACCGGGTATCCTACATCTGATCGGTAGATAGTGTCACGATTTATGTAGATTCATTGTTTGACCGTGGCATTTGTAAGATAGCGAATTCGTGCTTCCAGGATCTTTTGCAATATGCTGCAACAATACACCGCTCTCGATGATAACATGTGTGAAGGTTTTAAAAAAACCCATACTCTAGTATAGTCTGTAATGTGAATGGCGATAGTAGTCCAAATTGATAAATATTGGATCTATTTCTATGTAGCGAAATAACTCTTTCTTCAGGCTAGCGTTTTCCCGTGTATCTGCCTTCGCTATAGCCTCCTCCATTTAAATAATGTTCCAAATATTTTTTATTACTGTTTACTCGAAAACAGATAC
This sequence comes from Parapoynx stratiotata, assembly GCA_910589355.1. Lineage (NCBI taxonomy): Eukaryota > Metazoa > Arthropoda > Insecta > Lepidoptera > Crambidae > Parapoynx > Parapoynx stratiotata. Next base: position 15,422,275 of record OU342459.1, read on the forward strand.
TCCCATAAACTTTCTAGTTTTACATAACATGAATATATCATCACGCCTCTTTCACCGAAGGTGTAAAAGGTGTTTAACACCCACATTTCGCCATATATGTAGGCTCCGGTTATGGTAGGTTTCTAGTTTTAGCTTGTAAGAAATTTGTATTACATAAGTCATATCTGAAGAGACAGCAAGCTGTACTTACTACTTAAACTTTAACACTATAGTTAATAGTCTAACAAATTTATGAAGCCTCCACACACTTCGATAACTCTTGAAACCACAAAACGTAAATTTAAATTCGCCAACCATTCAATTAAGCCATATAGCTTCCTCTTCATACATATTTAATTGCTTGTGTAAGAAATGAGAAGAACGCTGTGATTTCCATAATCATCTTCAATTAAGTCTACGTTAAACGTTAGTAGTGACGTCATTGCGTCATATTTTTTTACTTTAGTAGCGATAAGAGAATAAACAATTAGTTTGCTATTCTATCATACGCGGATCGTTCCATATCTTATGAAGAAATAACATTTTTGTCCATATTCTTCTAAAGAGAACAAATAGCTTCGAGATAAGAAACACGCAAGGCATTTTGTACTTAATACTCTGGCATTAGCAGCTCTCCCATACTTAATAAAGGTTGGATTTAAAAATCATTAATTTTTCATTAAAAACGTCTTTTATTAAGCGTTGATATGACTAGTTAAGCTGGATTTATTACTGTATCATGACTAAGAGTCATAATCCCTACCATATTACATAGTTCGCCAAAAAATTACATTGCCATCTTTTTTCCTCTTTATGTTTATGTTTTTGTTAGGTATTAGCTATTAGGTCCTTACAAATGAAATTGGCGTTTTGTATGGAGATTTTGGGGAACTCTGCATTTTCCATACTAACATTTTTTCAGTTTTCTTTACAACGACAAATCCAAAGATAATAATATTTGGCATGTATCGACAATTTTTAGCTATATGTGTGATATCACACTTCTTAAAAATTATTTATCTTTTTTATGTGAATGTAAATCAAATTATGTATTCGGAAGGCACTGAAAAGGAGTTGTCTCCGTGTCCAATTTTAACACAATAAAACTTACAACGAATTATCAAAACAAATCAAAAGAGTTCGAAAATATGGTCTATTTTTAGACCTCCTCTAAAAATAGACCATTATTTTTTAAGAATACTCTGAAACTTAATAGTTTCGAACAAAATACTAAGAGAGAAGAAAAACACCAATTTCATAGGTAAGGACCCAATATATAATGGTCTGTATCTCTGAAGGTATAGACACAGAAGTGAACGCCGCCATTTCGCCTAGTATTTTTAAGTATCAATCTGTCAATGCGGCCTGGCCACAACATTATTTAGCATAAAATGTAATTTTGTCTTATTAGAACTCATGCAACATTGAATGAACATAAATACAGAAAAAAATTAACTATGATAAAAGTCGGTGCCTTTCCACCAGAGCTTTGCTATTTAGCTATGCTGTGTGTGAGGAAAAATGGACCAATCGGATTACTACGTTTCACGTGACTCGCAAAATGATGCTATCAGATTGGTAAAACACGAGAAACGGAAAAGCTTTGATTTGACATCTCTCGCTAAGGTGTTGGAAAGCTGTAAAACGTCATTGTAAAATCCTGTACATTTTCCATTTAGCGATTTTCGAAAGGCAATCTACGAGCAACTAAATACTGTGCCAAAAGAAAATTATGCTTAAGTTATATTATGCCAAATTATATTATGAGAAAAACATTATGCCAAAAAAGGATCCCGTATAACATTATGCTAAAAAAGGATGTCAAAATGCCTCAAACCGATGAGCATGTATAAAGGTAGTAACGACAGTCGAAGCGAAGGAAGTGTACAGTCAGCGTCAAATTGATATTGACACTGGGTGTTAAAATAAATAGACATAAAATACAAATTGTTCTGTATTGTTGACAACAATTAAGGAAACTTTATATGTAGCGATATATTATTGACTTTTTGCTTATTTTGACGCTGACTGTACCAAGGTGTGGCTAGCTAGGCCTAGGCACTAGTCACGCGTTGCCAACCTTATAAAAATATGGAATACCTAAGCGTCACGTCGATGATAGCGGAGACCAGCTGGTCAATGAGCTCTGGTGACCTTACTCCCCTCGAATCACTCCAGGAACAATAATACATAATACAATTAACCTTCTGTTAAATAAAGGTGCTACCCCAGGCAGAAGCCGAAGATTCTCGAGAAATAAAGATAATAATGGAATGAATATAATATTGGCAATCAAAGAATAGGTCAGAGAAAAGAGACTTACCGTTAGAACAAATATATTTACAAAGTACACTGCTTGCTTGCTTCGTAATCGCTTAAATTTTAACATGATGAGAAATAAACAAAAATAACTCACGAATAAAGAAACTGCTCTAAAATATGACTGTAACATAGTAAACCTACAACCTGTTACAAAAATACCGCTATTCTTAACCTCCGAGCGATCTTTGATCGAACCTGCGATTGTAGGCTGTCGCCATGGTTGCTTGTTTTGTAGCACATTATAGTAAATCCGTTACAATAATTATGTAAATCAAAATCAAAATCAAAAATAATTTTATTTCATAGGCTAAACATAGCACTTAAAATCGTCAACATTCATAAATAGTCACATTTATTATACATAAAGTAAATTTTCACTGCCGCGAGCGCTTGTAGCAAGTGGCTTGGCTGGTCACCGCATCCGCTACTGGTGTTGGAGAAATAAATTATTAATTAGTTCTTATATTAAAATTACAAGAAACTAATATGGGCCTTTCTTCCAGAAGAACAGAAGCTAAATAAATTTGTTTTCAAATTGTTTTACTGGATGTAAGTCCTATATTTTAGCTCTCGATTTCTAAAGTGCCGCACGCAAAAATTGGAATGATTTTTTCGTCTTCATATTGCAAGAGGTTTAACATTAATATTATATTAAACATGGCTCCATTTTAACTTAATTTATTCTAAAATTTTTAAAATAATTTCCACAAATTCAAAACTACGAGCAGTCGGTCATCTACTAGAATCGACAAATGACTATTTAATGGCTTTCAATGGAAAAAAAGGACGCTAAAAGTAATTGCTTAAGTAGTTTATCTTAATTTTTAGAACCGTAGCAATAAATTTGCTTCTAATTTTAGAACGGTGATCGCTTCCTCAAATGGTTTTTCAACAAAAACAATGTTGTTTTCTGTAAAGTTTTTAATACTTTTATACATATTAAGTTATACATTTGCATTTGTCTCAATATTTTTTGTAGATAATCAGATGATCACATCTTGTTTTTACGTGATACATCATTGATATGATGTCGAATAAAAGTATTATAAATGATACGAAGATAGTGCTATCGTTGCTGAAATAAGTAGAACACTCAAAGCAGTGATCAATGAACTTAAATATTTGATACTAACGGTGTATAATGCACAAACACTACTGGGCGCATGGCATCTACTTGTAAGAAATTTACTGCAAAAACTTCAATTTGGTGTACACAATAAAGAGTTTAGCTGAAAAAAAGAATTGAAATACCAATACGGATAATTTCGCTCTTGAATCCGTTGTTTTTATTGTGGAAACACAATGTAATATTAAAAATACGCCTGGTTTTCATTATGATTTACTACGTGTGTGTTTGTATAGGTGTGTCTAACAAAGTAAGCATGGCAAAATGTTGCGCACGATTATAATTTCGCTGCATGACTAATTTATGTCATATTCTTGGTAAAAGCAGAGAAAGTGCCTTTGTTATGAAAACTGAGTTTTATTGACTGTTCCCGGTAAATATTGAATCGATTCGCTTTGAAAGTGTTCTATTATGCGACTGTTACCTTTGCTCTCAAACTACTTATTGCTTACGTTTGACGGAATAAAATGATTCATCTCTCTAATAATTAAAGCATTATGATGTTACCAAATTTATTTTGAACACAAGCTGTTGGTTTGCCCGCTTTTTACATAAATATTTTTTTTATTCTGTTTTCGAGATGATCGCAAAAATCGCCTGGTTTTTACTATAATCTGTATTTATGTTTTGTGTATTGGTTATTATTATTAATTATAATATCGCCATTATCATTTTGTGGTTACGAGTGTGGTTAAAGGATGATGCTAATTTTGGATACACTCCCAATAGCTGTGTGATACATCGTTGGATAGGTATTTTTGAGCTCAGTAAAAGTTACTATGGTACTAAGTTCCACAAACATTGGCATTGTCCTGTACAAAAAACATATAAAAAATAATTTCGTACAAATCAAATTGGTATGAAATTGCTAAAATACCGTTAAATAATTAATATCTGTTACATAATAATATAAGTAATCGTTTGATTAATAAATTACAATAATAAAAAACTAATGTTTTATGATCACTGCCCAGTGATTATTTCATTACCCAGTATTTATTTTATTTCAAATTGGAGGTAGAAAGGGAAATTCTCATTCTCAAGGAACTTTAGATCTAAACTCAATATTAACATAATAAGCGGATATTAAAATCAAATGTAACGAAGACTATCTTCTTTATGTAATTAATATTTACGTTTCCAAGTAAAAACAAAAGTGAATTTGTATTAAAACCTTTTTTTTATTATAGGTGACAACGGAAGCAATCACGCTTTGTACCTCGAGACGATAGTCGAGGAGACGAGCGATGACCTGCGCTCAGAGCGATCCTCCGCCGCCACCTGGCTCTCGGACTCCGACGCGGACTCCGTCATCCACGTCCACGGAGCCGCCGGTAAGTGAACCTTCACCTATTCAGTACAGTAGCGATAGTCGAAAAGACGAGCGATAACCTGCGCTCAGACTGATCTTTAGGCGGTTCCTGGTTATCGGACTACGATGCGGACTCCGTCATTCACGTCCACGCAGTTGTCGCTTGTGCATGTGCAAAATTTATTATAAAAAAATAATGTTTTTTTTTAGATCAAGGTATTAAATAGCTTTAAGGGTTTTCCGAAAAAAATCTGTGTAATTTTTCAATGATTTATTATTACAAAATTTAATGTAAAGTAAAAAAAATAGAATTGAGTTTTCTGTGTACAGCGCCATCTAGTGTTGAGTAGCAGAACTAAATGAAACGTAAGTAAAGCACGTGCTATCAACATTGCTGCAAATAAGTGTAGTTGAAGTTCAGTGATAATTTCATAGGTGGCGTTGTATTGTAACTGTAATCAACAGTACAATGATACACATTTAATTTTATTCATAATTAACTTTACATTTTGTCGATTTTAAATATTCGATGTTCGGCTAAATAATTATTAGTTTCTGATCTTTGAATAAAAATTACTTCAAGAATGAAGTAGCTTCAAAGAGAAATTTGTTTATCTTTTCTTTGGCACAGATTGGACAGAGCGTAAATTTTGGAATTCATCCAATTAATACGCATGCATGTACAACCACGCATTACAATTTAGTGTCATTGTCATTACCGGTGTCGCTTTCGAGCGAAACGTACAAGTTCGTAGTGATATAGGTTTTAAAATTCTTAAAAGAATCATTATTCATCAGGTTCGGAGGACAGCGAGTCGGAACGAGAATGGGCTTGCCCAGCGAAACGACGGCGGCGCGAACGCGCATCGTCACCCACCAGCTCGGGCACGCTGTCGCGGACATCCAGTTTGGCACAGTTTGAATCTCTGGAACGGTCTTGCGCCGCGCCAGCGTCACCCAGTCTGTCCCCGGACTCCTTGGAGTCCCCGCCGGCGTCACCGCAGCCGGCGCGAGCCCCCGCACCTCGCACGCATCTCTCCGCCGAAAACCTGAGCGAAGACAGCGGCTACAGCGAGCGGTCGCGGCGACCTCCCCCGCCCGCGCAGCGCCGCCCGCCCGAAATAGCGCACGGGCCGCCCGCCGCCGGCAGCGTGCCCTGCCTCGTGTCGTCCAGTGCCGAGCGCCGGCCGCCGTGCGCCGCGCGCGCCCTTTCCCTGCCCGCCGAGCTCGACGTGTGCGCCGAGCCGCAGCGCCACGCCGCGCACCGCGCCGTCTTCCGCCAGACTTTTGAGGTCAGCGACAACCTCACCGTCAGCGTGGCGGACCTCACGGCGCTCGACTACCGCGGCGGTATGCGGCGCCCGCGCCTTCCGCCGCCGCCGCCGCCGCGCGCACCCCGCCTGCCGCCGCCGCCGCCGCCGCCGCCCTCCGTGCTGCCCGCACCGCCCGCCGCGCCGCCCGCACCGCCCTTGCTGCCCGCGCGGCAGCCCTCCGCTTCGCCCACCCGCGAGCCCAGCGCCGGCAGCGACTCTACCACCGAGTCGGAGCAGGCCTTCGCGCGTGAAATGGAAAGCACCGCACGACAACTAGACGAAACCGCGCGGCGAGTGCTCGCTGAAAGCGGAAATTTCGACCGTGAACTATCCATGTTAACCGCGAGACGACTCAGAGACTCATGGGGTATATGGGACGATGTGTTGGACGAATTAAGAAGACGTATGGAACCACAATCCGCGACGCCATCCCCACCCCGAACGCCATCGCCCGACCCGATCAGAGAGCCCGCATTTACATCGACGCCGCTACGGTCAGGCGACGCGCGCGTCCGCTCGACCCCCGAACTACGCGCTCGCGCTACGCCGCACCGCGAAACACCCGAAGAGCTACGGGCCTCGCTACAGCTCGTAGCGCCTCCGCCGCCCGGCTCTACACTCCCAGTGCGGTCCGTGTCCGCGGGATCGAAAGGAGTCACATTTTCGCCCGTAGTAGCGGAGGTCAGCTGGCGGGAAACGAGCGCGAGCACCACCGAGAGCGAGACGACGACGAGCGACGACGCGGCCGACGCGGAGGTGGTGGTCGTGGAGGGGAGAGGCTGCGCGCCGCACGCGCCGTCCGCAGAGCGCGCCGCTGCCATGACGGACGCGGCCGCGCGCGCGCCGCGCAGCCGCATCGCCGGCTTCCTGTCGCGGTTCGCGAACTTCCGATTTTCGGGGCGCAAGGAGAAGAAAACTCGAAGCGCAGGCGTGAACGGACGAGCGGGCGCCAGTGGGGTGGGTCCGGCAGACGCGGGGCTGACAGCGCGCGCGGCGGCCGCCCAGCCGCAGTACGTGCGCATCCCGCTGAAGGAGGAGGGTGTGGGGCGCGCGGCGGGACCCCCGGCGCCGGGCGCGCGCCGGCCGCCGCGGCCGCGCCCGCCCGCCGCGCCCGCCGCCGTCGCGCCCGGCGTGCTCGAGACCGACGTCGACACGCAGCGCACCGTGCTGCACGCGCGCTCCCTGCTCGCGCTCGCGCCGCCCGACCAGCGCGCGCCGCGCCCCCACAAGTCCATGGAGTTCCTGCTCGACAAGGACAGCGCGCAGATTGTACAGGTGAGTCTCATAATCTCATTACACTACCGGCTTTCATTCCCCTCGCGACGAGCAATGTTTACAAACAGCGCGATCGATGCCGGCCATCGACCCCGCTCTCTGCATGCACCAGACATCTGATATCTGTAAATTTTCACAGGCCTCTCCACATAATATGTCTTGTACGGGGAAAGTAGCTATAGAGTCACGTACGACCGCTAATCGTGTATGTGAAACCGCCTATGCCGTTGAGCCATAATAGTACACCATAAATATTTAGGAATGTACAGTTAATAAAATAAACGAGGTGATGCTATCATGGCGGAGCTATCTCCGCCCTCGTCGCTCCCGCGAGCGAGCTATTCCCGCAGGAAGGTTGCGACACCCGTATTTATTTCACACACCGCCGGTCGCAAAGGACAGAGGTGAAAGTGTACACATTTAGCCATATATTGCGGCCCGTCACGGTGGGCGTAACTAGTTTTATCATGCGCATAGTTCATCACAATGCTATCAACATTCCGTCTGCAACAATCAGAAGCTTATCAGCCAACTTTAGGTCTCAATCATGATAGGAAAGCTATTGATAAAAACATAGAGTTGTCAGTGATTTATGGTTCTACTGGCTGAACGACATTTAGATAAGACAGTAAAGGGCTCATAACAATGAGCTCGTGCAATACAAATCATCCGGTGTCGCTCGTAAAAATTCAGACACGGAAAATAAACAAACCGACTTTAGTGACCGTAAAACCGTAGGTAATCTATTGACTACCTTTAATAATTAAGCACTCGTGTACTAAGTCATTATGTTGTTGCATCATGGTCCATCATACTTATCTCATCTGGATAACAACAATGAGGTATTTAATAGGTTCCCACGATTATCCCTGCAAAGATTCATTGTTGCGAAGGACTCGTCTCTGAAATAGCGGTAAGGTATTCAAGGCACGTAGAAAAACTAAGTTTACAAGTTGCAATTTAAAAATAAACACTCGTGACACACTAATCTTCTAAATTACGTCATCTAGCAAGGCCACTGATATTTATTTGTTTTCATTTTATTGATCTGTCATCGTAGTTGTCCAATATACTATAAACTCCATTATACTACTTATTTATGAACTTACAAGCTTAGACATTTTCAATAAGTGTTCATTATTTAAGTTAGTTGTAAACAATCGCTCTGTGTGTATTTATTTTTAATATTTAGCATACCTACTTACGTACGCAGTTTCTGATCTTTTTTAATATTAAACTCTTTATTGCACCAACAAAAAGAAACAAAACAGTGAAAAATACAAGTGTGCAAGGGAGAACTTATCCCTATTATCCAGAGATCTCTTCCAGTCAACCAGACACAGATGCAATGATGCGATTTTTTAATTGCATCGAAATAATACAATCCCTGTTGGCTCTAAAAAAATATAAATAGATTTTTTATTTTTCACTAAAATTTAAAGTATTTATAAAATACCGCTACACAGCTATAATATGAATATTTATTGTCAATATAAATGCAAAATCTTATCGAGCCATAGAACCAGCATATAATTTTTTTATTTAGTACTTGTCTAGATAACGGCGTCAGCTTGCACTACCAGTTTACGGTTTCAAATTACATAACAAAGTGATAAATCATTCTAATAATGTTTTCTAACAACTAATAAACCTTTTTGTTCACTGCATTGTCAATGCAAAGTCAACCGTATAAGATCTATTCATCTATTCGAGTCAGGCCTGAGGCCTCTCTTTTGACCATGACCAAATTAGTCAACTTCAACATCAGGCTTAGGAGTACTTGCGCAAACTTCATTCAAGCATAAAGAAGAATATTCGGGTGCGATTAAAATTGAATCGGACTACAGTCGAGTCCAAAAATATATGCACGTTTGACAGTAAATGACTCTTATTGGAACAGAATAAAGACTCACCTGTCAAATGTGTCTACATATTTTTTTGAACTCGACAGTATGACATTTGACCTAAGCTTGATTATAAGTGGAACTCACAGCACTAAAATAAAATAAAAAGTATTAATTAGCGAATGTTTTTGAAAGTAGGACTGAGTAATTAAAATGTTATGGCTAAATTTTAGATTTTATACATGGTCATAAATACCAGGTAAAAATAAATTTTAGACAGTCACACCTATAAACTAGCGCCATCCTAAGCAACTATTGCTGCTTGTATTACGGATACTAGGTGACGGATAAAATTATTTAATAGATCAATACATATAAATATCCAGAATATATTCAATCCATCCAAGACAAATTCAACACCGAACATCTGCCCTCACCAGGGATCGAACCCAGAACCTCTCGAGATAGCGACGCTTTGAGACCGACGCGGGCGTACAGGTCACTCGACCACGGAGGTCGTCGAAAATCTTTTTTGAAATATGATTTTAAACTGCTCCCATGGGAACCCTTTAATTTTGCGGAATAAAAGTATTTAAGATGTTGACCAGGGATATAAGGTATCATCGTGCAAAATTTCATTGTAATCGGTCCAGCCATTTCGGAGATTAGCCCGTACTAGCAGACGAACAGACAGAGAAACAAAAAATTGTATTTTCCTTCTTTTTACATCCCTCCGACTTGTTTTTTTCTATGTGTATATAGATAACAAAAGTTTTATAGGAGACAATTAGGAAATATGCTTTCAATATAAATCTTCCGATGTATTTGACAATATCATTTTACTAAAACAAAATACGGTTGTTACTATTAAATACAAAGTAATTTTTACTACAAAAAACTATAATAAATTATACAAGAACTTTTATCGATAGGTTTTAAATAGATAGGTACACAAAACACGTCTGATCAAAATCCATAAAGTACTATAGTTAACATCGTTAACATTGAGCTTCATGCTTCACTTGAAGGTTTCATGTGGAGTGTAAATAAAGTGAAGTCATAAACTGAATAAAACATATCGAGTCCCTTATCATCTTTACTGTCACTAATGATACAGAATGAGTAATACACACGCGTGCAATATAAATAATGTGTGAGGGATACAGGCAAAACATGTGTAAAATGTAACATTAGTATAATAACGACATTGCGGATTTCCATATTTTTGTGATATAGGACAACCTTCTACTAATAATAGGATTGTATTATCTACATACATATAATAAAACTGTAGAGGTCGAATGACTGTACATAGAAAATAATGATTAAAATCAAGTCAAGGAATGTCAAAACCGTGAAATTATAAATAAAAAAAATATTTTTTCTTTCTCTGTCTGTTAGTCTGTTTGATCGGGCTAATCTCCGAAATGGCTGGACTGATTTCAATGAAAATTTGCATGGTGATGCCTTATATCCCTAGTTTCCCTAGGCAACATCTTAGATACTTTTAATTCCGGAAAATTAAAGGGTTCCCGTGGGATAGTTAGAAAACCAGAAGGTGGCATCAGTGTTACTATATTTCTTTTCATAAAAAGCTCAGAGAGTACCTTAACAGAAGTTGTCCCAATTACAGATCCAAAGCCCACGCAAAATGGTTTAAGTAGTTCCTTGCAATAATTGCAAATTTTATGTTATCAATAATTTGTTCTTTATTGGAAGAAATGCTAAAAAAAATAAAAGATTTAAAAGCACATTAAACGAACTTTATCTACGAACTACGATAAGAACATGCCCAAGGAAACATGGTTAGCTTAAAAAACACGAAACGATGTTTTTCTTAAGCACTCAAAACTTACTCAAAAGCTTGTAAACGTCAAAATCCGCTTGAAGATTACACCGCATGCCCAGTGAGAGCTTAGGAATTTACTGTTTGCGGTATCTCTCTCATTGCCGTTGCGTTGAAAATAAACGCGATGCGTTTTTGTGACAGCAGAGAATGTTGCATTTCTTAGCAAATTTTTTCAAGTCCGCCAAAATAAACAGAAACGAATTTAGAAAAACAAACAAAAGACTGTTGTAAAAGAATAAATTGACGACGATTTCCTTGACGACCTCCGTGGTCGAGTGGTCGAGTTGATAGGTTTGAATGTTTAAAAAAAGAAATAATAATAATAATTAGATCTTGTCCCTGAGGCCCTGGGCACACCAATGCAGGATGACCTCTGTAGAGGTTAAGTTGGTGGGACTCCCATAAACTGGAGCAGCAATATGCCGAAGGTCGCCCGAAGTTGCTGGATGCGGGTAGCACAAGATTGATCGTTATAGAAATCCTTGGTGCAAAAGGAGCGACTTAAATTCCATAAAAGTCTTCCTACTCAATCTGTATTCAATTCCATTTTCTTATCCGTATAGTTTATGTTGCAGACAACTTGCTTGGCGTTTAAGTGGATATAAAGTGTTCACTATGATTTATACTGAAGTCTTCGATGAGTAGTTCCGATTGATTTACGCTGCGCCTGCGTTGACAGAAAACCCGTTCGTGTCAAGTTTGCACAGCTTAGTTTGTTGAGAACGCTTTCTATGTTTCATCGGCCATATAACCATTTGCATACTTCTTCGGCGATTTTATCATTTACATCGGTGAAATTGTTGGAAAAATACCATAGTATTATGTGCTGCTTGTATTTGCTTGCGGCTTGTAGAATATGCAACTGAAATATTCTATACTCCCGAAAAATTTAAATACAAACTTGAAATGGTTAAGAATTCAGTAGAATTAATTCTCGAGAGGTCGCGGAAATCGCTGGAGTTTGAATAAAACATATGTGCAGTTAATTGTGAATATCGATGCTTTACATTGTACCCGGTGCATGACAACAGGCTCGCCTACAGGGAAAAATCATAAACATCTTTATTTTGGTTTGATATGTAAACACTTAAAAAAATAAATTTATATATAAGTAAATCTACCACTCGCTCGGAACACAGACATCCCCGAAAAGAGCGAGTCAGAAACTCGAAAACTTCGGAGAAAAAAGTGTGATGATATGTACGTACGTATTTAAGAATTCAGATAAATAATGCGTCGTTATTATTCAACGATGTTCTTGTTCTTTTTTTTTTTTTTAATTTAAACATACTTCCATAAATATAAGTAAACATGTAGATGTCGTGAATAAGAACTTATTATTCTGAAATTTTAAATATACTTTAAATCTAATGTGTTTGCAAAACATGCTACAAAAAGTGACAACACGTCTTCTCTTTGAAGAGGGTCCACCCGGTGACAAATTTCATAAACATTTTATAATAAAGGATATCTTTTAAATACCTTTAAAGCGTATTATGCATTAATTTAATTTTTAATTAGTTGATTAAATTTTTTAAATGTTTCAAATAAAGTACAAAATAAACAACACAATGTTTTGTGACCAATTTCAAGTCGAAATCGTAATTGCTAACCAAATTTTACCTTCCTAAACATCCTCAAATTACGTGGATTTTAATGTTCGGCAGAACATTTGTATCTAATTACGAGAAAAATAAGGAAATAATTTGAGCTAAGTGCCCTGTAGCTTCAATATTAACTTTAATCAAAATATATTTGAAATCTTTTTTGTCACTCAGTACCTACAAATGGAAACTAAAAAACTTTACCAAAGATTTTGATTTAAAGAACAAAAAATATAAGGATCCAATTACTAATATCCTTATTTAAGACAAATGTTTAATGTATAGCTCCAGGAAAATAACAAGTTTTACTGTATAATCTCTGAGTACCTATACCTATTAGGCAATGATATGATATTATAAAGTGTTTTCATTTTAGCACTATCTATTTATAAGAAACATATCTATTTATTATTAAATATTCGCTGAATAATATTAACTGCATAGACTTTTATGTGCTTTTAGGGCAGATTCGACCAAATTCCGTGTTACACCAATGAATGCTTAAATTTGATTGGTCCAATCCGCTGTAATGATGGAGTCCTGCGTACTTGGCCGATTTTTGGCCGTGTACGCATTTGACAGCCAAAGCATTTACTGTTGCGAAACCAGTGTAGCTAATCGAGAATAAACCACGCTATTTCTTAGGAAAGTATAAGAACCACATAAATTATTTATCACAGAAGATGTAGGTCTTAAAAGTTTTTACGTCCACAGACATTTTTTGTTTTCTGTACTGAAATAATACCTATACTTAATTTTTCCTTCTTGTAAAACATTGCCGAGAAGAACTAGGTACTCTGAAAATAATTACAATCAGGCAACAATATTCTTAGCCGAAAAATTTTATTACAAGGAAAATAAATCTGCTGCAACATAGAATGTACTGATTTGTCATCTCATTTATAACGTATTTTGTTTATTTAAATTTCTCTCGTGTGATCGCTTCAATTTTTATGACTACTTATTCGAAGATGTGCTTGTACTTTTGTATGTGTATAACAATATATCTCAAACATGAAATAATCATAAGGAACTATAGGTTTATAGGTAATAATATTTTTGTAAAAAACTGTTTGTTTCCTAAATAAAAAAATAAAAAAATAAGCTGTCAGAAAAATACCATGTTTATTTCTAACCACTGGAGGAGCTACGTAAATGTAGTTTTAACTTAATTTTACGACACAAATTTAAATCCACCTTAATCTACGCCAGCAAGCGTGTGCAAAGCTTAGAGGATATACGGGTGTACACTTGTACAGTTGTAAAATTAAGCAAACTCTTTCGCCTATAAATGACTCTTATTAGAAGAGAATAAGAATGTTTTCTAGTCGAAAGTGTATACATATTTTGCATATACAGAAGAGTCATCAAGCATTGTATGCGTGGTTTAGCCTAACCGGTTCGGGCACATGTAGTCAGCGGCCTTGCATCTTATGCATGCCAACACGGTAAATTGCCGTTCTGAGATTGTGTTGTTTGCTATGTCATAGATAAAAATAACGGAATTTGCATACAAAACATATTAGATATTAGCGGTGGTTATGTCATGAGTAAAAATAACGGCGGTTTGGTGGATAGAAAATTTATAAAATTGCAGTACGTTTTTCGTGTTAAATGTTTCATTAGAGAGACCTTACGGTTAGCCGAAGAGGTCTACTACAGAAAAATGGCCGTAGAATCTACATAAATAAAAAGTGTTTTTCTCTACTGTACTTCCTAATAACCCCTAAATACTTTTTAACCCCAAAATGCACCGGGTATCCCGGAAAAATAAATGACACATATTTGAAAAAAAAAACCACTTTAAATTGATACCGTTTATTCAAGTATCAATTCATAGTCTTTAAAACTAAAATATTAGGTCCTTACCTATGAAATTGGTGTTGAAAATATTATAATTAGTGTAAGTAAACAAAGTAAGTAAGTTAAAGCAATATCCAATTTATACACTGGCGCGAACGATGTTTATTTTTGTAAAACATAAGTATAATTTTATTCTCAAGTAAGTGATATAAATTTGTCTTTTTTGAGAAATAAAGAATCTTTAAACCTAAAACATACAGTACAAGGCATCTTATGAGCCAGCAACACCAAGGTGGAGGTCGCTAAGCCTGCCTCCTTTGGTGCTGCCCTAGCATCCTTCGCAAATGGACTTATCTACTGCTTACCATCAGGTGGAGTTGAGTCATTTGCTGGGCTGATTATAGAAAAAAAATACATCTACATTTTCAAAATCAATTGCTTTTAGAAACAGAAACATCTTGGGAATTCTCGAATTTCTCGCTGACACATCCAAAAGCAAGTATAGTAAAATTTCCTTTGAGTTCATGTCAGCTTCTATTTTGCTCTGTCAACATTATTTCACATGCCATCGCGTTCGTTTGTGTGTCAGCCGTTTGTGGCATAACAAGGCGGGCCCCCGAGCCCTGTTTTATTATTTTACACACGTGTTCCCGTGATTCTCGAAAAGGTACAGGTTTAAAGACTTGTTCATTGACGAACTCTTTGATAGTCGGAAGAAAAAATTGGTGTAATTTTATTGAATTTAATTTTCAAAGGTAAATTTTTTAAATTTAGTTTTTGTCCCAACTGCACTTCTTGTCATGTAGTTTTAGCCCTAACTTCGCCACTTAGGTCCATAGTCAAGCGTGCACCATATAGGTAATTCTATCGCAACTGAAATATCCTTGTTTTTTTTTTCGAGCCTCTGAAGAAGGACTCTTTACCTTCCCATGCGGGAGAAGGAGGTGGTGAATCCCTCATTGGATACCCACCGGCCGGCCGGGGGTTATGTCGGACTCCTACCGACTAAACACCACCTTGCTTAAGCCTTTACGGGCCTTGGTAAAGCATAACCTGAATGCGCCCCCTCCCTCGGGAAAAGGAGAGGTGCGGCGCTGCGCTAGCTACTTACTAGGGCATGTGCGCCAGATATACGATCGGGACCAAAGTGGGCCGATCGTATCGAAAGTGATGATAATTTTATATTCAAAAATCCTTGTATGCCATTTAAATAAAATACCAAACATATATACATATCCGCCTTTTTCCCCGAAGGGGCAGTCAGAGCTCACGGGCGCATGTAACAGGAGGCGAGCCTGTTGCCATGCATCGAACACGTTGTAAGGCAAATGATATAAAATACCACGTGAAGATTTATATTCAGCAATATTTAAAAATGTTTACTACTGTCAGCGACATGATATATTCTTAAATGAACTACTCGTACAGTCAGCGTCAAATAGTTAGTGACACTCAGGGTGTTCAATTAGATAGACACTACCAAAAGGTCAATAATATCGGTACAAATAAAGATTCCATATTCTTAAACACACAAAAGAGCTTCCATATAATATATAACGAAACTTTTTGGTGTTATCAGCAATATGGATTTTAGGTGTAGCGATATTATTGACATTTTGGTAGTGTCTATTTTATTGAACATCCTGAGTGTCACTAACTATTTGATGCTGATTGTACCACGATTTTCAAAATCCGATGTGTGGATAACGGATTTTGAAGTAAGTTTAAAGTTACGTCTCCGTAATTGTTTTCCAGGTAATTTCATGCCACAATATTGTGCTGTGACTTGTGACGTTTCCTTTGTGGGTACTAATTGGTGACCTAAACAATGGCGCTGTCATTTTGTGAGAGACGCCATAGAAAGTGCGACCGCCTTTGTTTAAGATTTGCTCGCTCCGAGATTAGAGCTCGCCTTAACAGGAAGAACAATACCTTTATAAAAACACAATAAAGATGGATGATTTTGTGGAAATTTTCTTTTTAACAAGCTTGTAGTGTAAGTGTAAGTAAAGTATGTTGTTTCTCAAAAACGTTGTAAAGATAATAATAATAATTTATTGTTTCAAATTGTGCAATACAACATACAATTAAAACTTATATTTAACTATAGAACAAAAAGTAAATGTATACCTAAACTAGGTTGACATAACAACCTGTATCTTAGGTGAAGAAAAGGTGCTGACTTAACTAGTTACAATACAAAAACATTACATAGCAAATAACCGACAATAGTATTATTACAATATCTATGTTTTATATCTTTATAATAGCTTTTCAAGAATTGCCAGATTAGCAGTTCTGATGAAGATGATGATCTATGGGAATTATCACGATAGATAAGGATTTGGATGAGATTTAGAAAAGAATATAGTTCATTTTGTACCCAGCTTAATACACATAATAAAAGAGAAAACTAACAAAATAAAACCTCTACAATAAAAATTTATGAAGGTACGAAATTGGCCCCGCTCAGTAAAAAGGAGTATCTGTTACGAGCCTGGTATTCTGAAGACACCGTAACACAGCGCAAAACTCGCCAGTATTCTTAAATTTTTTGCTCTACTATGCGGAACATTTTTAGGTGGGTTTAGTGACTTTTAAAAATCTTTTAATAGAGTGCGCCCTGGAGACTCCCGGGTTCCCAGTGAAATGTTCTCCATCGGTGACTTGCTACAGCTTTAAGGACCTACCAAAGTTCCTCAAGAATTCTGAAAAATATCATAACAATATCTTTCAGGAAGATCTACAAAATCACTGTTAAAAAGAGCAAAACATAACTTTATAATAAAATTCATGTAATAGTGTTCATAGATTAGTATTGATGCATAAATTAATAAATCACATCTTCACCTTAACATTATCCTATAAAATAAGGTTTCATATTTTTATGCGTTATTCGTTGTAGAGCAAAACATAACTTTGTAAAAAAATGAATACAAATAGTGTTCATAGATTAGTATTGATTTATAAATTAATAAATCACATCTTCACCTTAACATTATCCTATAAAATAAGGTTTTATATTTTTAGGCGTAATTCGTTGCTTTTTTATATCAAAAAGGAAAAAAACAACTGACCAAAATAAACGCCAAACATTGTTATGTGTAGTTCTAGCAAATAATCTTTGTTACGAGCACCTTACGGCTCGTAGTCGTAAAACAGGCAACAAAGAGTGAGCCGATGATGGCCGGAGCACGGGAGAGTAGCCATTATTATTTATTACTCCAGACTGAGACAGAAAGAATTGTGGCCATGGGACTATTTTTAGCGAGCACAACACATAAGCGGCTATGAGTCAGCTGATTAAAAAAAAAACTGCACTGGATGTAGATAAAAAAATATGTGTATATTAAATCATCGAACTAACGGAGAGTTCAAAGAAGGCTGGACTTGAAATATCGGGTAAATATCTGGTTGCCTAATGTTGTGTACTTCTAATTGGTAATGGCACACAAACGGTTAGCCTAAAATTTTATCACCAAATGCGACATTTGGCGGAACAACTCGGCGGAACACTAAATATTAATTCGCACAAAATTCACAAAGTATTGGGTTCTTACCTATGAAATTGGTGTTTTTTTTCTCTCTTAGTATTTTGTCTGTATCTATCAAGTTTCAGAGTATTCTTAAAAAATAATTACCTCCTCTTTAAATAGACTATATTTTTGAGCTCTTTTGATTTATTTTGATAAATTGTTGTAAGTTTAATTGTGTTAAAATTGGACACGGAGACAAATCTTTTTAAGTGCCTCCCGAATACATCATTTGATTTGCATTCACTTAAAACGATAAATAATTTTTATGAAGTTTAATATCACACATATCGCTTAAGGTTGTCTTATGATACACGCCAAATATTATTATCTTTGGATTTGTCGTTGTGAAGAAAACTGAAAAAATGTTAGTATGGAAAATGCAGACATCCCCAAAATCTCCATACAAAACACCAATTTCATAGGTACCTAAAATAAAACGCCTGCTCATTTTAATCAGTTACTTGTTTTGTTTTTACAATTAAAATAAAGAACTCGATACATGATATTGAATTTTTTCTTTTAATTATTAATATTCAATCAGATTAAACGTAGCATGCAGTTAGTTCATGCAAGGCCCTGAATTATCTGTATTCTTTGTATTTTTAAAAAAATTCCTTCAAATTGTGGTAAGTAGTGTACAACGTAATTTTATTCTAATTCGTGCTCGTTCAGAAGTTATAAATGTATTAAGAAAAATCTCAGAATGTACTATTCAAATTCACCCGCAAATGTTTGATCAAACATCATTATTCATCGATAATGTTAATTCGAAAATATTTACTTTCCTTTCTTTCCTACAAGTAAACTTAATTTATAATTGCTTGTAAGATTAATACGTTGCTGATTTTAGAATGGCTTGCTTATAATGGGTTTGTTACAAAATATCGGTACAGTGTGGGTTAAAGTTCAAACCGTTGAAATATTGCTGTACTTTCAAGCTCTCGGAAAGCAATAACAATCATTACTAATCTAAATAGGTATCAGAGTAAAGGTAGTTTTTTAACGCTAGGTTGGCGTAAAAATATAATAGTTCTTTTATGTAAATTATTATTAGTCTTTTAACTCTATTTAACTTTTTATTGCGCACAAAAGAAAAATTATGAATATACATAAAGTTACAAGAATGCCAAACAGTTTCTTCTTTTAAGACCAAACTCAAGAAGCATTTTCTAGCGCTTTCTTCCTAAATTTGTATCTACACATTTCCTCATTTCTTTTCTTTTCAATACAGACATAGTGTATATAGTATGTATCATATACTTTATATATATATATTTTTTTTTTCTTTCTTCTGTTGTTTTTATATAGACATATGTATTCTATAAATATATATTATTTTTTATCTATTTCTTTTTATTTTATTATATTATTGTATTTGAATTTTAGTTTTTATTATCTTTATATTTTTTTTCCTCTTTTGCACTGGAGTCTCTTCCCTCTCCTTACTAAATCTCACACACCTGTGATAGGTTGGCGGGCAGAGATCTCTATTAGAGATAAGTCCTCCTTTGCTTACTTTTTTTATTAACTATAATTTTGTTTATTGGTGCAATAAAGAGTTTAATAAAATACATAAAATAAAAAGACGAGTACAAAAGGTAAGGCTTATTTCTAATAGACATATCTTTTATTAATAGACAAAAATTCTAAGACTACTTTTACTTGTACCATAAATCCAACCTCGTAACATAGAAAAACAAAATCCTTTTCCTTGTAAAATTGCATAACATAACATAATATACCACAGGGGTAGGCAGAGGTGTTCGAAATTGTGTGCTTTCAAAATTGGCAGAGTAAAATATAATATTGTAATTTATACTATTATAATTTAATATTGAAAGCGAAAGTTTATGATCGTGAACTCAAAATTGCTAGTATAAGGTTTTCATACAATTGAAAAAAAGAACAGGTCTGGAAAAATAAATAACTTTATAAAGGGAAAATATCTGAACTAAGTAACTGGAAGCACCTGAGAATCCCAAACATCAAGGTGTCACTCAAATCCTTAACCCAGATCACTTTGATCCAGAACACTAGCCTCGGCACTCCAATAAGCAAGCACTGCTGTTTCTGAGAGTGCCTCTAAAAAGGTTAGAGTTGGGAAAAGGCTCAAAAGACGATTAACGATAAAAGGCTTGAAAAGGGTCGGTGATTTGTTCTGTACCAATAAGCGGAACAAGGTACAAAGGAGTACAAGTTACCTTTTATTTCTGTAGGCGCCGCCGCGCCGCTTAAAACGCTTCGCGAGCGATTAATTTTGCAGCTTCTGAGAGCCAGAGTAGGGTTTTTTCATTGTGAAGCGCTATACTTATCGTTACGTATCTTCAAAACGACCATAAGCCTTAAAAATAGTAATGTATTTTGAGTTTTTTTACTGACATGATTCTTCCATATGAATTAATTTAACTTCATATTATTTAAACAACAATTAAATGTACTGTACGATTTTTTCCAAAAACAACATTAGGATTTTGATTTGAAACGTCAATAATGTAAAGCGGTGTATTTTTTTCTGTACATAGAAGTTGTTAAAAATATTATAATGGAAATAAAACCCTTCTTAACTTTCCAATATGTTACAGCTATTATTATGCATGGGGTTAATGTCAAAAGCAGAAAACCTACTTCCCGCGGCACCGTGAGCTTACCTGTCATATGTAAAAATAGGGAGTTTTTGGCGGCATTCAACTATGGCGGACGTGATTTTTATTTCAGTGATTGTAATATTGTTTCGGAGTGGATCTTGTTGCGTAAAATCAGTGTAGTTTTGTGTAATAAGTGTCAATAATGATGAGCAATATGGAGGATCATTGAATTAATCGTCAAGTGGTGTGAATAACGATGAGATTTTTATCGTGGTAATCCAGCTCTTCGAAGTAACACCATAGTGTCTACCATCGATTGTTTGACGCCAAACTCTCCCAAGATGCATTGAAATGCATTACACTTGCATTTCAATGCAAATACTGAAGGCTTTATGGGCTCTGTTCCCTTTGCCTTCCCTACATGGGAGAATTAAAAAAAGAAACCCTTAGACGGTACGTCCCGTTATAGCGCGGGGTGGCGCGCCGGTCAACCGAACCGCTGCCTCCCGACCTGTGACCGTCTTTGGAAAGCTCACCCTTGTACATTATTGTATGTACAACCTCTTTTGACGAAGCTTTTTATACGGAAAACTTAGGTAATTTGTAAGCGTTGTAGGAGATTAGCTATTTTGTGAGACTAGAGAATCGCTGGTATCCAACTAGTCTCAATATAATTATATTTTTGTTTCAAAATCACCAACAATCACGATATGGAAACTAAAAAGATAGGTTAACAAGATAGTTTTTTCAAATCAAAGGAATTGATTACGATACCGATTAAGTGTATTTTCTTAAATTAATTCTATTTTTCTTATACCACCTTCAGGCGTTCAAAAAGAGCGTATAATTATTTCTAAAAGGCACGCAACACATAAAAATTGGTTGAATCTCCAGTGCAGCATATATGTAGAAAGGAAATTGGCAATATAAATGGATCCTTTATAATGATCTTGTTAAAGAAGAAAGATCTTTATATCGTGAAAAAAGAAAATTCACCTTTCCTTTCCACTAAATGCTCCAACGTAACACAGCTTTGATAGACTGTAATACAAATATAAATATTCCTATTGGACATATTTTTCCAGAAAAATGTTCAGTAAAAGGCGGGTCGTTACATATTTTGCACGATTTCGTAATTTATTGTGCAATAAAAACGTAATACTTAACATGTCAACACATTACAAAGCACTTCACTTACTTAGTTCACTGTACCTAGTTTTAACACAACTTTTAAACCGACTTCAAAGAAGGAGTCTCTCAGTTTGACCTGTATGTATGTATGTTTGTTTGCGACTATCTCGTGATTGGGTGAGGTTTTCACAAAAGTATTTTTATACTCAGGAAAAGGTATGATCGACATCGATATAATAATATATAAATTGATGTATATTTGTCCGCGACTATCTCGCGTTTGGCCATACTAAATACCCACCACTAAAAATTATGAAACAAAAAAAAAACATGATGATTTAAAAATTAAGTTTTTCCTTCTTCACTTACATAGCAACTCTCTTTTGAAACTACAAGTACGTAAGGAAATAATATACCTATAAATACATTTCCAATAACCACAAAGGATGCAATCTGTAGATTAGCTAATACTTGGAAGGCGGCGTAACTGGGTGTCCCACTTACGAATATAGCGCGCTCCAGCTGCGCGTTGATCCGTGAATACGGGACATCACTAGATATCGATTATTGACTCATTGTAAGATATAAAAAAAAATTGTCCGTCCTCAGCCTATATACGATTCACTTTTAGGCACAGGCCTTCCTCATGGAGAAACACATAAAGAGTATGGGCCGTAACACCACCACGCTGGCCAAATGCGGTGGGTACAAACGGTTGCAAAGGCGACCGGAACGGCTAAACGTGCACGAAGCTCTCAAATATCGAAATCGCAAGATTTGTTCACCCATCCACGGCCTGACTATGGCGAAGGTAACTTTGCTTTCGATCGAAAGCCAAAGCGCCACCGAGTGCTCATATAAATAGTAAATAAATATTAATTTTAAAAAATCACCAAATCTACATTAAAAAAATTGCACTCTTAACAAGTTGTACCATGTCATCCGTTTATTAAAGCTGGCATTTGCAAGCTAAGCAAATTATAATTGTGTTAATATAAGGTCCTTACCTATGAAATTGGTGTTTTGTATGAAGATATTGGGGAATTCTGCATTTTCCATACTAAATTTTTTTCAGTTTTGTTCACAACGACAAATCCAAAGATAATAAAATTTGGCATCTATCATTAGACAAGCTTTAGTAATATGTGTAATATCACAATTCATAAAAATTATTTATCGTTTTTAAGTGAATGCAAATAAAATGATGTATTCGGGATGCACTTAAAAAGAATTGTCTCCGTGTACAATTTTAACACAATTAAACTAACAACAGATTATCAAAACAAATCAAGAGAGCTCAAAAATATAGTCTATTTTTAGACGAGGTAATTATTTTTTAGGAATACTCTGAATCTTAATAGTTACAGACAAAATACTAAGAGAGAGAAAAAACACCAATTTCATAGGTAAGGACCCAATATTTGATTGTGATAGAAATCTGTGTATGCTTGAAAATATGAATCTGATTCTCCTATTTCATAGGTGAGATCTTCAGTGTTATTGCCAGTAGAAGGTTGTATTGAAAAAAGCAATGTTTATCATTGCAAGAGGCAGCAGTCAAAAGAAGTGAATCTAAATTACAATTTTTCTTTAAAAAATAATAAAAATTCCGTAAAAATTAACAGTTTTAAATCAAATACTTAAATGAGTATGACGATTTCACTTTAAAGGATGTTTTTAAAGTAACCTTTTACCAAATCTTGTCACGACCCATTCGCGAACACAATTTCACGTCTTTTCAGTGTCATTTTGATGACAACTCTTTGACAGCTTTTAGCGAAGGCGTAAAACGAAATGTCACTTGACAAGCTGTACACGACCCCACGTCTATTTCCTTCAGCGTGTATTAACGTGACGATGACGCGACAATTACGGTTATCTACGATAAACGTAAATAAAAGATTTGGACGATTTTCCTTTGAATATTTTACACAGTAGAGGTAGTGGTTGTTATATTATGTTTTTTTTTTAACAATAATAAGATAATAATATATGTATAAGTTATGATGATTAAGTTCACAAAGAATGAAAACTTCGTTTATAGGTGTATTCATTAATTACTTTCATTTTTACAAGCGTTTTAATTACAATGTAATTAAAATTCAATGAGATTCACTTACCATAAAAATTACAATGCCAAAAAGGAACAAATCATTTTTATTAATTAATTTAATAATTTTATATGCAATGGATGAGTGACCCAGATGGGTTTAGGATGTTTGCATTATAACTACTTATTAAAACCAACAATGTTGATACTAGTCCTAGAAGCCTAAATATATTAAATCTAAGTACTCAATGAAGGATTTAAATATTTTGAAACAAACAGCATTGTATCATGCGCAGACGCGGATGTACGGCTATATCGAGTAACGGAAGCCGGGGTTAAATTTGGAATATCGTCATTTTCAAATACGATGCTCGAATGCTAATGTTTCTTCGACTAGTATGCGTGTCGTTAAAATTTATATGCCAGCTAAAATGATAATTATAAAAAATATTTAGTTACTTGCCTCTCGCCCAAAGAAGAACTATGTATTTGTTTTGGTTTATCGAGATAGCGGTATATAAATATACAAAATTTTCTAAATACATATATTTTTTGACAGCCTTAGAAGAAGAATTTGAATCTAAAAAGTATTTTAGGACTAGTGCCCTCCCACACCGCACCGTTAGTATATTTTTATGTTTAGAATATTGAATTAAAATTCAACAGAGTTTTAATAACTACCTACATATATACATTTGGTAATTTTAGCGCGTAAATTAAGTTTCCCTAGGGTAGTTAATAAATAATTCAAGAAGAAGAAAATTTTAATTTAACATTGACAACTCTGATTTTATAGGTATCCCTACGGAAATCCAACGAAATATAGGAATATTTAGGAATCGAAATGTGTAAACAAAATGCGAATACCATGAAAATCCACTTCACTCTTCACGGAAAAACTCAGTTGGGTTTTTAGAATGTTTACTAATGCTCTGGACATAAAGTTCAATTTGTAATTAATGATTACAGATTCATACACAGAACCGCTGACTGATACATTCCGCGTGTTCCTAACCAATGTTTGACATAGCCAAGATTTACTTTTTAGTAACGATAATAAATAAAGAAGTCTCTCTCGCTGTAGTTGGAAAGTTTACAAATGAAAGTAAATATTGTGTGTTTTCATAAGTATAGTTTCAAAATGTCCGGTATCAAACCAGTATCAAAGTAGTGAGTCGTAGTAGGTACATACATACACTTTGCCAATTGTAGAAATCAAATGTCTTCTCTTTACGGACAATATATTACTTTTAACTGGTGTCCTTTTAAATTATTATAATAATACTAACTGTTTAATTAATATTACGCCTAAAATGGAACGAAAGAAATGCATGCCACGTAATTGGCAGTGCGCCAAGTTTCTTGACAGTTTTCAACAGAATTTGTAGTGGCTATAAAAATTTATAAAACCCTGGCAGTTCTGTTGATTCATCTGTTTTAAAAACCTCACAGTCAGCGCTATAGTTTACGAGTAGCTAAACACTGTCTTTACCTCTTCAGTGTTTATTGCAACTGTAAATTTTACGGACTTTCGTAACAATATAATGTTTTATAGTTCTGACTCTTACAAGTTACGATCTCTAGCTTTTTGCGGATATGTACGGTCATAGTGCTTACTTATAGGTTTATGTTTTTGATATGAAGTCATATCTAGTTATAAGTAAAAAAGACTAGCACCCCTAGTACCAGATTTTCATCATCTTCAGTCTACTCCTGTCCACCGCTCGCGATTTTCGGCCGTTCTCATCCAGCCCACTCCAGCCAACCGAAGAATATCGTCATCCCATCTGGTCGCAAGGCGTCCTACACTACGTTTTCCGAGACGCGGTCTCCACTCGAGAACTTTAAGGCCCCAACGGCCGTCAGTTCTACGGCTAATATGACCAGCCCTCTGCCACTTCAGTTTACAAATCCGGTGAGCTATGTCGGTGACTTTAGTTCTCTGTCGGATCA
This sequence comes from Parapoynx stratiotata, assembly GCA_910589355.1. Taxonomy (NCBI): domain Eukaryota; kingdom Metazoa; phylum Arthropoda; class Insecta; order Lepidoptera; family Crambidae; genus Parapoynx; species Parapoynx stratiotata. The sequence goes on from OU342459.1 coordinate 15,447,957, forward strand.
CATCATTCCTGATGTAGTCTTTCAGACTCCGGGCATAGCCCTTTCCGGAGCAGCTCGCTGGGCGACTTTAAACTGGTGGACTAGTCGAAGCAAGTTTTTATCATTGTAAACAACTTCACAACAAGAATGTCAATTTATATGATATTCGTGATTTCAGCTACTTTCCGCTAGAGCGTTTTTCACATTTCCCATTTAGAAATTGACATTATTGACGCACCAAAAAAATGTAGTTTTATATAACGACTCTGATACTAAGGGATCAGATTCGGCATTGTGCCTTTTAAATTACATTTATTCATATTTCGACAGCGAAATGAGTTCAAGTTTTTAGTGAGCGCTGTAAGACGGTCACAACTAAGGCCACTTACTCTAAATGAGAGGAGGCTCTATAAGAATTGGATTGAAAATGCATGATTTTCATTGATATTGATTATAATTGAGTTTAAAAAAATATTCGCGAACGTATTATAATCAGAGGCTCCAAAAGAGCTGGCCAAAAATAAAATTAACAATAAAATTTCTCCAGTGTATAGCAAATCTATCTAAGCGAGCAAACTCTAGTCGGATTCAGGTCAACCCGAGCCACAAGCAATCAGATTTGCGAAGCCAGAAGCCGGGTCGCCGGCCCATTTCTCGCTGATTTGCGGAAAGTTCCCTTCATGGATTTATCTACCTGGAAATGGGACGCGAGATACGAGTTTCATGACAACCTATTTACATTGTTCACTATAATCCAGGTGGTGTAATTTCCTTTGCAAATGTCACAGAATTTTGACATCAAATCAGAATATCTCAGATAGTTCACAATTAGAAACCGTTGTTTTTATATTTTACTCAGAATATATGTTATATACTACTCAGAATATATAGAATATATATAAATAAATAATAAATATCTTTAAACATTCACACTTATCAACTAGACCCATTTTAAGCAACTAATGCTGCTTGTTTTACGGACACTAGATGACGGATAATAATAGATAAATACATATAAATATCCTAAATATATATAAACATCCAAGACTAGAGAACCGGCATACAGACCACTCGACCACGGAGGTCGTATATATATATTATAAATATGCATTACAATAGACCGTTTTTACTTTTTACCAATGTAGAGCTAGAGCTCGGACTTAAAGTACTGGTCATATTTTACAATCCGATTCTGGAATCGTCGCCTACGAGGTCAAAAGCTAGGAAATACGATAAAATAGAACTAAATAGTAATAATATTTCATTTAGTATTGCCTAATCTATACATATAATAAAACTGTAGAGGTCAAATGTCCGTACAGTACATAGAAAAAATATGCTTAAAACCAAGTCAGGGGAATGTAAAAAGAGGAAAAATGCCAAAAAAAAACTTTTATTTTATTTTTTGTTTCTGTCTGCTTGTCTGTTTGTACATCTCCAAAATGGCTGGACCGATTTCAATGTAATTTTGAATGGTGATTCATTATATCCCTGGTCAATCTTAGATACTTTTTATTCCGGAAAATTAAAGGGTTTCCGTGGTAAAGTTAAAAAACCATAGTAACCGCGGACAAAGTCGCGGGCGACAGCTAGTAATCTATAATTTAAGTTATTTTAAAGCTGTTAAATTGACACCAAATATTAAACTCTTTATTGCACCAATAACTTAATAACTTTTTATAACAATACACACTCGAGAAACCGAGAAATTCTAATTCACCTAGCCGCGTCTATACGAAACACTATTAAATAAAGAGCATCTGTTATTTCAACGTCTAGTTTAGTGTTATCCACCTGGCATTTATGGGGGGATAGTGTGGAGTGACACGGTGATTATTCAGAGAGGTAAAGTTGTAAAGTTATTTATTCCTCTGGCATTTTTCCAAGCTCAAATAAACTTACCTATTCACTATCTCTGAAATAAGCTTAGTGCAGCACCAATTTTCCGCACCTATGCGCTATCTGCTCCAGCGCATAATGTTAGTCAGGCATATGTAACAGCTTAGAAGCAGGGCGCATCCAATTATTTCAAATGACATCGTCGCTATTTTATGTTGAGGGCCTTACATCACTCAAGAAATAAACTATTCAGTTTCATTTCCTTTATGCCTATTTTTAAATATATGGATTAGTAATTCCAGTAAAATTTTACTTTACAATTGCACAATGACATAATTTTGTTCTGTTTTTTGCGGTTTGATATTATTTTAACGTATTTGACATTCGAATAACTGTAAATTGTCATTGTTTATTGATAATATCGTGTGCATTTTTACTGTATTTTTTATTGTTTGTATTTTTGTTTTTCTTATGCTTGGAGGCACTTTTGGGAAACCTGAATAAATAAATACATTATGAATATTAGAAAACTATAATTGTATCGTTCTTTTGTAAATTATTAATGAACTGTAAGAATCTACTTTTATGAAGAACGTATTATAGAACTGTAAGTAGTTGTATCAATTATGAGTAATATTACACCATTAAACCTGGTGTTCTTAAAGATGTTCGTTTGGACGACCTCCGTGGTCGAGTGGTCTGTACGCCGCCGGTCTCAAGGCGTCACCATCTCGAGAGGTTCTGGGTTCGATCCGCGGTGGGGGCAAATGTTTGTGAGATAAATTCAGGCATTTGTGCTCCAGTCTTGGAAGTTTATATGTGTATTGTATATTTTCTGAATTTATATATCTATTTATTTATTAAATATATTTATCCGTCATCTAGTATCCGTAACACAAGCAGCATTAGTTGCTTAAAATGGGCATAATTGATAGATGTGAATGTCTGAAGATATTTATAATTATCATTATAAATGCCTAATCTTAGACGAATATGTGTTCACCACTCAGAGTAAGTTCAACACTACATTATCAATCACAATCAATCAACTACCTAATACGTGTTCTATCTGAACTCCAATTAATTATTCCTAAATCAATCATGTTTAGGAATACGCCCACGAAAGGACGAGGTATTATTTAATACGGAAATAATTAGTTCCACTTTAATTATGTTCGCTTCCCTTTCATCTTCTAATTGATTTAAGTCCATGTTTACCGCTTTACTTTAAATAAGTTCGCTATTACTCACACGTCTGGAGGCTTGCCAAATGATTTAATTAATAATCGTCTCTACTTGTTTACCGTAACTATTAAGCTTTTGCTAATGACTTATTCTAATCGTGTTTGTTTTTGCTGTTCAGGGTGATCACTTCATAATTCATTTCGGAACATTATATTCTTTTAATTACATTCATTTATGAAATGCCCACTGCTGGGCACAGGCCTTCTTACAAGGAGAACCACATGGGGAGTATGTGGCGTAACACCACAAACCAAACTAACTTTAATTGTGTATCTACCTCTCTCTTCTCCATATAGTTAGAGAAGGATAGACACACAATTCAGTGTCATTCGGGAAATAGTGGCTACGGAATCGGCCCCCTGGGCAATGCGGTTTGGTGGATAGAGACGGTTGTATTGGCGAGCGGGACCAACGGCTTAGCGTACCTTCCGGAGCACGGAAGAACTCAACATCACAAACTATTGGTCCTTTCAAAGACAAAGCAAGGCGAAAGTGGCTTTGACTTCGCTACCTCTCGTGGTTTTTGTTTTCCATTGTGATTGATAATCCTATACAACAATTATGCTCCTACATTAAATAAATATCTTCAGACAACCTATCAACTAGCCCCATTCTTAGCAACTAATGCTGCTTGTGTTACGGATACTAGGTGACGGATAAATATATTTAATACATAAATACATATAAATATTCACATTTTCAATAATACATATATAAACATCCAAGACTGAAGAACAAATGCCTGTATTCATCACACAAACATCTGCCCCCACCGGGGATCGAACCCAGAACCTCTCGAGATGGTGACGCCTTGAGGCCGGCGTACAGACCACTCGACCACGGAGGTCGTCACATTGATTGCTTGAGTGTTGTTTCAGTAGTTGGTCAATCACTAAGTGCTTTAATATTCACGATAGACGATACTGGTATCCCCGACCGAGTGGTAACTCACAACAGCATACAAGTAGGTATACTGATCACGAAGTTTTTATTCCAACCACGTTTTTTATTGCAATAGCATTGAACTAAATCTATTCATTAACCTTAATCCTCATGGTGATGGAATGAAATATATTACTTAATATTTGTCGCGATAAAGTATACGATGATACTATTGCTCTATTCTATTCTCTTCTTGATAAAAAGTCAAGAGTCCAAGTAAAAAAATTATTTCGATTAGGTATTTACTATGTGTGAATGAGGACATGGCTAGAATGGGAGTGAATGTTGATATGGCGTGTGATAGGGGAGAGTGGAGGAGAAAGACTCGTTGCGCCGACCCCAAATGAAATTGGGAAAAGGGCAGGCTAATGATGATTTACTATGGATTAGAAGCATTTAATATGTGCATGGTATTTTGACAATGAGGTCAAATTATGCCAATAATTATATAACGCGTGATTATATAAAAATATTCAAAACAATCACTTACAGAATAAATACAGTTGCTTTTCGCAAAACAAACCAAAATCAAGTATCAAGTTTGTACCCGACTTCATCCTATTCAAATACCAACTCGTACCAAAGCAGACACAGACTAATTTTGATAAAGTCCTTATTAACAGCCCCTATTTAGACTATATAGAATCGTACGGGCATCCTCAATGTAACTGAATCTCCGATTAAACTCCAGCGGCACTCGTAAAAGGGATGGATGAGGGCTTTAATTATTCCAGTGTAAATGTCATTTAATGATATTCTTGATCCTTGTTAGGGCGGTGTCTCTCACGTATATAATGAGAATGCCGGTAATACCATGTGATTTTAGAATAATAAGGGTCTTGCGGTAGACTGCTATGTTATTTCAACAGAAATCAAATTTTCTCCTTTGATAGCATTAATTTACGTTTAAATAACTATGGTAGACATTACTGATTTAGCTGTGAAACTAAATAGTAATAATAATAAAATAATTTTAACCTTTTTTCTTCTTTGACGACCTCCGTGGTCGAGTGGTCGGTACGCCGGTCACAAGGCGTCGCCATCTCAAGTTCTGGGTTGGTTCCCTGGGGGACAAATGTTTGTGTGATAAATACAGCCATTTGTTCTCCAGTCTTGTATGTTTATATATGTATTGTGTATTTTTTGAATATTTATATGTATTTATCTATTAAATATATTTATCCGTGATCTAGTGTCCGTAACACAAGCAGCATTAGTTGCTGAAAATGGGGCTAGTTGATAGGTGTGAATGTCTCATGTTTTTTTTTTACTTACAAATGAGCTTCTTTGAATAAGGTGTCTTACTTACCATAATCGCTACCTATATATCACATTATTTTAAAGAAAAAAATAACTCTAAATGTTACCGCAGGTAACACTTTTCTCTTTTATTGTTAAAAGCGCAATTACTTTTTTTATCATTCCTTACTCTGATTTAAAGCTAGTCATTAAACCAAGCAAAGAATCACTTGTGCGTCTAGACGAATACTTTGCTGTTCTGGCTTGCTTAACACGAATGACAGCGCAATCCCAAACATTCCTTGCTCCAGAGCATATCAAACGTGGCGGGTTCCGCGTTCATCCCGAAATAGTGTAAATACGGGATCACCCGCATTCCTGCATCGTTTGCCGGTTGCATTAGAAGGGCCGTTTGTCCATTGTCTACATCCGTTGAAAGCTGCTAAGCTTTTTTGAACCTTGTTTTCCAGGATTTAAGATTATGGTTCGTTTGTAGTTAGCTCGTATTTATCCTTTTTTATCGTGAATTACATCTAAACTTTTAAAGTTGTTAATTAACTCTACGGGGATAGTAATTGGACTAAACTATAATAATGACTATATTATTTAAGAAAATTATGTATTCCTGCGCTTTATTATAAACATTGTTTAAGATTTGTATTTATTGATTTGATTTGAGTGTGACAGTTTAAGTAAAAATGCTTCTCACTTTGGGTTGTCTCACATGTCAAAAATGTAAATTTCTATGAGAAATGTGATTTCAACAAATTTTCGCTAGGGGCGCTTTTGACGTTCCCTATGAAAGAAATGAATGCTCCGCATAGGATCCACATAACAGATTTTTACAGTGAAAACTTACAGTAGAGGTACTGAAGTACAACTAAGCCAATAGGGCTATTCTAAATAAACAATGAATTTGTTCTATAACCATGTATTGTATCTGTGACTTCTCTACTCTGTGGTGTACTGCTCTGTGACAGTCGGTGTCTACTCTGCACTTGTATGGCGCGTATGGCTCTTGGTAAAATGTAACTCATGTAAGGAATAACATAATTAAATGTTTGCTTATGCATTCAGTGTTAATTCATTTATTAAATATAAAACAAAATCCACGTCACGTCACGTTTAATTCTCATTTCAAACAGTGTACTGCAGTTGTAACCGTAGACGTCACGGAAGATGGAGAAACTTGAAATTGAAATGTAAAATCTAAAAAAAAAAACAAATTTAAGACAGGTAGTTACAGTAAGGCAGAGATTATCCGAGTAATAAGACGACCTCCGTGGTCGAGTGGTCTGTACGCCGGTCTCAAGGTTGTCGCCATCTCGAGAGGTCCTGAGTTCGATCCCCAGTGATAAGTGTTTGGGTGATGAATTTTCAGACATTTGTTCTCCAGTCTTTGATGTTCATTATATATGTAATACATTATTTATATTCTGAATAGTTATATGTATTTATCTATTAAATATATTTGTCCGTCATCTAGAATCCGTAACACAAGCAGCATTTAGTTGCTTAAAATGGGACTAGTTGATAGGTGTTCTGAGAATATTATTATTATAATAAAAAATAAATAAGTTCGAAACCGTCACATCCCATGGAAACGTCCCGAGGTTTGTTGTCAGTTGCATCATGAATGGGTTACGTATTATTGGTCCAATTCCCAGGCGGAAACCCAATGGGTATTAACTCGTCCAATTTGTACTTCTATAAGGAATGTGGTACAAACGTAACACTGAGCTTCCTATTGAGGCCGTATTACATTGACTCTTGAGCATGTATCATAAATAATCATAACATAATAGTGTTCCTATCTAATTTAATCGATTTCGGAATTGGTAATATTGTCATCATCATCAGCCTATATACGTCCTACTGCTGGGACAGGCCTTCCTCGTGGAGAAACACATGAGGAGTATGGGCCGCAACACCACCACGCTGGCCCAATGCGGGTTGGTGGGTAGAAACGGTCACAAATGCGACCGGGACCAACGGCATAACGTGCCTTCCGAAGCACGGAGGAGCTCGAGATCACAAAGTCTTGGTCACCCACCCACGGCCGGTAAATTGTAGGCAGGTAATATTGTAGTTTCGTGTATTGGCACTCTTGACTAATTTTGTTTTCATTTTGTTGCAGGTATGTAGACATTTTTTGTTGGAGAGAATAGCGGTTATTTTCAATAGAGTAAGTTTAGCATTTTACTTTTGAATTTCTTTCTTTAGTTTTATTTTTTAAATTAAATTTCAAACATGAGTAACACGTGGATCCCGTTGTCGTCCAAGTCAATCTGTACAAATTAAAAGACAAACGAATTCTTTATAATATCAATGTTTGTGGAGCTCGATCAGCCAATCTCATCATGGTATACCACGAATTCAACTATGTAACCATTAAAGTACCTCTTGTTTATAACTACATATAAAATTGGACCATTATGTTGATGAATAACTCTGTAAACATTAAACCTGTTTTGAGGAATAAATACACCATTTTACGTGATAAGTAAGTACCTACTTAGATATCAAGCGAGTGACGAAACAAATATTAATCACGGTGTTTTCCCAATATTTAACGAAAAGGGTACCAAAAATAAACTGTGGACTGCAATAAACATATTTAATTACATACGTTTTAATGAAAGCTGCGAGTGCTTCTGTGCCGGCAACATCAATGGATTCACCGATCGAATCGTTCACACATGCGTTAACCCTTTTGATGTATCCGACTATGCAGCTGGGGGTCCACAGATTAGACAGGAACAGAAGAACTAAGAGAAAAGTCTTTTTATTTCTACTGAATATTTGAATTGTTTTAGCTTGATTCTTTTTAACAATCTAGAATTCGCCTAGGTCCTAGACCATGTAAGCAACGCCCTCAGTAACAATTTTCTTTTTAATAACCATAGTCTATACCATAGAATTAAAAAAAAATTCAGTACCAACTCAGTACTAATTTTGGCTCTAGAGGAAAACTTGGAACTGAATAGTCTTCATGGTTATTTCTATTTTTTACATTCTCCTATCACAAATCAGCACTGCTTGTACTGATATTACCGGGTTATGTGACTTTTTTTGTTATTTCACTTTACAATGTACACAATGATCTCATGAGGAGTCTTTTAACTTTACTGCTTACGCATTCATCGTGACTGTACTTCATCAGGTGGGTAGTCTGCCTGTTTGTTAACATGTTCATAATATTTTTGTAACGTTAAATGCCTGTAAGAGCTTTATAGTAATAGTCATTCAACACCCACTTACTCTACCATATCATATCTATAGTCTATAAGATAACAATTTCATTGCCCTCCATTTTCGTTCTTTTTTTTACGTTCTTTTCTTATCATTTATAACCCTTTAAATTAATTCGATTAGTTTCATCATTATCACTCTTGCCTTTTTTCTTTTTTAAATAGTCTTCAATTGTTGTGAAAGTTATTTTGTTATATAGTATATTATAACCTTACCTTAGTTTAAAAAAGGATCTAATTAACTTCTTAGAATTTCTCAGGAGCAAAGGAACCCTAACTGTAATAGTGCATTCCGCTTTATTGCTTGGGCATATACTCGTTTATTGTTTGTACGAGTTATTTATTAAAGACTAATTTCTAGAGAAAGCCAGCCCTTCTGTTGCGATGATCAAACTAAGATCTTCGCGATTCCTGGATTTATAAAATTATAGATTTTCGCGATCATTAGGAGAGAATTGTTCATTGTCAATCGTTTTTTTTTTAAAGTGACAACGAATTTTTATTCAATTTGTATTAAATTGAAACTCGATTTTCCAAATCAAGCAACTATGCACTTTATTCGTCATATATTTAAAAAACGTTTTGCATTACCACCAGCCTGAACAAAACAAAGTCTTTCTTCCTATCTCTTTCATTAATTAGGTACGAACGAAGACAATTGCTCCTTTGACTTCGTACATGGCGTAATTCCACGAATGACTACAACTGGCCCAGTATTTTTTTATCGGGATACTGTAATTATGCTGCAGTTGCATCATAATTAAACAAGTGTTTTGCTCCAATTCATAAATATCGAGCGACGGCTTGAGTCAGAGCCACAATACCCAGAGGTTTTAAGTATTAATCTCGGTGACGGCAGATGTTTGTGGCTAATGGTAAAAATCCATGCTAATAATATAAATGCGAAAATTACTCTGTCTGTCTCGTTTTCACGTCAAAACTATTGAACTAATTCAACCGAAATTTGGTGATAGTCTAGAACCTGAGAAAGGACATAGGTTACCTTTTATCCCAATATTCCCATGGGAACGGGTGCCATGCGGGTGAATGTAAAAAAAATTATATAACGCCTTCCATAAAAATGAAGGGCAAATTTACGCCACTATGATCTTTGCTTCTAATAATAGAGTAGGAGTAAATTTTTAATTCCACAAATTGAGGCTAAGTACTGTTCCAATTTGAAAAAATCTTTCAGTGTTGAATAGCCTATTTATTGGGGAAGGCTTTAGGCTACATGCCATCACACTATCTCAAAGTAACTATTCTACGCGAACGCGAATGTATATAACTTATAGGTAAATAAATAAATAAATATCCTCAGACATTCACACCTATAAACTAGTCCCATTTTAAGCAACTAAATGCTGCTTGTGTTACGGATACTAGATGACGGACAAACATATTTAATAGACCTATAGCTTACAATTTGAGTACTTTTTTTTCAATGTTAGCGAAAAACTTAATCAAGCAACGTTATTTAGTACGTACCTATTAGTTCTTTCATTCTCAGAAGGTAGTTTACTTTCTTTACTAGATTTTTTTTTATTTTTACTGAACTCAACTAACATATCCTTAACGCAGTAAGACTTCTGAATATTGATTAAAAACAATATATCAATACGTTTAACACCCACTTTTCGCCAAATACGCTGTCACCGTATAAAAGGTAGCAAGCCTGTCATGCACCCCACAATGTGAGGCAAGCGATATTCACAAAGAACTGTACATAAGTTTTATTCAAACACCGTGGTACAGTCGGTGGGATCTAACCCGCGAGTCCCGCGACCTCTCGAACGAGTAGTGCTCTGTCCATCCCAACTCGGCAACTGCTTATATAATTATGAAATAAAAATATTTTCTATTAAAACGTGTTCCTAAAAGTTCCTATAATCAATTAGGTACTAGTACTAGAGACGTGAGAGTTTCATCCTCTCGCTCCTTGACATTTAACCTAGTAAATAAGGCTAGACAATGACTGTTTTTTGTCTTTATAGTCAATATGACATTGGAAATAGAATAAATATTGGCTACTACGTTGATTGTATTCGTATTTGTTTATTATGTAATACACCTTGCCCCTCCTGCATTCCAAGCTAGTGTTGACTCATCCGATGGGTCATGACACAACGCGAGCATAATCGTATAAGTTGAATATAATTGTATACGAGTAATTGAGTCGTAGGGAGCGGCTCTTTAAAAGAATACTACCAACCCATCTCTTTCCGTGGGCGTCGTAAAAGGCGACTAATGGGCTTAGAACTGCACAACGTCCAATAGCTTATAGCGGCGACGGGCTCACCACCTGTCACGCTGAGAACATGTGCGGACTATGGCGGTGGACTGCTTTTGCGGTACTTTTGCCTAGTCTCTGACTACCCTTAGGGGTATGTAATTGTTACTAACTGGTTGGTATTACTACAAACTGCTACTACTACAAATTGGTTATGAAAACAAGAGAGGATACAGCGTAAACTATTAATTTATCAACGTCTATCTGTTAATAAGGCTTATAGGTACTAAAGACATTGAAAATTTTGAAATCCTGTCGTGTCTATAAATTTACATTTACTGTAATCTTGAACGGTTTCACGCTTCAGATTCTTAATTGTTTCGTAGTAGTTTACCGTCCATGCAATTACAGTTTATAAAACAACATCAACTAGCTATAGTTAAATGAAAAGACTAAACAATTGTATTCTCTGCACATTATCTCCGTCCGAGTGTTCGTACCTCCTTGGGTTGACCCGTATTCATATATTCTTCTTGGACTGGCAACATAGTATCTAGATTCGTTCTTACATCTCTGTTGAACAATAATCTGTAAGGACTCTTCCCCTCTGTAACAGAGAATTTTTGGCGGCATTCAACTATGGTGGACGTGATTTTTATTTCGATGATTGTAATATTGTTTCGGAGTGGATATTGTTACGTAAAATCAGTGTAGTTTTGTGTAATAAGAGTCTGTGATGATGTGCAATGTGGAGGATTATCGAAATAAGCGTCAAGTGGTGTGAAAAGTGATGAGTTTTTTATCGTGGTAATCCACCTCATCCAAGTAGCACCACAGTATCTGCCATAGACTGTTTAACGCCAAACTCTCCCAAGACGCATTGAAATGTATTACACTTGCATTTCAATGCAAATGATGACTTAATACTACTAAAGACTAGACCACACACAATGTATACAACTGAAGGACTCTGTATCCATGGTCATGAACAATAATAAAAAAAAATCTGTGATAGAATTTGACGTCTGAATGATAGATGTTTATGTTTAAACAATATAATTACGGAACCGATTAACAATTAAAGAATGGTCTAGACAGTGACTTTTCTACATTGCTATGATCCCATGACGGGTTAATAATATAAGAAAACTATTATTATTTACTTTTTTTAAACCATTCGTGTCCCCGACGGCATTCCGGTACGCCAATACAATATATAGATTGTGTCCTGTGTCTGCGCATTTAAGAAATTTTATATTATAGAAATTCGTTTGCTCTTTGATACTACACTTGCTGCCTTAGTCTTATTAGAATGTCATGATGATGCCTTGATGTTCCCAGACTCTCTTTTTAATTACGATTTAATAGGCGTCAACTTTGTCAAAAAAGTATCTTGCAGCCACAATCATCTATTTAGGTCACTATTTCAACATCGCTTAGGGCATCAATTATAAATATATTAAAAAAGAAATCATAAGTACACACTTTCTAAGTCAATTCAATAATCGTTCCCAATTCAAATATTCATCGCATATGATAAATCAATCTTTATTAAACGAAAGTATTCGCCGGCCTTTCTTGAATCGCACATCAACGTTCCGATGCCAAAATCGATTTGATTCGATACACTGCTCGGGTGAGAGTGGTAATCGAAATAGCTGAACTTCGATTGAAGGCGTCATTTTCTGCCCGAAGGCCAGCACTTGGCAAGCGCAGTGCAAACACCGATCAATCGAAGTTCATGCCTCAAGATTAGCTACCGATTTCAATAGCACGCTCTTGAACTATGATACGTATACACGATGGAAAACATTTGAATAACTATAGTGTGGTGCTTCAAATAACGGCGTCTCGCTACAAAAACGAGAGCGTTAATGCTGTAGCGGTAACGTCTGTTTTTCTCTAACATCTTTCTTTTTGAAGTCGGTCCATCATTTTGGATGAACTGTCTTCACTGACTCGGTAACTTGTCCAGCGCGTTTCTTATGACAAAGACGATTAATCTTTCACTCGATAGCTCCAACTTGTTCGGGAATGAACGTAGTAATCATTTGTCTTCAATGTTCTCAGCTTCGGTCACCTTTTCAAATCTTTCGTAGCCTCTGTACTCTAGATGACCGAAATATGAAAGATTACGTCGCTGACATAGTGAATAAGCGAGTCTTTTCATTTATTATGAAGTCACAAGTCAATATGCATTTAATGGAAGTAAGTTGAATCCATACTAATATTATAAATGCGAAAGTAACTCTGTCTGTCTGTCTCGCTTTCACTTGAAAACTACTGAACAAATTCAACCGAAATTTGGTTCACAGATAGTCTAGAGCCTGAGAAAGGACATATGCTACCTTTTATTCCGATATTCCCATGAGAAAAAGTGCCATGCGGGTAAATGTTAAAAAATGAAATATCGCCTTACAGAAAAATGAAGGACAAATTGCGCCACTATGAACTTTGCTTCTAATAATAGAGTAGGAGTAAAATTTCAATTCCAACAATTGAGGCTACTTTTCCAATTCGCAAAAAATCTTTCAGTGTTGAATAGACTATTAATTGAGGAAGGCTTAATACCATCACACTATCTCAAAATAACTATTCTACGCGGACGAAGTCGCAGGCAAAAGCTAGTATTCAATGAATATTAAAAGAATTTGAAGCAAATCGAAAACTCTACTTTCTAATGATGGTCACAATTGCGAGTAAGATTGTGATCATTGCTTCATATCTGTGCAACTATGACAGTTACAAAAACGTAAACATGAACCAACGACAATAGGTAATTCGTGCCACGAAAATATTAGGTCTTTACCTATGAAATTGGTGTTTTGTATGGAGATTTTGGGGAATTTTGCATTTTACATACTAAAACTTTATCAGTTTTCTTCACAACGACAAATCCAGAGATAATAATATTTGGCATCTATCATTAGACAAGCTTTAGTAATATGTGTAATATCACACTTCATAAAAAATATTTATCGTTTTTAAGTGAATGCAAATAAAATGATGTATTCGGGAGGCACTTAAAAAGAGTTGTCTCCGTGTCCAATTTGACTACAATTAAACTTACAACAAATTATCAAAACAAATCAAAAGAGCTCAAAAATAAAGTCTATTTTTAGACGAGGTAATTATTTTTTAGGAATACTCTGAATCTTAATAGTTTCAGACAAAATACTAAGAGAGAGAAAAAACACCAATTTCATAGGTAAGGACCCAATAAAATGACCCATGGGAAAACTACTGTTTGCCTACTTACTCACTACCTGTTGTTGTCAGGAAGTGTGTTTTTAATTAAGTACAAATCTGTTTATTAATGAATTGCATTTTATATTAATACTAGCTGTTGCCCGCGACTTCGTCCGCGGTTACTGGTTTTTTAACTATCAGAGTTACTTTCGCATTTATAATATTAGTATGGATTTGGTGCTCTGTGTAGGTAGAACAACGCGCTTTAGCGACAAAAACGTTTTAAGCACATAAATAGCACAGCAACTGACTCATCATCTGACTGACAGCAGTGGAGAAATCCATTAGCAAAAATACCTTGCTGTCTAAACTGACATTCATCGGAGTGATGAACTGAACGTCAAATGAGAAGAAAAACGATCATCATTTACAATTCATTCCGTAATGAAGAAAAATTTATTAACCGTCTAATTTCAATAAATGTATTTCCCTGTTTGCTATGAGTTTCGTCGCTGTCTTCAAATAAACTCATGTAGTCTGAAGGAGTAAATGAGAAATCCCTTTCACACGGTAAAGTTTTCCTCATTAATAATAATGTCCATAGTAATATTAGCTTGAGTCGTGTGTGGGCCAGCACCGTACGTAATATTATGCCAGTCAACACGTGCAACACATATAAATAGTACGGAGTAAGGACTGTGGTTTCCGCTACGAAATTCTTTGTTTTCGTCGACTTTTAACAATTAGATTAAATTATTAGTAATTAAAATTAGGCCCAATTGGGCCCAAATATATGGGCAAACCCTGGGTTAGGCGCTAACTCTCGATCGTGCAATTGGGCCTTAGGTATCTATACAATACACTTGTATTTATTTAATAGGACGGGTGGCTCGAACAGTACCTATAAGCTGCGTCTAAACAATTAATTCTCAATTCTATATAATTGTATTATAACATAAGTATCTCTGTAGGACTATATTTATACATTTTTTTTTAGATGATTCGCTTATTCGTTTGCCTTCTATTACGGAAAAAAATAATTAAAAACTACTAGCAAAAATTTTTTTTCATACATACTTACAATTATATAAATACAGAGTATTGTTTGGTAATAAAGTGAACAATATCTATTAGTCCACAAAATACATTTTCCCTTGCAGATAATGTATTAGTAATCCACTCCAGCGGAAGCGGCCATGTTGGTTTCGTCACTGCACTGCTCAGCATCTGCCGCGAATCTAATCCCTTGGAATGCAGTGATAACGCTCCGAGTTCATTCTCTTCCAGAGAATCTCGAGATAAACACGCCAGGCGTTTGCTTAACGCAATAAAAAGGATTTTGTCATACACATTTCTAAAAAGCAAACAGGGAAATTACAAATTAAATGGTTATGCTCGTTAGGTTTAGGATAAGTGGAAAAATATTCGGTTTATTTAGTTACTAGCTCTTGCCCGCGACTTCGTCCGCGGTTACTAAGGTTAACTATCCCACGGGAACCATTTAATTTTCGGGAATAAAAAGTATCTAAGATGTTGACCAGGGATATAAGGCATCACCATGCAAAATTTCATTGAAATCCGTCCAGCCATTTCAGACATTAGCCCGTACAAACAGACAGTAACAAGAAACTTAAAAAATTTTTTTTTTGGTATTTGCCCCTCTTTACATCCCCCTGACTAGGTTTTAAACATTTTTTTATGTACAGACATTCCACCTCTACAGTTTCATTATATGTATAGATTGTGTTAGTGATTGCTCTAAGATAATATATTTTAACACACTTGCTTGTAATGTAATTTTATTCCTTGATTCCTAGGCACAAAAAAATCATCCTTATTCTTCTTTCTCTTGCACAGACAGGAGAACAAACTTCTCTTGTTACACGTCTTTTTATTGTTTTCATGTACCTAATCTTCTTTGTCTATATTTAAAAAACACCTAGACTACATTACATACATTAGTAAAAAGGCTCAACGGACAATTTTGAAATTGTATTCAGGTCCTATTTTGTTTCTAGTTTTTGGAACGCGTCGTCGGAAACCAACGATACCTATATCCGTGAAATGTCTGATAAAATGTAATGTGATGTCTGCGATAAAATTAAGATAACATCGAAAGTGGTAGTCGATATAATCATTAGACCGTTAACAATTTTGCTGATAAAATTATTTTTCGTTACTTTCTCGGCAATTACGTTATTGGAGCCTTCAATTTTGACGTCCACGCTGTTGTTAAATAATTAAAACTTTAATTGTTAGGCTATTGAAGTTTTTGAATGGATTTGAAAATCTCTGTCATTATTTGGTTGTAAATGTAACAATGCAACTCAACGTTGCGTGTGGAGTTAATATTTAATGTTAATTCCATAGACAGGTCTCGGCCCGTGTTCATTGCGCTGTAAATGACACCAGTGTCTGTTTTTTCTCTGTCATTACGAGTTCGCTTGTCATTGTAATGAAAAAATAACAAAATTGTAATATAAGGTTGTGGTTGGTATAATTTTTTGATATGAGCTCTAAAATTTTAAACATTATCCCGTTTCTGTATAAGTATTTAAAATTAAATGTTTTCTTATAATTTTGTATGTTGAACAAGTACTTAAATGAGCATATGAAGACCTCCACAAACAAAATATTATCTTTTTAATAGTAACATTATTATAAAACTAATCAAATTAGTAATAAACAATAAATATATATCTTCCAACATTCACACCTACTCGTATCAACTAGCCCCATTTTAAACAACTAATGCTGCTTGTGTTACGGACACTAGATGACGGATTTAATAGATAAATACATATAAATATCCTGAATATATAGAAATATATGTAAACATCTATGACTGGAGAACAAATGCCTGAAAATTCATCACCTAACATTTGTCCCCACCGGGGAACCTAGAATCTCTCGAGATGGCGACGCCTTGAGACCAGCATAGACACCACTCGACCACGGAGGTCGTCAATATTAAAGATGTTGATAAAAGCGGTAGTAAAATAATACCCACCATAATTTATTTCTTGACGTCATAGCGTTTACTAAGTAAGAACAATAAAATTCATTTCATCTTAATAACCTACTTTTTTTCTAAAGAAAAATACGTCACATCTGGCACCCAATAATTAAACTTCGATATCTTTTCCATAATGATTGCTAGGCAAGAGATTACCTCATACTGTGCATTGTTTCAAAGCAATCTGTTCCTAAGCAGTCATCTAATACCGTGTGGTTTATGTTGCGAAATTGCTGGCAAGTTTGAAACCGCGCGTAGGACGACCGACCTACTAGATATCCTGCGTTCGCGCCGCCACCACACAAAGTTATGTGAATTGATAAATATCTAACTACTTAGCTATGAATATTACAGAATTTGCAATTTTGCGTGCAAAAAACCGATCAAAATTACAAGTGTTTTGTTTATCTGCGTTTCTAGTTTATCAAATATAGTGAGTAAATATTATCCCTTGACAAAGCAGTGAAGCAGTGAAAAACTCTATATCCGCCTAGGTAGAAGTGAATTATATGTCAGATAACTACAATGCACGAAAATATTCTACACAGTCGTCCAACAAATGATTACCTTTTTAGTTAACTAGATCACGAGGGATAAACACTTCACTTAAATATCAAAGTTTATCACAAAGCCATTCTAGAGGTTTTTATATAAGTCCCAGTTACTTTGTAATTATCATATATTGGTTTGACACGCGAAATGAGATGATTTCGTATTGTCCCTACAATCCTACAACAAAACAATATAGGTCCCTACAATACGTAACATTTGTAATTTGTAACATTACAATTACAGTAAGAATGTCTCTAGTTATCCTTACTATAATTAGTATTTAATAGTTATTTGTGTATTTCAATAAAATTTTGGCAGTTATATTGTTGTTACTCCAATTTTCGTTTGTAAATTTTGATGGATTACGTAAATCGTTAATTAATCTAAACGGGACAACTCAATGGAAAAACCTACGGTTTTTGCGAAATTGTAGGTACGGGTTTAATAAAACCGCAGAGCACACAATACTACAAAATAAAAAATACCTATTCATTCCATTGTCAAATAGTTAGGACTATGTTAGTCATTTGTTTTTTTTATGTAATATTTATTTACCGTTACTGAATCTTGAAGAGGTGAAAGTAACTAGTTTAAAATGTTATATAAGAACCATTATATGGAATCTATTACTGATTGGAATCCATTAGAAGTACTGATCATATTGTATTGTTTCCAATCAATCTAAAAAGTATCGAAGTATTAGATAAGCATAGCTACCACCATCCAATTTGATTAGGTCTAAGAAAAGATTAAGAAGAAAACCTTGTTTTTCTGTATGAAAATTCTTCGTATATGCCAGAGCTTGGAATTTACCGGCACACGTAGATATTAACTAGGCTGTATGAGATTCTTTCTAAAGATCCGCGTTAAGGTCCTTAATACCGATATTGCGCAGTGACGAAATAGCAATTAAATACATACATACATTATAATCACGAACATTATCCCCCAAGGGTTAGTCAGAGGCTAGGCAAAAGCACCACAAAAGCACTCCTTTGCCATAGTTGTGACAGCACTTATAATGTATAAGTAATAATAATGATAAAGAAACATTAGTTATCACAATACATATTGCATTACTGCAAAATAAATCTTGATACAACGTCGGTTCGGAAAGACATTTTTATAAGTACTAGTATCTAGCTTATTAACTTCAAATGTAGTTCAGACTAAGTAATTTAGATATCTATTATCCTTTTCTTTTTTGTACCAACAATATCGCCTTCACATCGCAATTCGTAAACAATCTCGCATCATGCCTGGCTAGTTCTATAAAAGTTATAAAGTTATAAAGTCGACGGCCTAATAATCTCTCGAGAAAGGAAGTATTCGATTACTTTCATAGCAGAGTGGCTTGATTCTCGATTACTCTCGCTTCCCCGACGCTCGCGCTGGGCGACTGTTAAATTGGATTTATTCACGAGAGAACGCAAATAATTATATTTGGCATCAATATGGTGGGAAATGGGAATTGTAGATACAAACCAGAGCTTTGCCAGAGCGTTTGAAGTATTTTTGGTAACATTAGTCTGGGAAAAATTACACTTCCTTTTACGTTCATCAACTGTAATTATTAAAAAATATTTTCTACAGCTCAAAATAAAATTGGTGCAAATAGCATTGAATGAACGACAAAAATACTGTAGTCTAGTAGACCATGATTTTCTTGCATATTTGACATATTGTTTGTAGATGACGTAGGCATCCGCTACCCCCAAGGGGATAAATTATGGGATGAAAGTTTGTATGAAACTTTGTCAATTTTAAACCGATCAGGCAGAGACTTTGAGAGAAAATTAAAGGATTTCCGTGGGATAGTTAAAAAACCATAGTAACCGCGGACGAAGTCGTGGGCAACAGCTAGTATACCGTATAAATCGTTTTTGCTGTGCACAAGAATGTTTTTTTTATTAATATTTACTCCTACATGTATTTTTGCTACATAATCGTATTTCTTTGGTTTCAGGTAAGCACTACGACCAAATTATGCGGAGCCATCTTGACCCTTCCCTCCGAATCGGGATTATTTCACAGAGCTGGGGTATGTAGTCTGTACGCAAATTGGATTAAATGCGCGTCCCTCCAATTAATTCGATTAAAACGCCCTGTTATGTGATTTACTTATAAAATATTACACTTATGTTAACATTTTACAAAGCGACTTGCTTTTTATCATTTCATATGAATTTGTGTTCGTATTTAGGTATGTTTCATTGATTAGGTTTTGCAGACAGACACTACAATAAACGTTTTTCTTGTGATTTACAGTAGCGATATTTACGTAATAATATCTCATTTTTTCATTTTTTACGTGTTCATTTTGATATTTCATATTATTAAACGCATAATTCTTTATATTTGGGATGTATGTACGAAATTTTTCAAAAAGATGTGAGTTTGCCAAATTTTTCGCAGAGGTAAACGTTTTCTGTGCATTTCAACGAAAATTTGGAAAAAAATGCAAAATTTATTCATTATCATCAAAATATTATAAAAGAATAGAATTAATAGTAGGTCTATTAATTCTATTCTTTTATAATATTGTTTCTTTAATACCTCAAAGCTACGTGATATCAAATATAAAAAGACGTGTGGCACTCGGGGACTGCCGCGGTAAAGCTATTGCATAGCATTTTGTATCAACTTATGCAATTATAATTTTATTTATTTATTTTATTCATACAGTATTTCTTTTTCTTTGATATTAATTCATGTTACACTTTTTGAGCGTGGTGACCGATAAGAAAACAAATTATATAAACTGTTGGTAGTTTGCATATACATTATTTCGTTCGGATCAGTTATAAGTAAATTAAATCATAAAATAATTATCTAAAATAAATATTAATAAACTAATTAATAAAAGAATAAAACTCATAATAAACAATGTGTAATAGTTAGCTTATAAATAAAACCAAAGTGGCGTCTTTGTTAAAATTAGTTCTTTGTTGTATCACTAGATGGCGCCACCTATCCTTTAAAACGCACTATTGTTTACTCTCATAGACTTATATAGTCAAACCGATGTTAATTAAAATTTGTATTCGCCTTGGACACGGTGTTTCATTTTGGTAACCACCTATGGTTTTAACATGCACGGCCTTCAAGCCACACCTCCTTGCGCATCGGAGTGGGGAGCGTGAGGTTTTTTCGTTACGGAATTTCTGGATTCGGTCCCCGCGCTCAAGGCTATGCAATAGCTTAAAAATGCGTTATTGCCTACAATCCCAAAAGGGTTGAACTAAGCTTTAGGTGACATTTGGTTACACAAACCGACATTTGGCAGTCGACCAACTAACTTACCTACCTAGTCTACCACCCTTTATATCTATAATCCTCAGTCTCTTCTCTTGGTAGTGAACTGCCAAAACAGTTGTGAGAATTGGACCGAATTGTAAAATGTATTTTGGAAGGGATAAGTGTTCTAGGGGAATTGAATTTACACACTTATTTTAAGATCCATTAAGCAAAGTAAAGTATGCTATTATCGTCGAAAGCCCAAGGGACTAATGATATCAGTCCTAAGCACGAAAATTCTAGTGTTGACACACTGTGTTCCTACAATGAAAATTATAATGTAAAACGGATTTGATTATTATCTAAGTATTTATTAATTTATTTATTTAACAATTTATTGTACACACAAAAAAAAAATACAATAAGCAATACAAAAGAAGACAGGTAATTGAGTACAAAAGGTAGGGCTTATTCCCCTAAGTAATTGAGTTAAGATTTAAAATACATATTTGACAGGCGCTATATTTAAGACTAAAATGAACTTTAGAATAATAAATTACAAAATCTTTAATATCAGCGTTTCTAAATGAAAATATAATAGGGTGACTATAAATTAGAATATTTGCAATACTTAACAAGGGATATCGGAATAAACGTATTATTATTATTATCTATAAGAGCTCTACACGAATATCCATAAAAACGCCAGGCAAAAATAAGGTCAATCCTGCAGCCTCCATGCACTCCCACGCCGCATGCATTAGCTATTCATCTGCCGTTTATTTCTCGAGTCTTTCATAACCGAAGGATCTTTCATAGCAGCCCATTCAGCGGATGCCTCTAGCTCTGAGTGCTAGGACGTGTTTGCTATGGTTCAAGTCTATAGATGAAGCGTTTTTGAATGCTAGACATACAGAACTTGATTTGGACGACCGAATTTACTACCTCCGGATAATTATTTGATAAATTAATTAACAAATCCTCTGACAGATTAACAAAAGAAGTTCTTTTGAAATTAACCATGCGAATTCTATTCAATTTTGAATTTATCTGTTACATTGTGACGTAGTAAATGTATGAAGATGGTACTATTACTTATTCATACAATATGACAGCCAGTTTGATATATTCAGTATTTCTTATTTCTCAAAGAAAGTTATTTGTAATTCTTTTAGTTATGAAAGTCATAGGTACATTCCCTTTCTATTTCACTAAAGTGAATTGCACTTATGTGTTTTTATGCTTTAAGCACAGATCATGAATAAGTAACAGTCTATACTTGCGATTTAGATGCTCTTAACCGTAATTAAGTGTTTATTTTGCATGAAAAAGTGCTATTACATATGCACGCTAACGGTTCATATTACGTCTTTGCCTTTGTACCCCACTATATTCTTTTTTTCATTTCATTGATCATAATCATAACAATTTATCACACCATTACGCGTACGTGTGTTAAAACCATTACAAAGCTAAGTAAAGCGTTCAATTACGCAGCGAATATAAATCGTTTTACGCTTTTAAGTTCAAGAATGTACCCCACTGCTAAAGTAATCATTTCTGTTTTTACACCGCTAATAATTCCTTTTAGCGACCCAACTGTGAGGCGGAAAGCGATTACGAACTATTTTTGGACAGTCCTCGATTACAACTGCATTTTTGGCACATTACAAAGAAAACGGTCTCAGTACATTACTCGGAATTATGCGACGTTGAACAGTTTATGTTTCTGTTTGTGCAGTTATAAAAACGCCATTAAAACGTCTTATTGTTCCATAAACTTTAACATAATATTTCCTAAGTAACCTTTTATTCTATTCCTCACATTGAATGTTCTAAAGTCTATGCTTAATATTAAAAAATCATTTATTAGCGTTTTGTTGTTCTTTTTGTATCAACGTAAGTCTTCCTTATTCACATAAACCTATTTCAAAGTTGATAGTGCTTTTCATTGTAACACGAAAGCTAAACAAATTCTGTTTGAAATTTATCAATTCATTTTATGCACATTTTATGAGCGTAGCCAGTAAAGTTTATGACTTGCGCCACAGAAATTAGGCTCGCGGCATATGGCGGGAGCGAACACGATATTATTTTTAGCTAGTTCATATATTACTAGTTTCTAATAATACGTTGCATATAACGATTTGTAGACAATAAATTCGCTTACAGTTACATGATTTTGAAACTTGGAAGAGTGTTACAGAAGCCTGTAGACACGGCTTCATAATCGTGAGAGTTTGAGCTTTGTCGTTAGAGGGATCTCATTTTCTTTATAGCACATTAAGCCTCTTGCCTCCAACACAATCTAAAAACCTATTAACTCAAAAGCAGTAATACAGGTATAGACCATAGTATCTTTTCTGCACTCGGCTTTATGATAAGTAATTTACCTATATACTTACTACTTCCAATAGCGGGCTATTTCATAAAAATATATTAATTTTAAAAAATATCATCATGCATTCTCTGTTCATAATATTATTAGGTACTTTTACTCGTTATTGTGTACATTTTCGAATTAGATTTAGCTAAAAAAATCTTTTAATGCATTAATATGAGATATCAAAAAGCATTGTTTCTTCATGTATAAATAAACTGCATTTAAAATTTAAATTAACAAAAAATCAATTTTAATGAGCGATTACACTTTTGCCTTATAAGCGTAATGACAAGATGTATTTTTTGCATGGATATAAAAGGTATCTTCTTATCTTATAACTATAAAAAGGTACTTTAAATAAAATAAAGAGGAGCGTTAATTTTTTAAATTTCATTCCAATAAGTTCATGCTTTTTGTTCTTGTTTCGTGAAAGCTTTAAGCGGAAGTTATTCATAACCGACAGCGTGTAATTGACGAGTGATTGATAAGCACTCTAAACCGTTGTTAGCAATCATTTATCTTATCTGCAACTTGTTTGATTTAACTACGCTATTAAAGCCATAAACCAAACTTAGGTAATCCAGTGTTAATGGGTCTATTTGAAAGGAATTATGTTAATGCACTGCATTGCCCTGCTCTGGCACACAAGAGGTACCATTAAGGTTAAGAGATTATGATGTGGGAGTACCGTTTCTATTTTTCATGGGAAATTAAAAGGCAATAATGTTTGAGCTAACCCCATAAAGTTTACGACAACGGGTAAGGTTCTCTATTTATTTTATTCATGAAATCTATACAAAAAATATAACTGTAGAGGTCGAATGTCTGTACATAGAAAAAAAAATGCTTAAAATCAAGTCAAGGGGATGTAAAAAGAGGGGAAATACAAAACATTTTTTTTAAATCATTGTTTTTCTGTCTGTTCTTCTGATTGTCTGTTTGTACGGGCTTAATCTCCGAAATGGCTGGACCGATTTCAATAAAATTTTGCATGGTGATACCTTATATCCCTGGTCAACAGCTTAGATACTTTTTATTCCGGAAAATTAAAGGGTTCCCGTGGGATAGTAAAAAAAACATTAACCGCGGACGAAGTCACGGGCAACAGCTAGTGAATAATAATTTTGCGTTTCTGGAGTAAGTAATTATTCCAAGCGGAGTTTTTCTCCTTTATCCAATGTTAAGAATATTTAGTATTTTTACCTAATAATAGCTTTCTAGTAGTTATCATATTAGAGTAGTCATTCTTGTTTCATTTCACACACCAATAACGAATTACGTGTGTTTCATTACTGTGTGGGGCAATTGAACTTTTGAAGTTTCAGATACTTTATAGAATTTTCTCTTCCTTCTATGAGCTTTAGCTAGCATATAGACCACAGATCACTGACAGCCGCTTCGCTATAGACCAACATGACTAGCATAAATATATAGAAGGTTTTAAGGATCAATGATGCTCGAACAACGACTCCTAAAAGCGCAGTATTGGCAAATCGCCAAGTGACGCCAACGGTGGACAGGGACTTAGAGAATGACGCGGGATGTCGCATCAATATCCTATTCTGTAAATTTTACTATGTAGGAAGTCTAAATCCAGCGGTGAAAATTCAGCCGCTACGACAATAATTTCCCATTTACAGAGTATTCTAAGAACTAGAGATATTTTGACTGCAAAAATATTGATCACACCGACTATATTAGAAATATAACAATTTTATGAGATTTCTGATGTTTTCATTACTGACACTGAAACTGAGGATATCAATCAATTGTCCCATGAGCATAAAATGTTACCTTTTATTCAGTCTTGTTTAAGCTGGCGATATCAATAAAAAAAAAAAATTAAACAAACTCTTAGGGCCTCTTGCAGGAATTTTAAATCGAGATTTAAAACTAGATTTAGTAAATTTTTGACATTTTTACTATGGCTTAAATGTCAAAACATTACTAAGGGCATCTTGCAGGAAATTTAAATCGAGATTTAAAACTCGATTTAGTAATTTTTTGACATTTTAGCCATAGTTAAAAATGTTAAAAATTAAAAAAAAAACTCGTATTAAATTTCCTGCAAGACGCCCTTAAAGTCTAGATTTAAATTTCCTGCTAGAGGCCCTAAATCTAGTTTTAAATCGCAATTAAAGCAATACTACAAAGGTTTACAAACTAAAGATCGCCATTTTTCGCATTCCACCGGGACCGTTCGGGATCGTGAATGTTTTTACGTAAATAAAAGTTAAGGATGATTGGTGGAAAATCATCATGATCAGATCTTCGATTGTAGACCAAGCCATCAGTCATTGTTACCGTAGGGAGGTACGGCGCACGGTACGTCCTATCGGCGCGGTCAATTTAATCCAATTTAGCTTTCCCGGCCTCACTTAGCTAGATTGGTGCAGACAGATGGCAGGATACGTGGAAGATTAGGTGCTGATAACCAACAGTTTTGTTAACTGTTAGAAAAGAGGTCTGAATATGATGTTTTTTTGGGTCGGTCGAGGTTTTGGCCTTGTTGTTGTCACTTATGCTTTTAATATTTTATTTAGTAGTACCTAGTTTAGAAGGAAATAATTGATATTTCTACAGCTTATGTTCTGTTCTTATGTCCCTCTAAAATATTTCATATTCCAAATATATATTTATTATATCCTTCGCTCGTATTTGTAAAAACCGGATATCCTATTATTTTCTGTATTTGTACAAACTTGAATATCAGTATGTAAAACAAAACAATTAATTTTTTTTTGTTTCTAATAAAAATATGGAATACGCTTAGGACAAAGTAGTCACGGGAAGCTGGATACGAACAGAGAAGGAAAAACGGGTCCAGAGCTCATTGGGGGAGACCCTGCCTACCTCAGTGCGTAGAATGCTAGTAGGTTAGTATATAACTAAACCTTTTCCTAGATTTTTTTACAGTAAGATTTAAAAACATTACTCATCTGAAATAAGAATTCATGAAAAGTGTTAAAATACAATAAAAATATGCCCTATCAAATTTTTTTTACACTAATTACATAATAAATACAGTTGATTAACAAAATAGAGACAGCCCTCAGCTTTATGCAGTTAAGAGGTTGTTGAACTTTGAGATAACTATCCAGACGTTTGCTGGCTTAATGAGTATAAAGTTTAATCAAAAAAGGAATTAGTAATTCATTTTTAAGAAATTTTAATAGCCATTTTAATATGATTTAATAATAAATGATAGTACAAGTAGAATAATGTATGTAAAACACAACAATGCTAGTCTTGTAGTGCAACAATAACAATTTACATCTAATCTATCTAATGATTGGTGAAATAATTTCATAGATAGATAGACTCTTTATTGTATACACCAAATAGGAGTTTCTACAGTAATTTCTGTAAATTTCTTTTCTTTCTTTCATTTCTTTTCGGATTTCTTTTTTCTGAAATTTCTTTTCGAGTATTTATTAAAGTGTTTAAAAATGAATAAAGAATTTTTCAGGAAATTTTGTTGATGTTCGGGGGCGTAGTGATTCATTGGATGGACCCAGAATGCGTCTGAATATAATAATGTTTTGTATGTTCTGTATCATTCACAAATAGTTATATGTATTTCATCCCATGAGCATTTGATTAATATAAATTTGTCGAAGAAGTCGAAGTATAATTTTTATTTGTAAGTTATTTCCCTATACCTATATAATTCATCTATTTTATTGACTGAGCTGTGTTACTAGTAAATAAAGTCATTTATTCCCACGCAACCACAAAACAATGTAACCGATATTGTCTTAAAACAAATATAAAGTTTCTTTGAATAACAACAGCTGAACGATATCCATTATTCACCCCAATGATCCCATTCACGGTTCGATTGAACAGGTCACCTCAAAGATAAATATGTACATAATTGATTTGCCCAAAAGTACATCGCATACTGGACTGCTGCCAAACCATTTCAAACGTCGAAGGGAAATGAAACAGTAAAATCACGCGAAAATTACCGAAACGAATGCGCTGGATGGCAACACCGTCTG
Source organism: Parapoynx stratiotata (assembly GCA_910589355.1). Taxonomy (NCBI): domain Eukaryota; kingdom Metazoa; phylum Arthropoda; class Insecta; order Lepidoptera; family Crambidae; genus Parapoynx; species Parapoynx stratiotata. Next base: position 15,475,063 of record OU342459.1, read on the forward strand.
CTTGTTGTGTTGCCAGTCGCACGTTGGGAAATGTATTTATACGATAAACACAAACATGTCACCAAATCAAATGGATCGTTTAAATAAGTAGGTTTTTGTTTATTAATCACTGCTTTTCGCGTTTCGCAAGAGATACCTGGCGTTTTCGCAAAAATTCAATATAATGTTGGTGTCATAATACTTTTTTCTTCTAGAACCCCTTTTTCAAGAATCTTGACTTCGCTGAACATCACCCTTATACGTAACACAAGCAGCAATAGTTGCTTAATATGTGGCTAGTTGATGGGTGTGAATGTCTAAACATATTTATTTATTTTGGACAGGTTTGGACTTCTATTTTATTTTTTAATCTTTACTTATTTTGAGATTTCATATCTTCAACCTTGTATCGGTGATAGCTTGCTTATTTAGAACTTTATACATAAAGTAGCTCGGGTATAAACAATTTCGTATTTGAAGGAACAAAAATGGAAAATGAACATTCATTACCTTATCTTTATTTCTACTTTGTTGCTTAACTTGCGCATGGATCTTTTGGAAATTACTCTTTGTACCTACTTGGCTCATTTTGAAAAAAAATCTGTACATTGCTGTTTAGTTCATCATATTAGCGTTTTATCGTTATGTAAGTACTGTTGATAAACCTATAGATAGTACAGTACCTAAAACTTTTGAATACAATAAAAAATCAAAAACGTTTATTCAGTTTAGATGCGTCTTAGCGCATGCTTATGAATGTCAAAAGCATTTCATTCATGAAGAGCAAGTTTTCTACCCTCCTATACATCATTACATTATAAAAATCATTACATTTTATACTTCAATATTGATTAGGTTGTTTAGGAGGTAACCTTCTTCAACTATTAATCTAAGACCGGTTACAGACCATGAAATCTTAATTTTGCTGCGGACACCATGCTTTATACTTATAATTTATTTCACTCTGTTTCTTTTTATATCCTCTATGCACAGAAGATCCCAAATGGTAGAAGTGTTCTTAGTGGTATCAGCTTTTAACTTTAACATCTCAGTAAAAAATATTTACTCTGTAACTAAAGCCAAAACGTTATAAATAACACAAAGTAGTTTCATTATCAAACTACGTGGGTATTTGGATATTCATCAACCTAGCCTACTTGAGATCATAGAACGACAAAGTAGATTCTGAAACCTGATTTAACTTCAACAATACCAGTTCTTTATACAAAGTATTCGTCGCTGACAATAAAACTTTTCAAATTATTCATCCCTCCAAAGGCCCTACTTAAACCCTCTGTAGAATGACCTTTGCCTCTCTTCGCTACCGTATTTAAATATTATTTAAATTAAGAACCTCATCTGGTGTAGTGACATGGATGTTTGAGGTTTTGACTTAATAATTAATAGCGAAGCTAAGGACAAGTGAAAGGTCAGCCAACATACCCGCAAACTAAGATTGATAATAAATTGTCCTTTAGCAACTTTGTTCATGTCTGATACAAGATCTACTAGACTAGTCCTGCTTTACGTAAAGCGTTACTTAACAGTAGGGTAATTTTAGGATAGACGGCTAAAAAAAGCTATTAATATGAAATTTATTAAATCTTTATTGAGTAAATATACAAATAGGTATACCAAATTTTAACAGTCTTCATTCAGATTTATGTTTTGTTTTAATCTTAGGGGTCAACTCACCTATATACTTACTACTTACTTTGAAGACCTCCGTGGTCGAGTAGTCTGTACGCCGGTGTCAAGGCGTCGCCATCTCGAGACGTTCTGGGTTCGATCCCCGGTGGGGGCAAATGTTTGGGTGATGAATTTTCATGCATTTGTTCTCCAGTCTTGGATGTTTGTATATATTTATATATATTCAGTATATTTATATGTGTTTATCTATTAAATATATTTATCTGTCACAAGCAGCATTAGTTGCTTAAAATGGGGCCAGTTGATAGGTGTGAATGTCTGAAGATATATTTCTTTTATTTATTTATTTATTAAATATAAGGTGGCCACAGTATTTGAATCTTTTATCAGCTTGACTTTAATCAGTTTGACTCCACCAGAATTGGTTAGGCATAGCCATCTTAAAAAAAACTAGTATATATCTTGTAGTTTTTGCTAGCTGATGAATGGCCATCTCACCTAAGGCCATCCTAAAGTAGCAGTTCAAAACTCTTTAACCAATCAAAAGTACTTTTGACTAGAAAAATCAGTCAACAGTATTGTTAACTGCAAACTCAGTTGTTTCGTTCATATCTCCTCTATGGCCATCTATCCTACTATTACCCTTTGACTTTGTATTACCTTACATATGAATGTACTCTCGAAGTTTCATATAATTATACTCTAATGTTCTTGATAAAAGTTAATCTAAAAATTCAGTATTCTCCAATATTCTTATCAATTCTTAGTTATTTGTTGTATATGTTTCTGGTTTCTGGTTTGCTACTAAGCGCTAAGTAGGAGTCAAATTGATAAAAACCAATTATTTTGATAAATGTGTGATTAAAGTATACTTAAAATTTATTTGTTCAGTGACCCTTGCAGAAAACCCTAGTTTAAAACTCGATTTTGACATTTTTGTCACAAATTATAAAATCGAGTTTTAAATCTCGATTTAAATTTCCTGCGACTGACCCTAACATAAAATCTGTTATTTATTGACACTTACTGTCTCATAATCTTTACAAAATAATACAAATAACAATTAAAAGCATATGAATTTGTAAAACAGAAAGCCCACCGTCGACCAGGAGTTTTTAAAAAGCTTTATTTAAAGAGGACTAAGTTGAAGTAGGAATTTTTCATTAAATATAAATTATTTATTTTTATAGCGTACATTTTTTACTCTTAAACCCTTACTTTTCAAAGAGCACTGCTTAAAAAACTACTCGTCGACCGGGAACTTAAGTAGAGCTGTAACTACTACTTGTCTATAGAGTCCGGAGGAACTGTTTAACTTAACACGGTACAGCTTTTATTGTGTTGGGGGGGGCTCTGTACGTAACGATTAAGGGCATATAACAAGGTACTTTAGCGGACACCCGGCGAGAAAACGGTATTTTGTTTTTTTTTTCTTTGGGTTTTTATATTTTTGTGCCAATTTTAAGTAGTACAGTCGAGTTCAAAATATGTATGTTTGTTTGCCAGTCAAATGTGCATACATAACACCATATTAAAGCTTTTGTATCATAAAGAATATATATTTTGTCACTTCATTCTTCAGATATAGTAGGTATATTAATTAACAGGTCCCTTTATCCTACAGGCAACATCGCTTACTATTAATCTTCGAATGAAGTGACTCATAAAATAATGATAGAACTCCGCTTGGAAGTTCGTTTAATCATCTATTATAAACTAAATAATAACTTAAAACACAAAATACCTGACCCCGACTATTGAACATCAAAGGGCTTCACAAATTCATTAAAAATGCTGAACATTTTCAGAGTTCCGTAAAACAATTTTATTAAAGCGATCCTCAAAGAAATTTGCAATCTAATAAAATCTGGGTAAAGTAAGATGGTAGCGTAATTTTGTCGAGTCACGTTATACCTAAAGGGCTAGGTGATCAGGTGCAATGGTCCCTGTCACCTTGTTAATAAAAGCAGCCTTGGAACCTTGTCATTATACCGCTGTTAACACTTCGTCGTGTTGCAGACAATTATTAGTACAGCCAATTAGCAAGAAGGAAGATGCAAATTGAACTCATTAACATACTATATAGTATACAATTACGTGTAATGTGATACTTTGATGTGATAGCATGCAAATGTTATCACGGTACGGTGCGCGTGATCCATTAAGTAAATATTGGGTCCTTACCTATGAAATTGGTGTTTTTATTCTGTCTTAGTATTTTGTCTGTAACAATGAAGATTCAGAGTATTCCTAAAAAATAATTACCTCGTCTAAAAATAGACTATATTTTTGAGCTCTTTCGATTTGTTTTGATAATTTGTTGTAAGTTTAATTGTGTTAAAATTGGACACGGAGACAACTCTTTTTAAGTGCCTCCCGAATACATCATTTTATTTGCATTCACTTAAAAACGATAAATATTTTTTATGGAATGTGATATTACACATATTACTAAAGCTTGTCTAATGATACATGCCAAATATTATTATCTCTGGATTTGTCGTTGTGAAGAAAACTGATAAAATGTTAGTATGGAAAATGCAGAATTCCCCAAAATCTCCATACAAAACACCAATTTCATAGGTAGGAAAAGGAAAAGGATCAATGAAGGATCAAGGATCAATCATAGGAAATGCATTCTGATAGCTATTAGGTTAAGGTTATTTTTTTTATGACCCATAAAAACAGTATTTGTGTCATCAAAACAATATATATTAAACAATTTGGCAGCAGAGAAAACATTTAAGTTGCTGCCCAATCAGTTATTTTGCTGACAAATTAGAAATATCTTCTGCCCATAAGTTGCTGACCAATTAGTTATTTTTCAGACCAACTTAGAAATATTTGCTGCCCATAAGTTGCTGACCTATTATTATTTTAGCTGACCCGTTGTATTTTTTCGCTGGCCAAAATTCGAATATTTTGCTGACCGTTTAAATAACACCCTTTTTAAGTCTTATGGCGTCTTGCAGGAAATTTAATTCGAGATTTAAAACTAGATTTAGTAAATTTTTGACATTTTTACTATGGCTGAAATGTAAAAAAATTACTAAATTGAGAGAATCTTGATTAAAATTTCCTGCAAGTGGCCTTACAATGCAAATGCATAATAACAAACAATTATAAAATCGGTTTCTGTAATAACTACACTTATTTTTAGATTTAGACACACTTTTAGATGAGACCCCTTTACACGGTTTCACGGTGTCGTGTCAAATTGCAACGAGAATATTATTCATAGGTGTATAGGGATGTACAGGAGCTATGTTGCCGCTATCTGGGTCACGGTCAGCACATCAGTCTCTTGCGTATCTCAGTACCATCCCAATACTGAGATAGAAGAGTTACAAAAACATAAAGTCTACTTTTACCTTTTTCCAATATCAGAACCCGTAAACATACTATCATGACTCCTATACCTCCGAGTGCATAGGGCAGATGTATTATCTATCACCCACATTTTATTTTACTCGTACGAAGGTATGTAATACGACAATAAGTAAGTATAATTAAAATTGAAAATAAACAACATCAAAGTCGCCTACGAAATAGAGTCGTTACTCTTCCGGTAAATGGGCAATTTGACGAGACTACCCCAACTCACACGCGTCACGCAACGCCACACCCTCTGCTGAATAAATACTTGATATCAAACGTCAGAGAAGGAAGTGATTACTTCAGCAGAATCTTATAGCTGTCAGTATATGTCGATATCCGCAATTGCCCCTTGAAAATATTTTTGCTTAAAAGACAAGTGGGGCCAAGAAAAGTTGTCTGTTGGATATGTTTGGCATGCATAGCATGCATTCGTAATGAGCCCTCAAAGACAAAGCCGAGAAGAAATGTACCATTAGAATTCTAGCATTGTTGAAGGCACTAGAAACTTAGTAAAGGGTGTGCGGGATACGCATGCGTGGAGGCCAAGGACACGCGCCGCGCCTCAGTCTGGCGGGAGGCAGCGCCGCGGCCGCCTGTCGGCATAGCATGCACCATGCGGGCGCCCGCAGCCCACGCGTAAGTGCGCCCCGACCGCATGCCAGACCCAGCGCCCGGCCCGGCCCCAGCCCGCACGCCGACCGTTCCTCCCGAAGCCCCGCGGTCGCTCCGATTCAGTCTCGTAATTGGATTTTATCGTTCAATAAGCAACGTTATTCTCATTTGATTGGCGAACGCTTTCCGCTTCTACGTAGCAGCCCGCTTTTCTCTCTTCTCATTGGTGGTTCTAGCTTTGAATGTAGTCGCTTTATTTGTTTTTCAAACTGATTAGATGTCGAGTGCGATATATGAACTTACGTAACATATCGCGAAGTTACCGGTGCAGCACAATGGATAGATATACGTGTGTTAAGTGCAGCGGACGCTCGCAGTGAGTGTGTGACACGGCCCGTAGTGGACATGACTTGTTGGGAGAGCGTAGGTCTGCTGGGCCCATGCGCATTGCTAGCTTCATCTGACGTCAGGGTGAGTCCAATCTGGTCATCCATAACGGCTTCCAAAGTTTCAATGCCTCTTAACACTATTTAAATATGCTGTAGGTAATTAAAGCCCATTTTGTCCTAACAGTACAAATCAACAAACTGTAAGTAAACTTTTCTGTTAAAGTCAGTAAACAAAGAATATATAAAATTTTAATGTGTTGTTTAGCTTAATACCGTTATTAAACCTTGTAAAACCATTGTTAAGGGTGTTTTTAATTAGCTAATGAAATTTAAGTTGTTGACACCTTTTTGTTATAATAAATATTTGCTTTTCTTGTTATTATTTATAGAAAAAAATAAAGAAAAATACTTCAGTTAAATTGAAAACGTTGATTAAGACAGTTCATAAAATGGTCTCTGTGTCACTCCTAACAACGGAAGAGGTGTTAAAAATGAATGGTTTTTGGCATCAACTGGACAATACTTGGTCTACTGTGGACTTGGAACCATTTGAAAAAGTGAAACCTGAAGACATATACTCGAAACCATCCTCCAGAGATCTCTATTACATGAAATATCCAGATATACCTCGAAGTGAATCGGATGAAGAAAATACAGTGCACCTAAAAGGCTTCCATGAAAAACTTCTGGAGTGGAAATCAAAAGTAAACATAAGACAATACGAAAAACAGAAAAGGAATTCACTGCTAAGCGTCAGTCAAAATAAAAGCAACAATTCAATACAAAAAGAAAGATCTTTTCTAGATACTAATAAAGATATACGCACAGGAAGCTCTTCAAATAAAAAATCACCACAGGAAAATGACTACGAAAGGATTCAAGCTTTCTTCAAACGTTTATTAGAAAGTGTGCCACCGCCACCCTTACCAGTTCCGGAAACAAATATTTATGGGGCTCACAAACCATTTAATGAAGATTTTGAAGACATAGATCTACCGGATTATGCGGAATTTGAGAGAAATAAAATATCAGAAAAGCAAGAAAAAGCTCCAACTACATCTACGTTGAAGAGACAGAAAAGAAAAGTCAGTTTCAATGTAAAATCTTTCAAATCTGAATTTGAAGATTGCGGGTCTTGGTACGAATCGTTATACGGAGTGTCCAATACGGATTTCAGTGTACAAAGTACAAAGATAAGTAGAGACATCACAGATGAAAGTACACAACACTTAAATGTAGTTTGCGAAATGGAATATGATGAATTTCAAGAGGACATTTTAATTCATCAACCGAATAGTTCTAGTAACTGTATTTCTTGGTCTGAAATCATGGAGGATTGTGGAATGAGCGATGCTATTCTTAGATACGAGGATGTATCCAATAAGGTGGAAGATATCCTTAGCAAATCGCATGGCGCAAATAGCATTAGTTCCTTTGACATAACAGGAGATGACGACGACGAGATGTGTTACGCAAGATTTGCTGTTTACAAAATTTACCAGACGTTGAAAATTGAAAATGGAATGGCTGATTCATCTCCTCTGAAGAACCTAGTGAACGATGAAGATAAGAAAAATGTTAAGCATACCGATAACCAATTTTACGAAAATGTTTATAGTATTGTGCCCATGGATTTAGATGACTCGGTAATAATTAATAAGAAGAAAAGTCAATTGAACAAAAATACGTATACTATTGTGCCTAAGGATTTAGAAGACTCAGTCATTTTTGTTGGAAAAAGTTTTCATGTTTAACATACTCGTAGTATAATAAAGTAATTAAATAAAAAGTGGCCTTTTATTTTTCTTTACACATTGACGTTAATTAAAAGCGATAACATCTATCTAAAAATCGCGATCGTACAATCAGCTACAAACTGTAGGTACCTACCTACTTACATAGAATTTTTATACAAAATAATTAATTGTATTTTGAACTCTTTAGATTTTTCACTAATCACAAAATTGCTTGTTACAGCCTCCTGAAAACGAATTACAGAAGAATTCGGACCGTGTGCTCTCCGAGCACGAATTGCGAGTTCAGAGGTCGCTTCAGAAGCTCAATGTGCCCGAGTGGTAAGCATAAATTATACTTTTAGTAATTGCTCAACTGTGGAGCTCAAAAAATGAACTAATTTGCGAGTGTAAAGTAGTATTGGTAATATTCTTATGCTTGAAGCAAACTAACGAATCCTAAGTACAAGCACTACTTATTGAAGATTCGAAAGTAATACCATTTCAATTTTATTTGTCCTCATTTATCAATGATACTTTTAAAATTCAATAGCTTTTTCAATTTAATTATTCCTCCTTGTTAAGATCTTTTAATTGAAACCTTAACATACCTTGTAAATTTTCGTACTTGTTCAGTTTCATATTTCTACCCCTTTATATACCTACATTCAAATTACCTAATTACCTTAATGCTATCAAACTCAATGTTCCATTTATTTCTATAGTTATACTGTTATCTAGTTATCAACAGATAAGAATAACTGATTGAGTTAATGTTTTCATAAAACCATGTTTCAGTATCGTCATCTAATCTGTTTTGCGTATATTGCAATCTAATCTAAATCAATCTTTATTGTTCTATTAGCTATGAGTAATTTTACTTTAAACGTGCACATTACCGTATGAGGTACAATACAATTAAGCCATTTTCAAAAGCAGACTGTTATGTACGTCCAACCAGAACACATTGAAAACTCAAATATCCGTGTAACACAAGACTAATTTCTGAAAGCGTCAATTGGATATCCAAAGATATTTATATCTACGTCAACAGCCCGCTGACATCACGAAAATGAATAAGCCTATAAGGCGAATGAATAATAGGTTGGGGAAAAAGTATCTTCGCATTTTTTAAGAAAATTCAAAACATTTTTTAAATATAGTTTATTTACATTTAACTAAAGTATGTAGGTACCATTTTGCTCGATAACTTTTTGCCATCTTGTAGGTAGGGACATGATCCCATTGCTATAGAAATTTTGGGACTTCTGGTCAAAATACCGCGACAAGTGGTTTTGGCAGTCCTCTCGTGATGTTAACCTGACACTGCCTAAAGAATTCTGAAGAGACTGAAACAGGTGGAAATCTGAAGGTGCAAGGTCAGGACTATACGGCGGATGCATTAACACCTCCTAGCCAAACTCTCTTAATTTTTGCTGAGTGGCTAAAGATGTGTGAAGTCTAGCGTTATCATGATGAAAAACCACACCCCTTCTGTTGATTAATTCCGGCCGCTTTTTCTCAACTTCTTGCTTTAATCTCATCAGTTGTTCGCAGTAGAGTTCAGAATCGATGGTCCTGCCTGGTAGTAACAGCTCATAATGAATAATGCCCTTCCAATCCCACCACACACACAGCATCACCTTGTTGCGAGTTAACCCGGGTTTCGCCACAGTCTGTGAAGCCTGACCGGCCTTTGACCACGACCTTTTTCGCACGTTCTTGTCGTACGTGATCCACTTTTCATCACCAGTTATCAGCTTCTTCAAAAATGGTTCGGTTTCATTACGTCGTAATAAAGAATCACAAATGAGTACACGGTTCATTAGGTTTCTTTCAGTGAGCTCGTGAGGTACCCAAATGTCGAGCTTTTTTGTGTACCCAGTTTTTTTCAAATGCGCCAAAACTGTTTTGTGGTCAATTCCCAGTTCTTCAGCTACGTCGTAACTACTGACATGCCGATCTTGCTCCACTTTTTCAAAAATGGCATCCATTTTATCTGTATAGGGCGACCAGAGCGACGTGCATCTTTGACATCAAAATTTCCGGATTGAAAACGCTTAAACCAAATTTGTGCTACTCTCACAGACACTGCACTAGGTCCATAAACATCGCAAATTTTTTTCGCGGCTTGCGTTGCATTTTTTCCTTTTTTGTAGTAAAATTTTAAAATGTATCGAATTTCTTCATTAGATTCACTCATCTTGGCGGTACGAAAAACAAATGAAAATCACACATTTTCCTAATTTGAATTTGGAATTATGTTCTTTAAAATTTAAACTTTCAATGATACCAAAACCAGCCAGATACAAATAGTATAGCCAAAGAGATTTTATTACAAGCTTATACATACTATAATGCGAAAAGACTTTTTCCCCAACCTAATAGATTTTAAATATTACACATAAAACTATAAGACATATTCGACGCGTTTTGGGAGTGAGACCTATGATCAGAAGTAGGCGATAATTGGCTGACAATGATGATCTCTCTTCTCTTCTCTTCTTCTTGCCCTTTTCCCACTCTAGGTGGGGTCGGCACAACATGTCTTCTTCTTCCATTCTCCTCTGTCACTCATCAGCTCAGCATCCACTTCTTTTATCCTCATATCATGATGATAAAAACACAAAAATAATTGGAATTTATGTAAAGATTTTGGAAGCTTTTTCCTATGTCGTGGTCTACTACCATTACTCTGTGGTATCACTCCACTCATCGCTCTTGCTTGCACGCGTGGTCTTTTTCCGAAAAAGAAAGCGTTAGTAATTTTTTGTGTAATTATATATTTTTATTGGATTTCCATTCAATCATAATTTAGTTTCGTTTAGGTAACCAAACTATGATTATTTTAAAAAATCACTTTTGAAAATTTAAATAGATGTTGTATAAGTTTCATGGCAATAAGTTATTAATGATAGTAACATTATCATTAATAACTGTAATCTTAATTATTTTACTAGAAATTTGTGAAAAAATGTACAGAAGAAAATCGAAAGAAAACTCTCTTGACCTACAACAACTTAATATAAAGTGCCTGCCTAATCACAACCATGTGCATACGATTGTAGACTTTATTACCAACCGTATAGCAAAGAATGTCTAATACTCTGAAAGAGTAGACAGGCATTAAGAGGGTCAAGTTTCCAGCGGAACTTTAGTATCTAATAAAGCCTTTGTACAAATAGCTAACAAAAATTATTTACAATGGATAAACGTATTGATACTTCGTCGAGCCTTTTATGTATTTTATTTTCGTTTGGAGACACAACTTAACAAATAAATAGTACTTACCTTACCTTACCATTAAGTATAGAACAGAAGTCAGTGAAGTCCACAGTTAAATAACATATATAGTATTACACATAATGAAAACTGTACTATGCAACTTCTGGATTTGTAAATCAGTAGAATGGAAAATACTTTATTTACTTTATTTTTTTTGGTATACGAGTACCTACTGGAAAAGTATCTTGCATCTTTAATGTATGTAGGTTCGGCTCAGTTAGGAAACTACACTACTCGTGCAACTGGTTCCCGGTTCGATCCCTGCTCTATCGCTAAACTTGAATATGTAGTATATCACTTACCTCTCACTAGGCCCAAAGCATAGCAACAGACGCCATAGGCAAAATCTGAACAAATCTCCCAAAATATTTAGGAATATCGGATTTGTTATGAAACTTTTGCATCTGTAATTATCGATTTGTTTTTTATCCTTTGCATCTGTAATCATAATTTCCCACCAGGTACAAGAATGCCCCAGCCCCCCGCGAAGGCTTCCTCCTCCGAAAGCGGTTGTCGGATGCGTCGGCGTCGGCGACGCGCTGGAGCGGACTCAACTCGAAGACCACGTCGCTGGGCAGCCTCGGTGCCAACGCGCAGCCACCACCAGCGCAGCTCTCACCACACACCACCAGCTTCGGACGCTGGTCCACTAGCCGGCTTAACTCGAATCAAGTAAGAATATCTCGTATCCATTCTATTCTCAACATTGCGCTCTGAACACTCTGAACCCTGGGCCTTGGCGCCAACGCGTAGACTCAATTGCTAACTTTCTTGACACAAGTATTAAAAAATCATACGTTTTCATCATCATTATTTTTATCATAATATACATAGACTGAACGTAGGTCTTCCGACACCATAATTATTACCAGAAGTCCATTCCCGACAAATATGATAAAACGTTCCAGAATATAATAATAAATAAATAATAAATAAATAAATATCCTCAGACATTCACACCTATCAACTAGTCCCATTTTTTAAGCAACTCAATGCTGCTTGTGTTACGGATACTAGATGACGGACAAATATATTATTAATAGATAAATACATATTTATATCCTGTCCTGAATATATATACATATAGTATAAACATCCAAGACTGGAGAACAAATGTCTGAAAATTCATCACCCAAACACTTGCCTCCACTGGGGATCGAACCCAGGACCTCTCGAGATGGCGACGCCTTGAGACCGGCGTACAGACCACTCGACCACGGAGGTCGTCAAAAGTATAGGTAATTGTAATTGATTATGCTCTATGAACATTCCATTTGCTTCAGAACGTACAAAATACTTTTTGTACTCTAAATACCTCAAAATTCACCATTACTCAAATCTCTCAAATAACCCATTACATTTCCCACGACATAGAAAACGCTAATGTTGAAATGAAAGTCAATTTGTAAGCATTCATACACTTAAATTCACTTGCAAGACATGTTCGGAAGGCGAATAAAATAAACTGTTTGGGTTTTTTCATAGATTTGGGAACAAAATTATTGTAATGTGTTGTAATATAAATAGAAAGTGATTACATAATCTACTTTATCTCGTAATGGCTTTAGGACATGTATCATATCAGATAATGTATCCTCTAATCTTTTTAGGTAATTGCACTGTCATACAAAATTGACACTTTCCCGATTTTCACCCTGATCAGTAATTACAATTTATTCATCAACATATTCATTCAAAATATTTCATGAAAATAATAGATCTGTGGGGAAACCCAAAAGAAATATAGATTTTTAGATTCATTTACTTCTGTCGTAAAATTCATAATTTATTAGGAACGTCTGCTGGCATGTTTTTAGTTATAAAACTATCTTTTAGGTTTGCGTGTTAACTTTCTTTACTTAGTACCTATCTGGTATAGATAAGTACTGATAGAAAACAAACTTTACTCATAGTTCAGCCCTGTAATTAGGTATGTTTCGCCATCAGCCTATAAACGTCCCACTGCCACTGCTGAGACAGGCCTTCCTCATGGAGAAAACATGAAGAGTATGGGCCGTAACACCACCACACTGGCCCAATGCGGGTTGGTGGGTAGAAATGGTCACAAATGCGACCGGGACCAACGGCTTAACGTGCCTTCCGAAGCACGGAGGAGCTCGAGATCTTGGTCACCCATGCACGGCCTGTTTACCTTTTTTGTTTGTATTAAAAAAAGCTTTTGTATCTAGTAGTATCCAAGTTATTGTCTAAATATTACCTATTCTTATAGTCCAAAGCTAGTTTACTAAAAGCAAAGTTGTTCCAGCTGCATACTCAAAATTGTCAAAATCAATGTTTGAATACCACATAGGAAGGAATAACTTCGTAAAATAAAATTATAACTTTTACCCTGGGAAAAGGATTTCTTTGGATAGCTCGGGAAAGTTTGGAGTTAGTTCTAAGAACCATTTCTTTGTACCAAAATGGATTGCTAGTGTGGTAAAGTTTAAAGTAATAATAATGTACCTTCCTACTATAATGTCAGAATAACAATTATTAGGCTCGGACTACATGCATCCGGAATTTTCCTTGTTTTGCTAAAATCTGAATTGTAAACGCGCGTCAATACACATAAAACTTCTTCTTGCCTCTATTTTTTTTCTATTTACCTATTTAAAGGACTGTTATAAAAGGAGTCCAGCCTGTTTTTTTAACCATCGGAAAACAAATCATTGCATCTCTATCGCTACCAATCAAAACGAGACGGAACGTGATTGCCTATCTAATTCGTGAACGGAACCGACATTTAAGAAAATGTCTGAAGTTCGGAAACATTTACTGAAGTAGTTATAATACGTTAATATGTTCTTTTACAGACGTCACCTTGTTCTTCTACTCGGAGCAGTATCCGAGGCACGAGCCCCCTGTGTTCGCCTTCCGCTCGTTCGTCCTTCAGCGCCCGGCAGCCATACCTCGGCTGGAGAAGCCAGGAACGCCTGAACAACACCCCAAGAACGCCGCATGAAAGGTACTTAATGGTTCTTCGATAGTTTTAGGTGATGTTAATAGCCAAGGAACCTTACATACTTAAACACGATATATAGATTTCTGTATCGAAAATTCGCAATTGAAATTGCGATGATTTCTCATATCCAACGTCAAGATAGAAAATGTGGAAGTTTCCGTTAGGGATATAAGTACTAGCCAACTAATTAGACAAAGAACGTCTAATTCGTAAGAAGTCAGGCTTTTTAACTTGGAATTACTTACATTTTATCGACGTATTTTTTTAGTGTTTAGTGTTTATATTGCAAATACTAAATTGTTCGTTTATCTATGTAGGTCTAACCTAAGCCTCAGAAATTTCTAAACATATAAGCCAAAGGATAGCCCATGAAACTTCTCGAAGAAACTTAAGTCCCTGGGTAGAGTAGAATAAACGGCCACACATGGAAAATTTGTGCATACGGGCCCTTAATTTTGAGACCCTGAAGAGTTATCATTTATGATCCTCTTAAACCTATTAATTTTTAATTAACGATAGCGATTTCGTTTTAGGCTTTCCCAATGAACTGCAGTACGTTTTTTTGGGAAATTATTAATGTAGGGAAAAATGTGCCAACATTTTTGTTATTTTTTCATGAAATACTTTCTTAGCAATGTCACTGGTGAAAATTCGCCGAGATTCTTAGTCAACCTAGACAGAGTAGTTTTCCTACATTGTTTTGTATAAAAAAAAGCCTACAAATTAGGGTTATTAGAAAAAAGCAAACAAATAGTATATTGTCTATATATATTTGCAGTCCTTCTAATTGAGATATATAACGAAATACAGCAATAACAAAATGTTACCTAAAGCATTAAAAATTATTATTAAGTAGAATAGATTCCGTACATTATAAATCTTGTGATAATTTATATACAATCGAGGAAGTCGACTAGTAGAGTTTCTAGGACGCTTTATTAGAATGTAAAGTCAATCATCATCGTCAACAACCTATGCTCGTCCACTGCTGGACTTCATAGGGAATATCTATACATATAATATAACTGTAAAGGTCGAATGTCTATACATAGAAAAAAATGCTTAAAATCAAGTCTGGGGGATGTAACAAGAGGGAAAATACAAAAAAAAAAATTTTTTTTTTCGCCGGTCCTCTGTTTGTCCTCTGTTTGTTTGAACTGTTTGTAATCTCCGAAATGGCTGCACCGATTTCAATGAAATTTAGCATGGTGATACCTTATATCACTTTTGAATGCGGAAAATTAAAGGGTTCCCGTGGGATAGTAAAAAAAACCAGTAACCGCGGACAAACCGGGTACATACATACATACATACAATCACGCCTCAAATCCCCGTAGGGGTAGGCAGAGTCCAAGGAACACTGTGTTCCTTAAGACCACAGTTAGCCATACAAAAATTGGGTTTGGTCAGATGAAAATTCGTGAAAGAGTAGTAAAAAGTGGCTAGCTTATCGCCTACAAAATCACAGACCCAGTACCCAAGTCGCAGGTAACAGCTAGTTAATAATAAAAGATCAATAATAGTATAGTAATAAAATAATAGTAGAAGTAAGTTCTTTGCCTAAAATATACTTATCGTACAATCACGCCTCTATCGTCAATAACGCTTTAAAAACTCTACTAACTTCTTCGATTGTAATTTCAATAGTTGTGGTGGAATTGGGCACCAATAATTCTCTCTCTGCTTTACAGGCTAGCATCATCTCTCCTGCAGCAGTCGGCATCATCAAAAGCCTCCGAGGAGATCCAGACGTCCATCAAAGAGGTGACGTCGGCGATCGTGCATTACGTGTCGGCGCTCGAGCCTGCCAACGGAGACATCGACAGGCAGCCGTCTCCGCGCTCCAGCCAGAAGCTGTACTGGCTTGAAAGTTCATTTGTTGGTAGGTTGACCATAATTTTTAAAAATATCATAATTATCAGCCGTGTGACATCCACTGCAGGACATAATATTCGCATAGATTTCGACAGCAATCGCCATGCGCTGTCCTCAGGGTTCCCACAACTTTGGTTGGGGCAGAAAGGTTCTCGAGTGGCGGCCGCGTAGCTCAATGCTGGCTCCTACGAGATGGACCGTCGAGTGAAGATCGCGAAGACACTGAATGCGGGCAGCACCGTGCTGGTCATTGATGTCTGTTGGCTAATGATGAAATAAATGTCCATAATGTTAAAAGTCGGTGAAATAATTGGTTGGAGTATTATTTATAGGGGATACGTATCATAGTTTTCACGACCTCCTTAAATTCGTGCCTTTGTCCAGCAATGAAGACGATTATTGTGATTTGAATTGTAACTAGTTAATTTTCATTGTATAATCTTTCCAGGTACTAAGCCTCTAGACTCACCACAGACGCCTCTGGTGGTGTCCGACGCGTTACCGCCGCCGCACCCCCGGCCGCCGTCGTCGCTGCGCCTCGACAACCGCGCCGCGCCCGGTGAGCGAGCGTGACCACGCTTCCACCCACACTGCCGGTTCACACTGCTGACCATACCACACATTCCCTCACTACGCAGCAATGCACACAACATTAATTTTAAACAACTGACCATAAGTGAGCACCATTGGTCAATGCATTTATTGTTATGTCAACAGTTTGAACCCGCCGTGCAAATGTTATACCGTTACGTTTAAATACTCTGTGCGTTATTTTTGTGTTGTTCTGTGTATTTTAGTTTCATTGTGAAATGAACTCATTCAGCTTGCTTATAGGAGTTCATTTTGTGAATTTATGTGTAATAGAGCTTTATAGACTGTGTTTAAGACTCAGGACCATTATTTTATTAAATAGTCTATTACTGTGACATTGATATGCACCTATTTTTTAATAGAAATTTTTCTGTTTAATTTTGTACAATGTTTCACCACTGCGCTGTGAAAATAAAGAGCACTTGCTTGTAGTTGTTTATTTTTACATGTATGTACACTATATATATTTATGTTTGGTTATCTAATAAAAGTTAATGACAGTGTTACCAGTACAAAATATAATGGAACATTATCGGTAACCTTTGTCTACAAGTAAAGAATATAATGGAGCATTATTCCGTTACAAAGCAATGTAACAATTTGTTTTTATCTTTATGACTCTATCCTTTCAATGATGCTTCAGTTTCATGATTATAGCGAAATAGTCAATAGTTAAGATAATATTTTGATTAATGATATTGCCATAACTATGAATTCTATAACTTTCCTTTATACCAGTTGATTCTTATTATAGTTACATTCAAATGTACAGAGTAAATTATTTGTTTTGTGTGTTTATTTTAAACATAGATATTAGTTTAATGCTAGTAAATACAGTGATGTAAATAAATCAATAATTATGTTGCTATATTTTATTTTAGGTGCTAACTTTATTATATAATTACGACGTGCATTGTTTATGTAATTTTATTGGTTTTACATTATATTTATGTATGTAATTACTTGAAATAACCATAATGAAGCTTTAATAGAAGTCACAAATCATTATAAAGATTGCCAGAAATATATATTCAAAGGCAACAGTTATCAGAACCATAGATTGTGATGGTGAGAAGTGGCACGGGAGACTCATCTAAAATTTTCAGTTTCTTCTACTTGAATCACCTCGTAATTTATATTGGGCCTTTGGTTAGGCCTTAAGTAAATTATACAGGTTCTGATTAGGTTAGAAAACATTGATTCGCGTTCTAAATTCGCACCGCCGAAACAGCCGCCGCTATCGGCGCTACGAACGCGCACTATTGGCGCTTTGTCTATGTTCAACGTTGATTGGCTGATTAAATTGCAATTTACTTTTATATTTTTTAAACTTAAATAGCACTTCGTAATTCCATCAATAGCTCTCTACACCTGCATTATTCCAAATAAATGCCTACGAATAGTACCTAAAGTGTTATAACGATACGTAGATATATAGCTATAGTTTTTTATGTTAGAATCTCTGTACCTTTCGTGTAAGTAGCGAAACTTGAAGTGTAACATTTTCGTAATTATTATGATTTCGATCATTGTACTTTTAGTTAATGGTTTAATTATAATTATAAAACTATTGAATATATTCATTTTTATTTTAATATATTTTGTTTTATTTTAATTATTTTGTGTGGCGTCTTAATTATTATTTTAATATGCATACATTTGGTTTATTTTACGGTGTATTAAATTATCTAACGCAGATTGTTTTTTGGTTCGTGACTAATGACAAAGTAAGTAAGACTTTATTATTGATTAAAAGAAACGACTCTACAAACATACCCAGCTTTCTAGGAAAACCAGCCTTTAAAGAACTTTCCAATTACTCCGATTAACTATTCTTACTCATACTTTAATGGCCGCTTTCAGGTTCCTGAGAGTGGTTGCCATAAAATCCAATAACAACCAGTTAAAACCAGTTAAAACCTTTATCAATTCATTACCCACCTTGGGAAGATAATAAACTTAAACTACTTAATAAAAAGTGGGTGGCCAGTTCAATAATTGAAGATACATGTTCACAGACTGGCAAGATCAGCGCCCGCTAAACCTGGGTATCGCTAGGCCGTCCCCGGGGTCCACCACTCTGGAAGACGTGCTGGACTCCCTCTTGGGGCTCCCTTCGCAGCCAGCCCGGATACCCACCCCCCAGCCGAGTCCTAGGAAAGCGTCGAGTCCCTATTATTTAATGGGTGGCAAGGTATAACACAGTTTTCAAATATCTTCCGATTCAGTTGATAATGTTCGTATCTAAATAAAATGCCTTGTTAAAAGAAGTATCAGTAAATATATCCTGAATGGACCTGATATCGATTTGAACAGTTCACTTGAAAATGATTAACTGCAAAAACCTTCTTGTAATGTTGCTGGTTGACGAGTTAGAGCATTAAATGTTCAAATATTAACAATTATGCTTGTAGGATTTCAAACAAAACAAAACATTGATAGTCATTTTTTAGAAGTTCAATATTCTTAATGATTAGCCATCTAGATATTCAATAGTACGAAAATGCACTAGATACCTACACGTAGACCTAAATAGATACCCTAGAAATAAATAAGTAGATAGATACAAAAATTGTTTCTTCCCCGTGAACCAGCAGAGCCCTCGTTACGAACAGCTGGTCAGCAGTGGCCACAGTAGCAGCTCCCCTGCCTCCCGCTTCATTGGCTCGCCCGAGGCGTTCAGCTCGGTCACCGATCCCAGCCCTGACCGACCAGGTAGGAACGATATGTAAGTCCAAGCCGTTCCAATTTTATTACCTTAACACCTTATTTCGTAATTAAATATTAATTTGATTGCACCGAAGTTCAGGCAGCCAGGCGCTCATTTGAAATGTTCTAATCCTTACAGTTTTTGTAAATTTTCAAGTATCTAAAGTTCAGTACTATTTTGTTTTACGTTTAGTCTTGACTTGCAGTTTTCTCCCTGACCCTGAGTATATTCCATCCAACAAACTTAATGCTGACGTAGGTGATCACTGGGAGTTATTTTAAAACTGATTGATTGATATTTTCTATTTTTATATCTACGTTTATTCAATGTTAGCATGATCTGTATTTGCAGCATGTTAGTGCATATGCCATCGTCTAGTGTTTGACGGTTCTGAGTCTTAAAAATTACAACATATAAAAACTTATGACCTTTGAATACGCCATTATGATAGCCATACTAATGTTTCAGGCAAGGATACAGTTGATACTCCTGCAACGATGCAGGAGTCTCGCCGGCCTCGGTCGGCCCACGGGACTGAGCACTCGCGCCGCCGCAGCGAGCCCTTCACCCAAACCAACCTTCCCTTCGACCGCCGCACCAGCCTTGATGCGACGGCTCTACGACCCTCTGACTCTCAATTGACCCACCATGACTCAAAAACTTCTCTTGCTTCCTTACAAACAGACAACAGCACGGACGATGCGTACGTCAAGTGTAAATACCCCAAGTGCTCCTCGCGCGCTCTTTTGTCAGATGCTAAACGACATTACAAGACTTGTCACAATTGCACAACGCTTTACTGTTCAAAGGAATGCCGTAGGGCACATTGGGAGAAACATAGGAAAGTTTGTTTGCATTCCCGAGCGAGTGCCCTTTGCAGACAGATTATATCAGCGGCTAAAGAAGATGCTGATTCGCTGCATCAGATCAGCACAGTTGCTCATAAGGGATATTTAAATTTTGGAAGAGGAGTAGTTAAAATTTTCTTTACAAGCCCTGAAGCGGCAGAAAAGTTCACCACACATGGCTTCCAATATTTAACTGAACCTGAGTACGTGAAATGGACATCTCTCCAACCGAATGAAATGGGTGTAGAATTATACACAGAGGTAGTCAAGTTATGTAAAGCATATAATCCAGAAACGAGAGTGATATTGTATGTGGCTGTATGCATTATAAGCGAGGTGCCGACGAAAGGTGCTGTCAAATGGGAGCGGCAAATGGTGTCGCGATGCGCAAAGCTTCGTCTCAGCAAGACTGTCTCCGCTGCCATTCAGGAACAGAACCGGCGAAGGCACAGGCGAAATAGTAAAGATACGCCCGAGGACAGGGAGACGCTGATATTGACATCTAAGCTGTGCAACGCTGGCGAGAAGAATGCAGCGACTGCTCATAAATTTAGAGAAATATGCTTTCAAAACATATCGATCGAGTTAGAGAAAAGGGGAGTGGCGCTAAAGAAGCATTTTCCGGAAGTATATTCGAGGCTGGCTGCTTACGTAGACGGAACGAGCGACAGGTTTATTCCAATGACAATTTATCCAAAAGACGTGACGTGTGGGAAGTCGTTTATGTGTGTCATCATGCCTGATAGTGAAATGGACAGTGGAACGCCTGTAGACGGGAAAGTGACCACCGTGGACGTCGGTTTGGATCGATCGCGTCACCAGTTGTCCACTCCCATGTAAAATGAGGTGTATTTAAAAAAATGACTTAGAGTTATTTAAAGCTGTATTTCGACCATTATCTTTATCGTACATTGCAGCGTGTCTTGCCCAAAGCTTTGAGTAATCGATATAAAGGTGACTGTTAATTTTTAAATTTCCTTCTACCATTATGAATCTCGTGTGTGAAATGAAGTATATTGTGCCCTTATAGTCATGGTTTAGATAATAAGGTATAAAACTGAAATTTCGAATCAACATAAAGCAATAATAATACGATAAAAAAATATTTAATTTTAAAACAAAGAATATTGAAAAAAATTATGTATAATATTGTTGGTTCGGAATTTAAGTGGTAACTTATTCATAAATTATGGGTGTTTGACATCGTCGTCTTAAACAAGACAAAAAAATCTAGTACAATACAAAATACTCTAATACATGAAATATGTATCATTCTATAACAGACTACAAAATCATCGTACTTGAAGCCTATGCTAAAAAAGAAATATCGGCCACGGCAGAATTATCAATTCTATAATAAGAAGTGAAGTGACTTAATTGTAGTCTACTATTTTCCAACCACCTATACCTACCTACCTATTCCCTTATCATCTTACATTCCCCCTTACTTGCATAATATTTTTGTTTACTTTGTTATACATAGAAGTAATTGAATGTGCACTTAATTTAGATAATTTGAATTATACAATGTTGTGACGTGTAATAAATTTAAGTACATTACATTTTTGTAATAGTTTATGTAAAGCATTTATTTTTAAATAATTGTTCTCAAAGTTGGACAATAGTTTGATAATAATTAAAAATATAAGGCCGAGGAAAAGTCTGTTTTTATTGAGTGTTGTTATTTTTGTTACCAGCTATTTTTCAGTTATTTTTTTGTGTCGAAATAACTTCAATCTATAAATTAGAGACATTATTAGTCTTAAAGACTTATTTAAGAGCAGCACAAAGTTGGTTTAAGCCAGTGGCAAGCTTTGTCAGACCTAGATTTTGCGTGTATGGACCACAGTTTTATCATATTTTTCGCTTCCTTAATCTATAGTGCGGACCACGAACGTAAGAATGTTACCAGATCAATCGATTGATTGTCGATCGATGGTACAATGGATTAGTCGCCGTCGATCAATAGATTCAACCATACGATTAATCGAATCGAGGCTCTCGATCGACGATCATTCGGATGGTCTGGGTGACCCTTCCTACCTAATATAGGAAGGTATGGACCTATAATGACACTGGAAGTGCGCAATATTCATTATGAGCAATTTCCAGACGTCAATTTGAATCTCTTCTGCTAAAAACTAATAATATTAAAGCAAATCTTGAACAAACTTTTTCCTCAGCCTAGATATTTGATTATCAGTTCCAGGTGCAAAAATTGCGCTTTATATTTTGAATTTATAGGGCGACTCCACAGAGCAAATGAAATAATGTATTTATGCTTACATGAAATTGTAATTTTTATATAAATATAAAATGTCTATATAAACCTATAATTATATTAATATAAAAATATTTAAATAAATGTTGCTTTATATAAGACATCGCATTATACTGTTATGTTGTGAAGTACCTACTGAAAAGTAATATATACATAGAAAAATATTTTATTTATTTTCTATATTAATTTTAAGTGTAAATTGATGACTCAAATCTAAATAACATACAAGTGGTACAGAGTATGGGCTCATAATGTGCCTTGTAATGCGACAGCTTGTACTTTAATGTGCTAACGAATATAATTTTAGTCACATTCAAAATAATAAAATATCCTACACTTACACATTCTTACCATGTCTTTAAAAAAAAATACTAGTGTATAAGTTCTCATCTTCTAAATTATCTCTTCTCTTATATTCTTCGTCTTGGATTAATTTAATTTTCTGTAACTTTTCAATAAGTATTTTGGGAAAGACATTTTAATTATTTCTTTGGTCTTTCTGCTGCCAAACGAGTCAATGCCCACTAGTGCTGGCGACACTGGACAAAATTTTATTATTTCAATGTACCTATTCGTATCTAAAAATTCGAGTAATCAATTTTACTGAAAGTAGCCAAAATCATCAATTGGCGCCATTAAAATTCGTTAAAAAATTTATAAGTGGGTTTTTTTTTGTAAAGAATGCCAGGGAGTATGACTTTAAAGACACGTATGTGCATGTAATTTATGACGTATGAGTTTATGAATTAGGTAAAGCCGGACCAGAAAAATAAAAAACCTCGCCGTAATGCGAATATTAATGGAACGTCAATTTCATTTTGAAATGTTATCGGTCGAGTATTTTGTCATCTAATCTTCTTACAATTCAAGTCAGTTTTCATTTAATTTTCGTAGTTTTTAGACATAACATTGCAAGATGTTAATAATAAATAATAGTAACATGCAAAAATAGGATTGAAATTTTCTGGCCTCCTTCAAAGCAGGTTTTTATTTTCCTGGGCAGGCTATATCTAAAAACTTTCTACATTCCAATTGGATAGTTAATGCCAAACTAAATGTTTGTAACATTCCAAAATTGTGGGCAGAATTATCATTGATGTGCCAATTAAATAGAAAACATTTCAACTAGTTCAATCAGGATATTATGCATCTGTCAAACCTAAAACGAATTATTGTTTTATTGTTGTTTATCTACATATTTATTTATAATCCACTATTAATATCCTATAGAATTTTAACTTTAAATCCAAAGTTTCAACCCAATGAAAATAATAAAGATAATTTTGTGACATATATTCAACCCTTTGATTGCACTTGTTATTATAAATATGAAATTGTTAAACTGGACTGTAGTATGAGTATACTATTTCTTACATGATTTATAATTTACGAAATATTATAAAGTACTTTACGGAGATATAAAAATAGGCTGTACAGTCACCAGCAAAAAGATAACTAACTATTATAGTACAATCGATGTTTATTTGCGAAATGTATAGGAGAGTTCATTATTAAATAGAGATTGTAATTATAATACTTCTAGCCCGTTACTGTTTTATATTAAGCATTTTTTAATACCAAATTTCTTGAAATTACCTACTCCTAAGTTTTAATGCTACTATGACATGTAATAAATGTTTTATAGTGTATCTGTATTATTATGTTGTGCATAATTATCAAAAGATGTGTTACATAAATAAATACCTAATCGACCTCCGTATTAAGAACATGAGATGAATATAAATTATTGTTTGTAATGCAAATGTCATAAATGTTTTCTAATATTCTAAATAACTTAGACATTTTTAAATCAATCTTATCTACTACCTAATGTACTACATATTTATTCCTGACCTCGTTTATATATATTTCATACACAATTATTCATAATGTTGCCATATCAATTGTTTTCATAGTCTGGATTATACATTTTTTATCTTGTTATCCTTGTATGTATTTCAATTAAACGGCCCAGCTATAAATTCTATTGTTTAATTTACCTAATTTTCAAATTATTAATTTTTGCATGAAAATAATAGCTAATTTTAACATCAACTACAATGCACAAAAATAACGAAAGTAAAATGAATTTTAGATAATTAGACTGGATATTAGAATATTAGACAACAAAATACTTGCTAGTTGATATTCAAAAATGAAATTGACGGATATAATCACTGTTGCCATTAGAATAAATTAGTTCCATCAAGCTTCCGCAATATGGCGAGGTTTTTTTTATGTTGTAATATATGGCTCAAAAGACATTGTGTCATAACCACGAAATAATGCCACTTTAAATTCTGTGTTTCTGAACGAAACACCTTCGACCTTACGGTTGACAGGAGAGTTTGGCGGCATTTGACTAATGGCGGACGTGATTTTTATTTCGATAATTTTAATATTGTTTCGGGATTCGAAGTGTGAGTGTTTGACACAAGGTGTTAATTGTTACGTAGAATTTTTTGTTTTCCCATTTATCTATTCTGTTGACTTATTATTTGTGTGTAATTAGTCTGGTGGTAGTTTCGTTGGTGTATGTAAGTAGTTATTAATTTAACCATAGTGTAGAAATGTCTGAACCTCCCGACCCGGGAGGTGGCGACGAAGAGCCATGTGCTCATCAATCCCCTCCTTTGTTTACGCAAATTACGCAAATGGATGTAGATTTTAGCTCCCAAAATTCTAGGAAGCGTGCCCCTTCAGGATTAAATACATCACAACCTCCCAAGAAAACCAATACATCCCAATCCTCCCCATCAATACAGTCTTCTTACATTAATCCAGAATTCCAGAACAATAAGAGCAAATATACAGCCCAAGATAAAGGCCCTTTCATTGTGCATATTAGTAAAATCATCACAGATCCTGCGTCTGGCACTGGTTTACGTACAATTAAGTTCGGTCATTTCTTGTTTCATAACAAGATTAAAAATGTTCTCCGGGATGGTGTAAAATTAATCGGCAGAAATAGAGTGTCCGTGGAATTTAAATCATATCTTGATGCAAATGCTTTTTTGGATCACCCGTCACTCCTCCCTTCAAAATATGAAGCAATTATTCCGAGTTACAGTGTCACCAGAATGGCCATTATCCGACAAATACCTGTGGAATATACTCTAGATGAACTGGTTCAATGTATAGAAATACCGGAAGGCTATGGACCCATTATCAAATCACGGAGACTTAATAGGAAAACTGTAGTTGAGGGCTCCCCAGTATGGGTTCCAACCCAGACTGTTGTGCTCACACTCTCTGGACAGAAATTACCAACTCATGTCTACTGCTTTTACACATCACATCCCCTGGAAACCTACATTCTCCCAACCATACAATGTAATAAATGCTGTAGATTTGGCCATAATCAATCACAATGTAGGTCCCAACCCCGATGCTTTATATGTGCCCAACCACACGAAGGTATTACATGTAACAAAGATACTCCTACTTGTCTATACTGCACTGGCCCCCATAGGGCAAATGATCCTGCATGCCCAGAACAGTCGAGACAGAAACAAATAAAGCTAGTTATGTCTCAAGAAAGTGTTTCGTACTCTGAAGCAGCAGCTAGGTTCCCACAAGTTAGGAGATCTTTTGCTGATACAGCTAGATCTACAGCTTTTAGCCAAACATACCCCTCACAGCCGCCTCCCCAGTCCACTCCCCTTGCTCCTACTTCATACCGAAAGACAACCGTTGTTCCTAGAAGACCTTTTAAGCCAGCCTCTTCCCCAGGATATGATCAACAGGCATATAGAGACATCATACAACAACCAAGATTTGAACTTGAAAATGGTTGTGCTCTTTCAGGGTATCCTCCATCAGCCAATGACAACCTCATACCCCTACTCTTATCTACTACTATCAATCTCCTTAACAGATTTAATGACATAGAAATACCGAACAATCTCCGTGTACAATTGTCCCAGCTCCTTTCCTTAACCAGTCCTATTCGCGAACCCAATCCTCCAGTGGAACTGTCGCAGCAGCAATAATAAGAAAAATGAAATTTTACATCTCATAAGCAAGTACTTACCTGACGTTTTTGCCATCCAGGAGATGCGACTTAAACCCGGATCTCGTTTTCGAGTATCTGGCTATTCGTGTCTCCGGGATGACAGAACCGATGGACATGCAGGTGCTGCTCTCCTAGTTTCCAGGAAAAATTCATTTTCCCAAATATCGTTACCTCCTCATAGTGAAAACATTAATGCAGTAGCAGTGAAGACATTAAACATAACCTTCCTCTCTGTTTATATACCTCACCCTGATACCACATGTTTAACAGAAATTCAATCCATTCTCTCTTCAATATCGCCTCCATTTATTGTGATGGGGGATTTTAACATACACCACACTTCTTGGGGCTCTTATTATTGTGACTATCTCTCTTCCTCCTTCCTAGAAATGTGCGATAATTTTAACTTATGCCTGTTGAATGATGGTTCTCCTACCCGTAGAGTAAATCCTTTTCAAAACCAGAAAAGTGCAGTAGACTTGTCCCTTTGCTCTCCTTCACTTTCCTCTCGCCTTCAATGGTCAATCCTCTCCACTACTCACGGTAGTGATCATTTCCCCATTGTCATTGAAAGACTGTGTTCCTCACGACCTAACATAGAGGGAATTCCGCGTCCTCGATTGAAATATAATCTTTCAAAGGCTGATTGGTGTCAATATCGCTCCATTTTGGATCAAGAAATCAGAGGTATTACTACCATAACAGTGGATAATGTGCTTGATGTTTATGTATGGTTCAGAGATACACTTCTATCAGCAGCCAACCGTTCCATCCCTGCAAAAAATATTTTTAAACATAAGCCCCCCTCTCTCCCTTGGTGGGACTCGGAGTGCACTGCGGCATGTAAAGAGAGAAAGACAGCGGAGCTGAATTATGCCAAATCGATGACAGAATCCAACTACCTGCTGTTCCGTGCAGCATCAGGAAAGACAACTAAACTCCTGTCAGAAAAGAAAAAAGCTGGTTGGCGAAGATTCTGCGAAGCTCTCTCCCCTAGTTCTCCTTCTTCTATGGTGTGGAACAATATCCGAAGATTCCGTGGCTCTTGTTCTAATAGTGGGAGCTTAACATCTAACGACACCTCTGAATGGCTAGAGGCTTTCTGTCGCAAATTGGCCCCTCTTTCAGTTCCCTCTCTTCCGGAAGTGACTGTATTTTCAACAATCTCTGAAGCAGCCCCTGTAGGTGATTTTGATGCCCCATTTTCCTTCGATGAGCTTTCTGCTGTACTGGATGGTCTCAAGGACTCATCTCCAGGAGTTGACGGAATCCCATACAGTTTCCTTGTAAATTGCAGTCAGAGCGCCAAGGAATTATTTCTATGTATCCTAAATAACATCTTTATGTCAGGACATCCTCCTGAAGAATGGAAGTCACAAATAATTGTCCCAATCTTGAAGCCTGGCAAATCAAGCAATGACCCAAATGGATACAGACCTATTGCTTTGTCCTGCACTATGGCAAAAATTCTGGAACACCTTATTAAAAACCGCCTTGAATGGATCGTAGAAAACAAGAGTCTTCTGGCTAAAAGTCAGTTTGGATTCCGTAAAGGCATGAGTACCATGGATAGTCTCAGCATCTTCGTTACTGACATTTGGATAGGGCTATCAAAACGCGAATCTGTTGTTGGAGTTTTCTTGGATATTTCATCCGCGTACGATAATGTCTTGCTTCCAATACTCAGGCAAAAATTGCTTAATCTGAGTATCCCAGTGAGGCTTGTAAATCTTATCTACAATCTTCTTTCAGCTCGAACCATACAGGTGTGCGCAAACAATAATCTCCATCCCCCGAGGTCGCTATGGAAGGGTCTACCACAGGGTTCAGTCCTTAGTCCCCTACTTTACAGCATATATACTTACGACCTTGAGTTGTCTGTGAACTGTTTCTGCAATGTAATGCAGTATGCTGATGATCTCACGTTGTACGTATCATCCAGTGATATTGAGGTGGCCTCCTCTCGCCTAAACACGGCGCTGACCTATCTTAAGGATTGGCTTGACGATCACGGGTTGTCACTTTCCGTGGAAAAATCCTCTGTAGTCAACTTCACTCGCTCTAGAAGAATTGATGATTTGGACATTAGGTACGAGGAAAAGCCAATTCCTGTAAAAGAAAGTGTGAGATTCTTGGGAGTTGTAATGGACTATAGAATGTCAGGTGTACCGCATGTTGCACATATAGTCAAAAAATGTGAGAAGAACACGAACATCTTACGATCTGTATCAGGAGCCTGGTGGGGTGCCCATCCCTTTTCCCAAAAACTGATTTACAACGCTCTAATACGAAGTCATCTTGATTATGGGTCCTTCTTGCTGGAGCCTTGCATCAAGTCTTCTTTGCATTCTCTCGACAAGATCCAGTCCAAATGCTTACGCATTATATTGGGGGCTATGAAATCCTCCCCCATTAACGCCCTACAGGTGGAATGCTCTGAAGCCCCTCTGTCGATAAGGGGACAGTACCTGGCAGATAACTTTTTCTTTAAAATTGTCCAGAACTCTAGACACCCTTTAATCGGAAAATTGCATCAACTATCAGAGTTCATATCATTTGATAAATATTGGATTCATAAGAGCCACCCATGTTTATTTAACAGCTTTGTAAAATTTATCAGTCTCCCATGTCCGGTTTACCAGTGTATATTGAACCCATTGTATGACAACCCCTATCAATCATTAACTTTTACACCTGAGGTCATATTAGACCTTGACATAAAAAAAGACAGCCCTAATGCTAACTCCCAGTTACAATTTTACATAAATGATCGTTGGAGTGACTGGTTAGTAATGTTCACGAATGCTTCTAAGATATTTGAGGGTAAATGTGTGGGTGCTGCTGTCTGGATTCCTAGATATAAGATTATATTGAACTCTAAATTACCTCCCTCCTGTTCAATCTTTACTGGAGAAGCAACGGCAATGCTGGAAGCTATTTCATACATAGAATCACATAAACTTAAAAAAACCGTTATTTTCTCTGATTCCAGAAGTAGCCTCCAAGCAATTTTGTCAAGTCCCTTTCGATCCAGAAATAGGTTTCCAATTATTTTGAGTATCAGAAGCGCCCTATATAGGTGTAAACAGCTAGGATTTAGGGTCAGTTTGGCTTGGATCCCGGGTCACTCGGGCATAGATGGAAATGAAACGGCGGATTTAATAGCAAAGGATGCTACCGTTAATGGCTGTACCTCTCATTATAAGGTTTTTTCACACGATCTTGGTTTAGTAGCAAAACAACATATGATGGCTGTATGGCAGGTTCACTGGAGATCAGCCTCTCGTACAACGGGAAGGCACTATGCAGACATACAAGATGTAATCCCAATAAAACCCTGGTTTTCTAAATTTAAAAATATTTCCAAAGTCTGCACCTCTACTATCTGCCGATTAAGATTGGGACACTCTTGCACGCCGGTTCACCTTGCTAAGATTAGAGTAAAAGACTCTTCACTCTGCGAATGCGGTCTAGACGAAGGATCACCGGATCACATATTTTTCGAATGCCCTAAATTTCCCACTTCCTTATATGATTTGCTTCCTCCAAATATTCCTAAACCTATAAACTGTAAGACACTGCTCACTTATATCAATTCCCCAGTTGTTACTACTCTGTGTGATTATTTAACCTCCAATAAAATTAGATTATAAGTCGTTTGTTCATCTAATAACTAAAAAAGTATTACTGCATATGTGTATATATTACTATTGTGTTTGCGTATTCTTTTTCAGATAACTCAACAGTCGGTTAATAAACCTTTAATTATATTTAATATTCCTACTTTGTGCACTCATGACACTTTGAATAAACAAAAAGTCTAAGCAGAACACTTGATATTGGCGGACTCCATCAAGTCAACGCCATTAAAATAAGAAGAAGAAGAAGAATATTGTTTCGGAGTGGATATTGTTACGTAAAATCAGTGTAGTTTTGTGTAATAAGTGTCTGTGATGATGTGCAATGTGGAGGATTATCGAAATAAGCGTCAAGTGGTGTGAAAAGTGATGAGTTTTTTATCGTGGTAATCCACCTCATCCAAGTAGCACCACAGTGTCTGCCATCAATCGCTTGACGCCAAACTCTCCCAAGATGCATTGAAATGCATTACACTTGCATTTCAATGCAAACTACTGATGAAATTAAATACTGAAGACTTGGCTGTATGGGCTCCGTTCCCTTTGCCTTCCCTACATGGGAGAATTTTACAACAACTTACGGTTGACAACATTGACATTTGTGTCATTTCGCATTAGAAGAATTTTTTCTTCACACAGAAGCACTTTAAAACGTAATAGTTGTGTGTGGATGCATCGTCGTGGCTTGAAATAAAAGTTCAATGAAGATGGTGCCAGTAGTTTATGCCGCCGTGCCAGTTTCTATAATAGTGGCTGTAGCACTTATACGTAAATGGAAATCAAGGAAATGGGGTAAATGCTTGAGTAATACTTGTTTGAAAGGAAAAACTTATTTGATTACTGGTGCGACCAGTGGAATAGGCTTAGAGACAACTAAAGCTTTGATCAAACGTAGAGCCCGAGTTATTTTGGCCTGCCGAGATGTACCAAAGGCAAAGGAAGTTATAAATGAAATCAGGAAAAAACAACCCTACGGTGGCGAATTGGTGAGTAGAAGTTATACCTCGTAGCCAGTAGATAAACTAGTTCCTTTCTTGAAAAAAAAAACAGATTTATAACTATGCCTGAATTTTTACAATTCTTCTTTTTATTATGATTAAATTTTCCTACAAGAAAAAAAATAGCAATATTTTTTTATTTTGAATGTTTGTAACTAGGTAGGTAAAAAGAAAACTCTCCCATAGTTAAAGTTGTACATGCGATATAAACATCAAGCAAGATAGTAAGCATTAGCTCTGAAGTTTGTTTATACAAAGCATTTTCAAAGCCACTTTTAGATTGAGTATGCATTCCTGCATTAATAACCTTCTTATCTAATTTGTTCATCACACAGGCTAATAATTTTTATACTTGGTTCTGTGTACACAATTGAATCAACTAAACCTGTTTTTTTTTGCCTACGTAGATACCAATGCACTTGGATCTTGCATCATTTGAATCCATTGAGAAGTTTGTGGAAATAATTAAAACAGGATTTTACAAGATCGATGTACTTATAAATAATGCTGGAGTTGCTATGCCCATGGAGCTGGATTTAAAGACTAAAGAAGGCTTTGAGATTCACTTTGGTGTAAATCACTTGGGACACTTTTACCTGACTAAGTTGCTCTTGGAACATTTGAAAAGGGCTTCACCAAGCAGGTAAGCTAATGTCATTTTTTTTATCCTCTTGACTGTAAACTCCGGCAGATCCACCAAGACAATTGATTTTCTATTCTGTGTACAATGGTCACAGATGAGAAAAACATTATTTATTCATTAGTAAATAATTTTATTATTAAATCTTAAAATTTGACAATTATTATTTATTAATCATATTATTCATCAATCTACAAGATGTTTTTAAATTTGTATTATTGGAATCGGAGTCTGAGTCAGTTACGTCTTGGTAAAAGAGACAAAGTAATGGATGACCAACTTACATTTCGATAAAACTAAAGCACGCCTAACACAAAACAAACATATGGAAGTTGAGATGCAGCTATGAATGCAATACAAATGTTTTATTGCAGATCAAGTGTAGATACAAAGATTTTAGTATAAAATAGCATTTAACACTTAGAATACCCCAGCAACAAGTCAAAACTTGTAAGCTCGCGCTCAGACCATGATCACGCACTTTATTTATATATTTCATTGCATAAACATGTGGTAGTTACAAAGGTGTTACAATTAATTAGTACAGCACATGCACCCAGCAAGGGCACAGCAATACAAAAGGTAGGTAGGCTGATAATATTATATTGGGTCCTTGCCTATGAAATTGGTGTTTTTATTCTGTCTTAGCAATTTGTCCGTAACTATTAAGTTTCAGAACATTCTTATAAAATTATTGCCTCTTCTAAAAATACACCATATATTTGAGCTCGTATTTTTTAATTTGATAATTTTTTGTAAGTTTAATTGTGTTAAAATAAGACATAAAGACAATTATTTTTAACTGCCTCCCGAATACATCATTTGATTTGCATTAACATAAAAACGATGAATAATTTTTATCAAGCGTGTTCACACACATATTGCTAAAGCTTGTCTTATGATACATGCCAAATATTATTATCTCTCAGGATTTGTCGTTGTGAAGAAAACTGATAAAATTTTTGTATGTAAAATGCAGACATCCCCAAAATCTCCATACAAAACACCAATTTCATAGGTAAGGACCTAATACATTGGCAACGAGTACAAATAGGATTCATAATACTAATAACATTATCTTGTATTAATATGTACCAAATTGAATAATACCAGATAGAACATTTCATCAAAACTGTTGCAATTATTAAAATTTAAATATAATACCTATATGTCAATGGGCCGATGAAGTTTGCCCAGCCCTCATCTAAGATAAGATGTTGTTTTACCTGTCTATCGGCAAATGAATGAAATTATCAATATCAGATAAATATGACACCAGTAATGTGGGTACTCAAAAGTCAAAATGATTAGATAACTTAAATTATTTAACATTTTTATTATTCATTGAATCTTATCAATTTCAAAAAACAATGTATGCATATGACCTGTTAAAAAAATAGGTTTATTACAAATAAAATCCATACATATCCATATAATATAATCCATATAATAACTATACTTCATATCTCCTCTCATAATTAAATTCCACTAGATTTTCCAGCTTAAAAAACTATTTCAATATAAAGACCTGGTGTCTGTTATAGGCATGTACTAGTTATACAGATAATCATTCCTCCCAATAGTATAATAGCTAAAATAAAATGTCAAAGGTTTTTTACCAGACTACAATATTATTCATAGTTTTAATAATATATTAGCTGAGAATGTTTAAAAATGTACTATTAAAATATGACTTGTGTTTTTGTTTATAGAATAGTCATAGTATCATCAACACTTCATGAAAAGGGAAAAATAAACTTTGACGACTTGAATTCAAAGGTTGATATCGAGGAAGCTAAACAAGGCAAAGTGAAGTCCCGTCATATAACTGGGTATCAAAACTCGAAGTTAATGAATGTCTACTTCATGCGGGGCCTTGCTGACCGGCTGAGAGGGACTGGTGTTGATGTTAACTGCTGCTGTCCAGGATTTTGTTACACCAATCTGTTTAGGTAACTACAAAGTTTAATTTATAATCTTAAGCACTTTGGACAGAACAGTTGATGCAGAAAGTATTAAGATCTAAATGTACGTAGGGATCATTTCTGTAACAAAGCTTGAACAGCGTACATACCCTTAAATATCAAATTCATTTTGACCATAATGAGCTTTACCACATAAAAAGAAGATGTGTCTATGATCACAATATTTTCATTGTTTGTTTCACACAATTTTATTAATAACTAGCTTTTGCTTGCACGGTTACTATGTTTTTTTAACTATCCCACGGGAACCCTTTTATTTTCTGGAATAAAACGCATCTAAGATGTTGACCAGGGATATAAGGTATCACCCTGCAAAATTTCATTGAAATCGGTCCAGTCATTTCGGAGATTAGACAAACAGACAAAAAAAAAATTTAAAATATATTTTTTGGTATATTCCCTCTTTTTAATCCCCCTGACACGGTTTTAAGTTTTTTTTTTCTATATACATACATTCGACCTCTACAGTTTTATTACATGTATATTAGGCCCTTACCTATGAAATTGGTGTTTTGTATGGAGATTTTGGGGAATACTGCATTTTCCATACTAAAAGTTTTTTAGTTTTCTTCACAACAACAAATCAAAAGATAATAATATTTGGCATCTATCATTAGACAAGCTTTAGTAATATGTGTAATATCATGTATTCGGGAGGCACTTAAAAGAGAGTTGTCTCCGTGTCAAATTTTAACACAATTAAACTTACAACAAATTATCAAAACAAATCAAAAGAGCTCAAAAATATAGTCTATTTTTAGACGAGGTAATTATTTTTTAGGAATACTCTGAATCTTAATAGTTACAGACAAAATACTAAGAGAGAAAAAAAACACCAATTTCATAGGTAAGAACCCAATAGATTACTTCCTTCAATTAGTCAATCAATTTGAATATGCTGTTTAAATAGGTTATGTGTCAGCAGCAAGCCAAATATAGAATACACAAGTGGATCATACTTACTTTTACTTTTGGAACATGCAGTTATAACTGTAAAATATAATTAAGGCTCTGTCAGACATAAAGTACAGTGGGAATGGGTACAGTAAACATCACGCTAGACTTAAAACAAAGTCTGAATTTTTCAATATCTTTGCAACCTTAATACTTATGTTTATGAAAGTGTGAAAATGTTTGAGGAAATAATAATATGACAGTTATTACTAGTCTGACGAGCATTTAGTAATGTAGGTACATTAAAAATCACTATATATAAATCAATGAATTATAATAGACTGGTAAGAAAAGCTACAGATTCCATCCTTCCTTTTCATTGTTAGAAATGTCAAAGTAGATAGATATAAATCTTAGTGGTGGTTAAAACTCGCCACGTTTTATTATAGCCTTTATAATATGAAAAAATGTATTCTCGCCGTCTTCAAAAGTTATTACGTAGGAAAGTAAAGTCCATGGCCCTATCTAACGACTGACGTCACTTACTAAGTTGCTTACGTAAAATTCAGACTTGGGTACTTTTCAGAATAGTATAAATTACAGAAATTTTTCTTGTGGTTGTCATGTATGGGTCCAAAGTCCTCGTCTACTTATAGCATCTATCGATAGTAGAATGGATTAATCGTTAAATAAGTTTTTGGCTCTCAAAAATGTGCTCATGCACTACCGGAGGTTGGCAGGTCTAGTCCAACTTGGTCTGTATTGGTCCATTCCCGGATGTTACGTAACCTTTTTCTACATCCAGTGCGTCGCTTTCCGTGTATTTTGACCAATTTTTCTTTATCTGGTCACTCCAACGTATCAGATTCCTCATTTAATATTTTTAATTTAAAGGAGAAATGATGAGAGTTGAGAGAGTAAAACAACTCAACAGCGTTTCCATTGAAATGGTTAATTGTGATGTATTATTTATAGGTAGATACTTGAAACATGCAAACTATACACAACCTTGTTAATTACTTATTGATAACGTAAATATTTACAATTAGTTGTTGCCCGCGACTTCATCCGCGGTGTCTATGGGTTTTTACCTGTCTAAAGGTATCTAAGGTGTTGACCAGGGATATAAGGTATCATCATGCAAAATTTCATTGAAATCGGTCCAGCCATTTCGGAGTAAGCCCGTACAAACAGACAGAAACAAAAAAAAAAAAAAAAACAATTTTTTGGTATTTTCCCTCTTTTTACATCCCCCTGACATGGATTTTAAGCATTTTTTTTTCTATGTACAGACATTAGACCACTACAGTTTTATTATAATATATGTATAGATTAAGGTAAATGAACTCTGCCCATTTCAGATATTCCATCAAATGGTATCACTACATTTTGATGGCACCGGTCCTCCTCATGTTCATGAAAACAGCAAAACAGGTAAGAGATCAAAGTAGAGAGACCAGTTACAGGGACCTTACATGTTCAAACTAAACTGTTTTATTTAAACACAGCGCGGCACATAGAGCGATTTAGTCAATCGGCCATCTACAAAAATATTGGTATTAATTTATAAAATTCAAATGTACAACGTCATTTTTTGCCGCGTACATCCAAGCTATGGAATCAACTGTCACTAAAAGTATTCTCAGACCAATACGACCTTCAAATTTTTTAAAAATGAGTGTATTCCCTCCTTAAGGGTCCGGCGAACAGTGAATTTTTCATACAAACGTAATACCAAAATCATTTTCAATTTAAGAATATCTGGACATATCATCGCTGTTATTTGGATTAAGAAAGTATTTTTCTATGGTTCTGTTAAAAAAAAATGCTTAAAATATTTATAAACTTATAAATATATGCGATTATATTGTATTTCGTAAATTTTTCGACGTTTTCGGACATATTTTCCGCTTCTTTGTTTCATATTAAAAACGCAATTAATCATTATGTAATTCATAGAAAGTATTTTTCCTTAATCCGAATAACAGCGATGATATGTCCAGATATTCTCAAATTGAAAATGATTTTGGTATTACGTTTGTATGAAAAATTCACTGTTCGCCGGACCCTTAAGGGTCGGCAACGCATCTGCAACTCCTCCGGTGTTGTTGATATCTATGGGCGGCGGTAATAACATACCATCAGGTGAGCCGTCAGCCCGTCTGCCCCCTCTTTACATAAAAAAGCCATTAAAAGAACAATACAAAATATCGCAGTCAATACCTATACCCTAAAATTTTTAATCGTTTTGGTGAATTATAAAACAAGTCAAACAGCCGCTCTTATTAGAATATAAAATAATATATTATAAGACAATTCTAATTTTAATCTGTTTTATCATTCTTGATAATTAATAATTATTACTTACTATTAATTGAGTATCGGAATGTCCTCTTATCAATTATTAAGACAAAGATTTTAATGTTACTGAAACTTAATATTTTTGATAGTGTTATCAATTATCATTAAGTAGATTTTGTTAACTGAAAAATCAAAACTTACATAAATTCTGTATAGATTTACGACAGGATTTCATTATTTATCATGGAAATAATGTGCTTGTGGAGTCTTAACTATAATTAATATTAAAGTGGCTTAGTTTTGATAATTTTAATTTATTACGCCCGTGTTAAATGCGGACTTAACATACATATCAAACGAAATGGAAACGAAATATGGACTTGTTCTCTTCAGTCCATGCTAGGCTTGATTTGTAGACATAATATTTACCATTGTATCAGATTTTTTAAAAAAACTACTTAGGTATTATTTACGTCAAATAACACTGTAGATTAACCTTTCACCCTTTGCGTTTGTCAGACGATTCCACGTCGTCAGTAAATGACTTTAAAAAATTTCGATGAATCATGGTGCTGATAATAAATATAACATATCATCACGCCTCTTTCCCCGAAGGGATAGGCAGAGGTGTTAAACACCCACATTTCGCCAGATATGTAACAGGTGGCAAGCCTGTTGCCATGCACCGGGCACAATGTGAGGCAAGCGATATTCACAATGAACTGTACATAAGTTTTATTCAAACTCAGTGGTACAGACGGTGGGATCGAACCCGCGTTTCCCGCGGCCTCTCGAACGAGTAGTGCCCCGTCCGTCCCAACCAAGGAGGTCAGGTGCTAGAGCAGAGGTTCCCAGACTAATTTTTTCATAGACACTTTCAAAATTTATCTGGTTCAGGTGGACCCCTGCAGCTACATTTCTACCATATTCCCAAAACTCGACAAAGATGTGAATACACCCGTCGAGTCTCCCGTGGACCCCTAGGGGATTGGTCCATTATTGGGAACCCCTTTGGGAACTAATGTGCTAGAGAATTTGGATAAGACATAAGAATGCTGCTTGCCTCACTTTGAGCCCGGTGTATTGTAACAGGTTCGCTTGTTACATGGGGACCTAAACATATATTTAATGTGGGTGTAAACACATCCTCATTGATGGTATCCCTCCAACTGTGGCGGCTATTTAGCGCGAATAGGCGCTGGGTCGCGCTTCTTCTTGGATCGTCTAACAGCGCGGGTTTTTAGAATTACGATATCTCTTAAGTTTTATAGGGCAGCTTATATAAGACTTGGAGGAGGTCGATGGCGTAGTGGTTAGTACGCTTTAGCTTCCGATCGAAAACAAAGCTACCTTTGCCATGGTCAGGCCGTGGATGGGTGACCAAAACTTTGTGATCTCGAATTCCTCTGTGCTTTGGAAAGCACGTTAAGCCGTTTTGGTCCCGGTCGCTATTAAGACCGTTTCTACCCACCAACCCGCATTGGGCCAGCGTGGTGGTGTTACGGCCCATACTCCTCATGTGTTTCTCCATGAGGAAGGCCTGTACCCAACAGTGGGACGTATATAGGCTGAAGAGTGATATAAAACTTATGTCGACATACAAACTAACAGGCAACAATAAAATTTTTAGTTCAGTTTTGTCTTGTAACGAATAATTAAGGGCGAATTCGCCCTAATTGAGATTAGTAACACGGGAATAGTAATGCCAAACTGAGCTGAAACGATCGGTCGAATTTGCCCTAAGGGCGGAGCCGATTAGCTATCCTAGTTTTTTCATGTTTGGCTACACGCGAGTAATATTACTTTAACGGAGTACGCAGTTTTTCGCACACGAATGTGTCAATGTCTCGATTGACATAGGGCAGATTCGACCAATCGTTGCAGCTCAGTTTGGTATTACTATTCCCGTGTTACTAATCTCAATTTGGTCAAATTCGCCCTAAGTCTGATACGAAATCAGGTTGAGCATCTTTTAAAATAAACGCTGATTAACACCGGACTCCTAGAGCCCGATCAACAGACGAGGCGATATGTAATGCTATAGTATAAACTAAAAAAAATCCACAGGGTGCTGAGACAATAGTTTACTGCGCGAGTGAATACCACATTGGGGGACAGACATGCAAGTTCTACCGCAACTGCGAAGAGTACGAGTCGAGTTACCCGTTTGACAAGGACGTTGAGAACAAACTGTGGGAGGTCTCTGAGCAACTCATTAAGGCGAGGAAACCTATTCCTATCTCTTAAACTATATCACTGTGTTCCAGTCCCGGTTATTCTCAACTGTCTATTCACGGCCTCGATTCGGAATGTCCCGCCCATCTCGTTCTATATCGCCGCAGTAAAACGTGACAGGCAGAGTTTCTACCGTTCGTTTTCCGACAGTTTAGAATAAGAGATGAGAAAAAGGTTTAAAATGGCGTTAACTGTCTAATTACGTCAAGGTAGTGGTCACTTGACGTAAAGACGATTTAACTAGTGACCCAAAATCTGAGCGCAAACGATTCATATTTTGGAAATTACAAGTCGCAATTTCGCATCAATCATTTGGATTTAGATTCTATCTGAATAGCCATGCCGTTGTAAAATTCAGCAACTGTCATTAAATGATTTAGCGTCATTTTATATCTTTTTCTCTTAAAAATGGAATATGTAGAATATTGTAAATTGTAGAACTGGCTGCGCTTCCGATATGACTGACTTGTAAGATTTAACGACTTATTAAGAATGTTGGGTGAATGAGTTTTTATTTTATGAAGACTTGCTCATGGAAAATAAGCTAACTAACATATTATAATGCTGTGCTGTTTCTGTAATGCATGTTTTTAACGATGGCAAGGAATTTTAATATATATTTTTGTATGAAAACGAAGTATAAAAAAGTACCAAAGATATTTGTTTGATAATAATTAAATGGATATAGACAATATTGTACAAACTTCTTTGTACGCAATTGAATCTCAACTCCTCATAATTTTGGATGAAAATTATTTTACTTTTATTTATGTATATTATTCAAACAAGTCGGTCATCAAGAGCATAATGAATTTGTAACTATATATTATGTAAACCGTTGATTTATTGTCAAATAATAGTGAACGTAATCCTAGATATTTATCAAATTCATTTGTATTATAGTAAGTACCTAGAGATAGTACAAAACACGTGCCGTACAATTTTACAAGTCACAAAACTGAGTCTTATTACAACTAGATAAGGTGCATAAAATGTGATATAATCGTTACATCTATAATTTTGCTATCACATCATGATTAAATGGAAAAGTTTAATGAAATCAAATTTAATATTCCCGTTTCATATATTTTACATATAATTATGACGCTCTATATATGTTTACGTAAACGATGACCCTTGTATCTGTTTACTATATATTATCTGCTGATTAAGATAATTCAATCTTTGATTGGTTGTTTATCAACCAAGGTTTTTTTACGTTATTTATTAAAAAGCAATAGTGGTTTCTAAGCTCTCAATCTGTAGATAGAATATTGAAACGACGTTAGTGAACATTAAAAAAAAACAAGTTTGTATTCATCACAGAAACAATTTAGCTTTAGTTGAGGACTTTGGACACCTGTACAACGTATTATAACTTGTTGAAATGTATATTTATATGTATGTAATCGCATATAGTTCAATAATAACTATGTAGCTAGTTGTCAAAATCCAAGGTTGTGATTTACCATTATTCATTGTTTCTTGACTTAAATAGTCATATTATTATGCCATATTAATAAACATAATTTATAAGCAAGAACAATAAGCATAAACGTACATTAACCCATTCACTGCCTTAGTCGATACTATGAACTTGTATTGGATGCCTTTGCTCTGAGCCCGGCTACGAATCTGGACGCGACATCGCGTCCACGGCACCTCTAGTAGGATTACTTAGACGCGAATTCGCGTTTTCGGCATGTACAATATAAATTCAAACTAAAATTGATAATTTCTTCTCAAACGGCTTCAGTAAAAATTATATTGCACTGCTGTTGGTACATTCGTTCGTTCATTACCAGTTTTTTCTTTTAAAAAATATTATTAATTAAGTTATTAATGCTTTTATCGGTGCTATGGAACATGACTGCGAATTGTAAGTAAATTTTACTTTATCAATGTTATAAGAATATAATAAGAGTAGTTATAACATTTTTCCATACTTCAATCCATTTTAGTATTTAATAAAAGCAAAAAAATTGTAAAGAAAAATAATCAGGAGTTGTAAACCTTTTTAATTTTCCATATTGATTTTTAATTTAGTTTGGTTTACAACTTTTAGTTAATCATGCTTTTTGAATCTCTATTTATTTTTTTCCCGTTATAACTCTGTTTAATTAAATAAATTGTATTATTCGCTTTTTTAATTAGCTTTCTTTGGGACAGATGGTGGCGTGTGTGTGGAAAGGATGCTAGTTCTCAAACCGAAGACGACTATAATATGGCACCATGCAAGTGCAAAAAAAATACTATAGCTGTTTCCATTCGACGTCTAATAGAGGATGTTCCCGACGATCGGCTGTTAGAGTTTTTAAGTGATGGAAATTATTATTCAAAAATATAATAAATAATTTATAACATTAATGTTAGTTTTGTCAGATAAAATAATAAACCAAATTTGACTGATTCAGTAACTTTTATTTACAAATCTACTTATTTATAAATTTGATTATAAGTAAGATATTAATTAATATATTGTAAAACTCGTAGAACAAATGTTGTTATTTATGCTGTTAGCTACTTGCTGCTGCGAGGCTATTGATACATTTAAAATAATCCTGTATCATCATCATCATCAGCCTATATTTGTCCACTTTTATTCTGCTATTATTTATAAAATATATAAATATATAACCTTATTTTCTGTGTAGCATTGAAATAAATAAATAAATATTTAAATAAACCAATACTTATAATTATTATACTTTTGTGTAGTACTAAAAATCTTAAGTTAAGATGAAGATAATTTTCGTTAATTTATGTTTCTTCAAAGTATTTTATTGTTCACGTAATATATATCGTACCTAATAACATTGATATATAATTACCAATTTTAGGGCCAATTTTAATATTTTTTACGTGCATACAAAAATAAATATCTATTCTGAATGGCCTTAACTCTATGCGCATCACGTGCGCGAGCGTTGCTCGTGTCGCCTTTTTGTGTGGACGGAACATAGACTTGCTAATATTAGGACAGTACATTAGAAACTTGAAAAATCATTTTTAATTTATGTATTGAGTTATGGTAAAACACATTAATAAATGTTGTTATTTATGATGTTTGCTACCAACTGTTACGATGTTGTTGATTCATTAAAAACAACCTTGTATACACATACAGAGTTACGGTAGGTACATTGTTATAATGTTCTGTTCTATTTATTTATTTATTTTAAATAAGTACTACACAATTCCTAATAGAAAATAAATGACTTCTTAAAAAATATTAAAAGTTTGTGATACCTGAATTCGCGTAAAATAATTTTGCTTCAATTTTATTTTATTCCAGTCTGTAATCAACAATAACTTTTTTAAAATTTTAATTAAACAATAAATCATAGTGAAGGGTTTGACACTCCTGTTTTTAATTTATTGTACCGGACGCGAATATGCGTCCAAGGCATGTAGCGGAAATTCGATGATTTAAATATTTTTAAAATTTTATGTAATATCCAGGAGCCGCTTTGAGATGTTTCTTAATTTATTAAGATTTATACCTACTGAAAATGTCAGCTTTATTACTCTTAAAACGAGCCTAAACAAATATAGTCACATAAAGACGCGAATGCGCGTCTATGGCACCTGAGATAAGTTTGCTAAGACGCGAATTCGCGTCTAAGGCAATGAATGGGTTAAATAAATAGCAGGCGTCGACTGATGCCACCAGGTCAATTACGTACCCCGACAAAACGCCGCAACAAAAACGCCGCACGAAAAAACAGCGTTGACAAAACGCCGCAAGACAAAAGGTCGCAAATCGAAAAGGCCGCAGACAAAATAACGCGCACATTTGATGAATGTTCCCTATTTTTTATTTCCGTTACAATTGTTAAAACGTGGATTTTCAAAAGTTAATTTTTTGTACCAATTTAAATAATTTAATTTGTTTGTCTGTCTTGGCAAATCGAACGGGATGACCGGGGGTGTGCATTTCGATTATTGTTTGATTATTGGTAGGTTCAGGTTATTTTTTTTTTATGACCAAGCAGAGTGGACTTTCTAACACTGCGGCTAGATAGCGCTCAGCCTAATGGATAAATGGCAAGTCTGCGGCGTTTTTGTATGCGTTATTTTTGCTGCGGTGTTTTTTAGTGCGGCGTTATATTATGCGGCATTTTGTCTACGGTGTTTTTTCGTGCGGCGTTTTTGTTGCGGCGTTTTGTCGCAGAATCGGTCAATTATAAATGTAAAATGAAATTATTATTGTAAATTAAGACGTACAGCTTTACATTTAAAGTCTATTTTCGCTGCGCCTAATATAATCTTGTTTGTGAGTACATTTTTATGGCTAAGGAAGCCAGCGTGGTGTTACGGCCCATATTCCTCATGTGTTTCTCCGTTATGAATGCCTGTGTCCAGCAGAGAGACATTTATAGGCTGTAGACGATACTGATGAAGTGAGACGCCGCTATTCGCTGTGTGTGCGTCTCGCTTCTACAACTCCATGAGTTGGCAAGACTTGAATACCTACACTATTTAATTTTGATCATATTAAGTGTTCCCAACCCATTTAGGTATAAATGGGTTGATTTGATACTTGGATACCTTGATTCATGGACGGTGAAATAAATATAATTTTCAATACTAATAAATAAAAAAAGTAATACCAAATAATAGTCCTTCTATTTATTTATTTATTTATAACTTTATCTCAAGTAAACACTCATACTTTGTTAGTAATTCTTACTTAACCTAAATGTTAGTAATTATTTATTTAATGTGCAATTTACAACATTGATTCAGGTAGACACAGTCTACCCTGTCAGCGATCATATTTATGTATTTAACGGAGCGTATAAATTAAATCTCATTTATGACAAATATAAAAATACTTCTCAATAGCGTTAACTATTCTCAAAACGCACCTTGTCTTAGGCAACTGTACTTAAACAACTTCACCAAACCCTATATGATTAAATAAATATTGGTTGTCCATCATCGGAATAAAAATTACCCAAATCCAGAACCATGGTATCCATATATTGTTGCGTCTTTGTCTTTAATATTTGTTCATATCTCAGGGTAGATAGTACTAGTGTGATAATATCCAAAGCTGTTTATAATGATTTACAAATGTAGCCATGTAATAAATGTTGTTGGGTATAACATGACTTTTTTTTATTGTATAAATATTGGGTCCTTACCTATGAAATTTGTGTTTTTATTCTGTCTTAGCAATTTGTCCGTAACTATTAAGTTTCAGAACATTCTTATTAAATAATTGCCTCTTCTAAAAATTGACCATTATATTTGAGCTCGTATTATTTAATTTGATAATTTTTTGTAAGTTTAATTGTGTTAAAATTAGACACAAAGACAATTATTTTTAACTGCCTCCCGAATACATCATTTGATTTGCATTAACATAAAAACGATGAATAATTTTTATCAAGCGTGTTCACACACATATTGCTAAAGCTTGTCTAATGATACATGCCAAATATTATTATCTCTGGATTTGTCGTTGTGAAGAAAACTGATAAAATGTTAGTATGTAAAATGCAGACATCCCCAAAATCTCCATACAAAACACCAATTTCATAGGTAAGGACCTAATATTATGTTTACTCATATATTAGGTTGGGGAAAAAGTCTTTTCGCATTATAGTATGTATAAACTTGTAATAAAATCTCTTTGGCTATACTATTTGTATC
This sequence comes from Parapoynx stratiotata, assembly GCA_910589355.1. Classification (NCBI taxonomy): domain Eukaryota; kingdom Metazoa; phylum Arthropoda; class Insecta; order Lepidoptera; family Crambidae; genus Parapoynx; species Parapoynx stratiotata. Next base: position 15,519,726 of record OU342459.1, read on the forward strand.
TGGCTGGTTTTGGTATCATTGAAAGTTTAAATTTTAAAGAACATAATTCCAAATTCAAATTAGGAAAATGTGTGATTTTCATTTGTTTTTCGTACCGCCAAGATGAGTGAATCTAATGTAGAAATTCGATACATTTAAAAATTTTACTACAAAAAAGGTAAAAATGCAACGCAAGCCGCGAAAAAAATTTGCGATGTTTATGGACCTAGTGCAGTGTCAGTGAGAGTAGCACAAATTTGGTTTAAGCGTTTTCAATCCGGAAATTTTGATGTCAAAGGTGCACGTCGCTCTGGTCGCCCTATTACAGATAAAATGGATGCCATTTTTGAAAAAGTGGAGCAAGATCGGCATGTCAGTAGTAACGACGTAGCTGAAGAACTGGGAATTGACCACAAAACAGTTTTGGCGCATTTGATAAAAACTGGGTACACAAAAAAGCTCGACATTTGGGTACCTCACGAGCTCACTGAAAGAAACCTATTGAACCGTGTACTCATTTGTGATTCTTTATTACGACGTAATGAAACCGAACCATTTTTGATGAAGCTGATAACTGGTGATGAAAAGTGGATCACGTACGACAAGAACGTGCGAAAAAGGTCGTGGTCAAAGGCCGGTCAGGCTTCACAGACTGTGGCGAAACCCGGGTTAACTCGCAACAAGGTGATGCTGTGTGTGTGGTGGGATTGGAAGGGCATTATTCATTATGAGCTGTTACCACCAGGCAGAACCATCGATTCTGAACTCTACTGCGAACAACTGATGAGATTAAAGCAAGAAGTTGAGATAAAGCGGCCGGAATTAATCAACAGAAGGGGTGTGGTTTTTCATCATGATAACGCTAGACCTCAGACATCTTTAGCCACTCAGCAAAAATTAAGAGAGTTTGGCTGGGAGGTGTCAATGCATCCGCCGTATAGTCCTGACCTTGCACCTTTAGATTTCCACCTGTTTCGGTCTCTTCAGAATTCTTTAGGCAGTGTCAGGTTAACATCACGAGAGGACTGCCAAAACCACTTGTCGCGGTATTTTGACCAGAAGTCCCAAAATTTCTATAGCAATGGGATCATGTCCCTACCTACAAGATGGCAAAAAGTTATCGAACAAAATGGTACCTACATACTTTAGTTAAATGTAAATAAACTATATTAAAAAATGTCTTGAATTTTCTTAAAAAATGCGAAGAAACTTTTTCCCCAACCTATTATGTATATTATTTTTTCCCTTTCCCTTTCTCACATAATAAAGACAAATAATCACCCTAGCGGTAGCAATAACCTCATAGCTAGCTTTTAGGTTAAAAAAATAATAGAATGAAAAATTCAATTTCAGTTAAATAAATCTTTATTTTGACTTCATAAAACAAGAAGCAATTAAAAGTAAAATATTCTCTAAAACAATAAATATGATTCTAATTTGCTAAAACCAGAGATTCCAAAAGATTATAACTACAACCATCTATTTGTCATAGATGGCGCTATTATATTGTAAGTATACTTATTGAAAAAATTCGAAGAGTTATTGACTTCAGTTTTTTTGCAAGTAGTATGTTTCTAATATACAATTAATCGCAGCGCCATCTGCCAACGATAATATAAAATGGAATTTTAATTACACAACCCTAAAAAAACAATAGCATACAAATCTCAGGATGGCGTACAATATTCGCAATAAATAACTAAAAACTAAGCATATTTACAAAAACTATTTACCTATACTACACTTTGAAAACTGGAATCATTTTATATCTAAGAAAAGTTAAACAAACAAGTTTTATTATGTATTTTTCTAAATATAGATATATGTATGGTTAAGATTCGTCAATACTATTGTGAAGCAAATAGTGTCAGAACTATACGTAAAATGGAAGTGTCTTCGTCAATTGTAAGACCGAGTCTATAGTATAATCGGTCGAAGGCCACAGGTTATACATTTCGCTTTAAAAAGAAGTCTGAAAATGTTATTTAAGCTACTTTAAACTATTTTCTTTTATATTATTAAGCCTGTAGACTGTGCATTGCAATTGGCTAAAGATTATTATCAATATTCTGAAGAAAATTAATAATTTATCGTCCAGAAAACATCAGAAAAAGTAATACTAGGCACTTGGTGAAAAATACTTAAGCCTATGTTCACTTTATTTGTAATTGATTATAGCATAGTGAGCCATGAAAAATTTTAAAAATTACACAATAAATTAAGCACAGTAAATTATGTTAAAAAAAAGTGATTTTTTTAAAATTTTTCATTTGGCATGATTCCTCAGAGTAGTAACAGAAGTAGTAAACAGAACTGGAGTAGCCATTAGTCAATTTCTCAAACATTTTTTTCTGCCATTTCTTGCGGGGGGTGAGGTTACCACTACACTCAAAGCCAGCCGTTTTTACAAATGCACACATGCATAATTCGACACACAAATTTAAATTTCACGCACACACACGCTTAAAATAGTCACGTGGGGTGTGCGTTTTGACAACGTCACAGCCGCACTCCCCACGAGACTAGCGTTCGAAATTTGAAATCGTAGAATTCTAAAACATGAAATAATGAAGTAAATAATCATGAAATCTTAAAAATTATAATTACAAATAAAAGGTGACACCATCTTTTAGCATACTTGATGTTTTCTATTTATTTTTACAACAAAAAACAGCACAGGCAGGCATTTTTGCGGGAGCTCTGTTCGCCGCAACGTTTACAATGTTATGGCTGTCAAAATGGCGGCTCAACTAGTTTTATTAAACGTGTAAGCATCCGATGCTTGTGCATTTGGCAGAGGGGAATGTTAGACAAAGGCTACTCCAGTTCTGTTTACTCTGAGCATGATTCAGATGTTTAGATCTAATATGTGGCGAGTTTTAATATGTCTTAATATGTGTATGTGGTGGCGAGGTCGTAAAAATTTAGGCCGACGATTGAGGCTTAAAGTTTACAGTCTGAATCATTTAATGGGTGCATTTTGACAGATGAGCATTATGGACCATTTGCATTGGTATGGGAATCTATTAATCTCACTAGTCACTACAAACAACTGTCAAAATGTACTACAAATAACTGGCAAAATGCACCTATTATTATTATTATACTCTTTATTGCCAAAAAACACATTAAATTAAATTATTCAGACTGTAGTTACCTATTAAATGTACAGAATATCAGATAACATGAAAAATAAAATAAGAAGATACTAAACCTTTCTAAGCAACTCGAAGGAATTTAAACAACTTTTTAACAATAGCGTCCGATTTGTCTTAAGTATTTACGCTTATTGATTTATTTATAGAAAAAGTACTGAAACAAAAGGAGAGAAAAGAACTGTCGCAAACCTTAAACCTTTACATAAAGACACGGTACATATCTACAATTATAAAAAGTTTTTTTTCAATGGGAAGTTTTTTAATAAAATGTCAAAAAGATTTTTAATAAAATATCAAATGTTATGTTTCACACATAAAGCTTGTGGTTTTTTCGTCGGCTTGCCATTCTTTCTAACATTTTGATATTTTATTAAAAATCTTTTAGCGAGATAAATGTGTGCGTTTTATTTCAAAATTTTCTTGTAACAAGAGATATTGGAATTGAGAATTGGAAAATAATCTTTAAGCACCATAACACAATTAAAATGACGTGTAGGTACTGTACTGAAGCATGTGCCCAAAAACAGGTATTGGATTGTACTCATTATTATATTTTACATACTTACAATAAATTGACATATTTTTTTTTAATTACAAGGACAAACTCTTTGGTTCTTTTCTTATAAAAGGACATTTTGATATTTTATACATTTACTAAATAAATAGACGTTCGCTAATATAAAGTCACAAATTTTACATAAACTTTGTAGATAATTAAAATTTTGTATGAAGGTAGTCGTAAAAATTAAATATAAAAACCAACCAAGAAGAGCACTAATATTCACAATGTTTATAAATAAAGGTACCTAGGTACTTTAAAGGTCATTAACAATAGATTGACACATATGATTTGAATAAGCGAATCATATTTTTTTCTGTAAATAACTTATCATGTTTAAACAAATGTACAAATTTAAGATCTCGCTTAAATTAATATGTTACAATGAAAATACATTTAAAAATACTTTAAATAAAATCATATGCTTTGGATACTGATATGTATACAGGTATTATACTATATCATTTTAAAGGTAGGTAGTTTATTATATATATTCTACGTTACCATATACAAACTATTAAGCTTACTCAATATCAGTGTTGTTTAAATGGACGGTACGAATCTTAAGTATAACGCTATGGTATAACCTTTGTTCAAATGAACTTTAGGCCCAATACAATAAGAATCATTTTTGTATACTTTCATCGATTGTAATAAAGATTAATTTAAGATAATTTTGCAGTCGAACGATATCTTTAAAGTAAACATGTTAATATAGATTTATATATATGAAAACCCTTAGTATATAAATCACACAATAATATCGAGGGTTCAATTTAACATTCTTAATAATTGCGTGTAGACAATCAACACAATAATCTACTCAGATTGTCTTCAAATAGAATAAATCAGACCTATCTTTTGCGAGATATAAATAGTAAACATAAAATGTTAAATCACTTTCACTCCGTTGAGAGTTGAGATGCTCCATAATTCCAAAAAAAATTGGGTTATTCACTAACTCGAAACGAAAAACTAAGCACACTTTTTTTATTTAGACTCTGCTGAAAATCCAAATAAAAAAAATTGGTCAAGAGTTGGTGACTAACCCAAAAATTTATCTAAGTTCAAACTAATATGTACTAAACTGTGTATAAAAAGTTTAGTATATCAGTAATCATTCAAATGACCACAATGATGTGAAACCATTCAAATCCGTGCAATTAAAAATAGCTCATACGTCGGTAAATCTAGAACAGCAAGTCCTACGAAAGGTCGATACTGGGCTAGAGTTGTGCAAAGTCACACAGTCTGGATGCTCCATCATGCCAATTTCTTTTTCGGCTTTCTGCTCCAACTCTACCCACCTGTAATATAGAAATATAGTTCCTATTAAAGAAACGCAAGTAAAGCCGCGTCCACGGCCTCCTTGGTCGAATGGTCTGAATGCCGGTCTCAAGGCGTCGCCATCTCGAGAGGTTCCGGGTTCGATCCCCGGTGGGGCCAAATGTTTGGGTGATGAATTTTCAAGCATTTGTTCTCCAGTCTTGGATGTTTATATATATTTTTATATATTCAGGATATTTATATGTATTTATCTATTAAATATATTTATCCGTCATCTAGTATCCGTAACACAAGCAGCATTAGTTGCTTAAAACGGGGCTAGTTGATAGGTGTGTAAAAAAATATATATATAAATCTGGATGCAGCATAAAACAGACGAGATTGGCATTGAAATAACGATACTGATGTCCTTGCTTTTCATACTTTTCCAGCCTATAAACATCCTACCGCTGGGCACAGGCCTTCATACACGAAGAAACAGATCAGAAGCACGGAACACTACCACGCTCGCTGGCGCAATGCGGAATTATGGGTAGAAACAGTTGCAATAGCGACCAAATAGCGAAGACCTTGCTATACCTATTTAGTTGTAATAAGTATATGAAATGAATATCAACGTAATTACGCTACTACACGAAGTCACACAGTTAAAGATAATTAATAATAATTGTTGGAAACATCGACCAAATCTTAAACTATATAGGATAAGTAATGTACATGATTAATGATATTTTGGAGGTCCACACACACAAGGCCGGAATTTCCAAAGTTGTAGAACGAAATCGGAGCTCCGGGGGCCAACAAAAAGCAACCGCAAAGATTTTTGTGTCCCAGTTCATTTTGGGCCTCTTGCCCTAGTCAGGGGAAGCATCAATATGGAATTTCCCGGGTATATTCCGGAAATCCCGACATGCTAGCCGGTCTAATTCGAGAGAAGAGGGGAGAAAGAGGGACACAATTCTAGCACTCATCAATCTATGCCAGTAGAACAGCTAAAGATCCTCTTACTTGGTACTGTGACTTCCAGAAGTTTCGCAGAAGGAAATATGATTGTAATAGTATCTAAAAACTAAAAACAACATTTTTTTAAACCTTACCTCTGCACAGCCATTGAGAAAGCTTCAACGACATTATTATCGTTCTTGGCTGACGTTTCGATATACGTCCCGATTTTATTCTCTTCGCACCACTGTTTAAGTTGATCTTGAGTCACCTCTCTATCCTTCGGTGGCACGTCCGACTGTAACAAATACATTGGTTGTAAAATACCCATATCAATTCCAGACGACCCACAAAAAAGAACCAGTCTTCATTTCGTGTAGATGTTCTTTGTACTTAATTCTTAATCTACATTATAATGCTATAAAGTTATGATTTTTATGTTTTCTATATGAGGTAAGTAAAGTAAGATTTTATTTCATGTTTTCCTGTTTGGTAGCGCTCGTCTTTTGACATTGCGTGACTACGAAATGTTGGACTAGTCAATGAATTCTTAAACGAGTAAAACAAATAAAACAAGCAATATAAAGGAAAAACACATTCACGAACTACCCAAAATATTAGGTCCTTACCTATGAAATTGGTGTTTTGTATGGAGATTTTGGGGAATTCTGCATTTTCCATACTAAATTTTTTTCAGTTTTCTTCACAACGACAAATCCAAAGATAATAATATTTGGCATCTATCATTAGATGCCAAAGATAATAATATTTGGCATCTATCATTAGATTAGCTTTAGTAATATGTGTAATATCACACTTCATAAAAATTATTTATCGTTTTTAAGTGAATGCAAATAAAATGATGTATTCGAGAGGCACTTAAAAAGAGTTGTCTCCGTGTCCAATTTTAACACAATTAAACTTACCTATAACAAATTATCAAAACAAATCAAAAGAGCTCAAAAATATAGTCTATTTTTAGACGAGGTAATTATTTTTTAGGAATACTCTGAATCTTAATAGTTACGGCCAAAATACTAAGAGAGAAAAAAAAACACCAATTTCATAGGTCAGGACCCAATACTAAGAGATCAGACGAACGCAAGGTTGCACATGATTACAATAAAGAATAGGAAAGAAGCACATGTGTCTAAGAATTGATGACGATGTGATGTGGAAGGGAGTAACTGTTAACTTGCCGAGTGATAGGAGAGAGTGGAAGAAGACATGTTGCACCGGCCCCAAATAAAAGGAACAAAGAAGACATTGTATCTAAGTGGGATCTCAACGGCAAAGTGATCCAAACTTCTTGGTTTTGAACTGACAAAAAGCTATCTTCGTCATGGTTAAGCGTCATAAACACGTTGGCGGACCCTGTGAGATTTGATGTTGCATATAAATGTTTACCTACAATTTGCTGACACAACAGAACTTCACCATGCGATCACCATTATGGGAACATAATGTACCTAAATATACCGAGAAGATTCACGAAATGAACTCACAACATCTGTTTTGTCAATAAATAGTAACGCATAAGAGATCCTACAGCGACGTCAGACGTCACGAGCAGAACCTATTAGATGCCGAACGTCAGAGTTGGTCAAAGGCAGCATCATTGAAACCGGTTTTAGAATATTATAATAAAAATTTATTTTTCCTAATTTAGTTACATCTTTCGAACAATTGGGTTATTAATAAACATGGATTTATTCTTAAAATGAGTAAATTTTGCCGGAACCTCGCAAAGTGATTACGTAAAGAAATACACGCTCACTTTGTTTGGCCATATTGTTAGGATGTAGCAAAACGTTTAGCAGGCATTGAATTTCGACAGTCAACAATATAATTCGGTCAATTGAATTTATTATGGCGGCACTTCACTTGGCGTATGGTGTTCGCGTATTTGCTATATTTGTCCGAAAACGGCCATGTGTGGTCTTTGGGAATTTGCACGAATGGTGCAAATAGCGATCATGCGTTTCCGTCCACTTGTCGGTTTTTTATCAAACATCACAGAGTTGTTTGAGTGGTTTTCCCGACAGTAGTCCATGATGGTTGGGTAATTTGGAATGATTTAATTATTTAGGCAAAGTCGGGCAAGAACATCGATAACGCTACGCAAATACTCCAAGCCAAGTGAAGAGCAGCAAAAACGAAACATATAACCACGGACACAAATAATTTAGTTTGTGAAACGTGATGTACTGTTCACTGAAAAACTGGACGTCATATATTGGGTCCTTACCTATGAAATTGGTGTTTTTATTCTGTCTTAGTATTTTGTCTGTAACTATTAAGATTCAGAGTATTCCTAAAAAATAATTACCACGTCTAAAAATAGACTATATTTTTGAGCTCTTTTGATTTGTTTTGATAATTTGTTGTAAGTTTAATTGTGTTAAAATTGGACACGGAGACAACTCTTTTTAACTGCCTTTTTAATACATCATTTGATTTGCATTAACAAAAAACGATGAATAATTTTTATCAAGCGCGTTCACACACATATTGCTACAGCTTGTCTAATGATACATGCCAAATATTATTATCTCTGGATTTGTCATTGTGAACAAAACTGATAAAATGTTAGTATGTAAAATGCAGACATCCCCAAAATCTCCATACAAAACACCAATTTCATAGGTAAAGACCTAATATTAAATATGTACTGAATTAATTTAACCAAAGAAGAGATGGATAGATTGTGTGAATGAGGACATGGCTATAATGGAAGTGAAAGTAATGTTGAGATGGCCACTGCTGGGCACAGGCCTTCCTCATGGAGAAACACACGAGGAGCATGGGCCGTAACACCACCACGCTGGCCCAATGCGGGTTTGTGGGTAGAAACGGTCACAAATGCGACCGGGGATGCTTAACGTGTCTTCCGAAGCACGGAGGAGCTCGAGATCACGGTCTTGGTCACCCATCCACGGCCTGACCATGGCGAAGGTAGCTTTGTTTTCGATCGAAGCCAAAGCGTACTAACCATTACGCCACCGAGCTCCTCCTGAGACCCCAAATGAAATTGGGAAAAGGGCAGGATAATGATGATATACTGAATTTTTCTGCGGTTCTGACCAACATAGACACATTAGACAGAGACGTAAACAATATTCAAGTTGGTGTCTAGTCCGAACGCCACGGAGAAGTAGGTAAGTAAAGCAGAACACAGACTAAGGGTCAGTTTGTTGATCCGCGGTCAGGTTGACCAGTAGGTTAAAATATGGAACAATGGCGAAAATGTATGGTGTGATGACAGCTTGTCCAATAGTCGAATATTCAAATGTAACTAAAATTAAATAATCATAGACAATTTAACCACACGGTGCTGGGATTAGTAAAATCGCGGCTGGCAGCACAGCTGATGTTTATTGCTTTGATTTTTCACAGCAAATTTGACAATTTCTCAAGCTGATGTCACACATTTTGGCGTTTCTATTGACGCTATTGCTTTAGAATTTAACTATTATGGTTACCATGATTACGGATCAAAAAACTCACCCCAAGTCAATACCAAGTTAAATAAACCGCAAGGCTGACCCGCAGTTCAATAACCACAGGAACCACATAAAACGGTTTATAAGTAACATGAGTAGGTATAGAATGAAGTTTAAATCAATACTTATGAGTAACTGTGAACTAATTGTTGATAAAAACATTATTATTTAATATGAAGTAGCAGAGTAATATTTTGTGTAAGGGACTTTTTTCGGGCTGACTAATGTGTTGATCATATAGTAATGGTAATCCGTTTTGCAAGCACTGAAGGTTCAGAATCGCACAGACTTAACATAAGTATTTACTCTTTTAGCAGTTAATCTGTTAAGATGTTGCTCAGTACAATTGTTGGAGGAATATATACCTAAAACACCTTTTAAAACCTACAAAGCTTTTCTACATTATATTGATGGAATATTAAGGAATGGCTACAGACAATCGTATAATTTCTAGCAAAAATGTATACAGCGTGGACATCTCATGCGTGACACAATACCAATTGGCTTATCTCTACATATATTCACAAGTCTGACCCTGCTCGAATCGATGAAACTAAAAATTTATAAGTACACGTACTGTTACGTCAACTGCCTGCGCCTGCGCCTGTATCTTGTAATCGTAAATCACTGCGTGCTGCGAATATTTAATTTGTCACGGTCTTTACACCAAACACAAACAAGTTTTATTTATATGGAGTTAAACGAAATATTTTAAATGTTAATCAAATATTTTCCCTAGAAAACTACTTTTCTCGGTGAATGATTAGGATTAAGGAGTCGCCATCTCGAGAGGTTATGGGTTCGATCCCCGGTGGGGGCAAATGTTTGGGTGATGAATTTTAAGGCATTTGTTCTCCAGTCTTGGTTGTTTATATATATTTATATATATTCAGAATATTTATATATGTTTATCTATTAAATATATTTATCCGTCGTCTAGTATCCGTAACACAATCAGCATTAGTTGCTTAAAATGGGGCTAGTTGATAGGTGTGAATGTTTGAGGATATTTATTATTTTACTGATTGATTATTATATGCAATCGTTTGCCCACTATCTCATTTTATGGTTTGCGAAGATGAGTTCTAGTATGTGGCTCACGGCGCTTGCGTAGAAGATACCTATTCACTCTCGATTTGAAGATCCAGAGATTATATCCATCATCTGGTAATTCTATAGAAAAAGGCGGTGTGGATTCTACGTTTTTATCAGCCTAGAGACGCCTAAATATTACTGTTAGGCAATGGTCTTTTATTACCATAAAAGTTCTTTGCTGTTCCAAAAAAAAAACATAGAAATATAAAACTTTTACCGTATCAGACATAACTTGTTTCTACCCTTACTAAACAAGTTACCTATAAATTTTTAACGAGAAAGTATTGTTACTGCTCAGAATACATGAGGAAAAAAAACAAACAACACAACACCAGATGGTCCCTAAGAAATAATTTTGACTTAATTTTACCTTATTACCGACGACCATAAAGGGAAACTTCTCGATACCGTTCTTGACGCTGGCGTAGTGCGAGAACTCGTTAAGCCACATCTTGACGTTATTGAACGAGCTGCGGTCGTCGATGGCGTAGGACAGAATGCAGATGTCTGTGCCTCGGTAGAAGGGAGTTCGGAGGGACTTGTACCGCTCCTGGCCTGCTGTGTCCCATATCTGTAACATACGGCTGGGCTTAGAGGCAAGACATGAAAAATTAAAGGTTATTAAGAGGAGCTCGGTGGCGAAGTGATTAGTACACTATGGCTTTCGATCGAAGACAAAGCTACCTTCGCCATGGTCAGGCCGTGGATGGGTGACCAAAACTTTGTGATCTCGAGCTCCTCCGTGCTTTGGAAGGCACGTTAAGCCGTTGGTCCCGGTCGCTATTGCGACTGTTTCTTCCCACCAACCCGCATTTTGCCAGTGTGGTGGTGTCACGGCCTAAACTCTTCATTTGTTTCTCCATGAGGAAGGCCTGTGCCCAGCAGGACGTATATAGGCCGAGGACAGATTTTTTTTTCATTCGTTATGAATTTCACCTTTTTGTGTGAACACAAACTAGTGTACCATTTGTATAGCATCACTGGGGGTTGGACACTTGCACATTGACAACATCATTAAACTTTTTTTTTAAGTTTTTTGGGATCCATGCTATATGTTCTCATTCTACAACATCAGATAATGACAGTTTCAAATGATCTACTACCTAATATAAGTTTTAGTGATTCCCACACAAGATATTTAAATAGATGAGTACAGTCTATTGTCTCAGTGTGTGTCACACAAGCAAAATTGCTTTGGCAAGTTTTTGTGATAATTATCACAATCCTAAAATTATCTGCAAGCAAACAATCTAGGTACATAACAATTACAGATAACATAACCTTGGCTGTTCCGCTATTACTAGAATAATCATAATATGAAGGTCTTTAAGCTAATGCTGATTTCTCTGCTTGTTTTCTTAGTTTATGAAGTCACTATAATCAAAAAAATATTCAAAAATTTTTAGTATCCTTTGAAGGGCATCACAAACACCGGTTTACGCAAACAATAGATGTTTCAATTCTCGTTTAGTGCCCCTTGACTAGTTAAATGAAGAGTCTGGTTTGAGTACAGGCCCCAATCTAATTAAAAACTTCCAATACAACTTTATGTCACATGAAAAAGCCACTAAAAACTTCCAATTCAACCTTATGTACAGTCACATGCAAAAGCCACTTGTTACTACTCTTTCATGATTTTTCATCTGACCAAACCCAATTTTTGTATGGCTAAATGTGGTCTTAAGGAACACAGTGCTCCTTAGACTCTGCCTACTTTGATTACAAGCGTGATTGTATGTATGTATGTGCATGCAAAAATATGAATACACATTTGACATTTGATACCTAGTCTTTATTTGCTACTAAATAAGAGTCATGAACTGATAACAGTGTATACTTAATTTTACATGTGACTCTACATAATTACACATTCATACTTGTTGTAACGAGGCAAATTGAACCTTATTTTTACATAGTTCTTTTCACTTTTTAAGTCCCCTTGCGATATGTAAATATCATTAGAAAATTAAAAAGTTGTTGTTGTGTCAAAGCCCATAATAAATAGTTAGTCCAAAATAAAAAGTTTTTGTTGTCTCACTTCCTATCCCAAATTCCCCTTAAATTCCACTCTTTAAATAGCTATTGATAACACTTGTGTCATTACCTTTTGACTATGGCTACAATTTTTACAAAATAATGACACCAATTGCAATTGAAAATAAGATAACAATCCCTTTAAGCCTATGTGAACTGCAAAATGTACCTAAGATAAAAACACAAGGTGTTAGCGATGACATTTGAAATACATTGATTTTAACATGATTTCATATATCAACAATAATTTATTACTATAATTAAACAAATAAGTGCTTCAAGAATTGAGCATGATGGTATAAGCTTTGGAGCCAATAAAGATATTATATTATATTTAATCCTTTGAGTTAAGTTACTGTGTAACTAAATACTGAATGAAAACCTTATATAAAAAATATAAATTACCTGTAATGTATACTCCTTCCCGTTAACTTCAATAGTCTTATTCATAAACTCCACGCCAATGGTATGATAACTGTGATCATCAAAGTGGTTCGATATGAATCTACTCATCAAACATGACTTTCCCACTCCTCCATCTCCAAGTATTACAATCTTCAATAAAGTATTTCTATTCGGACTTCTGCCGTAAGCACGATCATTATCCTCCACCATTATGTTAAATAATTACCATTATGGTCCAAAATGCTTCTTTTATTAATACAGCCTTGAAAGTTAATTCAAAATAAGATCGTTTAATTAGTGACTCATGTTAAATGAAATATTTACAATTATCACACGGCTGTATCAAAAACAAACTATTTTAACACAAGCACAATCGGAAATCTAGTGATTCACTTTTTATATAGGTTTAATATTAATAAAAATTATTTATTTATTCCACACAGCTGTTTCAACGAATTACCAAACGTCAATTGAATTGAATTGACTGACGGACGGCAAATAATATGCCACTCAAGTTTGTAAATTTTTACAGCACTAGCATGTTCATCTATCGGAATAATACAACAACTTTCATATATAAAAAGCATACTCGTAAAATACTAAAAGCACACCTAAACTTTTTCATTTTTTTCTATCTTCCTATTTATCTTGTAAAATTATAAGCATAATTAATAAATTTACAACGTGAAATAAATAATATTTAAAAAATAAGTTAAACAAAATGGTAAAAATAAAAATAATTCTCTGCTATCTAGTAAGTAGTAGCATGTAATAGTTGCTAATTCTATGGCCATGCTATATCCGAGTAGCTCTAAACTATGTAGCATGTCACAAGGTGTCGCTTTTCAGATTTTTGTGTTTTGAAATCAACTCCTATCACGAATCGTGATGTCACGTTCGCTCGGTCGGCCGTTCTCGCTCTGGCTCGACTTTATTTTATTATTCCGCTTTGTTTTGCGGAGGTGAGAGGACATGGTGTAACGATTGCTTGCATTCGTCAATTGTGTTCAATGTTTTTCTAGTAAGATATCTTTTTTGAGTGAATAAGCGTAATATTTTACACACAGAGTGTTTTATCAAATTTATAGACTGTGTAGTGCTCGTCTTGCGATTCATTCATTTGCGCAATCGTTCGCGAGGTTGGATGTCAATAAACTTGTCGGTGGTATTTTATGGGAAAGGTGTGCCGCGTCGTTATACCTGTACGCGAGGTAGTTGAAGCCTGGGTTACCTGGGATGTCGAAATTTGTGGTGGCAAGGAGGATGGTGGCATGGTGTAGCCAGGAGCGAGGTGAGTGGCATCAGGAATAGTGTTGGGCGGCAGAGGGGCCGGGGTGCGGGGCGCGGGCGGGCAGCGTGCATTCACCTCTGACCCGCGCGGGGCGACCGTCGCTCAAGGTCGGTGCGCCGCCTGAAGGTCGCTCGTCACATGACGCGAGGGTGCTGTCTACCCCCGCCCTTCGCAGCGTCCTTCGCACCCTTGTTTTGGAGACATTCGAGCACACAAGTTTTAAATGCTTTTGTTTATTTCGCTTTGTTGGACCGTAGGGTTTTTATTAATTGATCGGTGCATTGAATAAACTTTCTTTAATGAGATCATCAACCACGTAGAATTATAATATATAAAAATAAATATTGGAAATCACTGAATTTCAATTAAGTTATTTTCTTAATACAATTTATTCTAATTTTCTTTAATTATCTTACCCAAAATTGGTTTTTATAGTTAAGTCTGTGATTTTAGAATGCTATACGAGTCTAAAATAGTACTAATGAAATCCTTGAATTTATCGCTCGAAGAGTCGCTAATATATGTATAGCGCCTCGTTACAATTTTATTGAATAAAAATGGTATAGAAATACGCCAGCGTACAAAAATATGAATGATAGTTGCTCCTTTTTATATAGTATAGAATAAAACTATAATATTCAAACGGAATCTTCGTTGCATAATACGCTAATTCCTACCTACCGTTGATTATTAGCTGATGCAATGCAGGTGATAGTATTTTCGCATTATTATTTATTATTAGCACCTAAATCTGAGCCATATAATTAGGTAAGCGGGAATTGCGGCACCGCATTATGCACACGCCTCTGCAAATTGCATAGTGGCACATGAGCAGGTGATTTCGTCACATATGTTTCATTTTACGTATGAATATAATTATATTCAAGTATAGGTTATTACGCTAATTTAATTTGCACATCTTAAAGTCTGCGCGTCGCCTCCGGGGCACGTCTTAGCATGAGCGCATGTTCTATTATACTCTTCCACGTTCTACCAAGTTTTGGCTAAAGATTTCACGATCGGCCGCCTGCCTGACGTCAAATCTCCTTGGGAACGCTATTGTGAAAAGAATACGAATACAGAGAAATTTTTCGGGGTTTCGGACAGGAGAAGGTGCAGCGGGATACTGCTATCATATGGGGCGGGAGTCATCACATGGTCGCAGTAGCTGGGGAAACCGGGTCGCGTACCCGCATATCTACTTGTCAACTACATAGAGGACATGGTAGCTGGTAGACTCCCTGTGGATATGAGAGAGAGCTATTGAGAGACGACTGAGACTGGAGATTGAGAGACGACTGAGAGAGGAGATTGAGGTAAGCCTGAACCAATTTGTTTATGACTGGACGAGGGACCATGGACGCCATATTCGCATTTCGGCATACGATAGGTATTTGAGGAAGTTTGAAAGTAGCGCCAGTGATAGAAACGATTAGGATCAATAGTTTAGCGTGGTATGGACATGTGATGAAGAAGGATGAATGTCACGTTACAAGAAGGATGCTGAGCATAGGTGTGGACGGACATAGAGCGAGAGGAAGACAAAGAAGCGCATTCAATCCATGAATGGGTGAAGAATGATATAAGAATAAAAGAAGTGGATGCTGAGCTGACGAGTGACAGAGGAGAATGGAAGAAGAAGACATCTTGTGCCGACCTAGAGTGGAAAAAGGGCAATAGGAAGAAGGAGATCTTAAAGTCTTAAAAGGAGTACAAATATTGCGCCCAAAGAATAATGTAAGGATTAAATACTTTCGATCAAGCTTTTTAAGACAAGATGTCATACTCGTAATTTTGCATTTTAACTGACTTTTAGAATTGATTGTCATCCAGAAATACTTTCCTGTAAAGAAACAAAAATCATTCACCCGGCACTCTTCTGTTATTCATTGTAGTTACTACATGTAGTCACTAACGATATCATTTTGTCAGTTTAGTGACTAGTAAAAAGTACCTTGAACATTTATGACTACGTAATAATTTAGTCTGAAAACCGATAAATTCGTCCTTGCTTTGTATCGCGAAAGATAGCTGCCAGTAAACTGACAACGCAAGGTTTTTAATTAATGAAATTTGTTATTATTTGGAATAGTTTAATTTGCTTTTAAAACGTATAGCTTAGTTCGTAGTATTATTGCCAAATGGATGGCGAAAACAATCTTGGTTAGTTCATTATTTGTTCTAAGCCGATGGAATTGATTAATCGTAATTCGTAATACCGTTGTAATTCGCCATTACTTTACTGTATTGTGCCTTAGCTTATATTATGTGTATTTTTAGATTAGATTGCATTGTAGTTCTCTAAAATATGAAGCGGGTAAATTTATTTTCGGAATTGCACATTTGTACAAATTCCAAAGGTCGGTATTTAATATTAAAGGTAGTCGGTTCAATCTTCACCTGTATAGTCTTTTCGTTAACTTTAGTTTATACTGCTTCCTTCAAACCGCGTCCGGTGCATGGCAAATATTAGCAATGGGGTAGCCCAAGTCGCATGCCATGCTGATGGTTATAGTATACCTATTATACCTACCTAGGTATGTTGATAAAAATCACTCTAGAATACATCTCAAATTTAGTATCTACCTAATCCAACTTGACAGAGCTGACCTCGGATTTTATTTCTACAAGAATAGACTTGTTTTGACGCTCGCCTTACTCTGCTCTACAGTTTATTTGAATTTGAGTTTCTAGCTACATTGAAATCGCTGAACATATTAGGTACTTACTTACTGCATTTCAGTGTGGACTGTAATATCTGTAAACTTAAAGAAAGGTACGTACAAAATATTTAAAAATTAGCCGTTGTTTTTTACTTTTAGTCCAAACAAAATAATATCAGCGAATTATGCGAAGTCGAGCGCGAGTGTACTCTCACTACTTTCACGTTTGGCTGTGTGTGTGAGCTTTGAAGTGTGCGTCGCGGCCGGTGACCTTGCTATCAGGCGGAAGCGCGCGGCCGCGTGAGTCAGCGCGCGTCTGCCGACTTCGAGGGAGCATGGACCTTCGGTACCATAGTCTATACTAAGTCTATTCCCACCACCATTGAGCACACCTACGATAATCGGGCCTCTCAAAGTACTTTAAGTTCAGAATTTAAAAAAAGAACTCTTTTCAATTTCGCATTCGTAAAGAGGTTTTGTTCTTTTTGTTCAAAAGTTTGTATAACCTTCATGGTTTATAAATAACTGCTTAAATTACATGACGTCATTCATGGAAATTATTATATGATGTGTTTCTATACTATTATTTGTCTAATAACAACATTTTTTTATAGTTACACAGTAGACTAGTTAAAAAAAAATACTAAGAAATTATTTGAGATTATTTCCAGTTTACGAATATTGGAAAAGGACAATGCGTCAACATTTAGGTACCATTTACCTACATAGCATATCAGTTAATCAGATTTTATTTTTGTATGTTGGTAGACTTGGTAGGAGAGCGATGAAATAAAGGATTCGGAGAACAAAATGATTCACATCAAATTTCATAGAACACGTGGGGAGATGTGTTTCAACATTCATAATTTAACTGCTTCACGTTATTTGTTATTATGTATATTTAGTCACTTCATATCAACATAGAGGACTTCTCTGTAGTTGAAACAAAGAACTTATGTTTAGCTAACGGTCAATATCCAGATTTCATTGTCTCGAGCTCACGATATATAATCAGTGGCTAGCATTTACCTTCTGCGTTACTGAACAGTCTAATAATACCTACAACCTTTATTGCTGATGGTCGTTAGCTTATGAGGACTAATCCATCCTTCATAGCTTCGTACTGTTCTTCGAACTACGAAAAATAAAGATCCTAAGTGTCTTTAGAACTACTATATACCCTATTAACTATCTTTTTAATGACCTATAGTCTAGATCCATTTTGATCTGAGACAAAACGTTAACAAACCATAAAAGGGTTCTTTAAAATGTCATTAGTTAATGCCGAAAGGTTTTATTTATTAACATACGATTATTCAATATTTTATTATAAAATTTTTAAATTATGTAAATCAAGTTATTACTTGTCACCTTCACAAATTTTTTGGTATTTTTACTTCAATGTTATATTTTTAACGTAAATTTAGATTACTAAATTAATCTTTGCTATTAAAAAAGACCTTAAGCGAATAGTATTCTCAAACTTTTATTATGAGTTTAAAATACTTCCAAATGAAGATGAACATAAATGACATCCATGTCCATGACACCTTGAATCTACTTTGAATTAAATTGTTATATTTCCGTTCATATTTAGTATCATTTGGATGATAGCAATGATAGCTTGTTTTTAAATACACATAACTTAATACCTACTCGTAAAACATTATTTCACCTTACAAATAAATAATGTTTAATTCAATGATGATATTGGTATATTAAGGCTGCTCCTTTTCTATTTTATTATAAAAAAATAGAGCCCATATTACTTTCGGGCTTGTTTTGGAACCACTAATTCTTTGTTTACCTTTTGTCTCAGATCAAAATGGATGGAGTATAGACTTGTTAATTCCTATAGAGTTCGACCAATCTCGTCGACATAGAATCTGATCATAAGATATACCTGTGAGCCTGTCTCGAGCTATGTTCCTAACCGTTACTTGTTACGATAAAGGTGCTCCCGCTATGGAGGTGTGGTGTATCTGTTGCATCAGTATCTTAGAAACTTATGAAAATCACTAGGTTCTTCGGTGTTAGAGTGAACGATGGCGCGTAAATGCTTGTCCTTAAGGCAATAGAGATATGGGTTTTTTTTAAATCAACTTTTATTTGTACTAGCCGATAAACTATAATCAAGATCGAGGCACTGTTGACGCATTCTCGTTCACCCTATGGTACTGCCCCCTTATTCTAAACTGTCGGAAATTAAACGAATCACGGAACCTGTATTCCTGTCACTATTTATTGCGGCGAATAGAGCGAGACGGGATGTGACGTTCCAATCGAATCCGTGAACCGACAGTTTAGAATAAGAGCCCTGATCTCCTAGAGGACAATTTGATACAAGTAAAGGTAAACTAATGGGACAATAAGTGAAAAGGTACGCTTAGAAAGCAAATACCATCAGATGGGTCGTGTGCTTCTTTGCGAACTTGGTGCTATGAAGAAAATAAACGTACGAAAAATTCAAATCTAATTCTAAAAATCTAGTGTTCCTCTTTCACTATGACCACCAGAGAAGAGATTGTACTCTGCTATGACCCTAAGCCTTTCGCAATAACTGTTTGAATGAATTCAATGATAAATAAAATAAATCTCCTACCAAAAAAAATTCTTCAACGAAGCTATAAATATCCGGTGAACCTGCCACAGACATGTCCTTGACTATTCCACGCGCAAAGAAATACACGTGTGCCTATAGGTTATTTGTTGTTCTAAATATTCTGCTTTACAGAATTACAGAATTCTCCGTCATTTCTGATAGATACTCATCTTAGATTTGTCGATGTACTTCCGAAGCACGAAATAGTTCGAGATCACAAAGTTTTGGTCACCCATCCAAGGCCTGACCATGGTAAAGGTAGCTTTGTTTTCGATATCGCAAGCTAAGCGTGGTAACTACTAAGCCACCGAGCTCCTTAAATATTCTATTGAAACATGAACTATCACACAGTGTGATAGTTCATGTTTTACAAAAAATATGGAAAGAAGCAAAAAGGGATTCATCGCGTATTTCTCGTCATTTTTTGCATTTTGTGACCAATTTTATTAATAATTGTTAAAATGTA
Organism: Parapoynx stratiotata; assembly: GCA_910589355.1. Lineage (NCBI taxonomy): Eukaryota > Metazoa > Arthropoda > Insecta > Lepidoptera > Crambidae > Parapoynx > Parapoynx stratiotata. The sequence continues at coordinate 15,539,710 of OU342459.1, forward strand.
CAATATTTTGGTAATTGTTAAAAAAATCCATAGGTATTGTTAGTAGTACTAAGCAGACACTGATTGCTATTTCACCTGTTGTATATTCAAGTTTTTTTTTATATTATTGGTACAATGACATAAGAATTTAAAGTTATTCCAGCCAGCTATGTTCTTTTGTTCCTAACACAAAATATTCGTTGTAGATAAAAGTTATGTATTCCGAATGGTGTGATCATTTGAATTTCAAATTTGGAAGCTTATAAGTGGTTTTAAATATTACAAAAGTCGGGTCAGGTGAACGCCTGGTTCTTTCATGCGTTCGCGTCGTTGTGACCCCGACGGTTGCGACACCAAAAGTAAAAGGATAGGATGCATGGCCGCCCGGCCGCCTCGGTCTACCTGCAACTTTTACTTCGTTACCAACCTAGTGTAGGTATCAGTTCTTTCAGGGTATTAATTTTTGTATACTTAGGTATACTTAGGTAAAATATGTAACCACCTTTGAAGAGTAAATGATGAAAGATTATCACCTCTCAAATGTGTATATATATTTTGGTACTGTAGTGTACCTAAATATGGGTGAGGTTCATAGCTGTCCTTTTTTGTGGACCGTTGCTAAGTAAATGAAATTGACTGAAGCAATATCGAGAAGGATAATGGAGCCAAATTTACTTAAATATTCTCTGATAATATTTTAGTTTCAAAGATTTTTCGTGTGTCCGTGCGTGTTTAGGAGTTAGTTTCTTTTTCAAAATCTTTTAATGTCTATTTTAGGGCATCCATTATCGGAAGGTTTTCAATTTAATAGCAATCTTTTACTGTTGCCAATCATTAAAATTAGGCAAATATAAGCATTTTAAAGAATCAGAAAATTAAGTGCTATAATTTTTAATAAAAACTCATTATGTGTTACCTATTTAAATTAACTTAAGAAACATGACGCCTTTGTCATTATTAGGTAATTAATATAAAAAATATTATGACGAGTATGTTCCAGTATGTGCCATTACGTAGTAACTTTTTATTAATCTGTGACCAAACCACCAAACCTCCTCAGTAGTTGGCTGAATTGAAAACGCGCGTGCAAAGTTCTTGAGACCTCTCTCTAAGATGCAGGGCAACAGCGCGTGGGATAGTCTTATAAGTCTACTAAATGATAGACGGGAGGGAAAATTTGCGCGTAAAACGATGTGAATTGTATAAGTCTTAAAATTAAAAATAAAGAATATCGAAAAACGATATTATTATTGAGCCCACCCAACTTTGGATTTAAAAAAAATGGATGCCCTTGTCTATTTACCAACATAATCTAGAATAGACATTTTTTTAAATCTTTGGTCCCTTGGACACTGACTTGCTGTTAATAATTTAACACATTATTTTAATTTTTATTATAAATTAAAATGTATGCGACTGATGGACTCTGTATCAAAGGTTATGAATAAAGACGAAAAACTTTAGCTTGGCAGTTATGTTCTTTACTCATAATGTTAAGTGGCAAGTATTATCTGATTGGATTATTATCCACGCAGTCTGTAAAATTACGGAAAGTTAGAAAACGCAGATAATATAAAGATGGTATGAGATGATATGAAACCCAGGCAAAACATTCAGAGGATCTTTCTTTATCTAGGCTTCCAGGAATCTACTGTCGCTAATGCTTGCTATTCTCAGATAATGCTTCTTATTCTGAATATTCATGTAAAGGTTTTAGATACAAAGTAAGTACTTATAAGCTTCATATCTTCTACATATGTATATAAAACTCAAAGGTGACTGATTGGACTGACATAGTGATGTATCAACGCACAGCCCAAACCACTGGATGCATCGGGCTGAAATTTGGCATGCAGGTAGATGTTATGACGTAGGCATCCGCTAAGAATGGATTTTGATTAATTCTACCCCCAAGGGGATAAAATAGGGGATGAATGTTTGTATGAAACTTTGTCAATTTTAAACCGATCGAGCTAAGACTTTACATGCTTAAAGCTACTATTACGTAGGCATCCCCTAAGAATGGATTTTGATAAATTCCATAAAATAGGGGATGAAAGTTTGTATAAATACTAATACAATATTATAAAGCTAAAGAGTTTTTTTGGTTGAACGCGCTAATCTCAGGAACTACTGCTCCGATAAAAAAAAAAATCATCGTTAGATATCCCATTTATTGAGGAAAGCTTTTGGTAATATAACATCACGCCACCTCAAAGTCACTGATCCACGCGAACGAAGTCGCGGGCAAAAGCTAGTTCTAAATGAAGGTAAACATTTTCTCTATGTAAGTACCTATATGGGCCTCTTTTTAAGAACCCAGTACAGGAGCAAACTTATACACGGTGCCCAGGAAATAGTACGACATATTCCATTGTATTCCATTGTGTCATAAATGTACTGGTTTGCAATGGAATATTTACTAAAAGTAAAGCATGGCAACGAAGGCCTGGCACGAACACGAGTGATCGAATGATGGAAATAAGAACAAGATGAGGGATAAAAACTCTTTAACCCCTTGAAGGTCAGCGCGAACACCGGTATTCGCAAACAATAGATGCTTCTAGTGTGTCTGGTTTTCTGACCATTGGACAAATTAACCAACCAGAAGAATTTGCCAACTGCTTTTCTTGCCTAGCATGTCGTAAAAGGCGACTAAGGGCGTATTGGGTACTGGGTCTGTGATTGTGTAGGCGATGAGCTAGCCACTTGTTACTACTCTTTCACTATTTTTAATCTGACCAAACCCAATTTTTGTATGGCTAAACGTCTTAAGAAACACAGTGCTCCTTGGACTCTGCCTACCCCTTCGGGGATTGCAGATGTGATTGTATGTATCTTATCATGATTCGAAGGTCATACTAGGAGGGCTGGAGGTGGAATCAATGGTCGCCCCTGAGCAGCTCCATGAGGAGGTTGAAGCTGGGACCTTTGCCGTCTTTGTTCTTGTTCGCTGGATTGAGCATCTCCTTGCCGACTTGCATGAAGAACTGGAAAAAACCATTTATTACTAAAACCACCTAATAATTAATATTGATATGTTAAACTGTTCTCTTTCTCAGTGGAAAAGTGGTATCCAAAAGTTATTAAATAATATTAGTAAGGAGATACAGGTCTGACCTAGTTCAGGTATCAGCCCGCCATAATCAAACTGTAAATTAATACTGTTCTTTTTTTTATGTTGTATTGTGTGATTATGGTAAGACAATAAATTGTTATTATTAAATTATTATTATTAGTTGTTGTGTACTTTTCTAATCCTTTGGTGTCCGTTACATAAGTGTGTTATGTAATGGTGGAAACTTTATTGACTATATTGCAGTGCTCCTGTGTCTCTGTCTACCCCTTCGGGGATTACAGGCGTGATTTTATGATTAAGCGACTGTACACCTAATCAGAGTGAACTCACTGCCTCTGATAGAATCATTCACACTGCAAATTGTTCACTCTGATATACAGTAAGGAGTCTAGACCATAAAATATATTCAGCGTCTAGACTCTAGACTGACGGGCGGGATGCTGCACAGTCATCCACTTTAAATGATCTTGTTGTTTACACGCATTTTACGCGAGAAGACGTCATACTGTGCCACTACTCCATCCATTCATCACCTTTTTGAACTTTCTCCATCTTAAGGGGCCCCAACTCCCTTGTCGCGATTTTGCAACGGTGACCGTTCGAAATCAAATTCCGCGAAATCATTACCACGTGACTCAGACGGGAACAGGTCTCGCTAGGGCTGCTGCTGATGGGATAACCGGGACAAACCAGTCGAACAAAAGAGAAACAACATGTTATCGTCATCTATATTTGGTTTACTCTATTTATTATCCCCCTGAATAAATATATAACACAGAAAATTCCTCTGCATATAATAAGATCAATGCACCATTTTATGCATTTGACCTTCCTGCTAGCAGTTTTATAGTCAGCAAAAAAAAACACAATTGGTCAGCTAACATAACTAATTGGGCAGCATATCAAATGTTTTCTGCTGCCCAATTGTTTAATATTATGTTTTGATGACACAAATATTGTTTTTCAGGGTCATAAAAATAACCTTAACCTAATATCTATCAGAATACATTTCCTAGGAATTGATCCTTGATTGACCCTTTTCCTAGATTTTATACATTTCCGGTAACATATATTACTGCCCAAAATATTATGTTTCTGTCCAATTAATTATTCTGCTGACCAAATAATATTTTGCCGCTCAATTAATTATATTGCTGACAAATTATTTGTTTGCTGCACAAATGATTTTTGGGGGCCTTTTTGTTGCTGACCAAATAATTAAATGCCTGCTCATTAATTACTTCCTTTCATAGTGCGATACTACATACCATATGAGACAATCAGTTGACCAACAGTAATACTTTAAAAAAAAAACATTTATTTTCAATTTTCAAGTGCGATTTGAACTTATGCTCCACGTTATTACTCACTCGAATTATTATTTTGCAGTAGTAGTACAATATAGTAGATAAAGAAGGTATTCTTCATCACCTCAACCTTTGTTATGTGATTCTTATGAAACAAACATATCTACTTACATACATTATCATAACAAAACAAAGTAGAAATTTCAACTACATAAATGAGAGACAAAATTTTGAATTAATTTTCTGCGGTGTGGTAACCCTACGCAGGCGCCTCGTGTTAGGTAGGTACTACAGCTACCTATTCGTTGAGTCACGGAACCAAATTCTTTTTGAACAGTGCATTTGAAATCAATGGCCTTGACTCGAAAAGCATCCATTTATGGCGATATGATTTAATGTATAGAATATGACTCACATCGCATCATAAACTCATAAGATTATTTATAAAATCATGAACATTAAGTGAACGGATAAAATTCCGAAAAATGTTTTCATTCGCCTTTCGTTGTCTACAAAAAAAACTCCAAAACACAATATACCGCCAATGACTGGCCCAATCTTGCCAAATGAATTCCTTTGCCATGCCTTTGTATTTTTTTTAATTAAAATAAAATTAATCCTATCGAAATCCTTCTAAAACTAAATTACCGTGATCATGATCACACGTCGTAGCAATTTCCGGAGATTTTTATGACTCCTAGCACCATTTATGTTGCTACAATTTCGGCACAAAATATAGCGACGACGACGACGGTTGGACCGGTTCTATTACACATGTGCTAATCATCCAGTAGAAGAGTAACTATTAATATCCAATGCTATACGTATATAGTTGTAAATAAGAAAGTCATAAAGCGATATCTGCGCTAGGCTCAAAAAAGCTCGCTTGCTTGAGTGGCCATGGCCAGTGACATTTGTTTTCCTGTCATGGATGTTTACGTTTTTTCAATCTACATTCTTTACCAAAATCTCCCATGATGCATTGAAATGGATTTCACTAGCATTTCAATGTAAATTACTGAAGACATAATTACGAAAGACATGGCTGTTATGGGCTCAGTTCCCTTTGCCGCCCTTTTTTTTAATTTATCGTCACTATCGTTAACAAAAAAGTGGGCTGCTTAATTAGCATTAGTTGATAGGCGTATGTCAAATGTATGATGTAGGTAGAGTCCTTTCCTCTATCACCTATGATCACGCCTTGAAATTAGAAGAAATCCTGAGAAGGGACAGGAAGCTTTTTAGTTCTATGCTCATTGGACAATGCCTTCTAGCTACTAGTAGCTGTTATGCGAAAGCATGGGAATGAGAACAGATTTTTATTGACACTACTAAAATAATAATTAATATGTTTTTTACATTTTATTTCCGTTACTTTGATAGCATGAGTCATATTCATAGGCGTCGAGACGCCAAGGGGAGAAGTATAAATTATCTTTTGCCAAAATTAAATTAATGAAATATACTAACTATATTTATGATATTTCATAGCATTTCAGTGGATAACAATCTTTATCGTCTGAGTTTTTTTACACCAACGGGAGACATGTCTAATTTGGTAACTGACAAATCAATCATATCTATATCTGTTATTATTTTTACAGACAAAAACGTATTGTTTATGATGTTGGCAAATTATAATTTACTACTGACTTTCAGAACCATAATACCTTGTCTCTTCATGCTCCTTCCTTTATTTGGAGAGACGCTGTGTTTTATTTCGTATATTTACATGTAAATGTGTTTATTTGGTTTTGATTACATTGTAATCATTTTTATTTATACATAGATTATGCTCGTACCTTGCCTTTCTTTGAACTTTATCCGCAATTTTTTGTTCATTTGCTGTCCGTCACGATGGTATTAGGTCCTTACCTTTGAAATTGGTGTTTTGTATGGAGATTTTGGGAACTTCTGCATTTTCCATACTAAATTTTTTTCAGGTTTCTTCACAACGACAAATCCAAAGATAATAATATTTGGCATCTATCATTAGACAACCATTAGTTATATGTGTAATATCACACTTCATAAAAATTATTTATCGTTTTTAAGTGAATGCAAATAAAATGATGTATTCGGGAGGCACTTAAAAAAGAGTTGTCTCCGTGTCCAATTTTAACACAATTAAACTTACAACAAATTATCAAAACAAATCAAAAGAGCTCAAAAATATAGTATATTTTTAGACGAGGTAATTATTTTTTAGGAATACTCTGGAAATATTATATATCTATAAATATTAGAAGGGGTTAAAGATTGTCACCACTAAAATTTATATACATATTTTTTTACTCGACTGTACAGTTTGATGATTTATTTCCCAAGGATACCTTCATGAGTTCGTATAGGCCTGAAGGCTATCCTTGCTTTGTGAGGTGATATACCTATTTCGGTACACTAAAATAATTATGAAACTCGAATTTATTAAATATAAAATTAGTCATTAATAAAATTCCCAATTATATTAAATTAAGCAAGTAATTATATAAAGAAGCTCTTGCGAATCGCATTACCCTCCGACGCGACGTGTTGGTTCAGTTTTCCCGAGAAATGTCAACGTCGCGGAATGCGGTGGGGCGACCCATTTACTGCCCCCTCCCGTACGTCACCGTGGGTACTGGGTACCGGTCCTGTGCCCTCAGAGTAAACAGAACTGGAGTAGCCATTAGTCATTTTCTCAAACATTTTTTTCTGCCATTTCTTGCGGGGGGTGAGGTTACCACTACACTCAAAGCCAGCCGTTTTTACAAATGCACACATGCATAATTCGACACACAAATTTAAATTTCACGCACACACACGCTTAAAATAGTCACGTGGGGTGTGCGTTTTGACAACGTCACAGCCGCACTCCCCACGAGACTAGCGTTCGAAATTTGAAATCGTAGAATTCTAAAACATGAAATAATGAAGTAAATAATCATGAAATCTTAAAAATTATAATGAAAAATAAAAGGTGACACCATCTTTTAGCATACTCGATGTTTGCTATTTATTTTTACAACAAAAAACAGCACAGGCAGGCATTTTTGCGGGAGCTCTGTTCGCCGCAACGTTTACAATGTTATGGCTGTCAAAATGGCGGCTCAACTAATTTTATTAAACGTGCAAGCATCCGATGCTTGTGCATTTGGCAGAGGGGAATGTTAGACAAAGGCTACTCCAGTTCTGTTTACTCTGAGCCTGTGCCCCGACGCGATGTTTCTCTTGCGCTTGCAAAACCGAGCGGTATAGTGTTAAGACTAGGGATGTTACGGAAGTTTATCGGAACCGGAGTCGGAACCGAAGTGTTTTGTTTTATCGGATTCGGAATCGGAACCAAAGTCAGTCGGAGCCAAAGTATGGGTAGTAGAAACGTTGTGTTGTTAAGTTGTTAACCAACTTACATTTCTATGAGGTCAAGAGCTTACCTGTCATATTAAAAAAAAACTTAAGCACGTTTAACGCAAAACAAACATATGAAAGCGGAGATGCGGCTATGAAGGGAATACTTACAAATTTTATTGCAGACCAAGTGTAGGGAGGAGCTCGGTGGCGTAGTGGTTAGTACGCTTTGGCTTTCGATCGAAAACAAAGCTATCTTCGCCTTATCAGGCCGCGGATGCCGCGGATGGGATCGAAACTTTAATAAGCCGTTGGTCCCGGTCACTATTGCGAGTATTGTGACATATTCTACCCACCAACCCGCACTGGGCCAGCGTGGTGGTGTTACGGTCCATAATCCTCATGTGTTTCATGAGAAAGGCCTTTGCCCAACAGTGGGACGTATATAGGCTGAAGAGAGAGACCAAATGTAGATATAAAGATGTTAATACGAGTATATAGCACTTATTACTTAAAATACCCCGAAAACGAGTCAAAACTTGTAAGCGCGCTCTGACCACGACGACTTCTTACGCCTGATTCAATTTTATCAGAACCGAAATTGGAATCGAAGGTCCGTAACATCCCTAGTTAAGACTTCCGATGGAACCAACACCTACACACATATTACTATGTTACGTTCGATGTTCGTATTGCCTACTAAAATGTGTCAAAATTGTACTATTATCCGTCAAAACTACTCGTACTCGCTTTACAATTTGAATGCAGCATAGTATCGGGCATGTACCGGGTTATTCATAAAAAATATTAATGGCCTAATAAACCTATTTTAGTTACAGAGTGTTTTGTTTTCTTCTTTCAAATACAAATCTAAATTGGAAAGAAAGTGCCAATTCACTTTTTAACTAAAATAGGTTTATTAAGCCTTTAATATTATTTATGAACAACACGGTAAAAGTTTTATTTTATTTTATGAGTTTTGTGTATTGAAATTAAAATTATATTATTGGACGTTTGTACAATCTATGACCTCATTTATTATTTTAGCTGTAAGACGATGAAATGGTTTTAGTAAAATAGGTAATGAATTTTCTTGTAAATTCCATTTATTTATATTTATCTTAATGTTACTTTATTACTTTTTGGGATATCAACGAGTGTTATCTACTTTAGATAAAAAAGTTGTTTGGATTTATTAATAAACTTGCCTAACATTTTTGGTTATAGAGGAGGCTTATATTCCTGAAACATATAGGTACTCTAATCAGTCGACACTTCTTACTATTAGGAAACCAGCGTCTGTAACTAATAATTAGTTACATTTAATACAGTTTTCAAGAGCAAATCATGAGTATTATAGTATATTTGGAAATCAAAGAATTACTATCAAAATAATATACTTCATACTACAATAAAAATATTCCATTCTTGAATTTTGCCTTTCTGTAGGCCTAGCACGGGCACAAAAATCGTCATTGCCTCTCGCTTCCACGCGAACGAAGAAGCGAGAGGCAATGACGATTTTTGTCTCTGGGGACTTTTTCTCTTCGGCCAGTGCTAGGCCTTCAGGTAGCGCTTTAATTTGGTTGCGAATGTAATTTTCATTACTTCAACTATGATAACGGGCCGTACGTATGCTAAGTATTTCCAATCTCCTATATCGCCAAGGTTGTCGCTAAACTTATGATTCATGTTCTCAGTTGCTGTACCTGTCCATTACATATTTTGTCCAAACGCAGATACAATCACGAAATTCATGTTAGCGGTAAACTACAAGGTATCCAATGCAGTAACATTAACGCGAATTACTTACTTATATCAAATTATGCTTGTGTGGGTTTCTGACGACTTGTCGCCATACTAAAATAAGGAAAGTAATTCATTGGGAAGCCATTTAATTATTTGGTCAGCAACAAAAAGGTCAACCGAAAAATCATTTGCGCAGCAAACAAATATTTTGTCAGCAATATAATTATTTGGGTCGAAAAATAATTATTTGGTCAGAAGAATAATTATTTCGTCTGCGGAATAATTAATTGGGCAGCAATATCTAATGTTGCCGGAAATTTATAAAATCTAGGAACAGGATCAAGGATCAACTCCTAGGAAAAGTATTCTTATAGTTTTATGACTTAAAAACATACATTAAACAATTGGGCAGCAGAGAAACATTTGAGTTGCTGCCCAATTAGTTATTTGGTTGACCAATTTAGAATATTTTCTGGCCATAAGTTGCTGACCAATTTATTCTACCTGACCAATTGTATGTTTTGCTGACCAAAATTCGAATATTTTGCTAAACGTTTAAATAACACCCTCAAATCACGGAATAGATAAAGTTATCTATTCCTTGCCTAAAATTACACTATTTAAGGTTAAACTGTTTCTTGTTCCTTGTCAAGCGAAGGGAATAATTTATATGAAAGGGAGTGATTAAAATTGCTTTATCTGATAGTTGCGTGCCTATTTAATATGTTTCAAAAATATTCTTTAAATTAAATGGTTTATCGTAAACATTATTGTTTATTTGCTTTTTGTATACCTCCACGTTTGTTATCATTTATCAGTCACTAACTATAAATCCTTCATAAGAGCGAAATTAAAGTCTTTTAGCAAATAAATATTGAGAACTATTATATCAATTGTTATCTTCTTTATAGTGCATTGTTGTCTAGTAATGAATTGGAACCTTGGAGATTATGAGTAGTTTTTTTTCCGTGAAAGAACCTAAAGGAACAGACCTGCGTGTGTTTTCATAAATTTTATAGATAAGGTAAAGGATTATGACGACCTCCGTGGTCGAGTGGTCTGTGCGCTAGTCTCAAGCGTCAAGATCCCCGGTGGCGGCAAATGTTTGGGTGATGAATTTTCAGGCATTTGTTCTCCAGTCTTGAATGTTTATATATATTCAGGATATTTATATGTATTTATCTATTAAATATATTTATCCGTCATCTAGTTTCCGTAACACAAGCAGCATTAGTTGCTTAAAATGGGGCTAGTTGATAGGTGTGAATGTCTAAAAGATATTAGGATTACTTTTTAAATTATTGTTTTTATCTTTATAGAATTCTACAGTCTAAACTTGAATGTGTGTCATTACCAATACAGTCCTCGTCGAGACATAGCAAAAAGTTGTACACAGTTGACAGGCAAATCCGAATGCAATTACATTTCTTGCTTGAGATCCAAGGTGTTCAACATTTACCACTGCTTGACGACATTACTAAGGCATTAGCTGTAAATACAGCGTTATTGAGATAAATTACATTATGCTAGTCTCCGAGGAGCTGAGTGGCGTAGTGCTTAGTGCGCTTTAGCTTTCGATATGGAAAACAAAGCTACCTTCGCCATGGTCAGACCTTGGATGGGTGACCAAAACTTTGTGATCTCGAAATCCGTTAAACCGTTTGTCCCGGTCGCTATTGCAACCGTTTCTACCCACCAACTCGCAATAGGCCAGCGTGGGGGAGTTATGGTGGAGTTTCCTCATGAGTTTCTCCGGGCTATGCCCAGCAGTGGGACGTTTATAGACTGAGGACGACAACAGATATTTTGGATGATATGTTAATTCCCCATTTAACAAGCGGCGAGTGCGAGTTGTCATAAACATAATATAGATAATATTGAAAAAAAAATATTCGGAACTGTAGATCGTAAAAGTTGTGGTCACCCATTCAAGGATTGACCATGGTGAACGTAGCTTTGTTTTCAATTATCATAACGCAACCCCTCCACGTTCCATAGTATAGGTATGTGTACATAAAGTGTTCTAAGGTTATATCTTATCACAACCAAGATTGTTTTGTCCATAAATCATTAAGAATGTAAATTACACTTACTTAATTGTTCGTTACAATAGGTACTTAAATTAGCTTTCTAATTTATGCTAATCACTTATTACGATCGTAGAACTTTGCTTGTAATTAAATCGCTTATAAACAATAAGATATTATGTGCAGGTACTGCAACACAATTAACACTATATTAACAGTCTTTGAGATAGTAAAACATTTTTTTTAAACATATATTTAGTAGTTAGTAGTTTAGTGTTTAGTAGTTTTATTTACTATTTAATGTATTTATAGTGTACACGCGACAATTATGTTTCATGCCATACTGTCTCCTATCGCAGGTGGGCTGGTAGAGATTTCTTTAGGAATAAGCCACACCCTTTGTACTTTCTATTTTATTTATGTGTTGTTTCTGTTTAATTGTTGTGTAAAATAAATAAATAAATATTTGTTTGGTACAGTCACGAGCAATAATGTATACAACCTACAACTTTTCAATTTGAAGCATTTCGTAAAAACTCGTTCATTTTGTAATATACATATTAGGACCCAGTCCACTGTTGTTTATATATTATTGCTCATGACAGTAGATGCTGTACAGTCACGAGCCAAAAATTTTAATTCGTATTCTAGTGTATTTTTATACATACATAAAATCACGACTATTATCCCCTAAGGGTAACCGCCTCTCTGGTCTAGTGGTTCGCACCACCGGGTGTTGATCAGGAGATCTGGGTTCGATTCCCCACAGGGGCAGAAGTTTTTCTGCTCGGTTTGGTTGGTGGTAGGGCTTCTAAGCCCGCCTGGCTAGCTACCACCGTCTTACCTAAAATTGTCGCCATAATAACAATGTTTTAAGCATTGTTGCGTTCCGGCAATCAGAGGTAAGATAGCCAGTTCCTCAGTTATTGAGGATTGCAGGTGAAGCTCGCTTCCATCTTCGGCCTTATCGTCACTTACCATCAGGTGAGATGAAGGTCAAGAGCTTACCTGTCATATGTAAAAAAAAAAAAGTTTAGTCAGAGACTAGACAAAAGCACCGCAAATGCAGTATACTGCCACAGTCCTCGAGCAGTGACAGCACATGTGCTTTACGTGACAGGTGAGCCCGTCACCGCTATAAGCTACGAGTATTAAGCTATTGGATGGTTGTGCAGTTCTCAGTCCATTAGGTAGTCATCCAACGAACGCTTGTAATTCTGTGCTGATATAGACTCATACTGCACAGCACAGTATCACCTATATGTATTATTAACCTACAAAACCTACCTAAATTAAACCTAAAACCTAAACCTAAACCTAACCTTATTTAACCTAAATTATACCTACATGTAAGTGTTGCATATAGTAGGCCATATAGCATTAAGCGTCCCAGAATGTTATTAATACTACTATCTTAAATAGTTATATACGTCATAGTTACGTGTACATGTTATTATTATCAAATAAAGTCAGTCGCAATCTTATTGTTACTGATTGCGAAAGGTCGCGGGTTCGGACCCACGCGTAATAGGTAGATAATTTTTAAATTGCTATCTAATGCTTATAATTTGAAATAATTACTTTTAAACATTTGAATTAATAAAGTTTACGTCCTTTTTTTATATATTCAAGGCGTTTCAAAATAACCCATAAAATCAATTCCATAACACAAACTCAGATGTACCTAATTAAAATTATCAAACTCGAGTTATCCAAATTTCGAGGTCCCCTCACAAAAAATATTATTTTTTTAAGTTCTCCATCATATTATTATTTATGCTTATATAAAATCTAGGAAAAGGATCAATGAAAGATCAAGGATCAATGTTTTCTAATAGATATTAACTTTTAAGAACAATGTTTGTGTCATCAAAACATATATTAAACAAATTGGCAGCAGATAAAACATTTGAGTTGCTGCCAATTAGTTATTTTGCTGACTAATTAAGAAATATTTGCTGTACAATTGTATTTTTTTATTTATCAAAATTCGAAAATTTTGCTGACCCTTTTAATAACACCCTATACTTATTTATCATACACAAAATAATATAGATCAACAACGACAAGAGTGGATGTAGGTTAGGTATAGCTACATGAGTAAAAAAACGGGATACAGCCTATGACTATGGAAATATAAGTACAGGTCGTACTGCGCGTACTGTTTGTGGAGCCGGGTGTCGTCCCGGCCGGAGAGGCGCGACTGACGCGGGCGGGCGGTGCGGGGCCCGCGCGCGCCGCTTTGTGTTGTTTTGTGTGTGAGCGGAGCGGACAGTGTTTCGCACACGCACACAGCGCCACGGCTGTAAGTGCGAGGACAGAATAGACAGACAGAGAACCATCTCTTTCTAGCTTGGTGCTTGCGTATACACGAATGAACGTAATTTTTATTGCCACTTCAAAACGACCGCGCCGCGTACCGCGTGGTTCTTTACTTCTTTCTTCTTCAGTTCATCGTAAGGTGTTGATTCGTTTGTAGTGATTTGCTGGTGCTGTGTATAACTATGTCTCAATTTTCTCACTTGGAGTATTACGAGATGATGTTATGTGTAGGCCGCGAAAATGGGAATATAAGTCGTGCTCGTGAACTATATCGACAACGTTTTATCGAAGGTCGGCCACCTGCTAAACAACGACGGCTGCCGTCATTTCAATGCTTTCTTGATATGACGAAATGCCTACACTCTACTGGGTCCTTCAGCCGTTCCCCTGGTGGTGGACATCCGCCCACTGTCGATCCCGATCAAGTTGAAGAGGGCTTGAATCATTTGGAACGAAAGCCCATCACTAGAACGAGGCACGCTGCAGCAAAATTGGGTATGAGCCACGTTGCAGTTTGGCGGAATCTTCAGGACGATGGCCAACATCCTACCAACTCCTACTGCGGCCGCACACAGGAGCTGACGCCAGCTGATTTTACGCCTAGACTAAACTTCTGCGAGTGGTACCTCAAGCAGTTAGAGACGTGTTCTAACTATGGAAAGTGCGTTCTTTGGACGGACGAGGCAACATTTACTAGAACAGGCCTTGCCAGTATACACAACGATCACTTCGGGGATCGGGAGAATCCAGGAACTTCAGGGCAAGGCGATCAATGGCAGCTAAATGTATGGGCTGGCATTTATAACGGCTATATCATTGGGCCCGTGATTCTGCCCTTTTCACTGGACGGTGGCAACTACCAAAATTTTTTGAAAACGGAGCTTGAAGATGCAATAGACAATGTTCCTGTAGCTGACAAGGACTACTTTGAAAATCAAAAGAACATGGTCTTCCAGCATGATGGATCACCGTCGTATTTCACAAGCGAGGTACAAGATTATTTAAATGCACGATTCCCGCGTGGTTGGATTGGGCAAGGAGGACCGATTCCGTGGCCTGCTCGCTCTCCAGATCTCACACCCTTACACTATTTTTTGTGGAACTACGTGAGAGACAGGGTGTATGTTAGAGACTGTCCAACGGTTGAAGAAATGGAGCAACAAGTAAAATTGGTGTTTGCGTCCATTACTCCTACGATGGTGCATAATGCGATCCAAGCCGTGTCCCATCGGGCGTCGCTGTGTATTCAGCAAAGGGGAGCACATTTTGAACCGCTCCTCTAAACTTTGTGTTTGTGTTTGAACAATATAAACATTCTCACTGTGACTGATATCCAGCCACAAGTGTTTCGAGTTCTAGGCCAAGTTTTCTCCATAAAAGAATAAGGGGTAAGTTGGTGTAGGTAAATAGGTACCTATTATTTTTGCTGCACTAATTTCTCTTCTCGAAACTAGTTGGAGGTTATTTCTCATGGTAATCGTAATGAGTTTATAATAGAGCTGCGCTATGGCTGCGCTTAAATGTCGATAATTTATTTATTTTATCAACAATGAATAATTATACACAATATACAATAAACAAACTAAGAACGTCGTCATTTTGGCAATGAACCCTATATAAGGGACACTACCCTTACCGCCCTAGGAGTATTTTTGCAACACCTTGATTTTTCTTCAAATCGCCTTCTGTCGCCAGTCACATAACAAAACCTGCTTTGATTTAGGATTTTCCTTTTATTAGTATTATTGAAAGACAAGCAATTCCTGGTCTGAGTTCTTTATTCTATCAATAAGTAAGTACTACCTATGAACTTTTCGGCTTGTAATAATACCAAGCTACGTTCATATTTTCAATGAACTCTATATACTCTATATATATATATATATATATATATATATATATATATATATATATATATGTATAATATTTATATTATAAACTAGCTTTTGCCCGCGACATCGTCCGCGTGGAATAGTTACTTTGGGATGATGTAATATCCTCATCCCAAAAAAAAAAACCCAAAACCTTCCTCAATAAATGTGCTATCCAACACTGAAAGGATTTTTCAATTCGGCCCATAACTAGCTCCTGGGATTAGCGTGTTTAACCAAACAAACTCATCAGCTTTATAATATTAGTATGATGATCTTTCTATTCTCCTTGAAATAAATAAACTTAAAATGCAAAAAAGCTATAAACATAATGATAGTTGCAATTGCAATGTAGGTACTTATGCGAATAATTATTTTTAATTAGGTCGCGGCAATTTTTTATAGGCAACCTATCTATCGGTAAATAATCAATTGCATACAGGTGTTATTTAAACCGTTAGCAAAATATTAGTTGGCCAGCTAAAAAAATAATTGGTCAGCAACTTATTGGCAGCAAATATTTCTAAATTAGTCAGCAAAATAACTAATTGGGCAGCAAATATTTTAAATTGGTGTGCAAAATAACTGCAGCAACTCAAATGTTTTCTCTGCTGCCAAATTGTTTAATATTTGTTTTGATGACAAAAATATTGTTTCATTAGTTAAGTTAATTTCAAGTTGTATGTCATCATCAGTCGCTAAGTTTCTTCTTATTCGCTCGTTTTATTATTCCCCATTCATAAATCGCTTGTCTAAAAGTTGAATAAAAACATTAATGCCCAAATTGAAACATAAATATTATTTTCAATTTATATCCAATCAACCATGTGCTCGGTAAGGAGTTGATTCATTCTGTTGCTAGATAAAATAGCAGCCCTACATTTTACGTGTTGCTTTCCGTATTGTTATTTATGGGCCAACCGGTTCATTACCGCAACTTGCCTGTGACAAGCCCGTGCAATTTGCAATAATTTTGAATTAGCCGCCTGATCTAGTGCTTACAACTAATTGGATAATTTTCGAAACATGTCTAGTAAATAAACAAGAAGTTGAGTCACTTTAACTAGGTATTTATGTTGTTTATGTACAAAATTTTTATTACAACATAGGTGGTAGGTGTTGAACTTTGTTCGAGAGGATAAAATAAATTCCAAAATTTCCTAATAATCTTTTACAACATGACTTCATAAACATTTTATTCTCTTTTGAAATTATTCTTTTTCGCAAAACCGAAAAGAACAAATTCGTGTTTCAAATGTCAATTAGATTATAATATTTATAATGTAACTTATGGGGTCTCTGTATTTTATTACGTAGGTATTAATATTGTTTCTTACATACTACGAAATTCTAATGGCGCCAGCGCAAAAATACCTACCCGATATGATTCAATAATCAGCTCGCGATTATGATACCGATAAATATTGCATGCCTTTCATTCAAAACAACGAATTTTTATATTTACAACCTTGAACGACTCAGTGTAAAGAGTAAGAGGCTCTTTATTTTTCGCAAGTACTGTATTCGCTTGTA
This sequence comes from Parapoynx stratiotata, assembly GCA_910589355.1. Taxonomy (NCBI): domain Eukaryota; kingdom Metazoa; phylum Arthropoda; class Insecta; order Lepidoptera; family Crambidae; genus Parapoynx; species Parapoynx stratiotata. Next base: position 15,556,904 of record OU342459.1, read on the forward strand.
ATAAGATCTATTCTTCAGTGATACTATTATCAATTATATGATATCGTTTGTAATTGCTAACTAGGTATTACATTGAAATTGTGTGTTGGAGTACGTTTAAACAGCTGTTGTCTGGACATTGTGAACAAATAATGACTTAAACGAGGTATAGTTTCGTGTAAAATTGACACTATATACCTACTATTATTTAGAATTGTGGAGTGGTCAAAATGATAGTTAAAATGGGCAAGATATTTCAAGTAAAATTGTATGCATAAAATTATTTAACAATGTAGTAGATGAAGAACTTGAGTTGCAAGATTTGTCCCTCAAAAAGAAGTGAAAAAATAATATCTAAAAATAGTATTTTACATACATATATAATCACGCCATTTCCCCGATGAGGTTCCTACCTGTAGGCTGATTGTACATCTTTCACCTCTACCCTAATTGGATTTATATAATAAAGTAATACCTAAAAATACATTTTAAGTAGCGGCATATAACTTTGATGTTGACCGTTTGAGCAGCAATCACCTCCAGACGGTCAACAGCACAAAAATTTATATGCCACTACTTGTAATAAGGGCAATTCTCACCATAAAATACCTACTAACATGTACGAAATAATGAAATAAGCAAACAATTCTAGTAAGTTAACGAAATATTTTTTACATTGATTGCTAATAAATTTTTCGTTAAATTTTTACATTGATTGCTAATTTGGCGAAACTAGAAATAGGAACACTGGCATTTAGTCATAGATAAAATCATTGATATATAATGGATAATATAAAAAGATGTAATATTCTGAGACTAGTTACAATCGTTGTTAATTTCTTAACTATTGTTGCTCCATCCAGGCAATTATATTATTTATTAGTTAATATATTTATATAATATCTACTACATTTATTGTACTTACCGACTTTACAATATTTAAATGAATGTAAGTAAGTAATCGGAGGTATTCCTCGAAAGGCACCCATTTTGAAGCACACCTAAATTATTTCTTGAAGCACCTATGTGTAACTTTTGAATAGAGATGGGGATACTAACTGAAGCTATCGATAATCAGCGATCTAAAAAAAATAAGCGAGATTTTGTGATTAATCAGTGAGTGGTATCTCTTTAAATACATATAAACTCCCTCTAAGATATTCACATCATCTTGGTAACTCACACATCCATCTCAACGTCCGCAGATTTAGCAAGAAGGCGTATAATATCTATATTTCCAAAAAAGTACCAGGTTGTTAACTATATAGGAACTATTTTATTTAAAACCTTACCCTCAAATGTATTGCTCTTCCCTATTTTTATAACTGCGTGCGCTTCGAGGAATAATTTAGGTGCGCTCTATTCGGTGCGCTTCGAGGAATACCTCAAGAATTTCATTGTATATTATCGATATCGATGTTTCATTTATTTATTATATATAAGGTACCTACTCTTATTATTTAAGTATTCGCCGCCCTATTATTCAATGGAATTTACCTTATTGTAGGTACATTTACACAGCCGTTTGTCTTGAATTTTAGTTAAGATTGCTTATATCTAAATGAAACTCTACACCCTCTCTCTTTCTCTACTCTCTCTGATCAACTTTGATTAGTCCAAAGCATTTACGGTGACCTCGCTTTTGTTGCAGTATTTGTTTAGCACATAGCCCACAAAACCTCAAAGTAATAAAAGGTTATTTATAACAAATAGAGAATAATTGTCATACAATATCTTCAACAGCCATAATTTGTCAGTTGAAATACCCTCGTATAATGTAGTGAAGTTTCACATAAAACTCATGCGTATTTACTAGCCACAGTTTTATCAATGGATCTACCTACTGTAATTCTTTTATACGATGTTTTATTAAGGTCTTCTCATTTTTAGAGCGTGTTTACCTTGATGTTATAGGTAGTCTATATGTTCTAGTCATCGAGTAGAAGGCATTTTTTCCATTTAAATAAATAATAACAAATGTTCTAAATGCTGTATTTTTTTTTGGAATTGTTGTTTTGTCATTGTAAAATTGTAAATAGGTAGTTTTAGTGTTTGAAATAATGCCTTCAAACAAAAGTTGATCGACAAAAATAAACAAAATTTGGAAAGGTCAAACACCAAGGCTAAGCACTTCCTTGGCAGGTGTGAAGCGATGTTTCTTTGTTCTTCGCTGTTAGATCCATAGTACATCTGGGGAGTAATAACCTCGTCTATTTCAGTGCGGCGTGGGTGACAGGGTACGTCGACTCTAGGGGAAACACGACCAGCGACCTATGAGGCACTCATCGGTGTCAAGGACATTGGAGATAAATTAGGACTATCTAACAATTTAAACTACGATAAGACGAAGCGTTGCACTCTTTGAAAACACTTGAAATTATTCACATAGAGATCCGAAATTGAGAATTGATTTTTTGGTTATTACTTTACTACTATTTATTTACCAATACTTACTTCATTTACTATCTTTCAAAAACTACCAGTCACACTTTGAAATACTGTGCTGACTCGTAAGTCAGCAAGACTTTAAATAGATGGCCGAAGACCAAATTATTAGAGTACATTACTTTAAAGATAAAAATCGGCATACGTATTCATAGTGTGTGTGTGAATTAATTAAACATTTCCTGTTTTTTCCACGATGAGCAATTTTATCAAAAATTGTTTCTTTGTTCTTGAATAGGTATTTCGTTGTGTTTTAAATTAGCTTAAACTGTTATAAGAGTGAAATCTTTCCGTGTACCTTACCGACACCTGTCACTATAGCTACCGACATTATCAGAAATCACAATGCATGGCTCGATTTCTACGTCACGTAGATAGTACTGTGACCTTTAAAGATAATTATCGGTCGACGCCTCGTCTCACACAGCAACCTTATTGATAAGTTCTAATCACAACGCAAGGACAACTTAAACTTAACAACTTAAAGGAAAGTAAATACAGTTCTTTAACGGCTAGTGTAGAAGATATAACTTCAAATTGTAAGTTATATCTTCTACACTAGCCGTTACAGTACTGCATTTTCTTTCTTTTAAGTTAGAATAATAGTAATGTTTTGCTTAGTAGTTTAAATAAAACTTAATAAAAACTATTCTGTTACTAGGTGCATATTATTAACAACTCTTCAAATACCGTAACAAGACTTCAAACAATATAAAACTTCGTAAGTGTAACTACTTGTTGTTACCTAAATGATTAAATAAAGAATTTCATTTCTTCGCAATGAAGATCTACATTGTAGCTCTTTTTTGTGACCAAATCCAGTAGAAGTCGCAGGTGATATCATCAAATCTGTAATCTTGATGGCTTTCAAATTTTTCCTGGCTTTACGAAACCGTTGTAGATTACGACAGAATTCATTGTGTACTTATTATTCATATTGATTTGGTTAAAAGTCAATATCATCGTGACATGTATTGGTTAAATGAACTGGGAAATGAAATTTTTATACAAATTTATTATTGCTTAGCTGGAGACAGACAATAATGCTTACGTCTGGCGTGTCGTATAAATGACCGCTCGGCCTTGTCTAGGCCACGATGACGCCATTTTGCGTGCGGATGAACTCCTTTTATTAGGACATCGTATACGCATATATCTTTCTCTCTCACACTTATACGTTTATTGCTACATTAAAAGAAATGGGCAACGTTTGTTCGCTCTTTGATTTAATTATAGAATTTGAAAAACATCACAGTTACAATGTAGAAGTGGGATTATGTTGATACCAATTTGACTAACAGCGACTAGCAAAGTTTGATCAAAAATAAATTGTGTGAAACGTGTAGATAACCACGATGTTGGAATTGGATTCTGTGTTTGTAGTAGATATCTGTTTTTATTCTACAGATTATTGAATTTCCATTCTCATTTGCGTATAAATCACCAAACTAATTGATTTTATATAAACTTAAAACGTCTCCCCACAAGTTCTCATAAAACGAGACCCTACGCATCTTAATTGTCTTATTAGCAATTAAATGACATTGCGTCGCTAAGACAACTGTAGTATTTGATAGCTATAACCGAGACATGTCTGAGGGCAAGAGACTTTATTTGATGCTAATTGGTCCTGCAGACTCTAGAGAATGTATGTTATAACCCTTAATAAAGATAAATGAGCAGAATTTGAATTTAGAGTTAAATAGAAAAATAAAAACCAAACAGTGAAAATTTTCAAACCTAACAATTTTTAACAAACTTTTTGTGGCGTTCAACCTATTATAGGTTTCATTAGTTTCATTACTACGGTTGATTTGAAGTATTGGGAGCGGCCACTCCAGCGCGAAAGGCGAAATGCTCGCGGCCGGCCGGTCGTAACAACCGGCTTCGTGAAGGCCGCGCACCTCCCCCCCTTCTCTTCCACTGCGCCTGCGCTTATACTTCAAATATCGATAAAATTTTTTGATTTAGTCGTTGAGACATTGACATAGAGTTGTTTAAATATTTTAGTCGCATATTTAAATCAAAAATATGTTGTTTATGGTCATATTTTGACACCTTAATAGTAAACGTTTTTTTATAGGAAACTATCAAATATGTGAAAACTTGAAAAGACAATATAAATTATACAGTATAATTAATTGTACACGCTGACGTATAAGTAGGTACTTACTATCGGCAGCGAGCTTCGCCCTCGGTGCTGTAAACAAAATGCCAATGACACGGGGGTCGACCGCTCGTATCGATAATAATACAGCGGCGCTATCGCCCAGCACTAGCCGCACTCGCAAGGCCGCGGCGCGACGCGATCGACGACGATCGTCGTGCGTGTACACAAACACGAATGGTTTAAAAACGACATTAATTCCAAAATTGAATCGCGTGGGAAGTTTGTCGTTACTTTTTATTTTCTTCTTCAGGTTTTTAATGAAGTCGTAAACTTTTAGGTACGCTCCGAATTTGCTTTTGGCGTTAATTTTTTTTATCAGACAATGCATTTAATTATTTTATGTACTTATTTACAAAGACAGATTGCGCAGAAAAATTCTATGTAAATGTACACTAAGAAATATTTTTATTTTAAAGTATTTTTCTTTAACATATTTTTTTCTTTTTTACAGATTAACCAAGATGATCCGGTTATCATCGGATAATAATCAACTTTGGCATTTGGCTTCACAGTCAAGTCCTACCCATACATGCCAAGAAAGAAAGCTATGTAAGAACAGCGATACAGCAAGACTGACAATTCCTGATGCCTTAAAAATGAGCAGCGACGCGAGATGATGAGGATTAGAATATTAGTAACTTAATAATGCGGAAAAGATAATAAAAATATATAATTGAACGGTATTTTTGGAAGCTTTTTTATTAGACAAATGTGAATGGTGCTTTAGTGTTGTGTAGTGGAAGATATCGAAATCGATATAAGTGGTCATCGCTGCTCTGTGATGCGCGAGCGCTTGTGATGAGCGCGATGTCGAGTGAGGGAGATCCGGTGAAGGTGGAAGGGGTTCACGTATCTGTCACCACCATCAGCATGTCTGGTTCAGAGACTAATAACGGTAAGATTATCATTTATTTTTCTTCTTTAAGTTTAACGAAAAGCCTAAAATTTTTAATACATAAACATGTGACTTCCGGGTTGAAAGTTTGACGTTGCGTAATTATTTGAAGCATTTTTATTAAACTTGTTTTTAGTTTTAATATGTAACTATGTGAATAATCTGATAGTTACGTTTTGAAAGGTACAATCAGGTACAAATATACATATATACACATTTGAGGTGACAATCTTTATTTCCTTCAAATAAGAGTCATTTACAGGTAGATTCATAGGTAGTGCATTTCTCTAAGAATGAATGCCACTAACAAAAAGTTTTATTGAGGTATTCCTCGAAGCGCACTATCTTTTAAAATGTCATGACAGCCATATTACGCCTTCTTGCTAAATCTGTAAATGTTGAGATGGATGTGTGGATTAACCAAAATGATATGAATATGTCAGAGGGAGTTGTCGTGGACAGCCGAAGGAAAAGGCGGATTTGAGAGAGAAACGTATAATAAATAAAATAATAAAAAATACAATAAGAACTGAAGGAACAGAAAAGAAAACGAAGAATGACAGACGTAAAGAGAAGTAAAAAGTACATAGACAAATATTAAAGTAATATAAGGAGGTCTGTCCTTGACATAGCCCTCCTCGTAAACGAATGTTTACCAATAAAGACCAAGGACTGACCTCTTGAAACCTATGTCACAAAAACCCTCTTTAACGGCATAAACAAAACCTCTTCACTTTAACACAAATAGAGTCAAACCCCGTGCTGTAAAAACATAACATACAAAATTATCAACAGCAAAATATAAGAACATAACGACTTATTCAATATAAATACGTCCCATCTTTCCAGCGCCCCTACGTCAGCAACTCTAGCCACTTCATCTCGTCTTCCATAGTCTGTTTTCATAGAAAACCTAGTATGTCACGTATTAGACAAGTTCCATCGTCAATGCTCTGAGTTCGAAGGCTTAATGCCGATCCGTTGCTGGAAAAGTGACGTATCAATCGGCGTCTCGCTAGAAACTGACGTAGCGAAGAGCCGCGGTCGCAGAATCCACTGGTAAACTTGCAACCACCACAGCACGCATCAAAATCAAATACAATACAATGCTGTTCTCGACGAGGTGGCCAATAGATGCTTCAATTGACCCAAAAACATTCTACGTCCAACAGAGAATGAGTCTGATTATGAAGACGACGCTCTTCAGGTTCAGGCAGATCCGTGGAGTGGGATAAGCGGCACAGCTTTTCTGTTTCGGCAAACTTGACATAATGCAGCCATAGGCTGGATCGTAAGACATAAGCGAATTATCAAATATCGCTGTCATATGTCGTTTATGTCATTCTTGAGAGGCAATGCCTGGTAGACGTGACTCAGAACTCCTCATGTCGATAAAAGGTGTAGACCGCAAGCAGGAACTGATACATGACGACGAGTGGCTTTGAAGAACACGTAGGCATTGATGGGCTCTAGCGGGACCACGATGAAGTCGAACTTATGACAATTATATCTACAAGCCGAACGTGCGTTACAGGTAAGTCTTATAAAAACAAACAACAATACACAAACAGATATAGTACGACGTGAGTTACCAGATTATAATTAAAATAATACGTTAAACTAATTAACAACAATCTCTGATAATATTATATAATCCAAAACTGCCAGCCCCCCAGATCCAAGCTAGAACGGTTTTCGAATCTCACAAGAAAAAACCGTTTAGTTTGTAAGAAATTTAGCTGTTCGCAAATCGTCCTAGCTACTCTTACCCCTAATAACGTGATTAGGCTAATGTAGGTAGTTCGAGGCGAGGCACTGAAGTAGGGCTTCAGTGACGCGGCCCGTAAAATTATAAAAAGACAGCTTACGGAGCTGTACACAAAATAATAATAATAATACTGTCAAACAAACCGTAATGACAACAAATGCTGAGCGTATCAGCTGCGACGACGCTTTCGGCGTCTTCCACTTGCAAGATGACGCGTAGTCCGCTCTAAAATTTCGTGAGCTCTATGCTCCTGGGCAGTGCATGTATCCAGCAAATCGCTGCCACTTGCATCTAGCTTTGGTTGGGAGCCATACAAGGCCCAGCCGAGAGCAGTATCGACAGCAGCTGGCTGCCACAACTCGCCAGAACGAATCTCCTTACTGACCAACAGAGGCCAATCACACACACCAATGAGAACTTTGGGTGTCACCGAACCATAAGTCAACTCGTGTTTGATGTCTGACAAGTGAGAATACGGCTCAATATCTTCCAAACTAACGGATTGGCTAGCTAAAGTTAGCTTTGGTATGGCTCTAGCCTCATGAACAGTGAAAGGCTTAGAACGGTTCTTACCACGTAAAACAAAACTAACCTTTCTACTAGCGATCCGCCGACCTCCGTTTATCCCTTCAATAAAAATCTGTTCATCGGGACCAACGATACCTAATGAGTCAGATAAATCGGAGTCTATTAAAGTTGTAGTAGATCCGCTGTCTAACAATGCGTATGTCGCAGCTTCCCCACCTGGCCCGGACACGATGACGGGCACAATTTTTAAATATATTTTACTTGAAGTACGAACTTTTTCGTTGACTAAAAAAGAAATGGGGTTGTCTGTAGTATTGACAGGCTTACTGCTATGACATACTTTGTCATTAATGACATCGGATTTGTTTACATCTTTTGACGACGACGATGGTAAATGTGAATATGTACAATTTTGTGTTTTATGTTGTGTTTCAGAACTTTGTGAATGAAGTAATGTGTGATGGTTATTTGAGCTACACTCTTTACATTTTACCTTACAGGCTCGCCAATTGTGCTTACGTTTTCTAAAGCACTTACTACAAACTCTTACCTGACGAACCCATGTCGAACGTTCTTCAACCGGCAGTCTAGCAAATTCGGGACAAGACTTGATGCTGTGATCGAAAGAACAATATGGACAACTGATACTTGCGGTTAAGTTGCTGTGCACTCGATGTGTTGCCTGTATAACCTGTGGTCTGTTCGTGTGTGTAGCAGCAGACTCTGCGAAAAACGGCATGCGTGGCATGAAACGCGCTTGCTTGCTGGCTTCTGCATGCAAGAACGCCGCCAAAACATCCAACGACGGTCTTCCTAATACAACATGTAAATCGGCATAATCACACCATTTGTTCTGTAAAATAAAATTCAACTTTGACAAAATGTTGTGCGTTAATTCCGGCGAATAAAGATATTCCGGCCTATCTAATAGTTTTATTACGCTCAAACATGTTTGTACTCTAGCTGATAACTTAAAAATATCATTAGGATCTCTTCCCAATTTAGGCAATGATCTTAAGGCCGAGATCTCGTGTAAAATAATGTCTCCAGGGCGAGCAAAATGTAACTCTAAGTTACTCATGATGACGTCTGGATCATCAGCCGTGAGAAGCAAAGTCTTCACAGCATCGCGCGCCGCGCCACGGACCGCGTGACGTAGCCGTGCTACATTTTGCCTTGGAGAGTAAGACGACTTTGTGTCGTCAAAGCTCTTTTTGAATAATAGCCACTCGTCCATGTTGCCATAAAATTCAGCGATGTCTACATTAACCCCCCTGCAATTTTGTGCTAGGGAGACAACGGCGCTTGTCAACCGACACAAATCATTGGCTTGGACATAGCCATGAGGGCTCGCGCCGGACGGTATCCCATTACGTGATGGCTCGCCGTGCTGCGCAGATACCAAGACGTCTTCCGAAATTTTCGGAACAGATGTGACGACTGGATCTTTCGCAGCTTGGCGTGCACTTTCACGTGATACCTCATCATCGACGCGTGGCATAAAGGCCCCGCCCAACATAGGAGCTATGTTACCTACCTTCTGGGTGTCAGCCACCCACTGTTCGGTACGCCGAGCAGATGCCATCGATGACTGACTGCGTCTCTCTTCAGCTTCGACGGCAGCAGTTTCTGCCTCAAACTCTGCTCGTGCAGCGGCTTCCTCCGCCAGCATGGACTGCTTCATTAAGTCAGCCAGCTTGCGTTGGAGTTTGGCCTCCGCTGCTCGTTGACGAGCTACGAGAGCAGCTTGTGAAGCTCCTGACGTAGCTGAAGCGGAACTGCGACGAGCGGACAAACGTTCCTCCAGCCCTCCCCCCTCCACTTTAGAGGACTCCACCAATTCCTTCGCTGCCTGTGCTCGAGTGAGCATTGTAAAAAATTTTGAATTTTGAAAGCTAGTTCAAAAGTAAAAACGAGGATCGAAGGACCAGGATGTCGTGGACAGCCGAAGGAAAAGGCGGATTTGAGAGAGAAACGTATAATAAATAAAATAATAAAAAATACAATAAGAACTGAAGGAACAGAAAAGAAAACGAAGAATGACAGACGTAAAGAGAAGTAAAAAGTACATAGACAAATATTAAAGTAATATAAGGAGGTCTGTCCTTGACAGGAGTTTAATATTAAGTGAATTCCACTCACTGATTAATCACGAAATCTCACTACATTTTTTTTATCGTTGATTATCGATAGTTTCGTTTAGTATCCCCATCACTTATCAAAAGTTAAACATAGATAGGTGCGCTTCGTGAATAATTTTGGTGCGCTTCAAAATGGGTGCGCTGCAAGGAATTTCTCGATTTGTTAATGATCCCAGTAAATTATATGATAAATTAACAAACATCTATGCCGATAACTGTGATATGATAACCGCCAACAGGGGACCGTTGACCTTGTAGCATGGTGTCATCGTACCACAGTTTATGTGCCGCCATTAAATGGAAATGCAGTTGTTATTTTAATACCCCTTTTGGATTTATCCGATAAATATAAATAGATGGATGGAGAAGAAGAGAAAACAAAACAATTATGATTTTCATGGTTTATGGACACTTCTTTTGCAATTTGCCTTTGTTTTACACACAAAGTTTTACACACAATTTACACACAAAAGTCACATGCCAAAAATGCCTTTATCCATTTAGATATTATGTAATTTTTTGGGTGTGTTTGAAACTCATTTTGTATGGGACACGTGTAAAGCGTCCATAACGAAAATCACGTCTAAAAACGTGAAAAGCGTCCATAACAAAAAAATGACCATTCACGATGCAAATAAAAAGTAATTTTATATCAATACAGAATAAATTTGAAATACAGGCGCTATGATATGTTATACTTAATGAAATTTAACTTTTTGTGAGGGGCTTAGTGAGCTGATAGTCAACGAATAGGAATACTCATCCAGGCAATCTAATAGTTTATGCCCGGCTGAATACAAATTGGTGAATACTGTTATAAAACTGGTCGAAGAGTCGGCAAACCCGATTTTCTTTTATCCATTCCTCCAGATACACATTATGAAAGATTTGATGTTTTGGATCTCTTGGTAAAATCACACACAGCTCCAAATATCTTATACGCCTTTCATGAAGGGGTGTAAATACCCACATCTGGCCTGATAAGTATTAAACCCCCGTGTAACACGAGGCGAGCCTGTTGCCGTACACCGGGCACAGTGAAGCAAACGATCTCTATAATTTTATTCAGAACTGATATGAGTAGTGCCGTCCGTCCTAACTCGGCTATGGTTATTGCTGACTACCATAGATAAATTAAGTAGTATAAATCGCTATTCCCATACATGGGATTTTAGTTCGTCTAAAACTTATTATTGTTGCTTTTACCCCTTCGTTCGACTTATTACGTTAGGTGGCGCTATTAAACTAGCGGTATCATAGATAAATTAAGTAATTTCGCTAGTACTGACTAGGAAAAAAAATAAAAGATAAGTCAGCTCAGACTTTCAGTCATGCATAGGTACATACAATAGTCTACATTACATACACTATTTAAAGAAAGTTAACTTTATAGAGAAGTTATTAAAGTATAATTTCGTTTTCAGTGCAATTCTCGTACAGCTCGAGTGGGGTCCGCATCAGCGTGTCCTCCGACCCTCACGACGAAGACTCCACCGACGCGGAGATATCCAAAATTGATTTTACGCAACATCAAAATGAGGTAAGCAATAATCTTAGGAGGGAACGTAGAAATAAAACGCAATACCTCAAAGAGGAAAACGTTGGTTACAACTTTGGTGTCTAATGTAGGTTTATATAATCTAGGCGTGTGTATCAAGCCGGTTCTGACTGTTTTTTTATATAAGATTAGCTAATGTATCAAATAAGTTGTATTTAGGACAAAAAATATTACCTATTTTAACTTGCCATTTTTTTTTGGATATTTCTCCTGATTCGTTCAAGTCTTGCAATAGTTGCAATTCCGATAGACTGGCTTTCCACGTATAAGTCAATACTATATTATGTATTTCTTCTGGCTGTTTTTCAGGAAACCAAAACACCAATTAAGCCCCTGTCACAATAACTTTCAAATATTTATGGGTGCATACGTGTATGAAAATATAGGATATGATAATTAGATTAAGTACTTAATCGTTATTGATTTAATATTTGACGACCTCCGTGGTCGAGTGGTCTGTACGTACGCCGGTCTCAAGGCGTCGCCATCTCAAGAGGTCCTGGGTTCGATCCCCAGCGGAGGCAAGTGTTTGGGTGATGAATTTTCAGACATTTGTCCTCCAGTCTTGGATGTTCATTATATATGTCCAATATTATGTATATTCTGAAGAATTATGTGTATTTATCTATTAAATATATTTGTCCGTCATCTAGTATCCGGACCACAAGCAGCATTTGGTTGCTTAAAATGGGACTAGTTGATAGGTAAATAAATAAATAATTTTATTGTTTAAAATTGTGCAGTACAACATACAATTAATACTTATATTTAACTATAGAACAAAAAACTAAATGAATACCTAAACTAGGTTGACATAACTACCTGTATCTTAGGTGGAGAGAAGGTGCCGACTTAACTAGTTACAGTACAAAATCATTACATAGCAAATAAACGACAAAAGTATTATTACAATATCTATGTTTTATATCTTTATAATATCATTTCAAGAATTGCCAAATTAGCAGTTCTGTGTACTATGAGCTAAAAATTCAATAGAAGTTAAAAAGAAGTTTATAATAATTATCAAGGCTATGAATTTGGTAATTATTTCCAGATACTAATTAATTAGGTGTGAGTGTCTTAGGATATTTATATTTATTTATATTAATATGTAACAGGTGAACATGAGAAACAAGAAGAAGAGGCCGTCGAGCGGAGCGCAGTACGACACGCAGCTGACCGACCCGGAGCGGCCCATGTCGTGGGAGGGAGAGCTGTCCGACTCTGAAATGGTGATCGATACCAGTGTTAACAATGGTAGGTATTTTAGATATCATCGACAACCTACGCTTGATCGACAACCTACACTGCTGGACATAGGTCCACCGTGCGGGACAGGGTCAGTCCCGCTTTTAGGGACCCGAGTCAAACGTGCGGTCAGCGTGCTGAGGAAGCGCGGCTGGATAGCGTGACAGTTGAATAACTCATCTATTTCAATCTAAAAGTATCTGTCCTGTGCAGTTTTTCACTTTTATTAAAGACAAAAAGGAAACTTTAAAAGAAGATAAATCTTCACAAAAATATGAAATGGATAATAATTAGGTGTTGTTCTCGCTTTTTTCACTCAAAAGTTTGAAAATCCCGACTTGGAAAAAAAATCTGGACACGCTGATTAGAATGCACGCCGACGCTCTCGATTTTCGGCCGTTCTTATCCAGCGCCAAAAATACAATCCAACATCCAGCATCGGATGTGTCGGTGGTGGTTCCTTCCTACCAGAACTGTATTCTGAAAGAAACTCAAACCGCTTAGCGAAATAATTATAAGGACAATAAAATTAAAGAAAGAAATATATTATTAAAACGATGAAGCAACCAAGCAATAACCTTAGAAGAAAATCTGAGTCAAATTATTAAATTGAATTATTAATCTCAAATCTGTAATTAGGAGGCTGTTTATTTATTCTACAAAACTCCTAGATTAGAGAATCCGCAACATACGCATACAATACAAAATTCCGTTATTTAACAATTTTACTAATTTCTTTTTCCAGACGAAAACAGCAGCTCCTTAGACTTGCAGTCCTCCAGAGACTCAATCGACACGCTCCGCAACGTGACCATCAAGACTGAGCCGGTCAAGTCCGAGTCCTTCCAGAGCGTGGACGACCAGCGAGTCCTGGACCTCAAGTACCCAGCGTCGCTGCAGCAACACCAGAGGAGCCTTAGTATGAATAGGGTTCGTGAAACATTGGATTTTAAACTCTATTGCCCGTGTTCCATCCGCTTAGTTCATCTAGGTGGACCACGGGAAAATCTCCTATTGGTGAAACCTTAGTCCTGGTATCTGACTAGGTTGGGAGTCGGGAGGCCCTTCGAACCAGAATTGCTTAGATAGAGGCCTGGTCGCTCGCACGTAAGGTCTTTTAGTAATTCCACGCTGCCTAACGCCTAGCAGAGCGTATGGTCTGTAACAGGAGCCGTCCACGATAAAACAGGTGGTGAGAGACAACTTAGAGTGGAAGAAGACATTGCAGATACCATAAATAGAAATAGACCGATTCTATTACCGGCCGGATGACCGGATGACCGGCTAAATATGATTTTCATCCCACCACCTCGGAAAGTGTAATTTTGCGCTTCGAAATCTGGCTGGAAAATTCTATTTTATTCGCTTGAGCGGCAAAGTAGATTTGAATTTAGAACATCACATATAATGAGTACTCAATATAATTGTAAATTCAAAACGTCATTAAACCTATTTAATGTAACCTCTATGGTGCCAAATTTATGATTAGAACTTTTTAAATTGTGAAAAAATATTTTGTCATTATAAATTGTTTTCTTTTTCATTTTGTCATTTCCTCGCTGAGGTGGGATGAAAAGTTACGTATTGCACTCGAGTGGAAAGATTTTTCACCTTGTGCTCGTTTGTTTCCCTCGCTGACGCTCAGGATTCTAATTTAGAATCACTCGCTGCGCTCGTGATTCAACTTAAGAATCCTTCGCTTGCTCGGTCATCCAAATCGAGCACGCGGTTAAAAAGGAACTTTCCACTCTTGTATAATAAATAACTATTTCCACAGTGGGTTAGAGGTGGCAAATATTTAGACAAAAACCCGTCCCAAGATTAAGTTTGAGAGTATGTCATAGGTACGTTCATAGGTTACGTTTGTTTCTGGAACAAACAGAGCACGCAAGTTCGCATTTGCTATAAGTTTTTTAAAACTCATAACTTTTATCACAAATGCGCTCACAAAAACGGGAAACGTGTGGGTGTGTTAAAAATTTCTTTATCTTGTTTCCAAAGTAGTAAACACTTCTCAGGACTAATCAACTGCCTTCATGTCTTATCTTACAGATATCAGTGTTAACAGACAACAAATCGCTCTCAATCGCGCGGCGCCCGTCCTCTCCCAGTGCTGGGCTATGCCTAGTAGACCAGAACAACGCCCCCATCATGCCGCAGACTTCCTTAGGCGAGGTGCAAAACCTGACTATCAAGAAGGAACAGTTATCAGGTAAATCTAATGATATTGTTGATTTTTACATACATACTAACATGCGCCGAATAGTGGTTTCACGGAATAAAATAACCGAATACCGAATATTATTCGGTTTAACCTTTACCTAACCGGATATTCGGCCGAATTATTCTGTTTCCAATTACTATGCTTTGCCGGGAATACAACTTAGACAACATGTACGTTTCATGTCGCTACAGGCGATGTATAATTAAAGTTGACTATACCGAACTACCAATAGCTTATGAAATCATTATGTTGACATGAAAAACACAAATCTTACAGAGGAAGTTGTTTTTTTGTTCTATACCCGGTCATCTAGCCAAGAAAATACAACCGAATATATTTGGCATTAAAACCGAATAATTCGGCCGAATACAAAAAGTGAAAAGATGCCGAATACACCGAATACAAAATGAATATTCGGCGCATCTTTAATACATACATATAATCACGACTATTATCCCCTAAGGGTTAGTTAGAGACTAGGCAAAAACACCGCAAAAGCAGTCCATTGTCATAGTCCGCGCTTCACCAAGCAGTGACTGCACTCAGCGTGACAGGTGGTGAGCCCGTCGCCGCTACAAGCTGATTGAACAAGCACACAAGCTACAAGTTGATTTTTAGCTTGTATTAAAGTGGTTATTGGTGTATACATGACAGGTTCGCAAAAAAAATTATCTTTAAAAAAAAAATGTTTAGAACACAAAAGAGCGCATTTGGCCAGGATCTAGCGAAAGCGCTCTGTGTAGCCTGGGTTTTATTTTCCTCCATAATTTTTGTATTTTAAGATTAATGTGATAAGGTTGAAAATAGCTTAAATATTGGAAAAGTTCTTTGAAAGCGCAAGATATCACATACCTATTATCGGCATTATCAACCGTTACTTGTCACAGCTGGTAATTTTATCCCCTAATGACCTCGATTTTCAGTTCTCATTCAGCTAACCTATGAATATCGTCAACACATCTTGTCGAGTGTTTGTCTTAGCCAAGATGTTAATGTAAACTGTAAAAGATATCTCAAAACATTCGTCCTAAAGCTTAATTTTAATTGCAGATTTAAAGTGCGAGCCAACGGTGGGGATGGATAAGCTATTAGGAGCTCTCCACGGGTCTCCACTCCTCGGCAGACTGCCGCGGGTTCAGTCCAGTGCGAGCACAGATTCTGCAGTCCATTCCATGTATACGCACAGGTATGATAAACGAAATCTGGCAGCATAGTTTTATTTACAACATTTTGTTCTCTATTTAAAATACTTAAGATTGAAAACCGCTTAGAGACTGTGGTTTTTTTATTAATTGAAAGTCATGAAGCTTAAAAGGGTAAAAAAGCGTCTCTAAGATTTTATGATCTCTAATAGATGGGAGGCACGTTTTAAGAGTTGGCAGTTTTCCGAAAGGTTTACTCTTATTTCATAAAATAAATTCGTATTACCTATCACCTCCGATGAACAATACAACAACACATAAAACACCTAATCAAATTTCCCACAAAATCAAAGCTAGCGAAAAAGGGAAACATAATGAATAACGCCGAAAACATCGACAAGCGAAATGAAAACCTTAAATGAAAACAAAACCCATGGGTAAAACCACAACGTTTTTTATATTGCGGTTTATATTGCGGATAATTATCATTGCGGACAATCAAGGTATAATAAAAGTATAACATTTTATAAAAAAAAAAACAAAACAAAACACGTCATAACAATGCAATTGAATCAGTTAATTTACTCATACCACAGCACTTCGCTCATCAGCTGGCAACATTAAAAAAATAAAGAGCTATTTTTGCTGTTTTAAAAATCAGAGTATAAACCCATATTTTGGCTGGTATGTGAATTCACCAATTACATTATTATTTTTTCACCCAAGTGTATACAGCAGTCCATCGGCCAGCCCGCGTGCTTCCCGCCACTACACGCCATCGCTGTCGCGCAACAACAGCGACGCGTCTCACTCCTCCTGCTACTCCTACAGCTCTGAGTTCTCGCCCACACACTCGCCAGTACAGGTAAGATTTATATGGAACTCAAATTGGATAAAATTAACCAAAACACTATTCAATATACGGTTACCAGAGATCCTTATGAGAGGCCTATAACTAACCGTGTGCGTAACTTGGCTAAGATAATGTTATTGATCAAGCGATAGAATCTATAACAAAGTATATATCAAAACAGCCAGATAGATGACAATAGTACATATGAAACTGAACCAAAGCTCTTCTGCATTAGGGTCGACATCCGCATGTAGTGTATCGCGAAGCTGCATCAATATTCCCGGCGTCGCCCGCACATGACGACGAGACGGAACCAGTGGATGACAGGCTGCATCACCACCAGGGGATCAGTCGGCAGCAGCTCATCAACAGGTAAACACTTATATTCCCATCTAAGGAGACTCTGTCAATCTCTTTTTACTTGCATAAAAATAATAAAAGTAAGCTTTTTTGATCTCCTTTCTTTCTATTATCCCATAATATATTCATTAAGATTTTCAATCTTATCTCGCTAGGAATTGGTTGAATTTTTTGTCAGTTTTGTAGATGACACGTTCCACAACTGTGATAAATAAAAGAACGTTTTTCTCATTTTGTAATAATATACATTTATGGACGTTGCAAGATTTCACTCTTTACATATTCTGATTTCTGACAGCCTAAACAGTCAAAATTTTTAAAAAGAAGTTTCCGGTGGCTTAGAGAATAATACATTATTCTTTTCCAGCCCATGTCCGATATGCGGAGACAAGATCAGCGGTTTCCACTACGGCATATTTTCTTGCGAGTCCTGCAAGGGTTTCTTCAAACGGACCGTCCAGAACCGCAAGAACTACATGTGCCTCCGCGGCGGTAACTGTCCGGTCACGGTGGCCACGCGGAAGAAGTGTCCGGCTTGCAGATTTGACAAGTGCTTAGGCTGTGGGATGAAGCTTGAAGGTAAACTTTACACCCCTTAATATTAAAATGTTAGAATGGCTAATGGGGGAAATGCTAGGTCAAGTAACTGGTTAAATGTTTAATCGAGGATAAGTTACTGAGATCATTCGTTTTTCTTTCCGCACATATTGTTTCTTTTTTTTTGCTTTGTACTTATGTGTGATGGAACATTGTTCCAGCCATTCGCGAGGACAGGACCAGAGGCGGGCGTTCGACGTACCAGTGCTCGTACTCGCTGTCGGGCGCGGCGTCCACGGGCTCGCTGCTGTCGGCGCACGTGCCCACCACGCTGCGCCACGCGTCCAGCCTCACCTGCGTACGTACACTCGTCACACGAGGCAGCGGTCACGTACAGTGTACGCGCTGCTGGCGCGGCGTCCACGGGCTCGCTGCTGTCGGCGCATGCGCCCACCACGCTGCGCCACGCGTCCAGCCTCTCCCGCGTACGTACACTCGTCACACGAGGCAGCGGTCACGTACAGTGTACGCGCTGCTGGCGCGGCGTCCACGGGCTCGCTGCTGTCGGCGCATGTGCCCACCACGCTGCGCCACGCGTCCAGCCTCACCTGCGTACGTACACTCGTCACACGAGGCAGCGGTCACGTACAGTGTACGCGCTGCTGGCGCGGCGTCCACGGGCTCGCTGCTGTCGGCGCATGCGCCCACCACGCTGCGCCACGCGTCCAGCCTCACCTGCGTACGTACACTCGTCACACGAGGCAGCGGTCACGTACAGTGTACGCGCTGCTGGCGCGGCGTCCACGGGCTCGCTGCTGTCGGCGCATGCGCCCACCACGCTGCGCCACGCGTCCAGCCTCACCTGCGTACGTACACTCGTCACACGAGGCAGCGGTCACGTACAGTGTACGCGCTGCTGGCGCGGCGTCCACGGGCTCGCTGCTGTCGGCGCATGCGCCCACCACGCTGCGCCACGCGTCCAGCCTCACCTGCGTACGTACACTCGTCACACGAGGCAGCGGTCACGTACAGTGTACGCGCTGCTGGCGCGGCGTCCACGGGCTCGCTGCTGTCGGCGCATGCGCCCACCACGCTGCGCCACGCGTCCAGCCTCACCTGCGTACGTACACTCGTCACACGAGGCAGCGGTCACGTACAGTGTACGCGCTGCTGGCGCGGCGTCCACGGGCTCGCTGCTGTCGGCGCATGTGCCCACCACGCTGCGCCACGCGTCCAGCCTCACCTGCGTACGTACACTCGTCACACGAGGCAGCGGTCACGTACAGTGTACGCGCTGCTGGCGCGGCGTACACGGGCTCGCTGCTATATGCTATTTAATCCTTTGTACTGGTAAATGCTAGTTGAAAGTTTAAATTTGAATTATCTGCTAAATATAGTATTGGTTTTCAGGTGAATGGTCCTGCGTCATACAACAGCCGAGGGGAGTCAAGTAACAGTCGGCTGACGCCAGACATACCACCGTTGCTACAGGTTAGTTTTTAAATAAATAAAAAATTAAAATAAAATGTTTTTATTTTTATTTACAAGCTCATAGATGTTAGTCACAATTTTTAAATTTATAAACTATTGTTAGTTACAAATTATTTCATGATATTATTATTATGACCATTTAATATTCTTTCTTTTAATCGAATTGTTTCATTATAAAATTATAATTTGACAAAATAATGTAATGGAGCTTGTTTTTAAGTGGTAAATCTTTAATCTCTATGTTTTTGCCAATTTATGATTTTTATGTAGCTCGGTTCATCATGTATCTTTGAACCCAACAGGAGATAATGGAAGTAGAACACCTGTGGCAGTACAACGAGTCCGAGTTGACCAGGCTGGGCAAGTCGCCGGGCAGTCCGTCCGCCAACCCGCTGCTGGCGGCGAGCGGCATCACGGCGCAGAACTCCAGCCCCGACTTCTTGGCGGACCTGTGCAACATCGCCGACCACCGCCTCTACAAGATCGTCAAGTGGTGTAAGAGCCTGCCGCTCTTTAAAAATATTTCGGTCAGTATTATAACTCCTTTTATCTACACTCATGTTATAATGTTCGAATTGTGAACTCAGACTCGAACTCATAATGACATGCTTTTTAACACAGATGATAAAAACGAAAATTTTAAAATGGGAACTGTAACAAAATTAATGACCATTATGCAACAGGTTGGACTTATTATGCAACACTTATTTTAAATAAAATGCACAAAACTATGGCAAATATTTTCCAGACAGCCAACAATAAATATTTTTTTTTGTTGTTCTTAAATTCTCCCATGTAGGGAAGGCAAAGGGAACAAAGCCCATACAGCCAAGTCTTCGGTATTTTAATGTCTTCAGCATTTGCATTGAAATGCTAGTGTAATGCATTTCAATGCATCTTGGGAGAGTTTGACGTCAAACAATCGATGGCAGACACTGTGGTGCTACTTGGATGAAGTGGATTACCACGATAAAAAACTCATCACTTTTCACACCACTTGACGCCTCAAAGTAAACAGAACTGGAGTAGCCTTTGCCTAACATTCCCCTCTGCCAAATGCACAAGCATCGGATGCTTGCACGTTTAACAAAACTAGTTGAGCCGCCATTTTGACAGCCATAACATTGTAAACGTTGCGGCGAACAGAGCTCCCGCAAAAATGCCTGCCTGTGCTGTTTTTTGTTGTAAAAATAAATAGAAAACATCGAGTATGCTAAATGATGGTGTCACCTTTTATTTGTAATTATAATTTTTAAGATTTCATGATTATTTACTTCATTATTTCATGTTTTAGAATTCTACGATTTCAAATTTCGAGCGCTAGTCTCGTGGGGAGTGCGGCTGTGACGTTGTCAAAACGCACACCCCACGTGACTATTTTAAGCGTGTGTGTGCGTGAAATTTAAATTTGTGTGTCGAATTATGCATGTGTGCATTTGTAAAAACGTTGTGCGTTGTGCTGGCTTTGAGTGTAGTGGTAACCTCACCCCCCGCAAGAAATGGCAGAATAAAATGTTTGAGAAATTGACTAATGGCTACTCCAGTTCTGTTTACTCTGAGCTTGACGCTTATTTCGATAATCCTCCACATTGCTCATCATCACAGACACTTGTTACACAAAACTACACTGATTTTACGTTACAATATCCACTCCGAAACAATATTACAATCATCGAAATAAAGATCACGTCCGCCATAGTATAATGCCGCCAAAAAACTCCTTTTTATGTTTTTGTTTTATTTCTTTGAATAATGAGTGTAGATAAAGTAGTGTTTGTAACTGCACATAACTCGGTATTAAAACACTCGACTCGCCAAGGCTCGTTTTTTAAACCACGCTCGTGTTTTAATAACCTATATTATGTGATATGTACATAAACTACTATTTCATCCCTTCTACTCGAAAAGTGTCAACCCAGAATCTCTCGAGATGGCGACGCCTAGAGGCCGGTACATACCCCTCGACAACGGAGGTCGTACAACATATTTTTTGTTTGTTTTAGATCGACGACCAGATCTGCCTGCTGATCAACAGCTGGTGCGAGCTGCTGGTGCTGTCGTGCTGCTACCGCGGCGTGGGCACGCCCGGGGAGGTGCGCGTCGGCGGCGGCCGCGGCATCACGCTCGACCAGAGCGCCAAGTACGTACACAAGACCGCGGCAGGTTTGCGGCAACACCTTATTTTTTCCGTAAAATTCTTCCTATAATAGGGAAGGCAAGGGAAACGAAGCCCATGCAGCCAACACTTCGGTATTTTAATGTCTTCAGTATTTGTATTGATGGCAGATACTGTGGTGCTACTTTTTACACCAAACTACACTGATTTAAAGCAACAAGATCCACTCTGAAACAATATTACAATCACCGAAAAAAAAAATCACGTCCGCCATAGTTGAATTATCCCCTCCCCCTCTCTCTCAAAATTTCAGTCTTAATGCGCCTATCGTTACCTCCGTTACTTAACCTCTTTGGCAGCTGCTGTGCAGCAGCCGCGGCGTGGGTTATGTCGGTGACCTTAGATCACGAAGAAGAATTCCAAGCAACGTCCTTTGCCTCGGCCACGTCCAAGATTTTTTCTTGGTAACACATAAATATTTTTTTACATGAATTTCTGTTTTCTGCAGGCTTGGCCTCACCCCCTGTATCGAACGAATGTTGAGCTTCACCGACCACCTGAGGAGGCTGCGGGTAGACCGCTACGAGTATGTAGCTTTAAAGGTCATCGTGCTGCTCACTTCAGGTAAACCATAAACCGACAAATTTTCTCAAACATTAAGGTAGTCTTACAGGAAATTTAATTAGAGAATTCAAACTAGATTTAGCAATTTTTTTACATTTTAGCCATAGTAAAAATGTCAAAAAGTTACTAAATCCATTTAAATTTCCTGCAAGAGGCCCTTAAAGTCTATTTAAGATTTTGAACAGTTTAGTTAAGTCTGACGTGTTTTACGAATACAATCATAAGCTATGCTCACATAAAAAATATGTAGGTAATTGTTAATAACACCAACACGGTTTTTGTCATAAACCTTTCTGATAATCCTATTAATATTCGTCGTAGATACGCCCGAACTCCGCGAGAGTGAGAAAGTACGAGCATCTCAAGAAAAAGCGCTCGCAGCGCTTCAAGCGTACACGGCGACGCATTCGCCAGACACGCCTGCGAAGTTTGGCGAGTTGTTGTTACGAATCCCGGAGCTGCAGCGGACTTGCCAGGTAAGAGTGGTTCTTATGTCGCATAGTAATAGAGTTGCTGTTAACTCGGCGCTTCATTCACCCGACTGAGCCGCTGCTTCAGGCTCATGAGCTAACACGTGGGGTCAGTTTTTTGATCCGGGGTCAGGATGACCGGTACGGTCAAATATGAACAATGAAAGCTGGCGGCACAGCTGATGTATATTGCTTTGAATTTTCATCGCAAATTAAACAATTTGTCAAACTGACTTCACACATTTTGGCGTTTCCACTGACTGTATTGGTCTAGAATTTAGCTACTGTGGTTGATATAACTACAGATCGTAAAATTCACCCTTTCCAAATGACAATGGCCCTTATAGTTAATAGTGTTAGACTTTCTTTTATCACGGAAATGACAACCCCGCTAATATTGTTAACTGAAAAACCGGAGCTAGAGCGGACTTGCCAAGTAAGAATCGGTCTTATATCTTATATAGATTTAGAGTTGACAAACCGCTTGCCTCACACTCTGTCCTGTAGATAGCATTAGACTCGCCCCGTTTTTTTTAAACAACATATCAGGTGGAATGTGAGTGATAACATGATAACGTGAACGTAACGTGATAGCCTACCACTTAGGGGATACAGTAATGGTAGTTTTTTATGTTACGTTTATATATTTATTTGGAAAACATACAATTAAACTTTACTTATTTAACTTTTATTATTTACTTTTTTTATTTAATATTGGGTCCTCATCTATGAAATTGGTTTTTTTCTCTCTTAGGGCCACTTGCAGGAAATTTAAATCGGGATTTAAAACTAGATTTAGTAATTTTTTGGCTTATATGGCCGAAATGTCAAAAATTTACAAAATCGAGATTTAAACTAGGTTTAAAATTTCCTGCAAGTGGCCCTTAGTATTTTGCCCGCAACTATTAAGTTACAGAACATTCCTATAAAATAATTACCTCTTCTAAAAATAGACCATGATTCCATGGTTCCTATGATTTGTTTTGATAATTTTTGGTAAGTTTCATTGTGTTAAAATTTGAAACGAAGACAACCCTTTTTAACTGCCATCCGAACAGGTACATTTTTTGATTTGCATTAACATATGAAGTGTGATATCACACATATTGCTAAAGCTTGTCTAATGATATATGCCAAATATATTCATCTCTGGATTTCTCGTTGTGAAGAAAACTGAAAAAAAATTAGGTATGGAAATTGCAGACTTCTCCAAAATCTCCATACAAAAAACCAATTTCATAGGTAAGGACCTAATATAGTCAATAAAGTTTCCACCTTTACATAACACACTTACGGACACCAAAGGATTAGAAAAGTACACAACAACTAATAATAATAATAATAATAATAATAATTTATTGTCTTACCATAATCACACAATACAACATAACAAAAAGAAGAACAGTATTAATTTACAGTTTGATTATGGCGGGCTGATACCTGAACTAGGTCAGACCTGTATCTCCTTACTAATATTATTTAATAACTTTTGGATATCACTTTTCCACTGAGAAAGAGAACAGTTTAACATATCAATATTAAAGGATAGGTGGTTTTAGTAATAATTTTTTTTTGCAGTTCTTCATGCAAGTCGGCAAAGAGATGCTCAATCCAGCGAACAAGAACAAAGACGGCGAAGGTCCCAGCTTCAACCTCCTCATGGAGCTGCTCAGGGGCGACCATTGATTCCACCTCCAGCCCTCCTAGTATGACCTTCGAATCACGATAACATACATACAATCACGTCTGTAATCCCCGAAGGGGTGGGCAAAGTCCAAGGAGCACTGTGTTCCTTAAGACCACTTGTAGCAATACAAAAATTGGGTTTGTTTAGATGACAAATCGCGAAAGAGTAGTAACAAGTGGCTAGCTCATCGCCTACACAATCACAGACCTAGTACCCAATATGCCCTTAGTCGCCTTTTACGACATGCTAGGCAAGAAAAGCAGTTGGTACATTCTTTTTGCGTCCCGAAACAAAACGGGACGATACGAACGGTACAATTTTATATGACCGCCATGTTGTTGTATTTTGACATTTCATGACAGTAAAATTTATTAAATCGTGTTTCGTGGTCATGATTAGGCAGGTGCAAAACAGTGTCCTTCAATCACTTTGCTCAACAATTTTGAAATTCTAGTTTTTTACATTGACTTATCTAATAAGTAATTTTGGACTTAACGTTAAAGAAATCTTATTTATTTTCGTGTACACGTTTTCAAACGGGACATACAGGACATGGAATGTAAGTACATAGGCTTCTGTCTACATATCATTAGCAATATTGTGAATAATAATATGTATTTGACGTAACTAATACTCAATATCAGGATTAATAATGGGTGACATAAAAACAATCAAAAATATTCCTCACAAGTTTTGTGTGATTTGTAACCGCCGCCATTTTAAATCCTTTATTTTTTTAAATCGTTATTTGTTTTACGGCCTTAGAATAAAGACTTTCTATTTTTATAAAAAAATCCGTTTCGTCTATAATAATAGTTTTTATTGTGCCAATAACAAAGTTAAAGTGTACGCATTTATTTTTATGATTAATTTTACAATTCTTCGAATAATATTATACATACTTACTAGTATCTTTGTACTAAATATATTTATTGAATTTAATATTTATTATCTACTGAAACAGCAATTAATTAATTAAAATTTTGTATGGTGTGTACGTAACGAAATGTAACATACAATGTAACATGAAAAGAGTACTAAATTCCTAGTGTAAATACACTAGAAATTCTGTAACATTGCGACGATTTGTATGGCAAATTCTTTCATTGCATGTTACGTTCCACCAATATTTACAGTCAGCTCAGTCAGTGACACTCGGAGTGTTCAAATAAATAGACGTTACCAAAAAGTCAATAATATTGGCACAAATAAAGTTTCTACAATGTTGTCAACATTATGTAAACTCTTTTGTGTTTTCATCGTTATGGAAGCTTTATTTGTACCGATAATACTGAATTTTTGGTAGTATCTATTTAGTTGAACACCCTGAGTGTCACTAACTATTTGATGCTGACTGTACACACCATTAGAAACAATGAATTTTTTCCTGGTTTGAAAAAATTTTAATAATTAAACCTGGCAAACGCAAAATAATTACATTAAAGTGATTTTTACTAATTAAGGACCACATTAGGTATCTCCACGTTAAGGAGTTCACAGACGGCAGCTATTATATACATTAACGTATACAGCTCAATACATTTCCTTACATCTTTCCATAGAAATCTTCATGAGACCGCACAAAGCAGCTTTAATGCATATTTTTACATTTTCATATCTTATGGATGGTAAGACAAACGAACGCAGACGCAGACTTACGAGGCAAGGAATTAAGGCATACTATTGTATGTAATATTTAAAACGATTGAAAACTATACATCTCGAAATATAATGTACAGTCAGCGTCAAATAGTTAGTGACACTCAGGGTGTTCAATTAAATAGACATTACCAAAAAATCTGTAATATCGGCACAAATAAAGTTTCCATACTGTTGACAACATAGAAAAGTTTCCTCATTATATTATATGGAAGCTCTTTTGCGTGTATAAGAATATGGAAACTTTATTTGTACCGATATTATTGACTATTTAACACTGATTGTACATCAATTTACATTATAGCTGCCGCCTGTGAAGTCTTACTGTACTATAAAACTCACACTGCCAAGCCAACATGCTTTTACCGGTCTACGTATGTATAAGGCCAAGGGAACAATTAATGATTAGAAAGTGTGACGTATGTGATTATGATGCTGTATTCATCGTTTTTCTGCTGTATTCATTATGTATAATTTGTTACAGAAGTCTGAAATGAAACGGGAATTATATAGTATGCATTCTATCAAGCTTATTATCAGTTTAACTCTGTTTTACCCTCTGAGGGACGCCGGCATTCAGAACGCTGGCTTCGCGAACAATATGTTTCTATTTTCAATGTCTAGTTTCAAGTTTTTATTGATGCGTTTGATATCCACAAATCAGGAGGATTGAACCATATAATTTTACATATAACGATCCTACTCGTAGGACCATATTGCATAATACTGTACTCGGGTCGATGTCTAAGCGTTTTTAACTATGCTATGTTTTTTTAAAGATAGGTGCTATCTTTGTTGTATGTACACGACCACCTATGGCATCTCTGACGTACAGTCTAATTCAGCCGTGATTATATTTCAGAATTCTGTAACAAACCATACTATGGAGGTGTTCTTTGTAATACAGTTTCATTCTCTATATCTATAACTCATTTGGAATAGATTAACTAAAGTTTATAAATTAACAATATACATATTATTATATTATGAAGAAATATAAGTACCTACAGCCAACAGCTAGGCAGACTAAAACAGTCTATTCTGAATCATTTTTGCACTTATGTCGAAAGATTTAAGGCTGAAAATGTATTGAATTTTTTTTCAGTTTAATAGTCTGTCGCGCTATTGACTAACAAACGTAGTTCCATATACATTTTTAATAGATCTTACAAACTTGGTAAGCATTGAATGAACATAGTCTTGCCGTACTAAATATAGTTTACTCATTAAACATATATTTTTTTGGAAATAGACAGATATACAGAAATTTCTTAGTGTTAATCCCAGTTATGAAGGTATGTTATAATTGAATCGTACAGACTCCGACGCAGAATTAGGGTTTAGATCTGTTTTAGTGATAACAATCAAAATGTAAAAGCACCAGCCAAACATGATAAGTCTTTGGCCCACTCATGTCCACTGCTGGACATAGGCCTCCCCCAATGCACGCCACCGCTCGCGATTTTAAGCCGTTCTCATCTTGCCCATTTCAGCCTACCTACGAATATCGTTATCCTATCTTATCACAGGGCGTCTCACACGTTTACCGAGTTTTTCACTCGAGAACTTTAGCCCCAACTGCCGTCATTTCTACGGCTAATATGTCGAGCCCACTGCCACTTCAGTTTGCTAATTCGGTGAGCTATGTCGGTGACTTTAGTTCTCTGACGGATCACATCATTCCTGATGCGGTCTTTCAGAGATACTCCGAGCATAGCCCTTTCCATAGCTCGCTGAGCGACTTTGAACTGGTGGACTAGTCGAGCGAGTAAGTGTCCATTTCTTGGCATCCTAGACCATGATTGGAAGGACGAATTGGATATTACACTCGCTCCACTTAGATATTATAGTCGTAACGTACATTTGTCGAACTTTAAATCAGTGCCTCTAGTCAGTCATTAGTTGGCGGAAATGTATAACAATTTGTTGCTCATTCATTTTGTTTTTAAAAGAAGAAGAATAGAAATAGAAGAATTGTGTCAAAATATACGAACTTAGTAGAGGTGAAAATGAGTTGGGTAGAGAAGGGCCGATACTCTCTCAACGATCTCCACAGTAAACAGTAATTTAAATGTTTTAGCCTTTTCTTGGGCCTCCAATTTTATTATCGTTCACTTGTATAAAATTCCATTCCGTTAACGTGGAATTGCATCATTAATTCAGATACTGGATCAACCCTTTTTTGCATAGATCAAGACTTACTGATATAAATCGTATAGGTGCATATTCTTATTTTCAAGAAAGATTTCTATTTACGGACCGCTACCGCTATGCGGTAGGAGTGTGTGGGATTCGCTCAGCCGCTCAGACAGGAATGAGTATAACTTCCCGTTATACTCACTCCTGTCATTCCGTGGGGGCGAATCGGGACCCATTACATACTCATTCCGATTTTCACAGAAATTATAACTCAGTAGATGTGGTTATTTAGAATCTGTGCTTTCTGTGTTTGTATTAAAGATACTATTGGATTGTGAACGATTCTAGCTCGTTGTGTACGATTTGAGTGACAAAAAAGTGCAATAACGCTGCCTATTTGAAATCACTAAATCAGATCAATTACTTTATTGTAAGAAGATATCGTCTACATTTGGTATTATGACGAAATACCCTTTCAATATTATGTATTTTATATAAAAGTCGTTGACAATTTATTGTAATTATTTATTGTAAAGTATTTGTAAGTAAATAAATGTAAGCCCAATTTTATTGAGGGTAGAATTGTAATCATTGCCATTTTGTTTAAGTAAGATAAGAGATTTCTGCTTTGTGAAGTATTTTAGGGAGTTCATTCGAGAGTTAAACTCTCGGGTGTAATCTCCCTCCTTGTTGTTGCATTTCCGTACTATTTTATGTTACAAAGTTTATTTTATTGACAAGAATATTGTCTTTATTTTGTATTTTTTTTCCTGTGCAATACTTAGCATAAAGTTTAACTGATATTTGCAATAGCCTTAATGTAGACAATGGATATTTTAAAGAATAACATTTATATAAAAACTGAAAGTCAAGAATGAAGACAAAGGAACTAAGGGCCGTTTGCCAGAATCAATCTACTTGAGCACAGTTAGAAAAGGATGGCGCTTTTCATCTCCACATAACGCTATCCCTTTCTAGATGTGCTCAGTCATAGATCTACGCTTGAAATTGATTCTGGAATACGCGGCCTGTGTCTATATATCCTCACCATAAATCCTCCTTGCAACACATGAATAGGATTCCACAAAAATACTTTATGCTACGTCTTCGCACAATTATTATAAAACGAGGAGATAGTACTCGTCTGCCTCGAAAACCAGTCATTCACTGCCGTTAAAATTGTATTAAATTTAAATGTTGCTGTAAGCGTAATATTTACTTGTTGCAATACTTCTTTGGTTTAGACGGAAGAATATTCTCATTTAAACGTAGAATACTTTAGTAATAAAAAAATGCCTTAACGTTGAACGTTTGGACTTGGCTTTGGTGCCCCATTGCTCTTAATAATGTAGATTAAAAATACGAGAATTTTCTTTTTTTTTAATGGCTAGCACGGAGAATTTTCTTTCTCCCTTTAGATGATGGTAGATCGTCAAATATGTTTCTTTAATGGCGCCGATGAATATTTATTTTCAACCTTAGTACTTTATAGATATATTTACGGTTAATATTAATAATTCCATAACACGGGCAATTTTAAGTTTAATAAGGGCACAAGTACTTGATTTTTAGTTGTAAAATAGAAAATCAAATGGTGTAAGACATAGGTAATGTTAATTATTGTTTTTAAAACATTCGTGCCACTATGTTTAATTGTAACTTTCCCTAATTGTGATTTTCATAGTATCAATTTACGTGCCGTTTATAGTAATATTAATATTTTGATATAAACGCATGAATTAAAAGAAATCAATGAAAGATGTTATGATGACAATTGAGATTTTATGTTATTATATATTTCCCATTCGCAATTTGCCAGTTAGCGATTTTTTACGGCATCTATATGATAGTGGTGTAACTCTTTACTGAACTGATAATATAAGACGGTAGATGTAAGTTATTTCGTATTCAGTAAAGCAGTATGTTTGTCGCAAGAAGGGATGTGTGGGAGGGTCCGAATAATTTTTATATTAAAAATTTGAAGGAACGTAAGAATGGTATCGCGTCCAATATTTTGTAATTTTACTTTTTTGTTATAATCTATAAATAAGTATTATAGTGATATATTATTCTTTATTTTTTAGGATTATGGAAAGATTTTTTTCTATATATAAAGCAAAAATAAAAAGAATTTGAATTAATGTCTGTTTTAATCATACCTTCCAAGAAAAATGCAATGCTGAATATGTCATAGTATTCTAACAGAACCACTGGGCCAGTGTATGAGATTGTACGGTCAAATCCAAAAGGATGTGTACACTTTTCTTTTTCCCTTGTAATAAATCTCATAATTTATTAACTGTACAATTGTACATTGTCATACAGAGTCAAGTAAAAAAATTGTACACACTTTTGACAGTTCGTTAGTTTTTGAACTTTACTGTACTTAGATGGAATACCTATTAATACGCACGTTCAAGTGACGACTATGCCTAAGTGCCATCAATGGCGAAAACCTATGGGGGAATTGAAATTAATTTACTGTTTATTTTTTCATATAATAGGTTGAGGAAAAAGTTTCTTCGCATTTTTTAAGAAAATTCAAAATATTTTTTAATATAGTTTATTTACATTTAACTAAAGTATGTAGGTACCATTTTGTTCGATAACTTTTTGCCATCTTGTAGGTGGGGACATGATCCCATTGCTATAGAAATTTTGGGACTTCTGGTCAAAATACCGCGACAAGTGGTTTTGGCAGTCCTCTCGTGATGTTAACCTGACACTGTCTAAAGAATTCTGAAGAGACCGAAACAGGTGGAAATCTGAAGGTGCAAGGTCAGGACTATACGGCGGATGCATTAACACCTCCCAGCCAAACTCTCTTAATTTTTGCTGAGTGGCTAAAGATGTGTGAGGTCTAGCGTTATCATGATGAAAAACCACACCCCTTCTGTTGATTGATTCCGGCCGCTTTTTCTCAACTTCTTGCTTTAATCTCATCAGTTGTTCGCAGTAGAGTTCAGAATCGATGGTCCTGCCTGGTGGTAACAGCTCATAATGAATAATTCCCTTCCAATCCCACCACACACACAGCATCACCTTGTTGCGAGTTAACCCGGGTTTCGCCACAGTCTGTGAAGCCTGACCGGCCTATGACCACGACCTTTTTCGCACGTTCTTGTCGTACGTGATCCACTTTTCATCACCAGTTATCAGCTTCTTCAAAAATGGTTCGGTTTCATTACGTCGTAATAAAGAGTCACAAATGAGTACACGGTTCATTAGGTTTCTTTCAGTGAGCTCGTGAGGTACCCAAATGTCGAGCTTTTTTGTGTACCCAGTTTTTTTCAAATGCGCCAAAACTGTTTTGTGGTCAATTCCCAGTTCTTCAGCTACGTCGTAACTAGTGACATGCCGATCTTGCTCCACTTTTTCAAAAATGGCATCCATTTTATCTGTAATAGGGTGACCAGAGCGACGTGCATCTTTGACATCAAAATTTCCGGATTGAAAACGCTTAAACCAAATTTGTGCTACTCTCACAGACACTGCACTAGGTCCATAAACATCGCAAATTTTTTTCGCGGCTTGCGTTGCATTTTTACCTTTTTTGTAGTAAAATTTTAAAATGTATCGAATTTCTTCATTAGATTCACTCATCTTGGCGGTACGAAAAACAAATGAAAATCACACATTTTCCTAATTTGAATTTGGAATTATGTTCTTTAAAATTTAAACTTTCAATAATACCAAAACCAGCCAGATACAAATAGTATAGCCAAAGAGATTTTATTACAAGTTTATACATACTATAATGCGAAAAGACTTTTTCCCCAACCTAATACATATACCTACATGTTATCAAGCCCTGCCCGAAGGCAGAGGAGCTTGTACATCTATCATTCTCTCACTTTAAGAAGAAGAGAAGGATAGATACACAATTTAGTTTAGTTCGTGACAACGGAATCGACCCTACTGCCGTTACTGGGCAAATATCACTGAAATTCAAAACAAAATCTACGACTCTTAAAATATAAACTTGAATAAAATTAGTAGAAATGCTTAGAGAAATTGACGACCTCCGTGGTCGAGTGGTCTGTATGCCGGTCTCAAGGCGTCGCCATCTCGATAGGTTCTGGGTTCGAGCAAATGTTTGGGTGATGAATTTTCAGGCATTTGTTCTCCAGTCTTGGATGTTTATATATATTTCTATATATTCAGGTTATTTATATGTATTTATCTATAAAATATATTTATCCGTCATCTAGTGTCTGTAACACAAGCAGCATTAGTTGCTTAAAATGGGGCTAGTTGATAGGTGTGAAAGTCTGAGGATATTATTATTATTCTCGAGTTTCTGGCTCGCTCTTCTCGGGGATGTCTGCGTTCCGAGCGAGTGGTAGATTCACTTATTCATAAATTGACGTTTTTAAGTGTTTGCATATCAAGCCTATAAAATAAAGATATTTTTGATTTGATTTGATTATATTAAAACATCTGTGACATTGAAAAACAGTGAAGGATACGATCGTTAATAACCTAGGACAGTAAAATCATAACTTGAAGGGATATTGTTATAATTTGTGAACACACGTAAAAACCATGTTAGACCGGCTTTCAAGATGTGATTACTGAATTACCTGTGTGAATTACAAATGAAGAGTCTGTAAATAAATACGACTTACTATTACTCCATTCCTGCCTCCTCTGCAATTATACAATTGATATTATTACCTATGCGAATAATAAAGTCATAGTAATGAGTGTGTCGTGAAATAGGTATAGTAATATTGAGAAGGGTTGGCCTCGTAAGTGGTTTAGATCCATTTTCAAGAATAGTATTTTCAGTTTGACTAACCGGTCCATAAATCAATATAACAGGACACATTCTAGATTTTTCCTTGCAATAATAGGTACCTTTTAAAACTGTTAATAAACTGTTTATGTAACTACATTGAATATATTTTGAATCTTTTAATTAGCGATATGACTAAAAACCTTACGTTCATTGAAAAATCTGGTCACAGTTCAGATAAAAACAATGCTTTAAACAAAAGCTTGAACAAATGCTATTGTCCAAAAGGACAACCCCGTCCATTTCAAATGCTATTGGTTGGTACAGTGCAGGCAAGACAAGGGTAGCAGTTGACAATTGCACACGAAAGTAGACTTTGCGGTGGTAAGGCTTTGATTTGGTTGATAGTACCTACTTAATAAATTTTTCTTAAACATGCGCGGAAATATTGTCATTACTTTTGAATAAAGAACACGCGAAGTATCATAAATTATTATTTTTAAATGGCTGAATTATCATAATTACGTAGATTGAAAAGCCAAAATCATTTCCCGGCGCATTCTTTGAATTTGGAACGAAGAGCGATTTTGGCGGCATTCAACTATGGCGGACGTCATTGTGAAGTGGATCTTGTTGCGTAAAATCAGTGTAGTTTTATGTAGTAAGTGTCAATAATGATGAGCAATATGGATGATCATTGAATTAATCATCAAGTGGTGTGAAAAACGATGAGATTTTTATCGTGGTAATCCACCTCATCGAAGTAACACCACAGTGTCTGCCATCGATCGTTTGACGCCAAACTCTCCCAAGAATGCATTGAAATGTATGACACTAGCATTTTAATGCAAACTACTGAAGAAAAGTATTCTACTGTTAACGCTCTTAAGGTCCTGAAACCTAGAGCATAATCTCGAAAGATCGACGCGCACCGCGAATTTCAATAACACTTAATTACTTATAAAATCTTTTATCACTTATCAATGAAAAACCGAAACTTCACTTATTATTTATTAGTTTGTCGTAGTCTCAAAACATTCCGGATTCCTAGATTTTCAACCTTAGTGGCTTAGATATAAGGCGCAAACATTATTTAGAAAATTTGACAGTTTGAAGTACTCTGATGTGCTGTTGACAGTACATCAAATAATTACTTATCAACTAATAATATGTTAATCTTTAGATAAAAATATAATGACTTAGCGTAATTAGTAATTATGAACTTATGGGTTTTATTTGTATTTAACCGATTATAAAAATCATTATGTCCTTGCTGATAAACTTCAGAAATTATAATAATATTTGTAATTAAAAGCATAGAGCGCTTTAGATTTTTCGTAGGGACGTAATTTATTGGGCAGCCATTTAATTATTTGGTCAGCAAACAAATATTTTGTCAGCAATATAACTATTTGGGCGGCAAATTTATTATTTGAGCAGCAAAATACAAGACAATCTCGTCTATTTTATTATAAAAAATAACCGTAACATTAATATTTTAGTATACAATTTGGCAGCAGAGAAAACATTTGAGTTGCTGTTCAATTAGTTATTTTGCTGATCAATTAGAAATATCTGCTACTCATAAGTTGCTGACCAATTATTATATTTTTTTCCGAAATCCGAATATTTTGCTAACCGTTTAAATTACACCTTTTTAGCATTAGCATAGGTACAGTGTAGGCTAGTGTGATCATTAAATGATGAGCAATAAATACATGATGTGAATTAAAATTTATCATATAAATAACAAATAGTTAACGAATTTTGTAAAATCTAAGAATTATTTTATGTGGCGTTCCTCAAAGTAGTGCTGTAATTAAGTACGTGTTACATTTAAGTTTGAACCTATGATTTTCTTTTTATATTAGTCTCTGGTCTGTTACGAGTTTGAAAAAAAAATGAAAAAACATGGAAAAGCCAATATAGCAAGCGAAATTTTAAAACTAAATGTCACAATTGCGGATTTGTGAAATAAATACATATAAAAAAGGTATGCGCCATCGGTCAGCTGTGGCGCTAGAGGGGATCGATGGACCGACACGGCACTACACAAAAACTACTACAAAAACACTAAAACACAGGCGATTATTATAATTGTCATAATAATATGATATATATATATTTTATATATATATGCCATAAAGGTACCAACAAGCTGCTAAGATTTATTGGTCCTTCGAACCGGATATAACATTCTTTCTTTCTTTTTCCTGCCCTGTTCCCAATTCTATTTGGGAACATATACACACACATACTTTATGATATAAAATAGAACATGATTTTGTTGTTTTTAACACACATTAATCATTTTAATTATCTAAATAACGCATATTGTTGTAGAACAAAACAATGTTTCTACTATTATTACTAACAGTTTAAATCAATTAATTAAAATATGTTATCAACAAATCTGATAATGAAGCTAGATAAACTGTTAATAAAAGCTTCTTGCGTGTCATTAGAGCACTTAGTGCAGAGAAAATGTTTCGCCTCGCAATTTTTTGCGGTATCATTGGTCTCTCCTTGGCTACTCCTGCAGTAGTCAGGACAAAGGAGGAGATTGAAGCTTTTAGACATTTTTTGGAAAGTACAAAATCCAGTAAGTATCTTTCTGCCCTCACGCTTTATACGTCCCACTGCTGGGCACAAGCCTTCCTCATGGGTAAACACATGAGAAGTATGGGCCGTAACACCACCATGCTGGCCCAGAATCTTTAATACAAGCTTAGCAAAATATCAAAAGTAGCTGATATTAAAAGTTTAATACCTTCAATTATTCCAAGAGCCAAAAATATCTGTAACAAGGCGAAATACAAGTAGATGAATTGTATTTTTACAGATAATGGTGAAAAATTCATCGCACGCACTCAAGCATCCTCTTTGGTGAACCCAGAAGAGGTTAGTGGCAAGTTTGATGGCGACATCGTTCTAGATGACTTCATGATTGAGGATATGTTGATGGACTTTGCTGCTGGCCGCAATGCGTACACATTCCCGAATACCAAGTGGCCCGATAACACTGTTGTCTGGGACTTCGGCGAGGGAGAGTTTGGTAAGTTTTTAAAACTAAAACTCTGGCTCATCGTATAATAATATTTTTAGACGATAAATATCTTTAGACATTCACACCAATCAACCAGCCCCATTTTAAGCAACTAATGCTGCTTGTGTTACGGATACTAGATGACGGATAAATATCTATACATAAGTTACTCTATGATCTATACATATAATAATAATATAATAAAACTCTAGAGGTCGAATATCTGTATATAGTAAAAAATATGCTTTAAATCAAATCAGGGGGATGTAAAAAGAGGGAAAATACAATTTTTTTTTCGGAAAGGCCTGGACCGATTTCAATTAAATTTTGCATGGTGATACTTTATATCTTAGATTCTTTTTATTCCGGAAAATTAAATGGTTCGCTTGGGAAAGTTGAAAAAACCATAGCGACCGCGGACGAAGTCGCGGGCAACAGCTAGTATATTACAAGAGTATAAGATATTTTTAACTATAGGAAATGCAGGGGTCGTTTGTATATTTCGCAACTTTATGGGAAATACACAGCTTGCGCTGACTCTAGTTAGTTGATATCTTCATGAGTTAAAGTAGATCTAGGTGCGTACGTAACTGATAAATCTTATTGTTTCATGATTAAACAAAAACCCGTACGCATAACTTCGTCATCCGTCCTTTTCACTCTTTAGAGTTATCTATCAACTTATTGAATTTTTCGACAATTATCGATCTTAGACGTCGATTTTGGCTTATCGAGAGTTCTATGCTCGAAGCGCTGCCTACGTATTTTATCATGAAAATTATATGATCTATGGCAAATAAAAGTAATGGTAACAAAAATTATGCCCGTTTTACAAATTACTTACAGTCTATATTTATTCTGAAATGTAGAAATCAAAATAGTATGTTTACCTTGGCACACTAATATTCGATTTGAATCTTCAATAATAATAATACATGCCTAAGTATTTCTAATTACTGATTACCTTACACAGATTTACAAATACTTATCATACTAGATAGTATTATCAGATGTATATAATTCCTTCTCTAAAAGATTGTGATGATCACTCATTAGATTCACATTCAAATATATATCACTCCTATAATCTACAAATTATCATTGTTTTATTTTTCTGCATTTGTCGACTCTTCATCAATTTTTTTTAATACGTCATTCTTATAATTATGTAATATTTTTTTTATATGTTTTATATGGTTACTTTTTAGGCCCTTTACAGCAAGAGGCTATTTTGGAAGGTATCAGAGACATTGAAGCCCACACCTGTATCAAATTCCGCAAACGCGAAGCTGATGAAAGACTCTTTGTAAACCTTACGGTAAGTTTGTTAACATTAATCATTATTATCAATTGCTCTTTGCATAAATAACTGAAGTTTTTTTTTTGTTGCTGAGGAAATGCCGCCCTTCCCGTCTCCAGGGGAGGACGCGTTCCGGATATACCTACGGCTAACTGAAGGATAATTTAACCTTATATATAACCTTAGATAACCTTACCCTAAAGCGTTTAAAATTAACATAACCTTTAACAGGGTCT
This sequence comes from Parapoynx stratiotata, assembly GCA_910589355.1. Classification (NCBI taxonomy): domain Eukaryota; kingdom Metazoa; phylum Arthropoda; class Insecta; order Lepidoptera; family Crambidae; genus Parapoynx; species Parapoynx stratiotata. The sequence goes on from OU342459.1 coordinate 15,594,258, forward strand.
AAGCAATGGCTGCTACGCTCACGTAGGCTACTGGGCAACCCGCGGAGTCCACACCCTGAACCTCGCTCGCAACGTCCCCGGCGTGGGCTGCTTCCGCCACGCCACCATCGTTCACGAGTGGATGCACATCCTCGGCTTCCTCCACATGCAGTCCACACATGACCGCGACAACTACGTCAAAATCGTTGAGGAAAACCTTACACCTGGTGAGAATCTTTGTAAGGAACCTAACTTTCCCCGTTATTTCTGGTCCTACTTCTTCCGTGTCTCCAAATTTATTTGGGGCCGGCACAATTCGTCTTCCTCTCTCTCTCCTATCACTAGACATGCGAACACTGACTTTCTCTTGATTTCCTTCATATAATTAATGATTTGTATGTGTAATAATATTTATGACGTCAATAGGAGCTTTAAAAGCCTAAATAATGTAACATTAATTACAAAAAATATAAGAATATTTACTGCCCCCTTATTCTAAGCTATGGGTTCACGGATTCGATTCGGAAAGTCACGACCCATCTCGCTCTAATTCGCCGCAATAAAAAGTGACAGGTATAGAGATTCCGTAATTCGTTTAGTTTGCGATAGTTAAGAATAAGGGCTGGTGTACTTCAGCATTTTCAAACAGTCTGTTCTTCTGCGGGTCTTCTCATAACTGTCTATTAATAATGTCTTCGACCAATTTATTTATCGACGATTATCATTCGTGTATTTAATATTACAGCAAAGTACATATTTTTTCAGGAACTGAGCACAACTTTAACATCTACTCATCTGAATTGGTAGACAACCTCGACATTCCTTACGATTACGTCAGCTGCTTGCACTATGGACCATTTGCTTTCAGCAATAACGGTGAACCTACTATTGTTGCCCTGCAGGTAAGATTTACTATGAAGTTCAGATTTTTATTTATAAATATTTAATAAATAAAAAGGAAGTTGATTGCAGATTTAAAGAGACAGTCTAAAAAGGAATCTATCAGGTTTTCTTGTTTATGGTGCTTCCTAATCAGCATGATAATTGTTACAATTTTTTTTTGCCAAAATATAGCTTTTTGCAAGTTTTAGTTTTATATGAATCTATGCATCAGTCACAAATTCTGTGATTTTTTAATACCCTCACATTTTTTTCCTTTTTTTCCAATTCCTATAAAATGAAGAGAATAATGTAACAATTTGTGTCGACTTTTTTTCTTTCAGGAGCATGAAGGTTCAATGGGTCAACGAGAATACATCACAGATAAGGACTGGCTGAGAATAAACAGACACTATGGTTGCGCTGGCGCTTGGGACTCGAGCTAAATAAATTACATAAATCTGAGATTATCCTTTTATTGAAACTTGACATTGTTATACTTTTGTAATGTTTTTAATACCTTGTTTCTATGTCGTAGTTACACTTTACTGATTAATGATTATAGACAGCTTTTCAGTACCTACCAACACATATTGGGTTCTTACCTATGAAATTGGTGTTTTTATTATGTCTGTTAGTATTCCTAAAAAATAATTACCTCGTCTAAAAATAGACTATATTTTTGAGCTCTTTTGATAATTTGTCGTAAGTTTAATTGTGTTAAAATTGGACACGGAGACAACTCTTTTTAAGTGCCTCCCGAATACATCATTTTATTTGCATTCACTTAAAAACGATAAATAATTATTATGAAGTGTGATATTACACATATTAAGATAAGATAAGCTTATTATCTTTGATGAAAACTGATAAAATGTTAGTATGGAAAATGCAGAATTCCCCAAAATCTCCATACAAAACACCAATTTCATAGGTAAGGACCTAATATTAAGTATTTAGAAGCTTTCAATACTTTCAACGTAGACAAGCACTTCGAGATACATTAAAAAAAACATTTTATTACTTTCATTTAGCCCTAGCGCCCCACCTGCCCCGGCTTCCCCGGCTTCGCACGGGTAGATATAGTCCCAAATGTGAAAGAATTTTTCAAATCGGTTCAGGAGATCCAGCCATTACTCTTTATAATATTAGTATAGAAGTATATATTAAAGGCAGGTGCTACCTACTATTAAACTCATTTCAAGACAGCACGTACAGAAATGCAGGAAATATTACATCTGAATTTTTCTATCAATAGTTAAATAGTAATATTGATGTATGTTTATTTCTGAAAGCAACCAGGGGCGATCACGCTAAATACGAACATTTTTACCACAACCAAATCTTACACTGGGCTGGGCCGAAACATTTTCAACTGAGATTTGGTTGTGGTAAATACGATTGTATTTAGCGCGATTGGGGTACTGGTCTAAGACTAGTGGTCATAGTGAGTGTTGTTCGTCTTGGAAAGACCTTTCAAACGATAAAACTATACCCCTAGCACAGCTATTGGAGCCGAGTACCATTCTACCCATTGTCCTTTAAATCGAGATTTAAAACTCGCTTTTTGTAAATTTGTAACCATTTTACTATGACTCTTATGTCAAAAATTAACAAAATCGAGATTAAAACTAGGTTTAAAATTTCCTGCAAGTGGCCCTTAAATATCGTCGTAACGTAGATTTGTCGAACTTTTAATCTAAATGCTGTCTCGGCCAGTTTTCCCCTTGACGTGGGCTGGATAATTGATTTTAGTGTAAGAAATCTTCTTCTTCTTCCATTTTATTTTAATAGGTAGTGTGGCCCAAATGCAAGACCAAGACGAGACTAGGCCCAGTCTTGGTCTCGGTGTTGCATCTATACCTTGGTCTTGGACTTGGTATGCGCTCTCAGTATTGGTCTTGGTTTTGGTATTGCAGCAAAGAGTCTCGCAAGTCTTGTAATTATTTATTTATTTAAAACTTTAGTACATTTGGTGTACATGGCGGACTTAATGCCAAAAGCATTTTCTACCAGTCAACAATTGGGTGGTGCAGAAAACAAATAGAAGTAAGTACACTAAGTTTTTATCAAATAACCCAATGATCATCATCATCAACAACAGCCCGTAACGGTCCAATGTTGTTCTTTGAGCCTCCTTCACTTTAGTATAGGGTTTTGCCATAATCTTCACACTTGGCAGACAGGTTGAAGATCGCAGTTTAAACATATTATTAAGGTGATTAAGGTAATGAGAAGTTTTCTGCCCTAATCTTGGCAAAAGTTATGTTTAATCCTGACTTCAAAAGTAATTTGAATACCGAGTATTACCAAGTAGTTCTTAAGATCGAGTATTGCAAGCGGCGGGATCAATCAAATCAATTCACTGTGGATTGGAACGTGTTCGCATAACTATTATTTTCCATCTTCATCAGCCCTTTACAGTCCACTGCTGGATTAAGGGCCTTTCTCATATAACCTGTGAATCCTCATAATAACCTGTGGTGGTTATTATGAGGATTCGCTCTATTATGAGCGATCACCACCACATGCGGGTTGGTGATCGCAGTACATGGACCATGTAACATGGTGTATGTTGCACGGAAGACGCTGTCGCCCATTCTCCGTTAATGTCCCTTGGTCGGCTCGAACGACACCCGCGGGAAAAGAAGGGGTGGTGACAATTGTATTCTGTTCTGCTGTCATTATTATTTTCCTATGATCTGCAAAATTGTTTTCGGAGGCCTTAAGCAAGCCTCCGCTTACTGCCAGAGTAGAGGTGGGATAGATGGACTGTAATACTATACATACAAGGCTTAAAATCAAATGTAGGTACTGCTTTCACTGCTAAGTCTCGGCCGGTAACGGCGGTCTCGAGGCGAGGGGCGTACCGTTCGATTTTAAACCTTATTAAATGACCAAACAACCACTTAACACTGCAGCGATACCGCCTCGACTCCTGCTGCCTACAGTGAGTGGCGTCCCAGCTGGGCCACATAAAATACTGAAATTTGAATCGGGATGAAAAGAATCGGAAAATATTCCAGTTTTTTTCTTTGCTCAATTTCAAGATGATGTAAGTACCAAACTATTTTGTACTACAAATTTGTAAACTGAAGCTCACTCAAAAGGTCTAATTTTGCTAGGTAAATTGCTCAGGTATTTTGTTCCAATCACTGATCGGATCCGATCCTTATAAAGAGACTGTTTTGATTCTGATAATAGGAAACGTCTATTAATTTTGATATTGGTACATCGGTACGGTAGAAACAAAATAATAGGTTGGGGAAAAAAGTTTCTTCGCATTTTTTAAGAAAATTTAAAACATTTTTTAATATAGTTTATTTACATTTAACTAAAGTATGTAGGTACCATTTTGTTCGATAACTTTTTGCTCTCTTTTAGGTAGGGACATGATCCCATTGCTATAGAAATTTTGGGACTTCTGGTCAAAATACCGCAACAACAAGTGGTTTTGGCAGTCCTCTCTTTATGTTAACCTGACACTGCCTAAAGAATTCTGAAGAGACCGAAACAGGTGGAAATCTGAAGGTGCAAGGTCAGGACTATACGGCGGATGCATTAACACCTCCCAGCCAAACTCTCTTAATTTTTGCTGAGTGGCTAAAGATGTGTGAGGTCTAGCGTTATCATGATGAAAAACCACACCCCTTCTGTTGATTAATTCCGGCCGCTTTCTCTCAACTTCTTGCTTTAATCTCATCAGTTGTTCGCAGTAGAGTTTAGAATCGATGGTCCTGCCTGGTGGTAACAGCTCATAATGAATAATGCCCTTCCAATCCCACCACACACACAGCATCACCTTGTTGCGAGTTAGTTAGCGCGGTCTTCTCTTTCCCCTCTCATGGGGATGAGGTACGGGCCTGCGAGATTGCTCTCTTCGCCCGAGCAGCTTCTCGGGGGCCACCTGGACCCTCGGTCATCTGGACACACGCCGCCACATGGCGGCGGTGGGCTCCTCTTCGCCCTCCGTATCCCAATTTTTTTTTTTTTTTTTTTTTTTTTTTTTTTCTCTCCGGTTCCTTTTCCTCAACTCAACGGTGCGAGATGCGCAGCCCTCGGCGCGGTCAGCCCCCCAGGTGGAACCCCGTTCGGGGAAGCCCGGTGAGCCGCCAGCGAGCGGGCCGCGACTTACAACTCAGCAACCGGAGGAGTACTAGGGAAACGTTTTTTTTTTTTTTTTTTTTTTTTTTTTTTTTTTTTTTTTTTTTTTTTTTTTGTGGGAACGGAGGGAGGTCGCCTGTAGGCTTCATTTGTGTCTTTGTGGTGTCATTTGTGGTGTCATCGGGGTGTCAAAACTCCGGTGAGTCTGTCCGGGGTGGTTGCCTGCAGGCGCAGTGGGGCCGCGTGCACGGTGGCAATGTGCCGTGCTCGGCCGTGCGCGGCAGGCTGGGTGTCAAATCAGGTGGTGGCGCATCGTCTACGGCGAGTTCAGCACACAGGGGTGAGGGTCCTGTGGCGATCTGCGAGCCATAGACGATGCGCAGTCGTGGTCGGGGGGGGGTCGCCTCGTCGTTGGGATGCAGCTGGAGCTGGAGTCTCCCTCGTCGTCGTTGGCGGTGACAGGAGGTCTCTGGGCAGTGGCCGTCCGGGAACGTCGTCTTGCCTGGGGATCGTGGGGGCTATGTTATGGAGGTGGGGGTGGGGGCCATTGTCGGCGCCGTCGAACATTCGACGCGCTAAGTGGCCGACGAACTCCTCCACCGTCGGTAGCCGCAGATCCCTCGCAATGACGTCGTTCCGGACGTAGCGCCCGGCTCCTGTCAACACGCGGAGGGAGATGTTCTGCTGGGCCTGCAGTCTGGATCGCTGGGTCGGGGAGCACAAGGCATACCATGCCGGTGCCGCGTAGGTCAAGCGCGAGCGGACGTAGGTTTTATACACCATCAGCTTCGCACGTAGAGGAAGTCGGGATGCCAGTACCGGTCGCAGCATCGCCCGCGCCATACGCGCCTGTTGGACCGCGTGGTCCACCTGGGGCGTCATGCGCAGCGACCGGTCAATACGGCATCCAAGGTACGTCACTGAGGTCTTCCATTCCACGTCCTGACCTCGGAACCTAAGCGGCGGCGGCAATGTGCGCTTCGACCCGACCAGGAGGGCAGTCGTCTTACTCACATTGACGACCATCCTCCATTTGTCCAGCCATGTGGGCAGGCTATCCAGCAGTAGCTGCATTTTGGTGGCGGCGGCTGCCACCTTGCGTGACGAGGCGAAGTAAGCGCTGTCGTCGGCGAATAGCGCCAGTACCACGTCCCTGCTACCCTCCTGGAGCTGGCCCTGGAGGGTGGGGATGTCGTCGGTATAGGCAGCATACAGGCACGGAGACAAACAGCTTCCCTGGGGCACTCCTGCGAGAATTGGATGCGGCTGGGTGGTGGCGTCCTCGACCGAAACGTAGAACGATCTGCCGTCCAGGAAGGATGCCATCACTCTCACGATGGCGGGCGGCATGCTGGTGGCGGCCAATTTAAAGAGTAGACCGGGATGCCAGACACGATCGAAGGCCTTCTCGATATCCAAGAAGACCCCCACAGTCTGGTGATCCCGGTTTATGGCGGCCGCTAGGTGGTGCAGCACGCGCGCTAGCTGGAGCGTGGTGGAGTGGCCGCTGCGGAATCCGAATTGTTCATCCCTGAGTGGGACGAACGGGCGGACTCGACGCAGCAGCAGGCGCTCGAACAGCTTGGCCACGTGCGAGAGGAGAGTGATGGGACGGTAGCTGGACGGCAGGCGCTTGTCCTTGCCGGGTTTCGGGAGGACTATTACCTTGCCGGTCTTCCAAGCCACTGGGAAGTGGCCGGTTCGCAGGATGCTGTTGAAGAGTCTGGTGAGTGCTACCAGACCCTTCCTGGGAAGCTCTCTCAGGGCCGCGGAGGGTATGTTGTCGGGTCCGGGTGCCTTCCGCAATGGCATGCGGAGGGCTGCCTTGCGCAGTTCCGCTGGGGAGATGAAATCCTCCCCGCGGAGAGGTGGCGCTGGGACCGACATGTACTCCTCAACGCGGTGCAGTACGTGCCTGTGGTGCTCGACGACAGTGCTGTCTGTAGAAGCCGGGTGGGGGGAGAACTGCTCCTCTAGGTGGTTGGCCAGGATGGCAGCTCTCTCGGTGGCTGTGTAGCATCGTCTACCCCCTCTGTCGAGCAGGGGGTAGACGGGAGGGGCTGACTTGGTCAGCTGTCTATTTAGGCGGAAGAGGTCAGCGGTACTGTCGGCCACCCGGTCGATGTGGTTCTCCCAGGTGGTACCGCGCCATGCCTTCACGCCTTCGGACAGCTGATTTGAGACGGTGTTAAGCCGCGCCTTAATGCGCGGGCATCGGGTGTGCGCCCACAGCCGACGCAGCTCGCGCTTTTTGCGCCAATCAGCGCGGAGGTGTGGTGGTAGCTCCTCCCTGCGTGAAGTCGCAGGGGGGAAGGTGGTGGCTGCCTCGATCGCCTCGTGCATCTTCGTGGTGAGCAGTTGCACCGCCGCGTCGATTCCTTCTGGGGAGGCAGGGGCGCCACACAATGTGAGGTCTTTGAGGGCAGCCGAGTATGCCCCCCAGTTGATCTTTGGGCGTGGGGCTCGAGGCGCGATGCACGTCGCACGGAGGTCCAGCGTCGTGAGGATAGGGAGGTGCTGTGAGTCCAGATCGTACAGCACCTCGACACTTACCGGAGAGCGGATGCCCTGATATAGGACAATATCCAGGACATCCGGTCTATGATTCGGCGTGGTGGGGACGTGGGTTGGGGCGTCTGGCCCAACCACCTCCACGTCCAACTCTGCGGTTATGTCCAGCAGCTTTCTGCCGGCCGGTGTCGTTGTCCGCGAGCCCCACTGCGTGTGTTTCGCGTTCAGGTCACCGGCCAGCAGGGTGGGCGTGGTTCTGCCGAAGATCGCTTGGATGTCCTCCGCTTCGACCCTAGAGTTGGGAGGACGATAGGCTGCATAAATGAGCAGCTCTTCCCCGGCTGCTTGGACCCTCACCCCGATTGTGCGTGTAGAAATGAAACGGGGGAGGGTCAGCTCGTCGTGGATAACGTCGCGACGCACTAGGGCCGCAACGCCTCTCCAGGCGCAGCCCATCGGTGAGACCTCGTCGCAACGGTACACCTCGTAGCCGGGGATCTTCAGGGTGGTGGAAGGGGCAAGTTTCGTTTCGCCCAGGAGGATAATATGGATATCCTGCAACTGGGCGACCACGCGTAATAGATGTTCTTTGCCCCTGACACCCCCGGGATTCCAGTACACGATCCTCAGCGACTGTTGAGGACCTGTACTAGTTGGGCCACCATGCCTACCAATCCTCGGATGAGGGATTCGTGGTCCGCTCCCGCCTGCATTGCTGCCAGGAGCTCCTGGAATGCCTGCATCATCTGATACAGGCCGTCGTCCCGGGGCTGCTGCTGGAGGGGCAGGCGGTGGTTGGTTGGTAGGCGGTGGTGTTGGTCCTGCTCCACCGGAGTGTACGTCGGTTGGGCGGGAGGTGGCACATATGGGTGCTGGGGCGGCCAATGGGCCGTCACTGTGGGTGGGGGGCGCGTCGTTGGCGCTGTCGTCGGCCCCCATGTCTGTCTCGCCTGTAGAGTTGCGAGTTAACCCGGGTTTCGCCACAGTCTGTGAAGCCTGACCGGCCTTTGACCACGACCTTTTTCGCACGTTCTTGTCGTACGTGATCCACTTTTCATCACCAGTTATCAGCTTCTTCAAAAATGGTTCGGTTTCATTACGTCGTAATAAAGAATCACAAATGAGTACACGGTTCATTAGGTTTCTTTCAGTGAGCTCGTGAGGTACGCAAATGTCGAGCTTTTTTGTGTACCCAGTTTTTTTCAAATGCGCCAAAACTGTTTTGTGGTCAATTCCCAGTTCTTCAGCTACGTCGTAACTACTGACATGCCGATCTTGCTCCACTTTTTCAAAAATGGCATCCATTTTATCTGTAATAGGGCGACCAGAGAGACGTGCATCTTTGACATCAAAATTTCCGGATTGAAAACGCTTAAACCAAATTTGTGCTTCTCTCACAGACACTGCACTAGGTCCATAAACATCGCAATTTTTTTTCGCGGCTTGCGTTGCATTTTTACCTTTTTTGTAGTAAAATTTTAAAATGTATCGAATTTCTTCATTAGATTCACTCATCTTGGCGGTACGAAAAACAAATGAAAATCACACATTTTCCTAATTTGAATTTGGAATTATGTTCTTTAAAATTTAAACTTTCAATGATACCAAAACCAGCCAGATACAAATAGTATTATAGCCAAAGAGATTTTATTACAAGTTTATATATACTATAATGCGAAAAGACTTTTTCCCCAACCTAATATACCATAACACCGATACCTCAGTTTGACTTAACTACGAGACACACTGAGTCTCGTCTTGCTCAAGTCTCGCAGGGGTCAGTTGCAAAAATGCAAGACCAAGACCAAGACTGCAAGACCAAGACCGATTTTGGGCAGCACTAATGATAAGCCCCCTTTTTCATAAACGCTATTCAAGTTTTAAGCAACAGTTTTACTATGGTCAAAATATAAAAAGAGTTTATGAATAAGGGTGTAGATGTATAACTAATACTCTGATTTATAAAACAATGAACCTCTAATACATTTGGAGTTTTGTAGGGATACCTACCATTTTAGGTACGTATAACTTGAAATAGTCCTCTTAACCAATTGAAGTTCAATTGCTTGATTAATTGTTCACCCAGAAATCAAACGAACATTGTGTTTTTTTATATTTTAATTAATGATTTCAATGGAATTATAAAATTATGCCTTTACTTCAAATTGTTATAATTAACACGTTTGTTACAATATTACTACGTTTACTTTGAATCTTTTGTTAGTAGATAAACAAGTTAATTATATGTACACTACAAGCGAAAGATTTTAAATGTCATCAGTCCCGATTGAATAAATAAAGGACGTTAAATTATAGGAATAAAGGAAGAATTGAATCGGATTGGACAAACAATTGAATCTATTCAGATTTAATTATTTGTTCAGTTTTGCACTTTGTTTTGTTTTGCAGAAATAAATGAATGCAGAGGAATGAATGAGGTAAATGAACTAATTAAGAAAATATAATCATTATGTATGTGGTTAACCATTATTTATGTGGGAATGTGAGCAAAGATGGCACGATACGGCTAATAACGAAAGAACACAGCGAGTGACTTATGACTGAACGAGAACGAATGAGGAGTGAGAGAGAGGGCCAGTCCAGGCTCCGGAGCACTTGTGACGACGGGAAAGTCAAGAAATCATGGCCAGTGACGGACGAACGGTTCGTCCCAGCAAGGTGGGGATGGGTTGCTATTCTCTGGGGTCCTAGCTATCTCCGCAAATGGGCTCTTCTATTGCTTACCATCAGGAGGTATTTAGTCAATTGTTTTGCTTATTATAAAAAGAATAAACATTTTATCATTTATCTTCTTATCTGAATCAAAATCATCACGCGTGAATATTTCATCAACTGATCAATATTTTTCGCCTGATTATTCTAATGCCTCTACGAAACAGTGGGCGAGACTGATACATTGCACCAAGCACTTTGTAAGGCGAGAGACATTTGGTGTCTTGTAAAATAATACGATAGGCATTTATTTACCCTTATTATATGATTTTACAAACTTCCAATAAAATGAAATTTAAAATTCATTGTGTTATGCGTCAGTGCCTCAAAGGGGGAAGAAAGATGAACGGTTACGATGAAATTTATGGACATCCAAGATTGGAAAACAAATAATAAATTCGTTCATCCCAGATTTCGTCTCTGCAGTGCGAGCATAGAACTTCGACAGTCGCCATAATTGATCGACAAAAGCATCCGTCCTTTTAACTCCTTAGTGTTATCTGTCAAATTTATCGAAATTTTCGACGATTTTCGATCTTAGACGTCAAATTTGGTTTATCGAAAGTTCTATGCTGGTAGCGCAGGGTTGCACCGCTGGTTGCACCTCAATCTTGATTCGTCGTACAGATAACGTATATAATAGGGGTTAAAGTATGAAATTTCCGTTTTTTCTCTTTCTTAATATTTTGTCTATAATTATTAATTTTCAGAGTATTTAAAAAAAATAATTACCTTCTCTTAAAATAGACCATATTTTGAACTCTTTTGATTTGTTTCGATAATTTGTTGTGAGTTTAATTGTGTTAAATTTCGAAACGAAGACAACTCTTTTTAAGTGCCTCCCGAATACATTATTTGATTTGCATTCACTTAAAAACGATAAATAATTTTTATGAAGAGTGATATCACACATTTTGCTAAAACTTGTCTAATGATACATGCCAAAATTTATCATGGATTATCATGGATATCTGGATTTGTCGTTGTGGAGAAATCTGAAAAAATGTTAGTATAGAAAATGCAGACTTCCTCAAAATCTCGATACAAAACGGTAATTTCATACTTTAACCCCTAATATGTCAAGGACAGACCTCCTTATATTATTACTATTTGTCTTTGTCCTTTTTTACTTCTCTTTACGTCTGTCATTCTTCGGTTTCTTTTCTTTTCCTTCAGTTTTTATTGTATTTTTTTATTATGTTATTTATTATACCTTTCTCTTCCAAATCCGCCTTTTCCTTCGGCTGTCCACGACATCCTGGTATAACGGATAGGGTTTATTATTATGCTAATATCACCTTTATCTTAATGGACTTAAGGTTAAGCATTTAAGCACCATTTAGTTATCGAATGATTGTCGATAGTAGAAGCTACCATCTGAAATAAAATCCTTTGCCTGGGCATTGTAGGACTTAGCACATAATTAGACTAAAGTAAATAAAAAATCCGTTCTAGCTTAATAATCCAAAATATTTACAGCTTGATTGATACATAATAAGTTAGGAGTACCAGAGTTTTCTAGAGGATCTTAAAAATTTCCAAGGACCTTCAACGAACAAAATCGTAAAAAAATAGACCTTAGGGGAGTTTATTTACTGTAAACCAGCTTTGAATGCAATAAAAACATATCCTATTTTTAAGTTTTTATTTTATTTATTATTTATTTTATTTTATTTGGGGGGCTTACAGCTTTTTATTTTTTTTCTCCCTTTTTTTATAAAATAAAAACCTATGTAGAGTGAAAATTTCGAAAATAATGCTTTATAAGCTTCTAGCTCATAAACTATCAATAATCGCGGCCCATTCATGGGGATGATTCAGGTGCCCCTTGGCATAAGGCATCAAAAATTTTTCTTTGAACGTCTAGAACCTGGCCGTATAAGCGTCTACCAGCCTAAGTGCCATTATACAACCAGTACCATGAAAATTTCACTCCCGAATTCCCGATTGTTTGCTGAATCATTGGCGTCTGCTTGACTACTCCAGCGGTAGTCGAAGGAGGAAATTCCTTACAAAAAGGTATTTTATTTTGATTATTCCCAGGATTAAAACATCGCTCAACAGTAATAAACAGCAAAATATGTTTTTATAGATATTGGCGAACGTTCATTGCACGCACCCTCGCATCCTTTTTGGCGAACCTAAAAGAGATTAGTGGCCAGTTTGATGGCGATACATTCTAGATGATTTAACGGCCTTTCCAGCTGGCCGCAATGCTTAATCATTCTATATACCAAGTGGCCCAATAACATCGTTATCTGGGACTTTGGCATTACACCATTCAGTAAGTTAATTAAACCCTTGATGAATAGGTTTAGAAAATAATCAGCAATCATTGTTTGTCAACACATTTGAAATATGGTTTAATAAGAACTGTTTGTCAGTCTCTTCTTGGTGTTGATATTTGGCATTGTCTAACATCAGCTGTTATTGAATGATTTTTTGAGCTTTGGCATTTCCGTCTATAGTTTTATTTCACCATTTCTATCACTTTCTTCAAGAATATTCTTGAAAAAACTGAACGCGGCGCACACGTGTGGCGACCATAATAAAATGTATGGAAAATTGTGTCATCTGCTTGTCGCAGGCCACTGGTGGCTGAGGCCGGTGGCCCGTCTGTGCCGAGCTTAATGGCCCAAAATTATGCGGTGGTGCTGTTCAGCTAAAATTTCATTTTAATTACACTTTTTGTATTTTGAGATAACATAAGGTGTATAAGTAATTATTATTGTTTATACCTAAATGATTAATACGGAATCAGAATTGACGTAAGAATATTTATTTCACTTTTATCTGTTCATGAAAAACAGTACTATCAGATTGCAATTAATAATGTTAAGGACAGCTATTTCAAAGATACACCGTGTTATTCAAAAATATATTAAAGGCTTAATAAACCTTTTTAAGTAAAAAAGTGTTTTGTCGCTTTCTTTCTTATTTAGATTTGTGTTTGAAAGAAGAAAACAAAACACTCTGTAACTAAAATAGGTTTATTAAGACTTTTTTATTTTTTATGAATAACACGGTTAGTCTTTAACAACACAAGCTATAATATAGACGGAGGCAGACTCTTTCATTCAAACATCCTATTTTGATGTTTTGTTTAGTAATATGATCTTAATACCTGCTTATTAAAAAATGATGCGAGAGCCAATAAACTTTTAAACATACTTCCATCTTTGAACCTGCATGTCCTCTCAAAATCTACTCCCACTCACTTTTATCCCAATTCTAGGCCATCACTTATTGACCTCATCATAGTTTCCAATCCTGACAAGGTCTCCTCTTTTGGTCATACAGCAGCTCCTTTTTCTCACCACGATCTTCTTTTTTTGTCGTTTAATGTACGAGCGCCCAAGAGCAAACCAAAAATATTACTACAGCGCAATCTCAAGGGGATGGATGTCAACCGTTTGAGAGAGGATGCCAGAAGCATAGACTGGTCACTTTTATACGGTTCCAGGGACTTGGATTTTATGGTTGAACAGTTTACGACCAAGTTGATCAATTTGTTTGACACCCATGCACCATTTCGACCTGTTCGTATTAGGCATATACCTGCTCCTTGGCTCACGCCGCAAATACGAAAAGTAATGGTTTTGCGTGACAAAGCTAAAAAGCGTAACAAAGACAACCCCAGCAGTATATTCATAATACTATTAGCAATATGAACACTAACCTAGTCTGGAAGTTTTTAAAGTCCTTAGGGGTGGGTAAGCCCACAGTATCTCCCACTCATTGTCCTGGATCCCCTTTCCAAATCAAAATCTCTCTCCTATCTCTCAAATCTTGCCTCACCTGATTGCCCTCCGTTTTCCCTATGACTGAACTGAGGACTGTAACTGAGGATGCTGTAGCGAGGACTATCAAGGGTATCACTACAAAAGCTATAGGAAATGATGGCATTAGCCTCGATATGGTTCTTCCTGTGTTGGATGACATTATCACTGTCATTACTCACATAATAAACTTTTCCTTGATGAATAATGTCTTTCCAACGTCGTGGAAGAAGGCTAATGTTATACCCCTACCTAAAACCCCTAATCCCTCCTCCCTATCTGAGTATCATCCTATTTCTATTTCACCTCTGTTCTCCAAAGCCCTAGAATCCATTGTCCATCAGCAACTTTACTCCTTTTACACATCCTACTCCCTATTATGTCCTCTCCAGTCCGGTTTTAGGCCATCTCACAGTACGGTTGGTGCGCTGCTGAATGTTACGGAGGATATCAGGAATGCGATGGACAACACTTAACTCACCGTTATGTGTCTTCTTGACTTTAGTAGCGCGTTTAACTCTGTAGACTTTGAAATACTCCTTGGTACTCTTCGCTCGGCTAATATTTCCCTTCCTACTATCCAATGGTTTACCTCATACCTTCTTGGTCGCCAGCAATGCGTTAAAATGGATGATACAACGTGATTGGTGCCAGTTGCATGCTGGTGTGCCTCAAGGTGGCGTACTTTCCCCTCTATTATTTTCATGGAGGTTGCATACCTGTGAAAAAAGGAAAAAGTTCGCCGCGCGGCGAGCAAGGAAAACAATCGATTCTTTCACGAACCAAGCCATGATATGAGCTCTACAACTATTGCTTGCTTTTCATTTTTTATTAATTAACTCATAAATTATTCAAAAATTATTTTTTTTAGATTTGATTAGATACTTTTGGCGCTTATGAATGTCAAAAAAATATTCGTTTACAAAGCTTCCGGAGACTTTGTTTTGAGAAGAACAGTGAAGAATCTCAACAAGTTTTCAGCCTTTATATTAAATAAGTTGTCACAAATTACAACATCCCTTGGAATTTTTACGCAAGAAAGACGTAAACTACAAAAAAGATTATCTAAGATAATCAAATTCTGCAATTCATCGCATTTTCCATTGTGTGTAATCGTAAATCTATTGATGTAATCGATAATTTAAAAAACAATAATGTTCCTTTCATTCGTGTAGGTAAAAGAAAAATCAAAAATTTATATATACTTAACTACCTTGCAGTAAAATAAGTATGTTGAGCTCTTCTGGTGTAATATGGTCCGCCTCTCAATTTGAGGAAGAGAAAATTTATAAGAAAACCCGTCAATTAAACAGACAAAAACTATGTAGCTTTTAAACGGCGTTGAACCTATACCCCACGCAAAAGACGTCGCGGGCACAGCTGGTTTTACTAAATAACTTTATCAATCTATACTTCAAAATTTATCAAAATTAATTAATCTAAATTAAAATGTTTATCAGACAAGACAAGTTGCATAAAATAATCAATCTCGAACAATTGGCTATTTATGCAAGCTATGTATATATAACCGAATTTGGTCAAGATTATGCATTCGGTCACAATGCTAAGGTTTGTGGTAGTGTCCTGCCTTGTGGTGGCCGTCAGTGCCGGGCCACCGTTAGTGAAAACCAGGCGTGATATAGAAGAATTTACCGCCAAATTACAGAATCTAATGAAAGGTATGAATATTTACACTCAGTTAAGAAAACTCGTATATTCAGATAAATACAGCTATAGTTCGAGGGTAGCCTACATTTACAAATAAGATTAAAGATAAAAGTTATTCAATCCACAATTCATTATACATTTATCTAAATACATCTACTGGGACCCGTGTACGTAATTTTTGGAGGAACTGGGCCCCGAGTCTGCTACAGTCTGAATAATTTAATAGGTGCATTTTGCTTATTTGTAGTGCATTTTGACAGTTGTTTAAAGCGAGATTAATCGATTCCCATACCAATGTAAATGGTCCTTAAAGCTCAAAGTCAAAATGCACCAATTAAATTATTCAGACTGTAATTTACAACTGAAGCAAGTTAATGGCAATAGTATTTCAATGGTACAATTTTTGACGTTTCGTAGTAGAAAACTAAAGCATCTCAAAAATGTACCGCTGTTGCCATTATATGGCTGTATAAGCTAAGCAAAATAGCGACTATCAGATTACGAAATATTACAAATCGTACCATTGTGAGACACTATTGCTATAAGTGGAATATCTCCGCATGTCCTAACTAGCTGCTCACGGGAGGAAATTGATTGCCTCCGGCAGTGCCATTTTTTCATTTTTCATTTAGGTTCCATCGACACGGAAATAAGAAGAAGGCTTTAGTAAACTGGCACAAGAGACATTTTATTATTATTAGTAATAAGGAAGGTTGGATATGATATGTTTGCCTAGGCCATTCACTTACTTCCGAATACTCCCGATCTAGTGTTTTGCTGATCTATAGATGCCGATAGAAGTTTCCAGAGCAAGGCTGATTGTGCCAGAAGTTAACTGGAAAGCACTCAGTCCAAAAAATAAAGGCGTTTCTAATTTTGAGATTAAGAATAATTTTTTAGTCAATATTATGATTTATAATTGAAATTTCACCTCCTAACCACGCAATTTATCATTTTAGATGATGGGCTGACTCTTGAGGAACGTATGACAAGGCTCCCTTATAACAATGCTTGGGAAAGCAGTGGCAAATACCAGGGTGATATTGTCCTAGATGACCCCTTGATTGAAGACATGGTCAATGCATACGCTTCCAATAACCGACACGCATATATTGTGCCAAATACCAAGTGGCCAGGCAACACAGCAATCTATGAGTTTGGCGTTGGGGAGTTTGGTAAGTACAAATCTTCAATAATTTAATCCATTTTTTAAATTATTTACCAGCGGCTGCATAGCTGAGATAATATCAGTGATGTACAGTTTTATTTGTTCTTCACAGATCTTGCGCAGCAAAAATTTATCCTAACCTGCATGAATGTATTGTCTGAACACACCTGCGTTAAATATCGGCTGAGAACCGCCAGTGACCGAAATTTTGTCAGGATTACGGTTAGTCAGTTCTATTAGAGATAAGTCCTCCTTTGCTTACTTTTTTTATTTACTATAATTTTGTTTATTGGTGCAATAAAGAGTTTAATAAATAAACACAATAAGTTTAATAATGGCAATTTTAGATTATTGTACACATTTACAAATAAGTATATTCAATAGTCTTTCACCGTCAATATAAAAATTTCTACCACTTGGGCCTAAGTCAATTTTCAGTTCATATTTGTGTTACTGTGTAAGCTCGAACTAAGGTTAATCTTAATTAAGATCTAAGAGAAAATCTTAGGATTTACCGACTTGGTAATTGTAAGTATTTCTGGAAATGGGACGATATTTTCGGGCTTTTACCATTCGAATTCAGTTCTTCTAGGTTTTACCACTGTCAGTTGGTAGATGTTGGTTTTAGGAATAAAACAATGAGTAATTCTTAATGGGTGCTTTTTTAAATATAATAGTTTGAGTGTAACCGGTTAATTTTTTTATGTTTACTCAATTTAGACACAGTGATTATTGACACATTATTGTTTTTAAGGGGAAAAAATAGCCTAATCTATCAGAATACATTTCCTAGTTATGACATCTTTTTTTTACATTAACCGTGCCTTTTATGTAAATCCTAAGATTTACCAAGTACCTTAATGGTGGTAAAAGTTCGAATCGCAAACTTTTTTGGACATTTACCACCAAAGTTGGTAAATCTTAGGATTTACCGTAGTAGATATTTTACAGTATTTTAAATGTAATGGAATAACTATTAAGTATTTTAAATGTAAAATACTTAATAGTTAAAAATAGAAGTTTTTGAACTATAGGGTAATTCTGATGGTTGCTATGCTCACGTCGGATATTGGTCGGGTCGTCCAATCAACACTCTGAACCTGGCCCGCGCTACCCCCGGCCAAGGGTGCCTCGACGCCACGGTCATTGTGCACGAATGGCTGCACGCTTTCGGCTTCTTCCACATGCATTCAACTCACAACAGAGATGATTATGTCCGAATCCAATGGGAGAATATTCAAAATGGTTCGTATTACACATAGACACACCACAGATTTTTGACGACCTCCGTCGTCGAGTGGTCTGCCGGTCTCAAGGCGTCGCCATCTCGAGAGGTCCTGGGTTCGATCCCCAGTCGAGGCAAGTGTTTGGGTGATGAATTTTCAGACATTTGTTCTTTCCAGTCCTGGCTGTTCATTATATTATATATGTCCAAAATACACTAGAGTAAAACCAAATGTATGAAATTTACTCCTATTTTTCACTGACAAGGGCGATTTTTACCGGTGGAGGTAAATTTTACCCGTTTTGGAACACACCCCTAATAGCATATATGTTGACGCCATTAGTTAAAATTTTAAACATTTGGTTATCTTGACTACGGATAAAAGATATGGAACTTGTTCTGTTGTTTGTTATCTATTGTAAATTGTTTTAGAATATACTTATTTCAAATTTATTTCAGGTCAGGCTTTTGCCTTTGATAGATATGATAGCTGGACTGTCAGCAACCTCGGTATTCCTTACGAATATGGCAGCTGCATGCACTACGACTCACATGCCTTCAGCTCCAACGGAAAGCCCACCATATCTCCCACCAAAGTAAGACTAAATCAAGTTATGAAAAACACTCACTTATCTACGTATCTACTGAAATTTGGATTTTGATTTGCACATACATACATACATAAGTCACGCCTATATCCTTGAAGGGGTGGCCAGAGGGGAACAAGCGCCCACGTTTCGCCAATTATGTTCCCATGTAATAGGTGGCGAGCCTATTGCCATTTATCGGGCACAAAAGTCGCAGCCCATTGCTATTGCTAGGTAGTATAAGAGGAACGCTGCTGACCATTCCTCATCATTGATCATTGATTCATTTTGATTTAAGTATCAAAATTTTAATTACCTACTTACCTGTTTGTATATTGATAAGGATATCTCTGTTAGTTAAGTTAGCACGACCACAGCAACATTATAAGATAAAGCAATTTATCACTCTCAACAGTGTTTCTGAAAATCATTTTGAAAAAAGTTTTACCAATTTATTACATCTTGTTTCGTTGATCTGGTAGGATCGTACTCAGACAGATCGGTAACTATTAGTGTCACTACACAGTTGTTAAGGGATTAATAGGAGTATTACGTAACTAACTACTTAAATATCTCGAGCACAATTGTACTCAATTTTGCGGGTACATGAATTTATACGCTACCATTCCAGGTTCCGAACGCCATTCTTGGGCCAACTCATTTCATGACCGGCTATGACGTATTGAGACTAGCCCGTCATTACAACTGCCCCGGAGCCTGGAGCGCTGAAGCGATGGAGAAGGCCAGGTCCACTATTTATGTGCCACAGGAAGATGGCACCATGACTGCACAAGAAGTAGACTTGTAAATACCGCATGAACCGGAACTAATAGTGGAGCATTTTGAGCATTCATACTTTGACAATAAAGTGATTTATAGATTCAAATATTATTGTTAGTATTATTTTATAATAGACCCCTGCTGCACTTGAGGTAAAGAAAATGATATGACTAATTGAATAAACACGCTGATTTCAAAAATAACATAAATGTACTTAAATACATAGTTACTATTTCAGTGAAGTGGACTGCTTTTGTGGTGCTTTTGCCTAGTCTCTGACTAACCCATGGGATAATAGTTTTGATTATATGTATGTTCATAGTTACTAAAACCCAGGTATTGTGTTATTTTAACAAAAAAATAAGGCATTACAAGAATAGGCTAGTTGACCCTTTTTTTACCCATCACCAAAAAAATAAAAAAAAACTAAGGCCTTTATCACAATACATTTTAAATTACTTTTTTGCTTGATAGGCACATAGAATTAATATTATGCTTCTGGATAGGCAAAATCACTGTCGGTCGTGATGGTCTATGAATTACCTGTCACGATTTCCCGCCTAACGCCTCCCAGTAAAATGGCAAACCGCCACTATGAATTTTGCTTCTAATAATAGAGTAGGAGTAAATTTTCAATTCCACCAATTTAAGCTCCTGTTCCAATTAAAATCTTTTAGTGTTGAATAACCTATTTATTGAGGAAGGCTATAGGCTACCACGGTAGGCTACATACCATCACACTATCTCAAAGTACCTATTCTACGCTGACGTAGTCGCGGACAAATCAGGTTAAAAGCTGGTTATAAATAATGTGCATAAGCCCTTAAAAATATCATTGCTTTTATCACACACAGTTGTGATAAAAAAATCAAAGAACTACTTGAGTCGGTCTAAAGGGGCGCCAATGAAGTACTCGTATTATTTACAAAACATACAAGCTCCGTTTTTTTAACTACTCCCCAAGGAGTCGACCTTGTTGTGAACACGTGACGCTCCCGCACATCCTCTTTGATGTGCGCGACTCAGCCCGCTCTCGCTGTCGCAATAAATATTGTCGGAACAAATTTCGAGTCTTTGAAATTACTGGCTGCTCAGTCGATGAATTGATCAAATTTATAGCGTGTACAGCAAACCGCAATGAAGTTTGTGTTTTGATAGGTTTTGAATGCTTGCGGCTTATTTTGTACAAGGTATTTTTAGTTCGTCTGTACAGACTGATAATTTAAGATTGTTTGGTATAGTTGGATTTAAACTTATTGTGATTAATATAAGTGTAATAATTAATATTTCCTTTGGATAGTAAAATTTTCCCAGTTTTACTTTATTTTCTAGAAAATTTTTCATAAAAAATAGAAAAATAAGCCCTACAGGAATAAGCCTTTCCTTTTGTCCTCGTCTTTTAGTTTTTATGTTTTATGTGGTGAATTATATATATTTTTTTGTGTACCTACAATATAGATAATAATAGATGTGTGATGATAATAGAGGTCCTCGCAAGCGGAGATAATATGTACGAGTAATCTCTGTACTCTCTCTGTACCACTAGGAAAGAGACGTGAATGTATGTATGAAAAATGAAAAAAAAATTATATTACTTATTTGGCAAAATTTTGGTTTACGATAATTTTGAGGTTGATCTCTCCGTTTAAGTGACAGCCGCTCTCACGTTACTTAAAATGGTAACATTTGGCCATATTCTTAACTAATTAATTTAGGATACACTTAACTACTTAAAATGATACTTGTTTCTAATTTTTTAACCATCTTAGTTATACATAATTAATTTTACTACATATACATACATTTATATAATTAAACCTAATTATTATAATTAAATTATTTAGGTGTAAGTTTATTATAAATAGTTAAAGAACTAAAAATAATAAAGCTTACTTTAGACAACCATAATCATCTCATAGAGATGACAAATACTTGTAGAAACATTAAACTGACAGGATTCTACTACCGTTACAAAAAAAAAATGGAACTGATAATAAGTTTGAAGTATTCTAATAGTTCGTTAGTATTCTAACGTTTCAAGTAACATGACAAGCCACGGTCTGTCGACAGCAGCGGCGCGGGCGCATGTAACCGATACGTACCGAGCCGACACAACGGGGTGGTCGGCTATTTACGAAGATTCGCCGAATGAAACAGATCGAGTTTCGTGTCTGTCACAATGATACTCTTTGCCAAAGCTGTAACTGAAAAAACATGAAAATACTACGAGGAAGATTATAATCTTTACAAAACATTTTTAAATAAAAGTGTAAAATGACATGTACTTAACGGTTCTGACGATGGATTGTCATATTAAATATTATTGTTCATTAAATACTCTATATTTTTATATACTTTGCCTTTATTTTACTTTTTTCGTTATACTTTGCTGCACGAACAGCACTGATAGGCACCGCTTTTACTGATAGATATAGGTTGTTCCTAGTCAAATGAAGGTACAGTAGCTGCAGGTGGTGGATAAGATAAATTAACAGTTAAATATCTTCTCGTACAGTTCCGTAATTGTGTATGGAATAGGCGTTTTTTCCTACCATTCTCTTCTGCCATTCGCCATAAATCACTCACGCCCTTCATCATAGCAACATTCTCTCCAATCCACCATTAAGATGCTGGAGGATAAGGAAAGAGTGAATGGAAGAAGGCCGAGGATAAGTCCTCGGTCTTTTTCCATTCACTCTTTCCTCATTTTCGGATTTCACACAATCACATAAGAATCTACATACCAAGCAAGTGGATTATTGTCGTTGTTGCGCCAGATCTTTTCTCTTTTATA
This sequence comes from Parapoynx stratiotata, assembly GCA_910589355.1. Lineage (NCBI taxonomy): Eukaryota > Metazoa > Arthropoda > Insecta > Lepidoptera > Crambidae > Parapoynx > Parapoynx stratiotata. The sequence continues at coordinate 15,616,465 of OU342459.1, forward strand.
CCTACACACATTTTTCTTGGTTGTGCACAAATGCAATACAATATACCTATAAGTAATTCAAACACGCGTAAAGCAAAAGGGTACTTCTCATCGAAAACACTCTCAACCTTCATGGCACATTATTTGACTTCTTATAGTATTTGATTAGAAAATATACCTTAAGAATAACCATAAAAATTCGACTTCGATGAGAAGTACCCATAAGAAGTCAAATAATCCAATTTTAAAATTTGCCACGAAGGTGACGATGAGATGAAAAAAGTACCCAAAAAATACTCGCGATCTAAAAATATCTACGAAGACAGGGCTTATCGGGAATCAATTTCAAAATCAGACGCTTAGATATGCCACTACATTTTGAATGGCAGGGAGTCGCGTAAAAAACCTCAAAGTAGAAAATTTTGCCCAAAAAGTCGTCAAAAGATAATTCCCCAGAGGGTTTGTCACCGGTACTCATCACACGAAGCGGGTTCCAGGCAAAACATTGACAGCCACTTAGGCAATGTCATTATAGATAAAATGCCGTTAAAAAGTGTCAAAGACATTAAAAATGTGAAGGTAAAAAAACTAAACATAGCTATTTTTAATTTGAAAGTTCTCAAGTGCCGCGATTCTGGCTTTAATTAAATTTATCTTTGCTTACAAATTATGAAGTTTGTTTCCTCAGGAAATATATTATTATCTTAGAATTTGTTTCTGCTTTTAATTAGATTGAATGGTCACCAGGGTCGTCCTTAACTTAGGCCCCTATGACTTTGACAGAACACTTTTTTGTTTGACAAAGAAAGTAGATAAACAAGGTTAATAACTATCATATGAAACGAATAGATAAATGTAATATAGTCCACAAAAGTAACTCTTTTACCTAGTGATTTTGATTTATAATTATTTTTTACACATTGCGGACATTTTTATAGACAACGTTTACTTATGGATTAAACGTAACTAACTACTTAAGGATTCATTATTATTTGTCCGATCTTAAAATAAAAAAAAATTGTCGATAAAAATACACATAGTTACTTCTAAAGTAATCTATTGATAAACACCTGTAAGTGTAAACAAAGTAATCTTCGATCAGTAATACTAATCATCAATTAATATTACGATAAGCGCATCTATCAACTATCAATCGGCTTATATTAATTTAAAGTCTGTTCGAATGCGTTATCTATACTATCATGTTCAATTGGAAATACCAATTTTTTGATGTGCCCAAATTAGAATTAATTAAATCACTATTTTTATCATGTTATGTTGGGATAACTTTATATATATCATTGATATTAAAAACTTAAAGGTAACCAAAATGTATAAATCTTGCGGAAAGTCGTAACCACAATTAGGTATAAATGTAGGTATACCAATTTCCAAACCTAATGAACTTTGTGAACATGTTCCTCCGTTGATAGGCGTTACGATACGAGTATGTTACAACCATTACGACGGCCTCCGTGGTCGAGTGGTCTGTATGCCGGTCTCAAGGCGTCGCCATCTCGAGAGGTTCTGGGGTTCGATCCCCGGTGGGGGCAAATGTTTGGGTGATGAATTTTCAGGCATTTGTTCTCCAGTCTTGGATGTTTATATATATTTATACATATTCAGGATATTTGTATGTATTTATCTATTAAATATATTTTATCCGTCATCTAGTATCCGTAACACAAGCAGCAATATAGTTGCTTAAAATGGGACTAGTTGATAGGTGTGAATGTTTGAAGATATTATTATTATTATTACAACCTACCGCATGAAACACATCAACCTTAAAATACACGTTCATTTTACATCTTCATTAATTACAGGAGGAAGAAGTAATTAATTAAAAATCTAAAAATCTCGCGTTTTTAAAAAGAGCTATATAATAATAAACAAACATGCGTAGTTGAATGAGGGTTCACTCAAAACTTGGGGCATCGCATCTTTGCAACTTCCATTTACGATCTACGCGTGCATTATATTATAGGAATATTAATGGAATACATGGCATGCATAAATCGTAAGCGTAAGTTACAAAGATGTGCTCCACGTTTCAGAGAAATTTTATATTATTATTAATTCTTTTTTCGTTAACACCAATCAACAGATGGCAATCTATCACAGCGTCATCGATTAATTGGTGATTTAACACCAATCAATAGATGGCGCTGTGTGTAGTCTCTCGATACAAAACCTGAAAATTGTTGAAATTTTGACCTGAAAGTGCTCGTAGAAAATTGAAAGTAGTTGCAAGTTGTTTGTCACCGGTTCTGAACTATTGTCAAAGTTTCAGCCTGATAGCTATTCCGGAAGTGCCTCAAAATTGAGTTACAAAAATCGAACCGGACATACAAAGAGACAAAAAGCTAAACAAGAAAGTGAGTTAATAAAAATGTGGTAAAAATAACATGGCGCCTAAATTCTGCATAGCAGTGCGTCTGCGCTTCCATGAAGCCCGGAAACGCAAGTGCCGCCTCAACAGCGAGAAAATTCTCTTTCCATTTCACGCTTATTCCATTCGTCCGACACGTGATCCCGTGTCGAGCGCGTAATGAAAAGTGAACACGCTCACCGCGCCTGCGCCGCTACTTCCCTTCGACTAAGTCCATTTTGTTTGCATACTTGTCAATACCAATGAGGCGTGTCAACATGACTGATACGGCGACTCATTAGTTTAAATGATGTAGGTGGAGTCCACGGTGGGGGGTTCACTTGAACATGCTTGATAAATATTGTTGCATATTTGGGATTTTTAGACTTAGATGTCAACATAAATTTAAAAAAGAGGGGTTTAGAGAATGTAGTAGGTAATGGTATGTGTGATGTGGTGTGTATAATTTTAGGTCCTTACCTATGAAATTGGTGTTTTTTTATGGTGATTTTGGGGAATTCTGCATTTTCCATACTAACATTTTATCAGTTTTCTTCCACAAATCCAGAGATAATAATTTTTGGCATGTATCATAAGACAAGTTTTAGCAATATGTGTTTTATCACTCTTCATAAAGAAAAATTATCGTTTTTAAGTGAATGCAAATCAAATGATGTATACGGGAGGCAGTTAAAAATAATTGTCTTTGTGTCTAATTTTAACACAATTAAACTTACAAAAAATTATCAAATTAAATAATACGAACTCAAATATATGGTCTATTTTTAGAAGAGGCAATTATTTTATAAGAATGTTCCGTAACATAATAGTTACGGACAAATTGCTAAGACAGAATAAAAACACCAATTTCATAGGCAAGGACCCAATATTATGACTGTTTATTTTTTTGCCGACAGAAACAAATATAAAGATTTAAGTAATTTCCCTAGTACTTATAGTTCTAAAATTTGGCATAGTAGGGGAATCCTAATACGTGTTTCGCTCTAGCGTTTGTCTTCAAATAATTATTTAAAGCGTCCATTACACATTCTTCATAGAATAATATGACATTTGTCATTTAAATGCATGGATTTAAAAAGAAAATTTATGGTTGTTACTTTAAAAAATAAAGTATTTATAGAATCCTATACCACAATACTTATAACGGATATGTGAAACTTATGCTAAGCTTTTATTGTTTTTATTTCTTTCTGAAAAAGCTTCAAACACTTGGCTTTTAAGAATATACATTTTGTCTTGAATTCCTCCGGAAATTGTTGCAAATCGCATGGCCCGTTTGACCGTGTGTTAATTTATCAGGCCCTCAACACGTGGGGTAGCGCCAATGAGCCGTTAATCGTAAACACGGTTAACTAATTAAGTTTTACTTAAAATATAATAATAAATTCTTAGATGAAACAAAATGAAAAAGAAGTTAAGTAAGCTTTGCTTTTTACTTTTTTCTAAGAAAAATCTTTAAATATTTGGCTTATAGGAATTTCCAGCTCGTCTTGAAATCCTACGGAAGTTGTTAGTGTAAATGGCATGGCCTGTTTGACCGTGGTCAATTTATCAGGCCGTTAACACGCGGGGTAGCGCCAATGGGCCGTTAATCGTAAACACGGTTGACGCATTAAGTATTAAGCATTAAGTTTTAATATTCATAACTAATAAGGAATGAAAAAAATTAAAGAAAAAGGAGTACCGTGCGCTTCGATTTTAACTTATTTTCCTAAGAAAAAGCTAAATATTTGGCTTTTAAGAATATTTAGCTCATCTTGAAATCCTACGGAAGTTGTAAGTGCAAATCGCATGGCCCGTTACTCCTTACGTCAATTTATCAGGCCGTCAACACGCGGGGTAGCGCCAATGGGCCGTCCTCGAACCATAAACACGGTTAACTAATTATGGTTTTCTAATCAGTGGAGCTTCGTTGGGGGTTTTTGTTTAACTCTTACTTTTATGTGCAAAAACTTTGTAAGTACATTATAAAAAAAATCCAAAAAGGAATGTAGCCTACTAGATATTAAAATATTAAAAAAACACAAATGAGAAAGACGTTAACTCACATTGGCGGTCGACCAGTAGTTTTTTAGGAAGCTTCATTTAAATAAAATAATGAAATAAATTTTAACACACAAAACACGCAATCAACATACATTATACCCCTTCGAAAATTTTATTTTCTTGAAAATTATTATTTGTAGGAATTAAAATAACATGAAAACAGAAAATAATATTTATGACATGGAAATAGAGTATAAAAATATTGAGCACACTACAACATTCACAAGCAATTTTTTTCCGACGCACCATTACACTTTTTCAAAGTTTATTTTTAATTAATTAAAAAGCAGTGTTACAACTAAATCGTACTCATACCATCAGAACGTATCACGCATTAGATCCATCATCAATTACAGTTCTATTTGCGTACCTTATTGTGTATTTCGAGAATTTTTCCCGTGAGTGCTAAACTCAGACGCTAATTAATCGTTGGGCTGAGCCGTTGCATGGATTCGACATGATATATGGCAACACTGAGTTACCGTAATTGTCATGCGTGTGCGCACCGGTGGCAACCCTTTGGTGGCTCAACCGGAATTGCTTGCAGTAAGCAGTAATTTTTTTTAATTTAAATCAATAACAAACTGAAGTAAACAAAAAATATTTAAGCAAAATATAGGCGTTAGCTGTTGTCATCGCTGATTACCCCTTCGGAAAAACTAGTAGGTAGCAGATAGATATTAATGTGCTACAAGCTAGGGAGCAATAGCATAGCGTGATTTGATCATGTGATAAATGACACATTATAGAAGAATGGATGTGGATGGACCTAGAATGAGAAATCACCAAAGAAGTGATGGATTGTATGGATGAAGAATGATATGAGAGTAAAAGAAGTAGATGCTGAGCTGACGAGTGACAGAGAATAATGAAAGAAAAACATTTTCTTCTTTCTTCTTCCGAAGAGTCTATATTAATTCATAATAGTGGTTTCATATTTATTAATTTTTTGTTTTATGTATAAAAATCCGCCATAAACAGATGGAAGTTTACCATCCACGAATTTACAGTCGACTCTCGTTCTTACCCGCCGCCGCCGCGTCCACAAATCCACAAATACATAAATCCATGGCCACCGTACCGGACGAAAAAGTGACAAATGGGGGAGTTCACGGTTTATTGCGAGACCGTAACAGGAAGATGAACATGTATCCAATAGACCACACCGTGAAACGTGCCTACTGTGACGTCATACAACATTGGACGCCTAAATTGATTTATTTGCCCGCTAAGAGACGTAAAATTGCTATAGATAATTTTCCTATTAGAGTTTAATTTGGATTTCACTGCGTTATGGTTATAATTTCATTGTTTTTTTTAATAATTAAATAAAATTACCTGTGACAAGATTATCATGCTACTTAAAACTCGATACTGCTCTCTAAGTCCTTACTTTTAAAGGTCCATATTCCATAATTTACCTGAAGCGTAGTTTCGGAAAACATGTAATTTTTATTTAATATTTTTCTATCTATTGAAGTAAAGTAAAATTAACTGTTTTTGTAAATTATTATGTCGATAATTATTTCTACATACATAACATCCCCTAATGGTTAGTCAGAGACTAGGCAAAAGGAACGGAAAATTCACTCCTTCTACATTCCGTAGCCGTTGAAAGCTTTAAAGGTTTCATGCATATTATGAAAAGACATGGCTAGCCAATCAAATGGCTACATCACAATACTACGATCTACGATAAGACTACGACAAACAACCACTCTTTACTTATTAGTTGTCTTTGTTGTCTTCGTTACTAGTTATTTTGTCATCAAAATAATTGGTTATTCTTTTAAGTTTAAACTTAAAGTAAATCATTTCTAACATCAAATTTATTTTATTGAAATGAAACTGGCGACTCCAATAAATTTAAAGTGTTTTTTGTTTGGCAACATCACGATCCTAAATTAAATTATGTTCGCTTTAATGTTGGTCCGTTTATATTATAATCAGAGATCATGTAGAGGATTTAGTTCGGACTCGTTACGCACAGGCGCAAACGAGCATCGGCGTGCGCCCGCGCCGACAACTGTCACCCCCAATTATGACTGCTTGACAGTATTGCGCGGTTGCTTTTGAATATAGAACGTTTTATTTTTTTCTTGATGAAGCACTTTCATAGTATAACTATAGACTAATAAATAGGCCAGCTTTGAAGAGGTTTGCACTAAATAAAGATAACATATTAATTATGAATAATGATAATGTTCAGTTTAATTTTAATTATTGCTATAGCAGAGCCATTACAGCATCGCGTATATTGATTTGAAAAAAAAATACTTTTCTGAAATGAAATTCAGACCACAGAATTTCTATGTGGTAAAACTAATGTAAAAGACAGATGTTGAGAGCTCTTGGTATTATTATCCCAAGATTAAAATTAGATTTGTTACAACAGCCTCATTTGAACATACGATAAAGAAAAAATATAATATTAAAAATTACATAAATCAATTGCAATAACAATGTAAAATAATTTTAGTCTATAATTTTATTTGCTTCCAACCGAACCGAACCAAACAATGTTGGGTACGAACTTAAAATATGTTTTATATTTATTTCCTCACGAAACCCCAAAGAGAAACGTCTCTTTCTTAGTGAGTAGCGTCTGGCACCGCGTGACTGCGTTTTTCAACATTTTACACTAATTCGACGCGACAGGTCGCCGGTTCTATTCCGGGCGCGAACCGATGCGAGCCCGCAGCGGATGCCGACCAAATCAAACTGAATCTTGTCAAAACTATAAGGTTAATGGTTTTGCTTTACAAATAACATTGATAATTGAAAATAATTTGCTCTATAAAAAATAAAATTTATTATTTTGCAACAATTATATGACAAAATGTTATTCGAACAGTAGGTAAGTTTATTTTAGAAAAAATAAAAAAAATAATAATTGAATGGACCTAATCTAATAAGTCTATGGCAATTGTTTTTCTATTTGTGCCAATATTAATGTTTGATGATTAAAATATGACCATGAAATTACATGTGCCCGACAGAAAAAAAAACTTAATTGTTTGTGATCTACGGTACAGTTTATGCCAAAATCTGTAACCATCAGCTTGGCACAACTCGCCAGTTCTTGAGGATCCGATGATAATCTAAACGGACAATGTACTGGCAGTGTCGTTTGCCATCTAGTTACATCTGACTTGCTAACAGACGCGTTTAAATATAATGTCAATGAACAGCGCTTGCCTTACACCGTGCCTGGTGCATGGCAACAGGCTTGTCCCTATATTACTGAGGAACTTGAACTTGTCAGGCGAAATGTAAGGCGTGATGAACAGAATAAAAACATAAAGTGTGGATGGAGATCTCACCGTTTTGAATTAAATCAAGTCAAGTCAGCGCTATGAGCGTCAGCGAACTTTCGTTTGATATGACGTCTAAGATCGACAATTGTCGAAAAATTCGATAAATTTGACAGATAACTCTAAAGAGTGAAAAGGACGGATGCTTTTTACGATCAAATATGGCGACTGTCGAAGTTCTATGCACGCACTACAGTTTCGGTATTTACACTCTTATGAATGTCAAATTAGGCTTTAAAATTTTCAGTTTTTTAATATTAAAACTGAAACTATTTAGGCACAACTTCCTACTGATCAATTATTCGTATTTTAATTCGAATCATATATTAGGTCCCTTTTTGTATGGAGATTTCGGGGCTGTCTGCATTTTACATACTAACATTTTATCAGTTTTCTTCACAACGACAAATCCAGAGATAATAATATTTGGCATGTATCATTAGACAAGCTTTAGCAATATGTGTGTAAACTGAACACGCTTGATAAAAATTATTCATCGTTTTTATGTTAATGCAAATCAAATGATGTATTCGGGAGGCAGTTAAAAATAATTGTCTTTGTGTCTAATTTTAACACAATTGAACTTACAACAAATTATCAAATTAAATAATACGAGCTCAAATATATGGTCTATTTTTAGAAGAGGCAATTATTTTATAAGAATGTTCCGGACAAATTGCTAAGACAGAATAAAAACACCAATTTCATAGGTAAGGACCCAATAATTATAATTAAGCTAATAATAGAATCAAGTTTTTGGGAGTGGCGGTGCAAGGGAAAAGCGATACCGACCCAAATGCCAACATCACCCGCTCGCGGTGCATCCTGCAGAATAACCTAAGGCGAAATATCCATCCAATAGTGTTAGGAAAACGCCTGAACGATGACGGGCAGAAGAGTCATTGGCTCAGGACTCTGCTGCCTATCAATTCGCACGCCCAGCGTAGTGATTATGGGCAAAACCCCTTTAAGTGGCGCAGACACAAGAAACGGCCCTCAGTTCCAGTAGCTCCGCCATTCATCGGTAATAATGCATCAAATTAAAAAAAAGCCTGTCAGATCTCGCATAATAATATTGGCTCCTTGGGTCCACGTTGTAGATGACAATGAAAACGTGCGAATACGTTTGTTATAGATATTCATATATCATCATATAATATTGGGTCCTTACCTATGAAATTGGCGTTTTTTCTCTCTCTTAGTATTTTGTCTGTAACTATTAAGATTCAGAGTATTTCTAAAAAATAATTACCCCGTCTAAAAATGGACTATATTTTTGAGCTCTTTTGATTTGTTTTGATAATTTGTTGTAATCTTAATTGTGTTAAAATTGGACACGGGGACAACTCTTTTTAAGTGCCTCCCGAATACATCATTTTATTTGCATTCACTTAAAAACGATAAATAATTTTTATGAAGTGTGATATTACACATATTACTAAAGCTTGTCTAATGATAGATGCCAAATATTATTATCCTTGGATTCGTCGTTGTGAAGAAAACTGAAAAAATTTTAGTATGGAAAATGCAGAATTCCCCAAAATCTCCATACAAAACACCAATTTCATAGGTAAGGACCTAATAATTGCATTTTGATTGATAAAGACTAAATAGTAAGAAATGCGATTGTAGAGCATTACTTGCTGTACATGCTAGCAGCAAGGCAGAAGATCAGTAGAAAATTTTGTATTTTTTAAGCCTTTGCACGTGTCACGAACCATTTATACTCGTATCACTCGCAGATCATTTATTTTGAAGATAGCCGTTGATATTTGATTAAAAGGTATAGAAGGATACCCGGTGAATTTTGGGGTTAAAACATTATTAGGAAGGCGATTAGGAAGTGCAATTACAATACATTTTATTTCTGTTAGTTCTACGGCCATTTTGCCCATGATTCTTTGTCTCATCTTTTCCGATAGTTTTTGTGTTGTAAAATTCTCCCATGCAGGGAAGGCAAAGGGAACGGAGCCCATACAGCCATGTCTTCAGTATATATTTCTTCAGTAGTTTGCATTGAAATGCTAGTGTAAAGCATTTCAATGCATCTTGGGAGAGTTTGGCGTCAAACGATCGATGGCAGACACTGTGGTGCTACTTGGATGAGGTGGATTACCATGATAAAAAACTCATCACTTTTCACACCACTTGACGTTTATTTTGATAATCCTCCATATTGCACATCATCACAGACACTTATTACACAAAAGTACACTGATTTAACGTAACAATATCCACTCCGTACAATATTACAATCATCGAAATAAAAATCACGTCCGCCATAGTTGAATGCCGCCAAAAACTCCCCGATAGTTTTTTTTATGTTTGAGCGGCCGGGCCCGTGCGGCCAGTGAGCAAGGAGTTTGGTAGCCTCGAAATCGCTTCAAATACTTGGTTCTTTCCTTTATTATAGACTAATATTCTATAATAGATCTGTCTAAAATTTTTACTTTGCACATTTATAATTCATAATACTGGCAGATTCTTAAATTGTAAGGTACGAGTAGTTGGTTTTTAGTATTTTTTAGTCAAACCAACTGCTACAACTGCAATGTTAAGAAAATCTCAAATGTAAAAAAAAGCTATTGAATCAAAATTAAGTACGAGTATAATGAATAAAGTAGATTGCCTAATTTTCATAGCATGAAGTGCGTAGCATAGATTTTCTAATAAAATTCTTATTTTCGGAGGATAGCGTTGCTTGTCGGTCATAAAAATCAATTTCCACATCCGTAGTTGAAGAACATAAACTTATCAGAATCAATTACGTAAACTGTTTGTTTTAATTTTCTCGTCTCTCCTAACTATAAATAATATGCGTTGACGTGTCAATTATTACCCCAAATCACTTCCCGTTTAAATTTTTTTTAAAGGCGGGGCCAAAAAGCCACGCCTCTGTTTATTTCACACTAGTTTCACGGTACGCAAACACCCAACAGTTTATGCTCGGCGAATTTAAATTTTAACTCCAACGCTTAAAATACAAAATCCTCCCTCAAGTTGAGTAGATTTCTGAAAAATTTTAATTAACAAATTAAGATTCTAAATTGTTGGTAATAAGACTGAAATTCAGTTTTGTCGAGAAATGGGTGGCGCTACACTGGAGGTTTATTTCAATATGTTTACAAGATATTCAGTCCCACATGTGACTGGGACGACCACTGGCTCAGCCAGATCTCAGAACAGACTCCATTAGTTCACACATTAGGCGAGTTAGCCGAATTATTTAATTAAATAAAGTAATTCAATAAGTTAGTGGATTCATAATGATATTTGCCGCTTTCGATAGCCGTTGAAGTGGACGTTTTAAGAATTTGTTCTCAATGTGAAGTGACAGTGCTCTATTATAAGAGTAACTAAGTAGAATATTTGATTTATTATTTTGTGGACGAATAAAATGGATCAAAGTAAAGGTAAGGCTTATTTTGTATTTTGGTTTTAGACATAGGAAATCAAATCCAATCATTTTATTTGCAGAGAAAGTGGTACAAAATAGGTCTTTGCAAAAGTAAAATTATTCTCACATTTCGCCATATTTATTTATTACGGCACGCAAACATTTACAATAATTTAATACTATTTTTAATTATAGTTATTCACAATATTTAGATGTTAGTCCACACAGATTTTAATAATTTAATTTAACATGCTGTGTAACAAATAGGGTCAGACATTCAAACATCAAATCTTAACTTAGGAATTTACTAAGAGAACAGATTTTTTAGGGAAATTACTTAATTTTAATACTGAAAGGGAAATTATTTAATTTTAATACATTCACGTTATTGACGCCAGAACCGCGATAGTTTTGCTGGCTTTTCGCGAAGCAAGCATTATCTCACCCGATCCTTCCGAACAAGGATTAGTAGAAGGCGTAGTTTTTCTCTCTAACGAAACATTGTTGATGTTCATAATCCCGCAACGTCCCACCTGATCTGAATAAACATTTTTGAATTTGAAAATAATAAAAAAATTACCGGGTTTTCCTGTTTGTAGAGTAACAGAGATGGATGTTGCTAAAATGTCAAAGTCGTTTAAAATTTACATATAACATAAAATAATCATTACACCTTTCCCCAAAAGGGTAGGCAGGGGTTAACATGTACATTTCGCCAGATATGTTAAGTCCCCATGTAACAGGCAGCGTACCTGTTGCCTTGCACCGGGCACAAGCTGATGCAAGCGATATTTATTCTCAATAGACTGTATATAAGATTTAGTAATCTATGACATAAGTTTTATTCAAACTCAGTGGTACAGGCGGGGGATCGAACTCGCAGGTCCCGCGACGCCTTCAGCTAGTATTGCCCCGTCCGTCCCAATTCGGCTACTGCTGCCTTTTTTGTTTCAGAACTGTTTAAAAATTTTTTTTCAACTATGATAGGTACTAGCTCTTATCTCACCTGATGGTAAGTGACGATAAGGCCGAAGGTGGAAGCGAGTTTCACCTGTAATCCTCAAGAATTGCGGCACTGGCTATCTTACCTCTTATTGCCTGAACACAACAATGCTTATAACATTGTAATTATGGTACATATAATAGGAAGGTATAACTAACTAAACATGAAAGCGGTTGATTTCGAAAAAGCCTAATCTAATAAAGCTATAACGGAAGCTCTAGGTAGATGTAGAGAATGCCAAAATAGATATAAAATTCACTTACGACCATGGACTAAAACACATTAAAATAATTGAATTAGGTTATATTTGGCCTTTTTCTCTGTTATGTAAAAACTACAACATAAATAATTTTTAGAAAAAAGAGACCACAGTAAATACATTTATAGATCACATAACATATATTGTAGATAATTTAAAGAATTTCAATGGTACATAGTAAACTTAATAATAAAACAACAAGGAAACAATCACTATATCTTCAATTAATACACTTATTAAGTATAATTTATAAAGTACAAAGTTGTAAATATCTATATATATATATATATTATATGTTGATATATTAATGTCTATAATAAAATATTTGCACGTTTTCATTGTCATCTTCAACGTGTATAAGTAGTTAAAATCATAAAAGACTAGAAAATTTAAAAATACAATCAAATAAAATAAAATCATACCAAGTAAACTATAAAATCAAACCATTTCAAGTGACCAAACATAAACAAAGCATATATTTTCATTATTAAAACAAGCTGATAAAGCGTGAGCGTAGTAAATAGCGCTCCGCTTTTTCTACATCTAACTAAAAAAAATAAAAAAAAATTTAGACTACATCAAAATAAAGTGTTTCCGAGCCACATAAAAGAACCATAAGAAATTTTCGAAAATAAAACTTATTTATCTATAAAACAGTGGTAATACGCTTGGACATTCCCGGCGAATCAGGAATGAGATCCCCAGGAGACGGTCACGAACATACCTTGAAGAATTGCGATCCTTTAGTAGCTGTGACACATTGCTAGGTAGAACTGATGTCAGTTGGTGCGGAAAGGTTCTCAAGTGAAGTCAACGTATTGGGAGACGCAACTTTTGTATCGATAGGCCCGCCTCGAGGTGGTTTGTTGTTGGTTTGCGTTCTGAAACTCAATCATTTTGAATGCCTCCGTAATGCGATGTTCATAATATGGCATAGTGGCATAGTATTTAATTTTATTTCCTAGCTTAGAGGATCAGATAGGTCGAACCGCCACGTGTAATGCCGTTTTCTCAACTCAGCTGTCGCTGAAATTATTTTTAAATATTTTTTTACCAAATTGAAGGAAGCACTCGAAACGATGACCCTTTGATGGTCAATGTTTACCGTAGCATTGACGCTAGTTATTTTGGACACAACTCACGCGTTGTCTACTCAAAATCAAGAGAACGTGTTAATAGGCTAGTTGACTCATATCAAAAGTAATGAAAATAATGTGTCATTCACATAGTATTTAGTACAAGGGTCCGAAATATACCAAATTCGATAAATATTGGGTCCTTACCTATAAAATTGGTGTTTTTTTTTCTCTCTTAGTATTTTGTTTCTCTCTTAGTAATTACCTCGTCTAAAAATAGACTATATTTTTGAGCTCTTTTGATTTGTTTTGATAATTTGTTGTATGTTTAATTGTGTTAAAATTGGACACGGAGACACTCTTTTTAAGTGCCTCCCGAATACATAATTTTATTTGCATTCACTTAAAAACGATAAATAATTTTTATGAAGTGTGATATTACACATATTACTAAAGCTTGTCCAATGATAGATGCCTATCTTTGGATTTATCGTTGTGAAGAAAACTGAAAAAAATTTAGTATGGAAAATGCAGAATTCCCCAAAATCTCCATACAAAACACCAATTTCATAGGTAAGGACCTAATATAAATAAGGGATTGCTGTAGAAATTCAATTTGAATATGTTTTATTTTTACTTTTTTTTCATCTGCTAAACACGCTATCTACCATGTTCGTGAAATTAGTTGAGAAACGATTCACGTAAACAATTACTACGCATGGTCAAAATCCGTTTAACGCCAGTCGCAACCAATCAAGCATAACTGTCGGCTATGTCACGCATGCGTATTAAATTGTTTACAATTATCGTGACGCTACGGCACAGATAATTCATAGGACCAGGACCGAAGGCGTTTTTGACATTTAAGCAAAAACGTAATTTATAATTTATTGTGTTAAATTGTATTAGTTTTTATGGTGATGGCTATCAGTAATTAATCATTTGGGGCCCAATAAAAAAAGGGTCAACTAGCCTATTTGACATAGAAGCCGATCCTCCCTGATGCTAACCTTATGTTTTCACAATGAATTCAGGCGACTTTACTCACCGCAAGAACGAAACACTACTATGTATGGTTCAGGTGGTGTCTATTATTGATTGATTGTAAATAAAAGCTCTATATCTGTTAAAACTAAAAATTGTAAAGATAAAAGTAAATCCCCAACCCTGTGTCACTAAAATTGTAATGATAGAGGTTACAATCTTTAGAATAAAAAAGACGTGTGGGACTCGGGGACTGCCGCGGTAAAGCTATTGCATAGCATTTTGTATCAACTTATGCAATTATAATTTTATTTATTTATTTTATTCATGCAGTATTTCTTTTTCTTTGATATTAATTCTAGTTACACTTTTTGAGCGTGGTGACCGATAATAATAGAAAACAAATTTTTCTATTATTAAATAAATAAAATATTAAATGCACTTTGTTCATTCATATTCACGCACACAACGCCGTGTCGAAGACTGCCGAACTGAAACGACGTTAGACGATGCACGGCCTTCAAGCCACACCTTGCGCATCGGAGTGGGGAGCGTGAGGTTTTTTCGTTACGGAATTTCTGGATTCGGTCCCCGCGCTCAAGGCCCGCGATAGAAGCTATGCAATAGCTTTAAAATCCTGTAATATCTTTTTCAAGGGTTAGATAAATAAACATTGTTCAGATATTCACACCGATCAAATTGCCCCATGAGCAACTAATGCTGCTTGTGTTACGGATACTTACTAGAAAACATAACATAACATATCATCACCCCTCTTTCCCCGAAAGGGTAAGCAGAGGTGTTGAACACCCGCATTTCGCCAGATATGTCAGGTCCCCATGTAACAAGTGGCGAGCCTGTTGCCATGCACCGGGCACAATGTGAGGCAAGCGATATTCACAATGAACTGTACATAAGTTTTATTCAAACTCAGTAGTACAGGATGCCTGAATTCATCACACAAGCATTTGCCCCCACTTGGGATCGAACCCAGAACCTCTCGAGATAGCGACGCCTTAAGACCGGCGTACAGACCATTCGACCACGGAGGTCGTCATGTCGTTAACTATTTCCTGTCCCTCAGCCTTGCAAAAATATTGCTGAAATTCTGTTCACGATTCTAGTTGTGAATTCAACCACTATTTGCCTATCTTAAATATATAATAGGTTGGGGAAAAAGTTTTTTCGCATTTTTTAAGAAAATTCAAAACATTTTTCAATATAGTTTATTTACATTTAACTAAAGTATGTAGGTACCATTTTGTTCGATAACTTTTTGCCATCTTGTAGGTAGGGACATGATCCCATTGCTATAGAAATTTTGGGACTTCTGGTCAAAATACCGCGACAAGTGGTTTTGGCAGTCCTCTCGTGATGTTAACCTGACACTGCCTAAAGAATTCTGAAGAGACCGAAACAGGTGGAAATCTGAAGGTGCAAGGTCAGGACTATACGGCGGATGCATTAACACCTCCCAGCCAAACTCTCTTAATTTTTGCTGAGTGGCTAAAGATGTGTGAGGTCTAGCGTTATTAGATGAAAAACCACACCCCTTCTGTTGATTAATTCCGGCCGCTTTCTCTCAACTTCTTGCTTTAATCTCATCAGTTGTTCGCCGTAGAGTTCAGAATCGATGGTCCTGCCTGGTGGTAACAGCTCATAATGAATAATGCCCTTCCAATCCCACCACACACACAGCATCACCTTGTTGCGAGTTAACCCGGGTTTCGCCACAGTCTGTGAAGCCTGATCGGCCTTTGACCACGACCTTTTTCGCACGTTCTTGTCGTACGTGATCCACTTTTCATCACCAGTTATCAGCTTCTTCAAAAATGGTTCGGTTTCATTACGTCGTAATAAAGAATCACAAATGAGTACACGGTTCATTAGGTTTCTTTCAGTGAGCTCGTGAGGTACCCAAATGTCGAGCTTTTTTGTGTACCCAGTTTTTTTCAAATGCGCCAAAAGTGTTTTGTGGTCAATTCCCAGTTCTTCAGCTACGTCGTAACTACTGACATGCCGATCTGGCTCCACTTTTTCAAAAATGGCATCCATTTTATCTGTAATAGGGCGACCAGAGCGCCGTGCATCTTTGACATCAAAATTTCCGGATTGAAAACGCTTAAACCAAATTTGTGCTACTCTCACAGACACTGCACTAGGTCCATAAACATCGCAAATTTTTTTCGCGGCTTGCGTTGCATTTTTTCTTTTTTTGTAGTAAAATTTTAAAATGTATCGAATTTCTTCATTAGATTCACTCATCTTGGCGGTACGAAAAACAAATGAAAATCACACATTTTCCTAATTTGAATTTGGAATTATGTTCTTTAAAATTTAAACTTTCAATGATACCAAAACCAGCCAGATACAAATAGTATAGCCAAAGAGATTTTATTACAAGTTTATACATACTATAATGCGAAAAGACTTTTTCCCCAACCTAATACATACAAGAAGCATACTTAACATTACATAGCAGCAACATGAGCTGAGTGGGATCATGCGAAAAATGATTTACACGTGCGCCTTGGTGCCCTGTAATCGATAGTGTTGCGCTTGCGATTGCGATGAGTGCTGCCGTGATCCGCCAACCGTGCGTCCGCGCAGACAGAGGCCCACAGACAGAACCTACATTTGTTGATGAGCACTGACGCATAATGATAATGATTTATTTGTTTTACACGTGTCTTACGTATGTACTATTTGTTTTATTATTTTGGGACGGGGCTGGGGCGGGGCGGGGCTGCGGGGCTCAAACTACAGTCGCCTTTACACACCCCGACTTTTGCAGATCTTTCTCTTTTTAATTATGAGGAATTTTGTCTCACCATTCTAGGATTAAATTACCCGAATATGGAACCTTATCATTTTCAGTTTGTTGATGTTATCAGTGGATTAACTAAAAACTAGGAAAACTTTACAATTATTATGATAGCAGACTTATAGTACATGAAACAAACCAGAATATTAAGTGAAATTAATTTGTTATAATAATGCTAACACGGGGATTATTTTCACAGATCCAGCGACGCTCAGACAGGAAGGAATACCGAAGATTTACGAAACTAAATCGCAATCTCAGACAAATTACACGAATCATGGAAATTACGCTGACGGCAATCACAATTTGTTTCAAATGATCAAATGCCACGAAGACAGCCTGCTGAGGCTTCACCACCTGACATCAGGCAGGCAGGTGAGTGGAACATACGAGCACACCTACCAAAACGACTTACCTTGGTACTCGAAAGACATACAAAGACAATACATAAAACCTGTTGGGTACTTATACGAAGATATGAGACGAAAGTACGATGAGGTGAAATGTGCGAAAGAGAGCGAAGGCCAAAAAGAGTCGGAGGAAGAGAAAGATGGTAAGACTGATGAAAGAAAAAAGCCGAGACGGAACCGAACCACATTTACGAGTCAACAGTTGGCAGCGTTGGAAAAGGTGTTTGAGAAAACACATTATCCTGATGCTTTTGTTAGAGAGGACTTGGCTGCCCGAGTTAATTTGACTGAAGCTAGAGTTCAGGTGCGTATAACTAATATAAAAAAAACTTGATGGAAATAAACTGTGGTGAAATGAAGCAAAGTATTCAGTTTTAATGCTGCATCATCATAACTATGCATTTCAACTATAAATGTGTATGGCTTCGTATAATTTTCTAGTTTGTAGGTAGATTTAATTGGCACAATGCATATTGAAACCTCTAAAGTTAGCTACAATCACAATGATTGTTTCTTATCCGCCTACTCCATGCCTAGTCTAAAAAAGTACTCGATCATATTATCTTCTTAATTTTTTCAGGTCTGGTTCCAAAACAGACGGGCAAAATTTCGACGAAATGAGCGCTCAGCGCTGTCCAGTCACAGGACATCTACAAGTCAAAGCTCGCCAGAGCCCATACCAGTTCCGATAGGTTTACCGCATCAGGCTGAAGCCAGGCAGGATTTACCACGAAGCAATAAGGAGCCGTGGCTTCACCACTTCCAAGCGAACAATTTGAATCTCAACATTGGCATTCCGTTAGGAAACTCAGGGCTTTATCAGAACGATTACTCTTTGATGATGCCTAGTATGGGCAATAGACAATATGTTCCAAATTCGAATAGCCTCATGAGTCAGGGTATGGTAAGTTATGGTGGGGCCACAGAAAATACTTACGGATCATGTGCGCTGATCAGCGGGTACGGCGGAACCCTGCAGCCTGCTCATCACAGTTCGTACAACTTGAATTTGAGATTGAGACCGCATGATTTTAGTTTAAATAATATTACTTTATGATAAATGGTTATTTTATTTTTTTTACTTAAAAAATGTTCAGAGTAGTATGTATTAAATAATTGAAGAAAAATTTATTCTTTTATGGTGAGATGTTGCTATATATCCAATCATTGTATTCATAATTCATATACTTTGGTGAATACTGCACGTCTGCTCCACCCCTGCGCAGAGATGACAGTTTCCTAACGTCACGTTGAATTTGAAAGAGCTATAGACTTTTTGGCGATCCTCAAAGAAATATTGTATTATGTACTAAGTAGATATATTAAAAAATTTTGCAGGTGTCTGTAACAACAATATTCAACAATCAATAACAACATATCATCACGCCTCTATCGATACGTCTACACTCGGCTACCGCTGCCTACAACAATATTCGATTGAAAATATCGCACACCGAATTCAATAAAGGCGTAACTCGAAAACGCTTACTTTTCAGGAAACAAAAAAAAAGTTTGTTTTTGTGAAAACTTTTAAAATACTTAAGCTAT
Organism: Parapoynx stratiotata; assembly: GCA_910589355.1. Taxonomy (NCBI): domain Eukaryota; kingdom Metazoa; phylum Arthropoda; class Insecta; order Lepidoptera; family Crambidae; genus Parapoynx; species Parapoynx stratiotata. The sequence continues at coordinate 15,635,697 of OU342459.1, forward strand.
TTATATAAATATATGAAGATTATTTAATATAAATAGAAGCCTCTAAATGTGTTCTTTAAATTGTTCATCCCGAACTGAAAGCCGGATTTACTGATTACTGCACGAAAAAGAAACCATTAAGATTCTATTGAATGTCTGTTATGTATAAATAAATGTTCGTACATAAATATAAGGCTATTTTGCAACTGCATTTTAACTACATCAAAAGAAATCTGAATTTATTTATGTAGCTTGAAATACTTCCATACGTTTTGAATATTATGAAAATAAACCAGGAATGATTTAAGAACTATAATGTTGCCTTTATTTGTAGAAATATTATGGCTGAAATCCGCGGATGATTGGTGATTGGTTGTAAAAAAAAAAAATGTCATACAATAAATTGAAATTACATGTAACAGCACGAAAGTCGGTCTACAATTCTGCCGATGAAATCGAATTGCTTTTTCACATCTTATGGAAGCAGCATTCGATTTTGGCTATACTTCCGAAATCAGATCGTGATAATAATCTAGCCATAGTCCAAGTCAAACGCAGATAGCTTGACAATTCGAGCTTCTTTCCAAGGCCAATTTAACCATGGTATGTTTTGTGTTCCCGCAGTCACCAACAACGGGTTCGGTATGAAACATGAAATGCCCGCTTGAATCGTCTCTAACTGAAGCTACGACGTAAGCTAAGTTACGGAATTTAAAAAAATGTGTCGTGCATTAAAGGAGTAATGACTTGCGTCAACGTTCTTATATAGTATATATATAATAGTTGCCTTTGTCACCCGATACTTTTCAAACTTTTTGAAGACGTTGACCTTTATATAGGAGGTGTCTATTGTCTTTCAAATACTAAAATAAAAATAAAATGATACGAGTTCACTTGCTTTTTTATTGAATTGAGTATGCGATATAATTAACTCCTCACACATCGTTTTCGTTTTTTTCTCTCTCCTCTTATACTCCTCATGTGTGTTTCTCCATGAGGAAGGCCTGTCCCAGCAGTAGTGGGAGGTATATAGGCTGAGGACGTATGCGACAAAATTTGAGAATTAAACAATTATTGTTATTGGAGTGATGATCTGCGAAGTGCTGCTGACAGATGATGGATGCGTCAATCTAAAGACATGGTGAAATAGTGCACTTTTTGGGGAGGCCTATATCCAGCAGCGGACTAATGGGGGCTGAAATGGACGGAATATTGTTTTGTCCAAAAGAACATTGTCGTCTTAAAAGATTGCTTAGCGGTAGCCTCAATAAGACTAAGCAAGGATTATAGCAAGGATGACTCATAATTTTCTGACTACTGGTGGTGGTGACAAGGTGTAGTCAGCTGTGGGCAGGCAGATAGGCCTGTGAAGCCTGGAAATTTCAAATGTACAGTCACAAACAGGCATTTATAATTAAAATTCATTCTATTTCTTGATAGGTTGTCAATGTTATTAAATTACAATGTGGACACGTCTTACATAACAAAGTTATGTTACATGTTACATAATCTAGACGCTGCTTTATAATATTATTTTTAATGAGTAATTACGTAATTACTTATGTCAAATACTAGGTACTTCCAAAAAATTTTACCAAATTTTTTACCAAAGAAGCGGAGAGAGGTTTGGCGCCATTCGACTGTGGCGGACGTGATTTTTATTTCAATGATTGTAATATTGTTCGGAGCAGATCTTGTTGCGTAATATCAGTGTAGTTTTGTGTAATAAGTGTCTGTGATGATGAGCAATGTGAAGAATCATCGAAATAACCGTCAAGTGGTGTGAAAAACGATTCGATTTTTATCGTGGTAATCCACCTCATCGAAGTAGCACCACTGCATCTAAGGCTTACTTCGCGCCATACTCTCCCAAGATGCATTGAAATGCATTACACTTGCATTTCAATGTAAACGACTGAAGACATTTATTACTAAAGACATAGCCGTATGGGCTAAGATCCCTTTGCCGACCCTTGAAAGAAAAAACGATCAACGTCAGCCGTCATATTGACATTTTGCTAGTGTCAATAATGTCATATTTGCCGCCTCATTCGATTTCGATTCGCTAAAAGCGTTAAATTCTTTTTATTTTCGACTAAAATACTAAAATCGCAAAATCAAATTTCTATATCAGTAAACGTTAATAAAATAGTTTTGCTGCGGAATATGTTGCCTTCATCATTATTCGGAAAATCATGTTTTGCTATCACAGTTCTGGCTTTAGCATCTACCTATTTTTATAATTACATTCTTGCAAAAAAGCGAAAGCCAGTTAAAAAAGCAAAAGCCATAAATGAAGTAATAATGTTTTCACATGGTACAATAGAGCTCAAGAAAAGTAAATACTCAAGATGTATGATTACTGAGAGCATGGACAGATTGCTGTATTACATGAACACTCCGCGGTATACCCTGGACATATGTATGTATGTGATGACCAATTTAGACGTGTCAAATGTTGTTATGAAGCTCAAACACAAAGGTGTTCAAATAAGAATTATTATTGATGCTGATATGGCATATGCAAGTGGATCCAGCATAAAAAGAATGGAAAGGATGGGTATAGCAGTAAGATGGATGAAATCATCGAATCTAATGCATCATAAGTTCTGTTTGATTGATGCGTCGACTGATAATGATAATACTGTGCCTTGTGTGATCACAGGGTCAATGAATTGGACAAACCAAGCCTTGTATGGTAATTGGGAAAATGTTGTTGTCACTTCCCAAAGTGATATTGTCGCACAATATAAATATGAATATGAAAGACTGTGGGAGAACTTCAGACCTGTTGTTAATTTTTAATTATTAAAAACACTTCCTTCTTGCATTTGATACAAATGTAAAAAAAGTTTACTTGTTTAGAGTTGATATTTTTCATTTGTTACCAGGTTTCTATTTTGGAAAGTTATTTTTTGTCCGTAAATAGCATTATAGTGTAGTACAAAGGGAAGTTAAAAACTAAGATTAAACTGGACTTGATTGTATGGTCAGTGTCTCAATGTTTCTAATTAACTTCATGACTCAATCATTATTAATGATTTGTAATTAATTAATATTATTTACTTATTCAACTTTATAGACAATAATATCCAGTTGCAGATAGAAAAAGCAAATGAGTCTAATCTTTGTGTGTATTAGTGAAATTTTAACTGTTGAGTTAACTATTTGTTGACCGACACTCTTATTCTAACTGCTGGATTATGTGGAAGAAATATTTGCAAATATTACCGATTTATTGTAAATTTATTTACTATTTAGTCAACAGGCAATATTTTCTTTAAATTTTTAGAAAATGTACAAATGATCTGAATAAAGCCACTATTCACGTTTTCATTGTGTACTATTCATATTAAAATTGAGATTTTTATTCTATGAAACTTGTGATCTTATTTTAAGGTTAATTGTTATTTTTGTATTACTTGAATAGTATTTTATAAGCAGTGTGACTGCATTTAGTTAATATCATATTTTCCTGACTGATATTCTCAATAAAAGAAATATTTTTGTAGTACTACTTTTTTATTTCTAGATAAATATATAATTCTACTTTGAAATCTTCATAATATATGATTTTGATATTATGTTGAATGATATCATTGAATTTATTATGTTATCATTGAAAGATGCTGCGATACGATAATGGGATAGGTAGATGGAATCGAATTGGGGGTAGGGACGTCAAGTGGAGCCAACTTATTTACGAACCAAAGCTTATGATCGTTCAACTGTAAAGGGTCTCTAAAGCTACCTCTGAAACTCTTAATGGATTTCCACACCAGCCCTGGCGGCGTCCGAGGGTAAAGGTTCTGATAAAGTCCAACTCCAAACCAACTCTTCTTTTTTTTTCTTGAACAGTCGCTTAGCGACAGCTGTTATTCTCATCTCTATGTAGTTTTTCTCTGTCATCATGCTACAGTACAGGTTTCTGCACTTTTCCGCCGGAGACATCTTATGGCCTGTTTTAGCTTTTTTTTAGTGGGGTTTTTTATCTGCTGCCTTTGGCAACGAGGAGACGAACAGATAATAAGATTCGCATAAGTTTACGTCATTAATGGGCGGATTTTGTTGAGTTATGAGGTCGCAATCAATGCCATAACTATCCCATTTGGCATAGCCTATACTTTAAAAGTGGGGTGTACATTCTTGTTGAGACGAAAGATTGAGGCATTGATAACAAGATAACACGATGGTCGATACCATAGGTTTCTTGTAGAGCACTCCACGTTATGAAGGAACTGAGGTCCGGAGAGCACATTGAGAGGTCTACCGCGCTAGCATTACGGGCTGGAGCTGTGACGCGAGTGAGGGTATCAGTCATTGAGCAGGCAGATATTGCGGGCATTTGCGGGAGTCCATTAACTCCGCAATGTCCCACGCCATGGCTTCATAGTGGGGGCCTCCATTGGGCCACATCAAATGGGGCTGGTTGTTTTTTATTTCAGTGATTGAAATATTGTTTCGGAGTGGATCTTGTTGCGTAAAATCAGTGTAGTTTTGTGTAATAAGTGTCAAGAATTATATACAATGTTGAGGATCATTGAAATAAGCGTCAAGTGGTGTGAAAATCGATGAGATTTTTATCAATTTATTTAAGTAACACCACAGTGTCTGCCATCGATTGCTTGACTCCAAACTCTCCCAAGATGCAATAAAATGCATTACACTAGCAATGGGCTCAGTTCCCTTTGCCATCCCTTTATGGGAAAAAACATTGTTATCAGTTGACATGAATGACGTACCTGATAAAGTGTGACAGGTGTGTTTGACACTTGTTTGAGGTGAGGTGACAGACAAAAAAAAAGTTCAAAGTCAACAAGTTTAAAGCTTGTAATATTTGGAAATTATTTTTTAATAAACATTTTAAACTTTAAAGATGGTTCACGGCATTGTCGCTGGTAGACTCGCCCTCGTTACTGGTAAGAAATCACGCCTGCTCGTTTTATTGTTCTTAATTTTGTCATAAAAAATCATAATCGTTTTTATTTGATACTCTTAGGCGCAGGTTCTGGTATAGGGCGTGCAGCATGCCAAGTTTTGTCTCGAGAAGGAGCGACTGTTATTGCGGTTGACAAAAACTATGAAGCTGCGACTGAAACCATTAAGAAACACACAGCATTGGCTTCAGGCTCCAACTGTAAGTTACTCTACAAAATAGAAATTCTCCTTCAATAGAAAAATATTTTTTCATGATCATATTCTTATTATTTTAATTATAAATAATTTTATTTGTATATTTAGTATAAAATTTATTATTTAATAAATATAATGACAGTAGCCTCTACTAAAATCACAAGGATTTAAATAAAATGCTTCATTTGTAAATGTATACTCAATAAGTTTTATTTATTTAGAGCATTTGTATGCTTCAAATGTTACATTTAAAATAATGAAATTAAAGCTACTTGTTGTATGTTATACCTACTAACTTATATTAATTATAGTGTTAGAGTCATGCACATAAGTTATTAGTACTTTTATGTTATGATTTTTAAATACGCTTTCTAAAGAAAAAAACATGTTTTAACCTGGTTATTTGATAAATTACAGCGGTCGGAGATCACAGTGCCGCAGAAGTGGATGTGTCTGATTCAAAATCAGTGCAGAACCTACTACAAAATGTTTTGAAACAGTACAAGGCACCACCGACAATTGTGGTCAACTCTGCAGGCATTACGAAAGACAACTGGCTACTTAAACTATCTGAAGATGATTATAATGCTGTAATTAATGTTAACTTGAAGGTAAAATTAAATTTTAAAGTATTTCAATGAGTTCAAAAGTATGTATGTTAACTGGTGTTTTAGACATGAAAATATCTCATCAATCCAACCTTTAACTTTTATTAATAGTGAATTTCTGATTTACAGGGTACTTTTCTTATAATGCAGGCCTTTGCAAAGGCAATGACAGAAGCGTCATCATCTGGGTCCATAGTAAACATATCAAGCATTGTAGGCAAATATGGAAACATGGGTTAGTATTAAATAGAAAGAGTATGAAATTGATTGCTTGGAGTTCTACTTTACACACCTGTGATGGGTCCTCCTTTGCACACTATTTTCATATAATGTAAAAATAAATAAATCTGTATTTGTGTTTCTTGGTGCAATAAAGCACATATTACAATATTATTGATAATCATTTATTTTTCAGGCCAAACAAATTATGCTGGAAGCAAAGCTGGTGTAGTAGCAATGTCACAGTCTGCAGCTAAGGAATTAGGAAAATTTAATATAAGGTCAGTCACTTCAACTTACATCAATATATAAAATTAATTTTGTTTTCATTAATTTATTTTAATATTACTTGTGTGTTAAATTTTAACACCTTTTCAGATAGATTTTTGCACAGAAATGTTTTTAATACTGCTACTTTTTGTTTTTTTCAGAGTAAATGCAATCTTACCTGGTTTCATCAGAACTCCAATAATTGAGACTGTACCAGAGAAAGTGGTGCAGGGAATTTTAAAGTTAGTACCACTTGGTCGAATGGGTGAACCTCAGGGTATGTCACATTTATGATAAATTAATAAACCATTCACTAATTTATGAAGAAGAGAACAGAAGACATAAGTTATCTCGCGAAATGTGGGTGTTAAGACCTCTGCTTGATAAAGGCCTGATGATTATGTAAAATGAATCATCATCAAAACTTATGCCACCAACATTTTATATCTTATGCTCGTTTTCATTATCTTTGACTACATTAATCGCTCGGAAATACTATCATAAAAAAATACAAAATGACAGTATTAGAATGTTTATCAAGATAACAATTTCCAATAAAGATAGTTTTATTACTTTAGATTACTTCTGTTCAAGGTTCAAATATGTAACTATGTGTAATGTAAACAATGTTACTATGTCTTAAACATATTCATATTTTTTTTTTATATTTCCAGAGGTTGCTGAACTGATAACATTTTTGTGCTCGGAAAAGAGTTCTTTTATGACTGGAGCTGCGATTGACGTCACTGGAGGATACTAGTCATGTGTTCATCAAATAGTAATTTTATAAATAAATGTCTTTTCACATAAGATAATTCCAGTGATGGAATTCAAATTCACAAAAAAAATTAGTAAAGTTCATTCTTACGTCACATGTATATATCTATCTGGCTGTCACCAAACTTATCTTACATATTAAATAGTTAAGTTCTCTTTGTAATTGATGCATACAGTACTGCCTATAGACTTTTGAAGTAAATTTACAAATCATTATTAACTGTGATATTTTATACCTGCAATATTTATGTACATCAATATACAATATATTTATGACTTAAATAGTAAGTGAAATGTTTTTATAACTTGTTATTTGTTATAAATGAATGTTATGTTGCTGATTGATGAATAATAATAGATTTGGGAAAAGGATGTATTTTTATTTAATTTAAAATAACCCATAACTCAAGTTATAAAAAAGCATTTATGACTTCTGCTTTTTATTAGCTTTTAACTTATTTTTCTTGTGCTCAGCTTTATTCTTATTTCTCTTATCTTTCATGAATGTCTTGTACTGTGAGTTTCTCTTTTCGTCTATGATTTCTTTGTATTTCTTCTTATTGTATTTTTGGAATTCTGCATCAGCTAATAATTCATCTACCATAGTTCTCTTTCTCTGTTTCTTAGTTAACCTTTCGTTGACATGGTCTAATGGAGAGTCCATAATTCGTCCCACCTGAAAAGAATACAGTTTATGATAAGTTATTTAATAATGCCACTGTTTGCAGCATACACTGTATACTATCTAAGTTCTATCTTAAAATCTATCTTAGTATACAAGCTTATATTGCTTTAATATTAAATTATTCAAAATAAGCTTTATATTAATTTAGCAACAGAAGTACCATTACAGTTTACTACCTTTCACAAATCTGTCTTTAAACATAAAAAATTTTCATCTCTATTACTAAAAAAAAAATTACAGAAGTAATGCAAATAAAAAAAATATTAATATACATTCCACGAAAAGTATTATCCTAAAAAAGTATTACTGTTTCAGGTTTTATGTAGAATTTATTTAGTCTCAAGGATATCTAAATAACTATAAATTACAAAAAACATACCTGGAAGTATTTAGGCAACACTTCCATATCATTCTTCTTGTAGAAATGTTTGGGATCCAGAACAGATCTCATTTTCAGAATTTCTAGATCATTTTTCAGTTCATCTGTCATCTCTGGGGCAGGCAGGTTGAACCAACCAGGTCCTTTAGTCTTTTCTCTCTCTTTCTGTAATAGAAATAATTACTTTTCAGTTTTTTAGAAAGTATAAAGAAATCTGATTGATCGAGAGAATTAAAAGTTTTGTTACCTTTCTCATAGCCTTTAATTTTCTTTGACTAACATTGTACATAGGGAGGCTGTGTTCTTTCTCTATACCTGGCTTTAGCACAGACTTCTGCATCTCTTTCTCAACATCAACAGACCCCAGATTTGATTTTAACTTCCCAGTTTCAAAATCTAACTGGTCAAACTTGTATAGTCTATGCTTCTTATTTCTTTTCACTGCTACAAGGTGATTCCACTTCATTTCATCAAAGAAGTCATCAAAGAGATTGTCTACTTTAAGACTTTTGAGTTTGTTTTGTAATTCATCTTCAATGGATGCTTGAGTATCCAATTCTTGTTTTTTCTTTTCAAATAACTCTAGAATACGTTGATTTATGTCTTCTTTATCTGAAATTATGTCATATGAAATTACTTATTGAAATTGGGGAACATTGCTTAATAGAAAAGTAAAATGCAGATGAATAATGGAAGTCTTTGGATTATTTTACTATGCATATGCAGAATAATAGCAGGCTGATGATGATGATATAAAAATAACCAAAGGCGAAGCAATCCTCGTACTAACTGTAATATTGTTAGAAATATCGTAATCAACACGAAAATATCTCAGTTCTAACCTATAACATAAGGTTGATCCTCTTCTCCTAGCTCATCCTTATCTTGCAATTCACTGTCTCCAACTGTATCTACGATAAATTCCATGGTGATTTTAGACCTAACTGAATTAATTAAATAAAAGTTTAAAGGCTTATATCAGCTGAAATAAACATGCGTTTAAACGTTACGTAGGTAGTGATTATATTCTCTTTGGTTAAGAATGAATGAATGTCAGAAATGTCAACGTCAAATCTGATGTTACTGTCATTCTGTTACGTATTTTTTTAAATGTTGAGACAGGCAAAGTCGTGTAATCTGTAAATCACTAAATATAGAGCCGGGTCCACTGCGCTGCATACTGCGGTTTGGAAAATTGCAAACATATTTATGCCATGAATCTAAAGGGTGCGGCCATGGATTGGCCTAAGTGTTTCTCAATGGTATTTTTACGTTTAAGTTGCCATTGCAAGAAATTAGTTCCATCAATTTTCTGCAATATGGCAAGGTTTTTTATATTCCTGCCCTCCCCTGCCCTGCCTATAATAGTTTTATCACGTGCAACTGTCAAAGTATTATGGAATTTGACAATTGGGCGTGATAAAAACGTGATAAATATCATGTCGCGTTACTCATGCTTTTTAGGCTGGTCATGCTATAAAAGCAGTTTAACCAAGAACGTAATTAAATCATTTTATTATTTTGACTATTCTGAAAATTTCCATGGCACTCCAAGAATTTTGATTTTAAAGTTACGTAGTAGTGTGGGAAAAGGGCAAGCCGAATAAGGAGGAAATATACTCGTATAAGCAGGTACTAATAAAAAATGATGATCAATGAATTCGCCCTAAATACTAAATAAAGTAGGTAATCTCACTATCCAAACAAATACACTCAGGTAGGGACAGTTAGGGTACAGTGGAATACATTATACAGTATACATTATACAGTTTATACTTTATACAGTTCAGGAATATTTGGACGATAAAAATGTGTGGACAGATTGACACGTCTTTATGTTGCATATTGTGTTGACTCGTAATGTGGGATGTTGCCAGTCGCTTTTTAATTAATTAGTTTTTATCTTAATTGCTTAGCGAATTTCAACATCGTTCATTGTTTCAAGCTCTTATAAATCCTTCGATTATAATGCTAAAAATCTATGTTCATAATCCACCCACTTGATTGTACTAGCCTAACATTTATAAAAACAAAAGAATTGTAAAAAATGTGAAAAAAAAGAGCAGCCCTCCAGTTTCTGGCTCGCTCTTCTCGGGGATGTCTGCGCTACGAGCGAGTTTCACTTATTCATAATTTCATAAATTGACGTTTTTAAGTGTTTGTATATCAAGCCTATAAAATAAAGATATTTTTGATTTGATTTGATTTGAATTTCAATAATTAAGTAGTCAAAAAAGTTCTTGTTTGAAATTTTTTAAATCATATTTAAATCATATAATATGATTTATATGGTAATATATTTATAATCATATAAATCATATTAAACCATATCAATCACTGTACCACAGTAGGACGGGATTTAATGGAACATCGTTCCATATCATCATCAGTTTGATTTTATTTTAGTTTTTTCCAGGTTTAGAAGTCACACTAAGAATGATAGGGGATTTAGAGTCTACACAGTGAATAAAATATAGTATACCAGTATGTCCATTTTTAAAACTGCCAAAACTAAGGACATTATCTTGGTAAAAATTTGCTGGAAAAAAGCAAATATTATATTTTATATAAGCCTAGGTAAAATTATTATACGCGTATATTTTTCTTATAATATTTGTTTTATTTTCTTAATATCTATTAGATCCAGAACTGTTCCATAGTGGGCACATTAGTACAAATTTAAAATATATAAGATATAAGGTAAAATATTTATTTGTTTTTCTTATTAAACGATAGTTTAAGAATCATACTTACACTTGGAAAACAAATAATAAAAAAATATGAAGAAGATTTTGATTTATAAACCATTCCATTATACCCCAACTATCCCCACTTAAAATATATTTACTAAACAAGGTATGTCCTTGTCCAGTCAAGTACTGATCCTTGTCGTAAGCCTTAGCGCATCTAAGAAGAATGCAATAAGGCTTAAATTTGTTTGTACTGTATATTAATTATTCAAGGTCCACCAGCCAAGGGCCCTTCTGTGATCATTATTGGCAAGAAGCTACAAAAGCTATTGAAGCATCCTCGGTTTTTCAACGCAAAGGCGGGAAAGATCTTTCGATTGATAAGGCGGACGATGATGGCTCAACCTTCATTCTATTTATATCGTATCACCGCAATTATGTTATATATTCAAGGCATAAGTATTAGGATCTACATACTCTACCTATATACAGATTTTTTAGTAGTAAGTAGGTACCTACATACATAATTATGGATTTGCATAGCGGTTGTTATTGTGATAATACTGATAACACTCAATTAGTGCCTACATGTATAGAGTGCCTTGCTAAAACCTAGAGTTTAGGTTACACCTTCAAGAAAATAGGCAAGTTTAAATAATTACGATATTAAGTCTATAAATGCATGACGCATGACCTTAGAGAGATGAGCAGTCTCTCTGGTGTTATGTGGAACTCCTCCGTTCGCCAGTTTTCGGAAAGGGTAAAAATAAACTGTCTAAGCTTCATGGTCTCACTCTGTCCGCCATAAATCGCTCCTAATCGTTGAACTATAAAGAGGTGCTCGAATTTAACCTAGAGATCAAGAACGTAAGCTCTTGTGTATATTTAAGATTGTGCACTGCCGAGCGAGGGTAGGAATAGAAGCGAATAAACAACTGTAACCTTGCTCTACATACAGAACCATTAGTCCATTACCCATGGACCACGTCTAATAAGTTTTATTGGTAAATAAGAAACACATCGGAGACATAGATTTGTTTCATACAAAGCTGTGCAAATTGCGTACTAACATTTTTTTATTCTAGCCACTATTATTCCGTACTTTAAGTTTGTTGGCAAAATGTTTGCGCGCTTCTTTTAGTGCATTATTTATACGCGTTTAAATTTTAAGCTATGTTGCGTAGTAAAAAGAGGCGACAGGTTATTGTCTGCAAGATTTAATGATACCTATAAATGTGTTAGTGGGTGTATGTACAAATTATTTGTTTTTTTTACATATGACAGGTAAGACTTCCTTCATCTCACCTGATGGTAAGTGACGATAAGGCCGAATGTGGAAGCGAGCTTCACCTGTACCCTCAACAACTGAGGAACTATCTATTTATCAGTAAAGCTGCATTTTCCAGAATAAAATTTCAAAAACGACCGTAAACGCATAGAATTAGAGGAAACTATAATATATAACCCGTATTTAAGTAATATTACTAGAACAATTCACTTTCTGAATTCATGGTAGATCATCGCAATTTCTAAGTTTTTCATCAAATGGAATGGATTGTATTAAGAATTGCTAATTATCTGAAATGAAAAGGCACTGGTTTTGGTTGTCACTTTAATCCAACTGACAAATGACTTATAAAAACAACATCTATAGAAAAGTAAATATCTATCAAAACAAAGGTTCTATATAAAATCCGTGCCAGTTCGGCACATGCCAATTCACTAGCATCTGAGAAAATATGAAGTTCGCATTTATCACTATTAGTACGCTGAGAATGATAACATCGTGCAACTTTAAGGTCCGAAACTAATGACAAATTATTGAACCACTGGTCCCATGTATTTTTTTGATCTTCAGGAAGTTCATCATCCCACTCGTAGCCTTTACGCCATAAATTTTGGAACATGATGCGTCCTGGAACTACGATAGGTGCGAGCACTCCGAGGGGATCATAAACTCGCATAACCGAAGACAAGACTGAGCGTTTGGTCAACTTTCTAGTGGTAAACTGATGGTCAAATTGTGACTGTGAGCTAAAGGAAATGACGTCTTTGGCTGTTTGCCATATAAGGCCTAAAGTTCTTACGGTATTTCCAAGACTGCCTAACTCAATATCGCCATTTGAAGGGTTTAGACGCAGATCCATCGGCACTAAAGCTAGGGCTGCTGGTTCGTTGGACACCCACCCGCGCATTTCAAACCCAGCTCGCTTATGAACGGTGATAATGTCAATAGCAAGTTGTGCAGCTTTTTGGACCGACTCTATGCTCCCGATATAGTCATCCATATAGTGGTCTTCTAATATGGCAGCGGCCGCCTCAGGATATCGATTCCGTAGCTCCAACGCGTTTTTATTTTTAACGAAGAGTGCTGAGCACGGACTCGATGCCGCACCAAACATCATGGACGTCATGCGATAAGTTTTGATGGGCTCATTAGGTGAGTCTCGCCAAAGGAACCGTTGCGCGTCGCGGTCATCGTCTCTTATCTTTATTTGGGGGAACATCTCACGTATGTCAGCGTTTAAGGCTACAGGTTGTTCTCGAAATCGAAAAGAATGCCTAACAAAGGTCTTAAGAGATCTGGTCCCGGCACTAAAAGCGAGTTGAGACTAACTCCCTGGCACTTCGCTGCAGCATCATGTACCACACGCAGCTTACCTGGTTTATGCTGGTGTGTAACTCCAAAATGAGGGAGATACCAACAAATCGACTTAGATACAGAGCCCTCACATAATTCAGCGTAACCCTTTTCAAACATCGCATGAACATTTTTACGGTACAGATCTGCATATGATTCATCCTTTGTCATTTTTTTCTCTAGGCCCAGGAACCGCGACAATGCTAGAGGATAGCTGTTTGGAACTTTTTTGATACTGGGATGCCATAAGAGACCGACCTCGAAGCGTCCTGACTCTAAGCGGCGCGTCGTTCTCTCTAAAACCGCTAACGCGTGCTCGTCATTGACACTTCGAAGTTCACGTTTCACAATACCTATTGCATCTAGCTTATATTGTTCCCTGACGAGATTTTCTAAGTCGAGCTTGTCTCTAGAAGACACATGACACGCGTATTCTATGGGTGTGGTTTTGCTGCTAAAGAAACCGAATAGGACCCACCCTAATAGGGTTTTGATAGCGGCTGGCTCTGAACGACTACCCTTCCTTATATCTGACGCTATTGTTAAGTGCCAATTATCTATACCGATGATTAGTGTTGGTTTGGCTGCGTCGTAAATTAGTTCATGTGCAATATCGCGCAAGTGAGAATAAGACTGTAAACGGCGGGGTGTTACTGATTGTCCCAGTAGTCCAAGATTTTTGATAGAACGAGCCTTAGTTACAGAAAATACCTGACTAGAGGATCGACCTTTAATTTGGAAATTTACATACTGAACTGTTGTGTTACGCGACAACCCGCCTACGCAGTCCAAACGAACCTGAGCATTCGGACCCTCTGCACCTATCTTAGCGGCCACGTCTGCGTCTATAAAGGTCGCCGTGGAGCCGTCGTCCAACAAAGCAAACGTGTTGACATGTCCCGATGGACCCAAAACTGTGACCGGTATAATCTTGAGCAGAGGCGAGAGACAGGCCGAGCGGAGTGATTTGACATCACTACTATGGGCGTGAGCAACAACATTTAAGTCTGGCTTGTCTTTAATCTCTACTATCTCGCAATCTGAAGACGAATCAGACGATGAATCGACTGATTTGACTTCGACGTGTGCCGAAATATTTCTACCATCCTCGGAAGGATCGTGTAGAAGGCGATGATGGCGTTTACACCCTTTAAAATCACAAAGATTTTTTGCCGTGCAGAACCTCATTTTATGAGTACCTTTGCATAGACAACGATGACAGATTTTATTATTTTTTACAAACTGCCACCTGTCATAAATTGACAATGCTAAAAATTTGACACAGTCACTAATATTATGATTTTTAGCGCAAAACAAACAATTATTTTTTACACCTGAAGTCTGACCTTTATCCGTGGCTTGGTGAACTTTATCACGCAGTTTAAGCCCTGGTGTAAGACTCGAAATCTTAGGTTCAAATGTTCCTTGCTTACTGCCAACGGATGTGTACTTACTCGTATAATGACCAGAGGTCGTGGGTTCGATTACACCAAACTTTACCTGTAGGTCAACCTCGCGTACTAAGAAATCTGCTAACAATACTAGGCGGCTCTCTATATAACCCTCTCGAGAGGCAGCAAAATCAAACCAGCGAGTCTGTAACAGCGTAGGGAGTTTCGATAAGAGCGTATTGAACAACTCTGGTGAACGTAAATAATCTGGTTGATTTAAGAGTCTAATAACCTCTACGCAGTTACGGACACGGCAGGCAAAACTAGGCAAATCCTTACCTTCTGCGCCCAAGCGAGGTAGCGCTCGAATGGTTGCAATTTCTTGCAGTACGACGAGCTCGGCGCGACCGAATCTCATGTCGAGAATCTCCAGTACGTCAGCAGGCGTGCGTGCCGACACCAACAAGGCACTCACTGCCTCCCGCGCTGCACCACGCAACGCATAGGAGAGGCGTGCTAAGTTTTCAGCGTCTGTATGTGAGGCCTCAGTATCTAGGAATGCACGCTTAAACCCTAAATATTCTGTAGGCGACTTGCCGTCATAAAATGGTAACGGTATATTTGATGTTTTATTACGACTTGTAATATTATTAGAAAAACATTCTAAAGCTCTAACAAGTACGGAGATAGGCTCGTTGCCCGAAGTAGATGCTGCATTCAGGGTCTCAGTGGCGCCAACCGGAACAGGGGCCGCGCTTACAGCCGCTGTCACACTCGGAGGCGCTGCAGGTCGGGCAGCGGCTGCGTTCGCGGCTACTACTGCTCCAACCGGCACTGTTGAAACCTCTCCTGCATTTTCTATGGTCCGGGGCATCTGTGTATGAGAGAATTGCACATTATGACTACGATTTCCCACTACAGCCGCTGCTGACACGCCTGCTGCGGGTATGGCTGTACCATGTACATCTGCGAGCCAACTAGTCAAACGCGTTACTCTATGCTTTGAACTGCTACTACGGCATCTACTACCTCCACTACTGCGACTACACTCGCTGCCCTCCGCATGAATTGCGGCGAGCTGCGCCTTATGTTCCAATTCGGCCGCTTTCCGATACAGTTCTGTCTGACTCTCCTGTATTTCGGCCAAATGGCGAGCATATTGCGCTTCTGCGGCGAAAATTTTTGCCTTCATTGTGGCGGTTGATTTGGACGTACGCGACGTACGTGAACTGCCCGCGGTGGGTAACGGCGGTGGTACATTACCAGACTGTACATTACCTGACTGTCCCGCAGGCTCCTCTACATCACTTTTTGTAGAGTGAACCTCTGTGTTACCTCCTTGTGCTGCGTTCATTTTTTGTGATCGCGTCTCGACAACCATTATTTCCAGGAGAAGGACCACTTATTAAGAATTGCTAATTATCTGAAATGAAAAGGCACTGGTTTTGGTTGTCACTTTAATCCAACTGACAAATGACTTATAAAAACAACATCTATAGAAAAGTAAATATCTATCAAAACAAAGGTTCTATATAAAATCCGTGCCAGTTCGGCACAGATTGATTTTTAAGGTGAAATGCTATAATTTTGGACTCCACTTTAAAAGAACGTTAGCCGGTTTAGGAAAGGTACTGGACCCCGAACGCACTATATAAGAACATATTTATACAACCAAAATCCAGTGGAAATCGTTATAGTCCAGCTACCCTCCACACTCCGTACTCGCGCTCTCTCGTGTCGCCTCGTGGAGTTGTGATAAATACGTTCTTATTTAGCGCGATCGGGCCCTGCTTGTGAAAGCTGTAGTTCGATCAACCTCCACCAGATGTACCAATGAATTGAATAAAATTTAAGTGATTATTGTAAATACCGCTTCTTCTGTATAGTTATTTATACCTACATACATATACTCACGACTATTATCCCCTAAAGGGTAGTCAGAGACTAGGCAAAAGTACCGCAATAGCAGTCCACTGCCATAGTCCGCGCTTCACCAAGCAGTGACTGCACATGTGCTCAGCGTGACAGGTGGTGAGCCCGTCGCCGCTATAAGCTATTGGATGGTTGTGCACTTCTAAGTCCATTAGTCGCCTTTTACGACACCCAAGGAAAGTCTATGTTATATCTCATATAATCGGTGTGAACGGACGCCGGAACTACAACCGGATCTGGATGTGTGTCGGACTCTCTAATGGCTGCATCTATTGTAATAACTATTGTAATTGTTTTATAAATAATAAATCTAGTGAACAGTGACGATACATGGCGCAGCCGGTAGTATCCATGTATCGAGAAGTAAGAGGCATTAGCAGAGCTTACATTTGAGAGCAAGCATTTATTTTGTGCGTCTTAAATTTTCCGAGATATGTATTGCGTTAGAACTACCCACTTCTTCCGCCTTACAACATGGGTTCGTTTAAATGAGCTTGGCCTGAGCTAGCTAGGTCTCGCATACAACTCATCTATTCCTTCCCAATGTGCTTCTAGTGACGAGTCATATTCTGCGTTTTTATGAAGTTTCATACCATACATACATATATAAGTCACGCCTTTTTCCCACAGGGGTAGGCAGAGATTATACATCCTTCCACTTGCTACGATCCTTGCATATTTCTTTCGCTTCATCAACTCTCATTACAGTGTTATGCATGCTCGGCGATTTCGGGTACTTTTGACCTGGCCCTTCTCTAGAACGACTTTAATTTGGTCCCCACTCACAGCCGATTCATATATCCCTTTAGTCAATCTATTTTCATCCATCCATTCCAAATGTCTCATTTAGTTTCATACCAATAAATTAAAAAACCGCCCGATTGTTGTTCTGATTTGTAATTTATTGCTCCAATGATACACGTACCTACATATATCATTGGAGGGCCCCACCGAGACCTTTTGCGAGTCCAGTCCGGTTATTGTTGCTCTGGGATCATTGCGGGGATGAAATGCTGATTCGCTGTATTACGGTCACGGAACAATTCCTACATTCATCGACTTTGAATTTACCGTAATGTGTTCAAAGCATTTTACATGAACATGAATATAATGCTAATTTGTCATCAATCATATCAATAAAACAACAAAATATATTATTATCACCACGCTCACCATTTTACCACCCACATTTCGCCAGATATGTCTGTCCCCATGTAACAGGTGGCGAGCCTGTTGTCTCAATAATCACTCTCTTTTTTTATGTATAGTTTTTAAAGGGGTTTTTATCCATAGGATATGTCAACCCCATTCTACCATAACCTTAATTATTAGTCTACTATTTAATAGGCTAGTTGACCATATCCATATCCATATCCATCACCATAAAAAATAATACAATATTTTTCTGAAGCCTATAACACAATAAATTTTAAATGATAAATTACGTTTTATTTTAAATGTCAAAAACGCCTTCGGTTATGATGGTCTTTGAATTATCTGTGCCGTAGCGTCACGATTATTGTAATCAATGTAAACAATATTGTAAACAAAAGTTATGATTGATTGGTTGCGACTAGCGTTTGACGAATTTTGACCACGCGTGGTAATTGTTTACATGAAGCATTACTCAACTAATTTCACGAACACGGTGGATAGCGTTTTTAGCATAGGTAAATATAAAACATATTTAAATTGAATTTCTACAGCAATCCCTTATTTATATTTATCGAACTTGGTATATTTCGGACCCTTGTACTAAATACTATGTGAATGACACATTATTATATGAGTCAACTAGCCTATTTCTAAGTGAAGCTTCATGTGAAAGAAGAGCTGTTACATCTCCCTCGACAAAAATGCTAGGGATGCAAAATTGACAGAAGAAGAATCAGCAGCCACCAGATAACAGACGAATTTTTTTGTTAGAAAGAGGCAATAGTATTCTGGCTGCGTACTTAGCTGTATGGTTAGTGTGTTTCTTTTTTGTTTGTCTGAAATATATCTAAATAGTTTTTACGATTAACCCCTTGGCGATCACCGCGAAAGGAACACCGGTATTCGCAAACAATAAATAAATATCCTCAGGCAATGGCACCTATCCCATGGCACCCACCCATTTTAAGCAACTAAATGCTGCTTGTGTTACGGATACTAGATGACGGACAAATATATTTAATAGGTAAATACATATAATTCTTGAGATATACATATTATAATACGTATATAATGAACATCCAAGACTGAAGAACAAATGTCTGAAAATTCATCACCCAAACACTTGCCTCCACTGGGGATCGAACCCAGGACCTCTCGAGATGGTGACGCCTTGAGACCGGCGTTCAGACCACTCGGCCACATGTTTCTATATTGTCTCCTTTTTAGGTAATATCTAGTACACGGAACATAAAAAACGACATCTAGTAGGTACGACGAAAATAATGAATCTATTTTATTTTTTATGTTTTCGAAATATGAACTAGTCAGTTCTCTATTAACTGGCAAATTCATTAGATTAACCCTTTATCCCGTTCTCCGTCAATTTCATCGTAATAGGACCTACCTCGGTGGAATGACAATATTACAAGCTAGTTTAGCATGATATGTAGGGGTAACATGCTGACTAACATTGCTTTAACCATTCAGGTTACATTGATATAAAAGGGATTTTAGACAGTTATTATGCTGACACCTATGTAAATTAAAAATATTATTTAAAGCTTTCTCTTTCAGATTACACTCGTATGGAATATTGATATAACCCACAGATAAATATTTTATATAAATAAATTCATTTCAATTTTAAAGATTAAACATTACCAATTATGATTAAACAAAAATAAATCAAGAATTAAGAAAATCTAAGCAAATCACGCTATTATAGTATGGGCGTCTATGGCGCCCTACTAGAAATTATTAGCATTAACAAGAAAGCTTACATTAAAAAAAAAGAATATTATGCACATTTTGACCGAAGTTATAAACTTTCCTCGCATAACCTTTTGTTCTTGACATTTTGCTTTTAAATATAGTTAGTTCCTTTGAGTTCATTGTGTTTTTTGACATAGATTTATTCACCTAATGGAAACTGGGTTACGATAGTCACTAGGCGCTTAGGATAAAATTTTAAATAAGTTTTAGGAAACAACATGAGCTAATACATAGTTTTAATTCTAGCTTTCAACATAATTAGATATCAAATTCTTCTTCTTCAGAGATGTTGTCTAGGATCCAGGCCTTGAAGTAGTAGACTCTTGAGTAGACGTCGGGGTAACCGCGAGCACACGGCATGCCCCAGGACACCACGCCCACTACGCGGTTTCCTTCCACCAGGGGGCCTCCAGAGTCACCCTGGAATAAAAAAGTTTTAGACGGTGATGGTTTTGCCTGCTGCGTCATGCAATTGGGAGTTGAACAGGAAAGTTCTAATTGGTCTGTATCTATTCTTACTGGTTCTGGTTTGACTAATCCTGAATTAGAATTCTGCTTCAGAGTGCAATAAAAAAATTTCTCGGAAAAAAATCCGTTACTACGATCGGGACTCCCGAATGCGCCAAAGCAGAGTCCTATTTCTGCAATTAAAATACAGTCAACAATTTTATTTGTCAGGCCCATAAAACTAAACATTTTCCCGAACTGAGACTCAAAACTGGAACATCAGAGATGGCAACTACTCGAAACCTGCATATAAATTACTCGATCAAGGGAACGGTAAAATGTGCCAGAACCTGAAGGGCAAACATACAAGGAAATCTAATTATGGGGAATTTTAATTAATGGTTGCAACGTTTTCAAAACGTTGTTCATACTTACGTGGCAAGCACCTTCGCCAAATTTGGTAAGAGAGCAAATTTGAGAGTCGTAGACTCTATTGATACCATAGAAGCGGATCCTGCAGGAGTCCACGCTTAATGCTCTCAGATTTATGACTTGCAATTGGTTTGGCAGGAAGCCAGGATACTGGAACATCAACCATAACCCATAATTATTAAAGACAATAATAATATGATATTTGTTAATGTATACATAAATTTGAAGCTGATGTCGGGGAACCAAATAGAAAATAATTTTCTATTCGTGGCAATTCGTGGTTACTGTTGGCCACTGAGTCATGTAATCCGCTATGTCCATTGTTACGTTATAAATAAATTAATGGTTGTAATTAAACCTTGAATATAAACCAAAGTGTTAGAAATTCATTATAAATTAATAACACTAATAGCACAAAATAACTAATACAGTCCCTTCTTATTAAATAATATGACGAGACCACACTCACATGGTTTTCGACTATCAATCTGAAAATAAATTGACATGTCTGTATCAGACTGTATCATCTTTGTCCTGCTCAGTTCCTAATTTTATTATTTGGGGTTGGCGAAACATTTCTCTTCTTCCACTCTCTCCTTCCACTTGCCAAGTCAACCAAGTCCCTTCTTCATCATATCATCATTCACACAATCCATTTTCCATCCATTACCTTCCTGGTGACATGATCATTTTCTCTCCTCGTTACATGTCCATACGAGGGAAGTCGTTCTTCTCACAGTTTATTAGCAATCGGGGCAACTTTCAGACAAACATGTAATACATTCATTGTTCACTCTATCCATTCTCGTCACACCACACCACCGCAACATACAAAACACAAGAAATTTTTGTTCATCCATATTTAAAGTAAATTAGAATCGATTATTAGTAAACTTATTAATAGATGCTGACGTATAAGTGATAATTATCTTACAGAAGTTCTTCCCCAACCAGTCAGCGTCAAATTAGCGCCAGCAGGTGTATCTTTATCAGGCAACTCTATAGGCTGCACTTTATCTTTAAACTCAATATCTTTAGCGACTTTCACCACACTGACGTCGTTTCTGATAGCTCCGCTGTCGTAACCTTCATGGACTATTATCTTTTCCACTTCATATGAACTACCGCCAGAGACAAGTGAATTTGTTCCAACAGTAACACTGAAAGAGCTTGGTGTCTGTCTGTGGAACAATATTTCATTACATCAGTTTTTGTATGTATTAAAGCTTTTAGAATTGGGGTTGGCCATATCAGTAGATTTTTGAGCTGAGCTACTATCACCGGAAAGGAGCTGAGGAGCTCGGTGGCGTAGTGGTCAGAGCGCTTTGGCTTCGATCGAAAACAAAACTAACCTTCGCGATGGTCAGGCCGTGGATGGGTGACCAAGACTTTGTGAACGGCTAACCAAAAAGCGAACATAACAATAGTCATTTTTAATCTGTTAAAAACAGGTAAAGAAAATTGTACTGAATTTCATACATCCTCTAGGGGGAGAATGTGATTTAAATTTGGAATACTTACCGAAATTTATACTGAACTACATCTGTGTTTACACCATTGAGTTTGTATATAAAGCATTATACATCTTTTTGAAAAAGGAATACGCATTTATTGTGCAGTTATGATTATTAAATAAAATTACGAAAACCGACGAGGCCGTATGAGCTTAATGCCTTTGCTTTTCCGACAAAAAATATTAGTCTAGGAATTTGCCGCGTTTTTGTTTTCTTCAAATACATGTTTATTTTAATTTGTTTTTATAAATAAGTCAATGTTCTAAAAATACGTTACGATGTTAAATGAAAACGACAGTGACAGTGAATTGTCGGTATTCTATCTACAATGAAACGCAAGTTCCTCAGACGCAAGAACAGAGAAATACTCCAATCAACTCATCAACAATAAATGTACCAAACAAAAATGTAACTCTCTCTATCAATAATTGGACCAATGTTTCGAATATTAACTTTTACTTTTAATTGTCATTATTTTTAATAAATGCTTATCTCATATTATTATTGTGTAAATTTTTTCGCAAATGGTACGAAAAGTAGAGTATTTTCCTCGGTGATAAAGCTGTAGTCTTGGGTGAACTTAAATTCCTCGCTACACCGAGGACTCGTCTTAAATCCCTCGCTTCGCTCGTGATTTAAGTTTTTACACCCTCGCTACGCTCGGGAGTAAACCTCGAGTCCTTCGTTACGCTCGCGATTTAAATCGTCACCCGCGAAAGAGGACACTGCTTTATCCCCTTGGTTAATAATCTACTATTATTGCAACTAATAAAAACAGAAATATAGTAAAAAAATATAATGCAACGTAGGCGGCCTTATAGCTAATAGCAATACCTTCCAGGCAACCTTTAGGCAGAGATAGAATTAAAGAAAAGGTAGGTGTAATATTCTTACATATATAAGGTGCATATATAAACTACTATGTATAAATAACATAATATATTATGACATTATTATAACATATATAAAATTACATACTATAGCATAAATGCTATAAACCTGCTTAAATATTTCTAGGCTAGCTTATTGTTCGTGGGCTTTACGTGTAGGCACGCCTGTGCCTAGGCAACCATGTCCACACAGACACAAACTTACCCAACAGTACAATGAGCAGCAGTCAGAATCCATCTGTTATTAATAATGGAGCCTCCACAAAAATGGGACCCTTTTGCTCTGAGAGATGCTTGGTATGGATAACCGCCGTCTGGAGCGTCCTTGCCCCCTACAATCCGGGGCTTCTTCAGGATAACATTATTTTGGTGGATTATTGATCCTGGAGAAAAATATATAGAATTTTTACAAAGCGAACCCGGAAAAAACATACTGTCACAGTCAAGGAGTCAATCAAAAATATAAAAACGATAAGCTTTTTTGTTGTATTTTGAGCTTTTACAAAACCAAACCAATTCTTATAAATAAATATATGAATTCGAAGTTGGATATCTGCTTAGAGCATTAAACCTATTTTGTTTTGAGGATAACAGGTTTATAAGTAAATGGAATAGTTATTTGTACAAGTCTACAAAGTTGCTTTTGCAGAGAATGTTGAATATGTTTCTTGAGTAAGCAAAGGATTCTAAATTAGAATTGAACAAACATAGATATAATAAACATATCCTGAGCGTAGCGACCGATTCAAAGGCGCGGGAGGCACATTAAAGAGGTCCAGTCGCGTGCCTTAAATAAGAGCCAACATCGGAGCAGTGGAGGGAAGCGCCTTAAATTGCCTTTTCGATCGCCTCGTGTGTAGTTACGATTTTTAATTTGTAGGGTAGCAGCCGATTTTTAGGACTTTTAGGACCTTTTTAACCGCCTCTTTGGTCTAGTGATTCACACCATTGTGTTGATCCGGGTTCGATTCTCCATGGTAGTTTTTCTGCTCGATTTGGTTGATGGTAGGGCTTCTAAGCCCGTCTGGCTAGCTTCCACCGTCTTACCTATACTTCATCCAAATCCGATGAAGAATGTTTAATAACAAAGCGTTGCCTAGCAACCACTGACAGGCATATGTTAATAACCTTTTTCTATCAGGCACATTGAAAAAATATTTAATATCTTTTATGGTTGACTCACAATATCTTATAGATATAAGCCCTACCTATTGTAATTTTATTTCTTCATTATATATTTCTTTCTTTATTGTGTACAATAAATTATTAAATAAATAAATAACAAGTGTAACTCCCAATGGCTTAGCAGTTCCGAGCTTTCTGATTATATTTGTCTACTCTTACGTTTATAACACTCTCACTCATCCCTTTAAAAAAAAAAGTTCCAGAAAATTGAAGGTTTCCCATGGGATAGCTTGATAACCATAGTTACCGCAGACGAAGTCGCTGGCAATAGCTAGTAATGTAATAAAATTAGTAACATTTTTATTTTACAAAAAGTTAACCACAAAGATTAATTCTTACAGATTCATAATCACGTCTATTTAAATGCGAACCGAATTTTTAGGTTCGGTTTTTTGATCCGTGGTTAGGTTGACCAGTAAACGAATGATATCGTGATATGACAGCTCTATGACAGCACACCACTATGCTGGGATTCGTAAAATGGCGACTGGCGACACAGCCATGATTCGAAAATGCATCGCAAATTTAACCCATGGTTAAGCTAACTTCACATTTTGGTATTTTCATTGAAGCCATTGGTCTAGGCCCACTTGCGTTGCAAGATCCCTAGTGAACGCCTAACCCAGGGTTTGCTCCTATATTTGCGGTTAAGTGCTAACTGTCGACCGCGGAAGTGGGTCTTAAAGTCTGAATAATTTAATAGGTGCATTTTGACAGTTATTTGTAAGTGGATTAATCGATTCCCATACCAATGTTAATGGTCCCATAAAGCTAATCTGTCAAAATGCACCTGTTAAATTATTCACACTGTAGTTAGCGGTTGACTTAGACTTTTCAACGCAGATTTCGAGGAATAATGAAAGCCTCTCAGATGGCGAAATAAAAAATATTGGTACAATATTTTTCGGAATACAAGCGCTCCATAACAAAATGTGAATTGACCAGAATTTTTTTCCCAATGGCTAGGTACTGTTAGGTAAAGAAACTTACCATCAACCACTAAGGCGTAAAATACAAGAAATATTGCTGATAGAATCATTTTCACTAATTTCTTCGGCGTGTCACAAGCAAGAGCCGTGTCCACGAAGCTCACCACCATTAAATATAACCGATAAAGTGAAGAATCTCTTCAGAATTGTAATCTTGATGGCCGTTTCAGTCGATTACACTCCAAAGTTTATTGTTATTGACATTAATAGTTTCAAGTATTATCAGATTTTATTTGAAGTATTAATTATTGTAAATTGGGTCAAATTCGAAGTTTCCTTCTATATGGATGCGTCTTTGGCATTTTGTGGCTGTAAAAACTTTTCTCTTATCTCTGCTTTGCCTGATGGTTGACTGTTAGAGAGCGATATTAGTCGTTAAGTCCGCCATGTGTACATTTTTTTTTGTAATGGACATGAAAGCTTAAATAAATAAATAAATCTCCGCTTCAGCATAGATAAATTAAGTAGTATAGATCGCTATTACCATACATGGGTTTTTAGTATTATACTAGCGGAATTTTCTTTGATTCCGCTAATATAGTAGCGCCACCTAACGTAATAAGTGGAACGAAGGGGTAAATACAAGCAACAATAATAAGTTTTAGACTAACTAAAAACCCATGTATGGGAATAGCGATCTATACTACTTAATTTATTCTATGGTATTAGCAATGTTTGTATGGCTAAATGTGGTCTTAAGGAACACAGTGCACCTTGGACTCTGCCTACCCCTTCGGGGATTGCAGGCGTGATTGTATGTATTAGTAATACTATTGGTATAATTATTAGTGTTATTATTTTTTACGTTAGTAGTTATATGGTGGTTCTCGCCCAATGAATTGCTTATTTAAGTAAATGTTGGATTATTTACTAAAAATAAAGTTAAAATAAATAATAGTGCATGAAAATAAATACGTGAAGCTGTCGTTTCAAGTGGAATCAGTTCTAAACAATTACTTTTAGAGGTAGGGTATTGACGCTGATATTATTATATCTAATCTGTGTCCTGTGCTCCTCAAGAATAAAAGACAGTAATTTTGATACACAAAAGGAATTTAATTTAATCCAGTGTGATTATCGTTGCAAAGGTACAGTTAGGGCGGTTTGCGGATTTTATCGCCTTGTATGTCTATTTTGAACGCGCGTGTTATCTCGAAAATTGAAATACGTAGGAGGTGCTCTTCTCGCACTTATACGATATATATATATATATATATATATATATATATATATATATATATATATGCGAGACGATACCCGAAGAAAACAAAGTACGCGCTTACACGGCTGCCAAAACAGGCTTATAAGATAGTCTGTAATCACTCTTATCCGTGACTCTTATGACGCCATCTCACGAGGTTCTGGGTTTGATCCCCGGTGGGTGCAAATGTTTGTGTGAAGAATACAGGCATTTGTTCTCCAGTCTTGGATGTTCATTATATATGTATTATATTATGTATATTATTACTGATTATATGTATTTATCTATTAAATATATTTGTCCGTCAACTAGTATCCGTAACACAAGCAGCATTTTGTTGCTTAAAATGGGACTATTTGATAGGTGTGAATGTCTGAGGATATTTATTTATTGTATATTTTCAGAATATTTATATGTATATTTATCAGTCATCTTGTATCCGTAACACAAGCAGCAATAGTTGCTTAAAATTGGGGCTACTTTATACGTGTCGATGTTTGAAGATATTTATTTATATCTTCAAACATCCACACCTATAAAGTCAAAAGGAAGAGGAAGACATGTTGTGCCGACCCCACATACAATTGGTAACAGGGAAGGAAAAAGAAGAAGAAGTTTGAAGATATTTATTTATTTATTGTATATATTAATATAGGTTTTGTTTTGACAACATAACTGTTTGCAAAGTTGTGTTATGGCAACGCATCTTGTCATCTCTGTAGGAGTAGTAGATGCAATCCTTTAAGTTTCACCAGTACCCGTAGTGTAAGTTTTTATTGTTAAAAACTCAACTTTTTTTGTTGCGTTACAAATATCAATTGCAAAAAGTAGTTGGAATCACGTTTACCATAGAAATTAACATTTTTAAACAATGAAAACTTACATTATTGGTTCAGATTGGCAGTAATAATGCTTTTTTGCAAAACTTGCGCAAAAGGTTTGCTTCTAACGTTGGTATCAGTGTTAACAATATTTTACACACCACTTTCACATAAAGCGCTGCATTAGTAATGTATACGGAGTATAAAGCAAGATTTTATTCCCTAGGGAATAGAGTAATCAAATTTCCCTCGGGAATAACGTAATTTGAATTAAGATTGTCAAAATATTATCAAAAATAAACGTAAAATTTAAACGAAGCACGGTTTAAATTAAATTAATTTCAACCTTAACAGCCTGCATAAATCTTAACTATTTTGACCTTGACAAGATTTTTATTGATTTTACAATGAATAACCAAAATGAACTGCAGTGCGAGCATAGAACTTCGTTAGCCGCCATATTTGATCGACAAAAGCAAACGTCCTTTTCACTCTTTTGGGTTATCTGTCAAATTTATCGAATTTATCGACAATTGTCGATCTTATACGTCAAATTGGACTTATCGAATGTTCTATGCTCGTAAAACAGTATTGGTAGCATTGTCGAATTTATTGATTTTTCCTTTTTTAAATTTTCTATTTTGACGGCTTTGGAAAAAAATAAAGACTTGTTTACAAAGATGTTAATATATGCTACTGAATTAAAGCGTTATATGTGTTTTTGTTTTTTTTCTACTTTAAAATATTTATAAGACTATCTTTTAATAGAGCAAGCCAGTCTTAATTCAAGGTAATATTGAATAAACCATCATTACGCCACCGCTCTCGATCTTCAGTCCCTTGTTATAGGGTGTCCACACTTCGTTTTTCTACTTAGACAGCAAATTAACCACTAAATAAACGACGACGACGACGATTAAATAGTACTTTTTGTACATTCATTATCGATAATGAATGTACAAAAAGTACTATTTATAAATTAAGCAGATCTTAATTAATGAATAAATGTTACAGTGGATTGGCCTAATTTTTTTGCCCACCAGTATTACATTGCGAGTATATTATAATTATTATTGGAAATATTAACGAGGGTAGACTTATTGTTAAAACAGTAAACAATTAATTGGGTCAATGCCTTGGCCACTACCCTTGGCCGAGCGATCGGTCGGTCGATATTTGTTCAAGGCCACTGCTGCCTGCACTCCTGCTATGAGATGTTTAAAAAAATATATTTGCCTCGAAGCTGTAGGTAGCTTATTGAAAAATGAAGACTCACGTGACTCAAGTCGCGCTTAGATGAATCGTTGCAAAACCATAAAAGAGCAACACTAATTAAATCTCCCAAGCACCACATCTAACGCAATTATTTTTCATATCTTGTGGATAATTTTTATACTATCAAGGTCTTTCCATACTGTACCGGAGCATACATGACCATATTGACCGTGCTTGGACAATTTCAGGCAAAAGGCAAAAGTTTTTTGTTTATCAGGAGGACGGGCGAAACGTCCCAGCGACCAATAAGGACCAGATGTTATGTCATCGGAAAGCTATTTTCACGATTATTATTCGCCATTATGGGGGCTAGTCCCAATTCCCTGTGATGAAGTCTATAAAAAGTCATTTTTATAGTTGTAGACTTGTTGTAAGAAATAATGTCGTCACGGTTTTTATGAAACATAGCTAAAAAGTTTAAAAACACTCTCAACCATCTTTCAAACAAATGAAACATCGAAATCGGTTCATCCGTTTGGGAGCCATGATGCCAGCAGACACACAAACTTCACACGCGCGCGCTTATACGTTAACGCGCTTATTTCGTGCAATATTAATACACACTAAAATATTACGTTTAATGAGAATTTGAATGGAACGTGATACGTTACACATAACAGTGAACTTATAATGAACCACAAACTTCATAAATATCGAATGATCGAAAAATAATTATTTTTCATCAAATTACGTGTGGTAGCGGCTCATTAAATGAATACCACCAACCCAGCTCCCTTGGGTGTCGTAAAAGGCGACTAATGGACTTAGAACTGCACAACCATCCAATAGCTTTTAACGGCGAAGGGCTGTATAGCTTATAACCTGTCACGCTGAGCACATGCTGTTACTGCTTGGTGAAGCACGGACTATGGCAGTTGATTGCTTTTGCGGTGCTTTTGCATAGCCTTTGACTAACCCTTAGGGGATAATAGTCGTGATTATATGTATGTATGTTACGCACGCAGCTCGGTGGTTGTACTGGTTCGTATGCTTTGATTTCCAATATTGAAAATAAAACTGTATTCACAATGCATTGTCCTTTGGGTGTCCTAAACTTTCTGATCTCGTGTTCCTTCGTATACTTCAGTGTGCACGTAAAGACCCTTGTTTCTCCACGTTGGAGTGGTAGGACGGTGCCAGCAGTGAGATGTATATGGGTTGGTGAGGACGCATTCGAGATATTGGGTCCTTACCTATGAAATTGGTGTTTTTATTCTGTCTTAGTATTTTGTCTGTAACTATTAAGATTCAGAGAATTCCTAAATAATTACCTCGTCTAAAAATAGACTATATTTTTGAGCTCTTTTGATTTGTTTTAATAATTTGTTTTAAGTTTAACTGTGTTAAAATTGGACACGGAGACAACTTTTTTTAAGTGCCTCCCGAATACATCATTTTATTTGCATTCACTTAAAAACGATAAATAATTTTTATGAAGTGTGATATTACACATATTACTAAAGCTTGTCTAATGATACATGCCAAATATTATTATCTCTGGATTTGTCGTTGTGAAGAAAACTGTTAAAATGTTAGTATGGAAAATGCAGAATTCCCCAAAATCTCCATACAAAACACCAATTTCATAGGTAAGGATTTAATATTTATAGGGATGATAAGTCTAAGTGTGGTAGTAATGATAAAAGTCTAATATTACCTCAAAAACCATTCATTAGAGAATTTCCATTCCTCTCCATCATTTCGCGATTATGATACTTTAATAACCAGAGAGATTGTTTCCAACAATACGTCTTTATTTAGTAAGTAAAAGGTAATATTCTGCTGTTTTACGTAAGTGGAAATTGATTGTGTTGTATATAACTGTACGCTGTAGAGGATAAGGTATCATTTATATAGGTCGATACAAATATACGTTGATTTAATTCCGGTGCCTACGACTGCTTTAGCAAAGGTAATCTTCTGATGTATGTCTTCATTTGTTTTTTTTTTAAAAGTCATCAGTACACAAAATTCAGTCCTTCTCGCTTTCTCTCTGACCATGGCGAAGATAGTTTTTTTTTTTTTAGCTTTTGTTGTGTTATATAGGTTTGTATAATATGTTTGTATAATCTTTGTATAATTGTTTGTATAATCTGGGACCTAACATAATTGGCGAAACGTGGGTGCTAGTTCACCTCTGCCTACCCCTTCGGGGATATATGCGTGATTTATGTATGTATGTATGTATATTCTGTGATATTGGTAATTTAATTTTTGTGCGTCACCCGCTAGTATGCATAGCTGATTAATTTGGTGTATATGATAGATGTAATTGTCTTAACATTAGACCTGACTCCATATAGAGATAGAAACGACTCAAACTCAAACTCATTTAATCAAATTGGTATCATCAAATACACTTTTGACAAGACAAAACAAACAAAATAAATTATAAATATCCTTAAATTGACAATACCACTACTTTTTTTTCGGCTTGTTCACTACCGACGCATGTTTGTCAACATAATCAACGTCCAGGTATTATAATTCATTTCAAAGAGCTGGCTTGTAATGAATGCGGGTCGTTATGTCAAACATAATTATAATCAACAATGGAAGAGCGGGGTGGTTGAGAAGTTAAATGCATTATTAATTTGGTCATTGGGCGTTTCGTACCCGCTTTATGAAGAGTGGCGCCAAAATGGTCTAAAGCAAAGGGAATAACATGACATTTCATCCCATACAATTTTTTTGTCTATGGAGAAACGTGTATAGGACCGTGAAAATAAATTAGAAGAGTTTGGCGCCATTCAACTATGGCGGACGTGATTTTTATTTCAGTGATTGTAATATTGTTTCTGAGTGGATCTTGTTGCATAAAATCAGTGTAATTTTGTGTAGTAAGTGTCAATAATGCAATGTGGAGAATCATTGAAATAAGCGTCAAGTGGTGTGAAAAACGATGGGATTTTTGTCGTGGTAATCCATCTCATCATAGAAGCAACGCAGTATTTGCCATCGATTGCTTGACGCCAAACTCAACCAAGACGCATTGAAATGTATTACACTTGCATTTCAATGCAAATACAGAAGACATAAAAAATTCCGAAGACTTGGCTGTAAGGGCTGTTGTTCTCCTTGCCTTTCTTTTTCTAGGGAAAATGTTAGGAAAAAAAATTAAAATCACAAAATTTCACTTTCAATTTGAATAAAATCAATTGAAGTGGTCAAATTGCTGGTGAAGGAGCTCGGTCACGTAGTGGTTCATCAGATTAGAACTTACGATATTGAAAACGAATCCACTTTCGCCATGGTCAATAAATGATGGACCAAATAGATGGGTGGAAGGATGGGTGACCAAAACATTGCGGTCTGCGACTAGGGCCGTGGTAAATCTGAGTCATATATCAATACATTAAGGCATATTTCGTGTGGTCGCCGTGGGTGTGGTTTTCATACTAAAGTGCCCAATGACCTTAACTAGATGTGTCTATACTTAGCGATTGCCCATCTTACTCAAGGAATACATCGCTGCGGATACTTTTATTTTCGAACTTATCTATTATTATTCTTATCATTTTAATGAGTTTATTGTACATACATGGTTAAATCTGATATAGAACTAATCGGTAAGACTAATTTGGTTTTCCTAAAGTATATAACAAAAAAAGTACATCGCTGGCTTACGGCTACAATTGATGCATTTTTTTAAGAAAATAAAAACGGAACAAATTACGTCATACCTATGTTTCGATAGAACAAATATAGAACTAATTTCCCATCTTTTTCTCTCCCCTAAACGAACTAACTCCCCATCTCTTAGCAATTGCTAAGTATAGATACATTTACTAGCTGTCTTATATTCTCTGCGCTTTTGTACAAAGGAGGCAGTGATAGCAGTGTGCGGTTTGATCACCGTGCTTAAACAATAACCGTCTTACCACAAAAAACTTAAACATCTGTTTAGCAAGTGTTTTAAAAAAATGTTACCACAAGACCGTGTTTTACCATTGTCTGGAGCTAGACGCGGCTTAAACATCGTCTAAACAAAAATTAAACAGGCGTTGAACGCGTACTTAAACTTTAAATAGTGTTTAGTTAAACAAGTGATAGACAACTGTTAAATTTGTCTTTTGTGGTAAGACGGTAAGAACAGTATAATTATGAACATGGGCCTCACTCTGTTCGGCGCATGGTGATTTGCTTGCCATTACAAATCAGTAATAAAAGCCTACCCTAGTTAATTTATAAGTGAAAGCTCTTTGTCCCAAAAACCTACCGCGCAAACCCCGACCTAGTAGTGTCCGGCTAGGTCAGGAAGACCTGGGAACGGCTCGGAGAGTTGCTTCATTAGACCCCGGTCTCTCCCTTGGAAGGACAGGAACGGAAACATATAAACACGCCCATTATCCCCTAAGGGCCAGTCAGAGACCAGGCAGCACCGCGGATGCAGTCCATTGCCATAGTCCGCGCTTCACCAAGCATCCACTGCACTCAGCGTGACAGGTTGTGAGCCCATCGCCGCTAAAAGATGGTTGTGCAGTTCTAAGTCTATTTAGTCGCCTTTTACGACACCCAAGGAAAGAGATGGGTTCGTAGTATTCTTTTAATGAGCCGCTACCACACGACTGGGTACGGCATGGCATGGCTGTATGTCTCTATAAATATGTATAATCGCTTATATATACAGGTGAAATCAAAAATACTTGTCAAATTTTAATGGGGGGTTCTAGTGCTATTAAACATTATATTTGTGAGGGAGAAAAAAAATCTTAGTTGTAAAAAAAATCAAAATTTTCAGTTGCTTTTACTCGAAACTGGTAAATATACATATTAAAAATATAAACCATAAAAACTACATGTAAAATTTATATAACAAAAATATTACATTAAATTCGATACACACTTATTTACAAATGTACAGGTGTTTCATTCAATAACACAGCGCGACAGCTGCAACTAATAATTGCGTTTTGGTATTTTCTTACATAATGTTTCATTACGATTTTAATTGTTATTATACCGATTATTATAACGTTTAAAATGTCCTGTAAAATTTTGTCGAATAATTTCAATTTCACCTGTAGTATAGAGTTTAGTAAAGTATAGAGTTTGAGTCAA
Organism: Parapoynx stratiotata; assembly: GCA_910589355.1. Taxonomy (NCBI): domain Eukaryota; kingdom Metazoa; phylum Arthropoda; class Insecta; order Lepidoptera; family Crambidae; genus Parapoynx; species Parapoynx stratiotata. Next base: position 15,669,144 of record OU342459.1, read on the forward strand.
TTAATAAGTATTATAGAAATAATATCCAGATAGTTCCTAAACACAAGGTAGACCGGAGACGTACGTAAACTCGACGCTAACTCTGAAACCTTAAATTTAATTTACTGTCACGTAAAAGTGGATTTCCCAAAGGACTATTCAAATACAGAGCTGTTCCCGGATTCGGCGGAGCCGGCGCAAACACTCTGTTTACATAACTAACATTCCGTACTGTTCGCAAACGGAATTATATCAACGTCTAGCGAACACGTTACATGCTGCATCGTGATGAAGTCTGTGTTTAAAATCGAAGAATTTAAAATCGTCGAGTGGATCAAGTGTTATAGTTTTTTATACGATGGAACAAAATGGACTATCGCCAGGTTGGTATATAAGAAAAATATTCTATAGAGAAAAATACGAAGAAACAACGAGAAAAATCCAAAAAAAATATTCTATATTACTCTATTATATATTATTTCTGTATGTATATTTAATGGTGTACAATAAATACACAACAAATTTTTACCTTTTTTAATTTTCATTTCATTAAATTCGATACACACTTTTGTTTACAAATGAACAGGTATTTCATTCAATGACACAGCGCGACAGCTGCAACTTATAATTGCGTTATTGTATTTTCTTACATGATGTTTCATTAGAATTTTAATTGTTATTATATCGATTATTATAACGTTTCAAATGTTCTGTAAAATTTTGTCGAATGATTTCAATTTCACTCTGTAGAATTGTCAAAAAATTACTAAATCTAGTTTTAAATTTACTGTAAGACGACTTATTAATTATTATACAATCACTTAAGTAAGGTATTAATCTTCGGTGTATGTTGAAGATATGCTACTCAGAATCCAGTCCTTGAAGAAGTAGACCCTGGAGTAGACGTCGGGGTAGCCACGCGCGCACGGCATTCCCCACGAGACCACGCCCACCACGCGGTCTCCCTCCACCAGCGGTCCTCCGGAGTCACCCTGGAAATAAGGGATATAGGTCGAATACTCGAAGACTTTTCAACGGAACAACAGTGCAGCTGCCGAAATTTTTCATAAAATGATTTGACACATTTTTGAAACCTTGTACAATAAGCAAAATAACTATTTGATATAATATAAAACGATAGAATGCTAAAGGGTTACAATCGTCGTGATTTTAGATAACTAATGCAAAACTTTGTGACGTAACATCAAAGCAAATGGGAAATTGAATTACCTAACTTGTTTAGATGTATCTCTATACGAGGAGCGACCATAGCTAAAGTCATCTTTGTTTTTTTGAGACAACTTTTGATAGCACATGACTCCTATTAGAAGGAAATAAAGATTCTTACGCCTAAAATGTGTATACATATTTTTGTACTGGACTGTGCCCAGGGGTGTACTTTTTTGAAACATAACTGGCTTAAATGCCTAAAGAACTTGAAGCTTGGTTTATGGTCGACACGGAACGCTATAAAAACACCGATTTCATTCCGATTTCATTTATTTTTTTGTGTTCATAGAGTCCATATCGGTCGCCGCGGCGGGCGGTGACTCTTCGCTCGACCCGCGCTTGGTATTAAAGCTGTTTCAGAAAACGTTCCTATTCCTATTCGTTTCGAACGCAATGCAAAAAACACAATAAAAAGAACTGTTCGAAACGTTCCAAAAACGTTATTTAAAATAACGGTTCCGACCCATGACTACATGTCACGTAATGGTGACTTTTTGGAAAAATGGTCCTGAAGTCTTGAATCATCGTTCGAAATACAGCCTTACCCTACATTCCTTCAATTAATATGTAGGGCGACTAGAACCGTCATCTCTAGTGTACAGACGGAGCTTGATGAATGTTATACTGTATTCTAGATGTTAGATAATCTTGATTAATCCAAGAAGGAAAGTCAACTTTATTTCTCTGCAGTCTGTGCAATTTATTTCATTTCAGAATCTGAATCCACCAGAATAAGGACTTAGTTCTTTAATTTACATTTTAGGTGTGAATTTTCAGTAGTAAAGATTGAACCAGAATACATAAAAGAACCAGAATAAACAAAACTAATCACTGAAAAAACTAAATAAGAAAGTCGAATTCAATTGGCTGTTACCACCAAACCTCTTAAAAAGGGTAAAATGAGCAAAAGGTAAATAAAGAAAAACCCCTGTTTTTTATATTTGGTTGAATTGAGTTAGAAAGGTGTCGCTGTATTCGACTGATGATGATTGTATGTAAACGCATCATTAAAATAATAAGAATAACATCCCTAGAAACCTCGCAGCGTTTCGTGAATGCCGGGGATCAACGGCTACCTAGGTTGGCGCTCAAAAGACGCCTGTGGTAATCGATTACTTACATGACAAGCCCCTTCACCAGTCTTGGTACGGGTGCAGATCTCAGAACTGAATACGCTGTGGATGCCCTTATACCATTCCTGACAGGTGTCAACACTCAGCGCTGTAAGGTTGATCATCTGCAGATTGGTCGGGAGCAAACCAGGGTACTGTAAATAACATACACATATATACATACATAAAATCACTCCTGTAATCCCAAAGGGGTAGACAGAGTCCAAGGAGCACTGTGTTCCTTAAGACCACATTTAGCCATACAAAAATTGGGTTTGGTCAGTTGATAATCGTAAAAGAGAATTAACAAGTGGCTAGCTCATCGCCTACACAATCACAGACCCAGTACCCAATACGCCCTTAGTCGCCTTTTACGACATGCTAGGCAAGAAAAGCAGTTGGTACATTCTTTTGGTGTCATGGATCAACACCGGACCAAATAACATAACAGTATTAAAAAATTCGTCAACATTTTAAGGAATTCAAATGGCTAAATTACGAAAATTACATTGAAAGAAAGTATATCAACACTAGAATAATTCGTGATTGGTAATAACTTACGTCCAGTCTTCCCCACCCAGTAAGCAGTAAGTTGGCTCCTGCTGCAGTGTCTTCATCAGGCAGCTTTATAGGTTGTACTCGGTTATTGAACAGAATATTCCGGGATACCTTCACCACGCTGATGTCATTTTTGATCAATATTGGTCTGTACTCTTCATGTACGATGACGGTAGACACTGAATAGGAAACCCCTCCTTTTGTAAGACTATTGGTGCCTACTTTTACTTTGAATAAATGCTTGGATCGTCTGCAAGAGATTAGAAAGATTATAAAGTTATAAGGGGACTGTAAGTTTCTTTTACTACTAATAGATAATCTGTTTACCTGTGAGACTCAGTACATAGCCTATTTGAGAGTTTGTCTTATCTCTACCATACTTTTTTTTCTACCACAAATCTGCAGAGATTGCATTGCCAGCGTGGCAGTGAGACTAGGTACTGTGATTTTACATAATTATAATATCACAATTTGACAAATAAACACTCTAGCACCCTTACTAATAAACGAGGTATAAGGTTGAAAAAGTTATTCAGTGTTTTGTCTTCGTCAGACATTCAGAAGACAGTAGTTGTCAGAATGTGACAAAACATAGAATAACTATTCCTTCCTTAGAACTCGTTTATTAGTAAGGGGGTTAGTGTGTAAAGACATTAGGTATGTTAAAGTCAAAGTAATTCCTTGTTCTCATGAATATGCCGAAAATATACGTCGGAAGTTCGGAGTGATTGCGCCTGTAATGCTATTTGAATAGCTGACTATTCTGAAACTATGTCACGTATAGCGTACAGCCGAACTTCGATCGGGAAAAGATTTGCAGTGATTTGGCGGTAAGCAATAGGCTAGTTGACTCATATCGAAAGTAATGAAAATAATGTGTCATTCACATTCTATTTAGTACAAGGGTCCGAATATACAATATTAAATAACTATTAATAAGGGATTTTTACTTTTTTCTTCATCTGCCAAAAACGCTGTACACCATATTCGTGAAATTAGTTGAGAATCGCTTAACGTAAATAACGTAGTAATAAGTAATGTAAACAATTACTACGCTTGGCAAAATCCGTCAAAGCCATAACTGTAGGCTACGTCACGCATGCGTATTGAATTGTTTATAATAATCGTGACGCTACGGCACAGATAATTCATAGACCATCAGGACCGAAGGCGTTTTTGACATTTAAGCAAAAACGTTATTTAAAATTTATTGTTTGTGTTTATTTATTGTGTTTATTTATTTGTCTTCAGAAAAAAATTGTATTACTTTTTACGGTGATGGCTATCAGTAATTAATCATTAGAGGCCCAATAAAAACAAGGGTCAACTAGCCTATTATACGCGACCGAAACTCGGTTCGATTGCTGACAAAGCTACGGGGGCGGAGAGTTGCACAAATTTGGATTGAAAATCTGGCGCGTAAGTTTGGCACATATGGTGTGTCATATCAGCCGAATACGTCGGCACGTAAAATTTGCCCCGGAAATTCGGCGGCATAGTGTGGCCAGACATTAGGACATTAGAATGTAGTTTGTATCTTTTATCTTTATTGTACACAAATAACTTAAGCATAATTTTACTTCAATTTAAATCATCGTCCATTTTTGTTTAGTGGCTTAATAAATTTTTCCTTTTCCCAGTCCAGGATTACATCATAACTTTACCTGTTGAAGACTGATTTGATTGTCTTTTGCCTCAACACGTAGTTGCAGAAGATTTTTTCAAACTTACCCAATAGTACAATGAGCGGCCGTCAACACCCATCTGTTATTCAGTATGGTCCCCCCGCAAAAGTGGGAGTTGAAGAAGGACCGCAGGGACGCTTGGTACGGCACCCTGCCGTCTGGTGCGTCCACGCCGCCCACGATGCGACCGTCTAACAGTCTGAAGTCATTCGTAGGAAGAATCGAGCCTTTGATAATAACATTTTTTTTAGATAAAGCACAGGAAGATAAAACACTGGTGGACTTAACTTTAACGACTTCCGTGGTGGAGTGGTCTGTACGCCGGTTTCAAGGCGTCGCCATCTCGAAAGGTTCTGGGTTCGATCCCCTGTGTGGGCAGATGTTTGTTCTCCAGTCTTGGATATTTAAATATATTATGAATATTTATATGTATTTATCCATTAAATATAATAATCAGCAATCTTGTATCCGTAACACAAGCAGCATTAGTTGCTTAAAATGGGGCTAGTTGATAGATGTGAATGTTTGAAGATATGTATTTATTAGCCAGTTAAGTCGCGGGAGCGAGACACTTATTATTCTACTTTTACAAACAGCAAAAAGAAGCTTCTAAATTATCAATAATCGTACTAATTATTCAGAATAATTCATCCAAATGGATCAATAAGGATCAGTAAGGAATCAGTAAACTTTCCTAGTTCTGGATCTCTTAATATGATCCTCTGTGAAACTACTGCGTGTGTTCATTGTCGTACACTGATTTAATAAAGTAATCGTGCTAAATCACTTAGGTGTTTGTAACAATGAGAAATTGCTCCGTGGTAGTAACTAGAAAATAACGGTTCAATTTCAAATGGTAAAACAAGAATATTCTTCTAGCAAAGTTCATTAACTTACCTGAGCTCGTTGTAAACAGTAAAGTAAATAGCGCGAATCCCAGCATACTAACTATTTAAACAAAGTGCTGTAGCCACCACTATCGCGCAAAGACCGAACGCAAACCCTTTTATAGCAGTGAGAACTCAAAGATTACTTCTTGTTAGCAAACAGAGATAAAATTCACTCCACTCAATTGGTTAGAGTTTAAAGACCTTTGATTTTATTTCGGAGAAGTGCACTTCAGTTTATTTATATGTCGTAAAACTTTCTCTTTACAGGATTGTTATTGTTTTAGTTTGACAAAAAATGTGTTTTCTGAGAGAGAATAGTTGGAATTTTAGAAACAATTTCCATTTAGAACGGTTAATATCGCCTTTGCATGTTTTTTCTCTTGAAATATAATCCATACTAATATCATAAATGCGAAAGTATCTGTCCGTCTGTCGGTCTCACTTTCCCATCAAAACTACTGAACCGATTTAATCGAAATTTAGTACACAGATAGCCTAGAGCCTGAAAAGGACATAGGCTACTTCTTATCCGCCTATACTATACTATACCTATAGGAACGTGTACCACGCGGGTGAAAACGCGGGAAACCGCTATTATTTATATATATATATTAAACTCTTAAACTCTTTATTGCACCAATAAACAAAATTATAGTAATTAAAAAAAGTAAGTAAAGGAGGACTAGGAGGCTATTTCGTGTCTTTAAATAGTCCATAGTTTATCCTCTTCTCCGACGACCTCTATGGTCGAGTGGTCTTTATGCCGGTCTCAAGGCGTCGCAATCTCGACAGATTCTGGGTTAGATCCCCGGTGGGAGCAATTGTTTGGGTGATGAATTTTCAGGCATTTTTTCTCCAGTCTTGGATGTTTATATAAATTTATACGTATTCAGGATATTTATATGTATTTATCTATTAAATATATTTATCCGTCATCTAGTATCCGTACCACAAGCAGCATTAGTTGGTTAAAATGGTGCTAGTTTTATAGGTGTGAATGTTTGAAGATATTTATTATTATAATTATTATTTATGATTTGCGTGTCGAAGTAGCCTAAGCTGATTTTGCCCAAAACTTTGTCACAGAGTTCTTAATATTAAAATGTTTTTGCTAGAGTATCAGTGAAGTATGTGAAGGTACGGTCACGGTCAGAAAATGTTTATCAGTTTTCAAATTAGATTCTTTATCACTCTGATTGTAAAGTCTATGTCATATCAAGTTACTTATTACCCTTTGAAAATTAATAAACAATATGAAGTATAAAAACTTTATGGAAAAGACAAAAAAAAAATGAAGGTTATCAAAAATAATTGTTTGAACGTCATTCGGACAAAAGTGAAATTATAATCAGAAATTTTAAAAATAAGGTGAAAAAAATTTATTTTATAAAAGAAAGATTGTTTGAGTTTTATTTTTTCAAATTATTTATAATTAAAAAAAACTGAAATATTAAAGAAAAGTTTTCTTTAAAAAGTTATCGATACACTTCTAAATGTCGTCGCTGGATTCTCGTGTTATTAAAAAATATAGTTATAATCTTTGGGTATAATCTATGATCAATCAAATTACCAAGCCAAAATACTTAAAAAAAAATCAAATTGATACACATTTCGCGATTTCGACTTTCTTGACTTCAATGTATGCAATTAATTTTGATACTTAGGGTGGTTAACATTATCTGACCGCGACTGTACCTATACGTTGGCCATTATGAATAGATACATAAATATAGAGCAACACTGTAAAAGGACTCTCAGTAATATACGAGCTACCACGCACGTCGGTAGTCTTTCTTGCTCCCGTACACCACAATTAGTTTTCTTTATTATTATTATTATTCGACGACCTCCGTGGTCGAGTGGTCTGTATGCCGGTCTCAAGGCGTCGCCATCTCGAGAGGTTCTGGGTTCGATCCCCGGTGGGGGCAAATGTTTGTGTGAACAGGCATTTGTTCTCTAGTCTTGGATGTTTATATATGTATATTATATTCTGAATAATTATATGTATTTATCTATTAAATATATTTGTCCGTCATCTGGTATCCATTACACAGGCATTAGTTGTCTAGTATGGGCCAGTTGATAGGTGTGAATGTCTGAAGATATTTATTTATTATTATACACTTCTCATGCGGTTCAATCTTGTTATGTCCTGCCTCAGGTGTCAGTGTCACCTATTAATTTAATTCGCAATTACATTACATAAAGCCATGCCTCGGAAGTAATGGATATTAATCTTCATTAACAATAATTAATAACCTTCTCGTTATCTATTGATTTCTAAATTTATTACTAACTAGCTGAGCACACGACGTCGATCGCGTGGCTATTGATTAAACGCCGATAAAAGTTTACAAAATGTTTTTGTGTATTTGTTAACACTGCATTCTTTTTAACAATGTGCTCAACATTATGTGCTCAACAGTGTTAATGAAAATAACATTTGTTGTCATTGTCATCTGATTAATTGTTGTCATGATGATAAGTCTTTGTTGTCGTGTCATAATTTTACAATGCCGAGAAATTTAAAAATTCGAAATGTAATTACATTTTAACGGAATATGTCACATAATACTCGGTCGAGCAGACATTGATAACCACGGTTACACCCGCGCGGTACACATTCTAATGGGAATATCGGGATAAAAAGTAGCGTATGTCCTAACTCAGGCTCCCAACTATTTGTGTAGGTACCAAATTTCAATTGAATCGGTTCAGTAGTTTAGACGTGAAAGCAAGACAGACAGACTTTACTTTCGCATTTATAATATTAGTATGGATTAGTGTGAGAGGTTGGTGTTCAACCCGTAGCCCTGTAGCGTGCCCGGTGCATGTCAACAGGCTCGCACTATGTCTTCAGTCTTATGTTTCTCTCGGTTCATTTACACTTTTAAAGATCCATTTCGTTTTACCCCTTGGCTGTCACCGCGGACAACGGTGTTCGCAAACAAAATATGTTTCTATTGTGTCTCGTTTTCTGACTAGTGAATGTTTAGAAATTGAGAACACACAGCCGTGTATTTTTTGAGCAGTTAATAATCTATGTTCATTTAATCAATTGTAAATTCATTTCTAAATAAAATGAGTTTAGATTATGTCGAAAAAGTTCGTTACAGAATATAGCTCCCGCTGTAAACTTTTTATTATCTCTTTAAATCTGTAAAGTGGATCGCTCTCGTAAAGTGTAGTTAATTTTAATGTCTCCAGACACCCTTCATGTGTTTATTGACTGCCACAGAAAGTTTAGTAAATCCTATAAAAACAGCATAAACAAAATCACAAAGTCACAAAGTGAAATGCTCGCTGTCAAAAATGAAGAAAAGTCTGTTAGAATTAACAGAAGAAAATTAAAAATACATAGGATGTAGGGAAATACAGTAAAATTCTAAATTAAATTGTCTCACCCTCACAATATGAAAGCAGAATAGTCAATCGTATCTGGCAAATAAACGAAAACAGTAAAATGTAAGTCGCTGCCAACAAATGCGTTCCTTCGCTCAGACAGCTCTGTCTCTGAAAATATTTAAGTAGAGAGAGTAGAGAGAGTTACCGAGACGTTAAATGTAGCAGATTTAATGTTTTCCATAACAATTACCCTCAAATCTGGTGTGCACTCTTACATCCATTACGTTTACAGTTTACAGGTTTTCTTCCGACCACTATATGGTGTAATGTAAATTACTAGGACGTGAGGACCATTATAGACTTCAATACAATAATCTGTTAATCAAACATAGTTTCTAGCTAATTCAATAGTAAAACTATAATCCGAACTAAGTAGTTAATTCGGTTAAATTATTCACTAAATTGACAAACATTAGGTTACTCATAAAATTATTAATGGGAAGTAATTAATTGGGCAGCCATTTAATTATTTTCAGCAAAAAAAGTCAGTCGTAAAATCATTTGGGCAGCAAATAAACATTTTGTTAGCAGTATCATTATTTGTGCAAAATAATTATGATTAGTGGTCCAGCAGAATAATTATTTGGGCAGCGATATAATGATTTGGGCAGCAAAATAATTAGTTGTGTTGCAAAATAATTATTAATAATTAGTAATATTATATGTTAACGGAAATGCATAAAATCTAGCAAAAGGATCAATGAAGGATCAAGGATCAATTCCTAGGAAATTTATTCTGGTCGACATTAGATTATGGTTATTTTTTACCCTTAAAATCAATAATTGTGTCAATAATCGCTTTGTCGAAATTGAGTAGACATTATTTATATTATTTTTAAGGGTCATAATAAAAAGACCTTGACAAAATAATAAATTTGGCAGCAGAGAAAACATTTTAGTTGCTGAAGAATTTGAAATATCTGCTGCTATGGGCAAATATTTGCTGCCCATTTACTGACCAATCAGTTATTCAAGCTGATTTTTTTTTTTGTTGACCAAAATTCGAATATTTTGCTAACAGTGTAATAACAGCCATAAATAATCATGAAGCTGGTAAATTCATTACACTAAGTGGAAGCACCGCTAATAGATTGTCAAAAACTCAACGCTTCTAACGTTCTAAATTCGCCTTGGACTGTTCTGGAACATTAAACGACAATACAGGCGAAATGACGGTGTTTAACACCTCTGCCTACTCCTTCGGGGATAGAGGCGTGATGATAAGTTATGTTTATTGATGTTACGAGCTAATTGCTAATTTCTTTTTAATGCCTACAATAATTATAATAATAATATTAATAATCATTTATTTTCAGAAAATTTTACAGTCCATATTGTTAGTAACAATATTCTTAGCTCTATGTTAGTAAAATAGGCACTAGGCTTAATTTCTATGTAAGGTTTCATCGGCCCACACAATTTATATGTAAGTCGATGAATCTTTTCCAACCTTTCGCTAATCATCCCCAGAATTTTGTTGCTGCTTCCCCTCACACGCTGTAACATTGATGCTGTTTTCTTACGGATGACTGCATAGAAATCATCAATGTGTGCATCTGCAAACATACCAGATGCTCTGCAGGAGCGTGGGAGCCGCAACAACGCCCTGAGGACATTATTGTTCTGAACTTCTAAGAGCATTATATGACTTTTTTGAAAACTTTGTCCACAAACCACAAAAATAAAAATTTAGACAATATGCTCTAAAGTGTTAATTTAACATATTATATACGGAGCAACGATTAAACTTAAAGGCTAACATATTACCACGAATTGATAAAGCCCTTTTTTCTCTGCCAATATCTAAGTTATCATTTAAATCCTCAGTCAAAATATGTCCGAGGTATTTGAACTGAGAAACACAATCTAAGGCTGCACCATTCAGTATTATTGGTGGTATTGATCTTGGTTAAATAAAGAAACACTGCTTAACACTTTGAGGGCCACTCGAAAACCTACGTTCGCAAGGCCGTTGAGAGGTTAATAGGTTTGTAAAATCAAAACGTTATCCCTGTCCTTGTCTAACCTTCAGTATCTACTCCATTCTTCTCATAATAATAACATTTATTGCATCATACTTAGTTATCGCTAAGGGGACATTTATTGTATCTGTAGGTATTATGGCTGTTGTAGGCCTCGCTCTTCTCTGAAGTATTCATAGCTATTGTATTATTATAGCACTTACCACTAGAATTATTAGACGATATTGGATGAGCTGTGTCAAGTCACACTGATATTAGCCCTGGCGAATCACCAGTTCTGGGTAGGCTTATTTTAGTATTCTCAGTATTAATAATTACAATTAAGGGGTTGTTACACTTAAAGATGAATTAGAGTCGTGTGGTAGCGGCTTATTAAAGAAATAACACACGTACAAAAAGCGTTCCATATAAAAAAATTATGAGATTTAATTTGCACTGTAGCGTTGGAACTGAATCTCCATGCGTTTTTCACAGAATTAAAAGAATGCGGTAGCGGCTCACTAAAAGAATACTTCCAACCCATCTCTTCCCTTGGGTGTCGTAGAAGGCGACTAATGGACTAAGAATTGCGCAACATCCAATAGGTTATAGCGGCGACGGGCTCACCACCTGTCACGCTTGGTGAAGCGCGGACAATTGCAATGGACTGCTTCTGTCTAGTCTCTGATTAGGGGATAATAGTCGTGATTATACATATATGTATTTACGAGTATGTATAAAAAAAGCTAGCTAGCTAGCGCGGTCTTCTCTTTCCTCACGTGGGGATGAGGTGCGGGTCTACGAGCATTCTGCTCTTCACCCGAGCTTCTTCTCGAGGGGAGACTCAGCCCCCCGGTCATGTGGGCACCGCCCGCATGACCGGGGGGGCCGTTAGGGGCGGTGGGTACCTCTTCGCCCCTTTGGCTCGACTCCGGCTCGTGAGGCGCGGCCCTTGGCGCGGTCAGCCCCCCAGGTGGAACCCCGTTCGGGGAAGCCCAGTGAGCGACACGCGAGCAGGCCACGGCTTATACCGTTACCGGAGGAGTAAGTGGCGAGGGGAGGGTACCATACGGTATCTCGGGTGACTTGCTTCTGTTCATCCCATTCATTATATATAAAAAAAGGCAGCGGTAGCTGAATTGGGTCGGACGGGGCACTACTCGTTCGAGAGCCCCCGGGAAACGCGTGTTCGATCCCACCGCCTGTACCACTGAGTTTGAATAAATCTTATGTACAGTTCATTGTGAATATCGCTTGCCTCACATTGTGCCAATGCATGGCAACAGGCTCACCACCTTAACTTAACAAATCTGGCGAAATGTGAGTGTTTAACACCTCTGCCTACTCCTTCGGGGATAGAGGCGTGATGGTATGTTATGTCATGTATGAAATAGATCTGTAAACTAGATAGTGATTAAGCTCAGTCAGTGGTTTCTTAAGAGACAATAGTAAACATCTTGTGTGTCACGTATCCATTCCATTAAAAAAAATAGGTAAATTCTTCATTGGTAATTTTAATTCATAATATGAAACTTAAGAGTTGAATTTATTTACTGCAATCTACGGGAGTAACGTGATAAAAATTCCGTGTGAATAAAAGTTTCCATAAAACTGTCAACTCACATGAAATACGATGAGTAGTTGTAAAGAAATATCCGAATTCTGGTCTATTCAAAATATTATGCGAAAACTTGTACCTATCTGGAGACGAAAAGCTTAACAGCCATGGGATATTATTTAAAGAAAAAAAAACTATCAACGACAATTAAGGAATTTCTAATTTACTTACAATATATTAGCTTATATATAAGACTAGCTGTTGCCTGCGACTTCGTAACCAGCTACTTTAGCTGTTTAACTATCCCACAGGAACGCTTTAATTTTCCAGAATATAAAGTATCTAATACGAGTATGTTGACCAGAGATATAAGGTATCACCATGCAAAATTTCATTGAAATCGATCCAGCCATTTCGGAGCTTAGCCCGTACAAAAGACAAACAGGAAAACAGACAGAGAAACAAAAAAAAACATTCGACCTTTACAGTTTTATTATATTTATAGATTTTGTGTGAGTCAATGAATTTATTAGGAAAATACTCGCCAGTCTTTCCGTAGATTATTATTATTATTTTTATGTCTGTGCAATTTTTTTTACGGCATATGATTCTGAGTTTTCGCTTCGCAAAATACATGCTGAAAAGTTTAACAGTGTTTCTGTCTTCAATGAATCCGTCGTGTGTAAGTACTTTGTTTGACATTCGATGCTCCTCGCCGCTCTCAAAAATCTCGGAAATAAACTCAATCTACGAGTATACCACTATGAACTTGAGGCAAAGTTACAAGTTATATTCAATTGCAAGAACATGGCGCTTGATTACCTATTTAATATAATAAATCATATTCCCATTTAATATAATTAATCATACTTCTATCATAATTAAAGTTATTTTGGAGCAAACAAATTTTCTAATTTGTATGGAAAATATAAAATCCATTTCTATGCGCCATGCGAACACGTCGCTGACACAGCAGGCTAGTGATAAGTAAAAGAATTTAAGCACTGCCAATTAAATAGCTTAGTCAAAATTCCTTGCTTCATTTCAACAATATCTCGATAGAAATAAAGTTGATAAAATGATTGAAGAATTTTAACAGTTTGTAATATCTTTCCTACCTAGGAGGTCGGTGGCGAAGTGGTCAGTACGTTTTGGCTTTCGATTGAAAACAAAGCTACCTTTGCCATGGTCAGACCGTGGATGGGTGACCACAACTTTGTGATATTCTGCTCCTCCGTGGTTCGGAAGGCACGTTAAGCCGTTGGGCGCGGTCGCTATTGCGACTGTTTCTACCCACCAACTCGCATTGGGCTAGCGTGGTGGTGTTACGGCCCATACTCCTTATATGTAGCTCCATTAGGAAGGCCTGTGCCCAGCAGTGGGATGTATATAGGCTGAGGATAGTATCCTACCACATGATCTCAAAAAGTTATACAGCGTTTTGTTTATTTTTTCAATCTTGGCGGGGCATACATGTTAATATAATTTTATGTTATTTTGTACTTCTGCGTATGTACAAATCCATATACTAGTTTCATTTGTTTCTTTTATCTACTCTTATCTACTCTGCTAGAAGCTTTTTAGTACAGAACTTTTAGTGTTCTCAGGGTTGGTACAGACAAACTAATATACACTTGTTTTAAATACAGTGTAGATATTTCGGAGTTATGTATCGTGGCAACTTGGTTTCTATATTGGAAATACGTGACTGGAATCTGAAAGCGTTGCCTAGACTGAATGATCTCAGAAATGTTTTCCATTTAGTTCTGTATATTGCGTTTAACGGGATAAAAATCAATTAATTACATTTCGTTGCATTTGCATTTTATTTCATCTCGAGCTCTTCCGTGGTTCGGAGGGTATGTCAACCCATTTGATCAAGTTGAAAGAAAGAAAGAAAATTGTTTATTTGGTGTTACAATAAATACACAACATACAATATTTAAAGCACAACACAAATTGATGAGTAACACCAAGAAGGCATCCGCTCAGCATAATGTCCCCTATGATAGGTGGCCAAACGCTGATCTTCCACGAACACCTTATATGGGAGGTGATAAGAGCGTCACGAATTCCAGGAATTTCAGATTTTGAAGTGAGGCTAAACTATATAATTGTAAAAACCAACACACAATATAAACTAGAAACCAACAATCAGGAACTACACAAATAAGAGAAATTGTAACCATTTATGACAAAAAAAGCAGAAAAAATCTACTACAAGAGCACACAATCCTATCCACATATTAATTTTTTTTGCACAGTTGCTATTGCAATCGTTTCTACTCATCAATCTACATTGGGCCAGCGTGTTGTTTGTTGTCCCGTAGTATTTCACATGACATGTCTTGAACGTAGGAAGACTTTTGCTGTTGGGAGACGACGCGCGGGCGGCGGGCTTCGAACCGAAGGTTGGTTTCGAGGCTACTGCTCGACGCGCCGCTCGGCCACTGGCTCCGAGACGACCGCGCTCACATCCTACCGCGACTTCTATTGGAAAATAATATACATAAGACGTGATAGTAAACCAGTTATACAGTCCACCTTTACTTTATTTAACATCTCGGAGGAAACCCCACATTTGCTCAGCAGTTGATCACAAATTAGGGCAGGTTATTTAAATTTTATTAAAATTTTCTTGACATTTATAATTAATTATATGTTTTATTTTTTGTCTTTACACTAAGTAATCATTTTTTATCATTATCAGGACCTTTTAAATTTTAATTCTATTGTGACAATTCGATGAAATCCATTATACCATCTGTATTTGACATTATTAAAATTATTATCAATTTTATTATTTTATTATATAAATTGTTTAAATTATTTCTCAATTTTAAAGATCATTATTAATTGTACATTTTATGATCATTTTTTCTAATTGCATTTTAAATAACTTATCATGTAATTGTCTCAAAGTGAAATAAATACATCTAAATCTAAATCATGCTAACGCATATAAAAAGTATCGTGAATATATCTAAAAAAATATTTTGACATACATTCATATATATAATAACGGCTATTATCCCCTAAGCGTTAGTCAGAGGCTAGGCAAAATCACCGCATAAGCAGTCCATTGCCATAGTCCGCGCTTCACCTAGCAGAGACTGCACTCAGCGTGACAGGTGGTGGTGACCCCTCAAGCAAAGGTGAGCAAAAATATTTTTCCATACAGAAAATTCAGGTGTGTACATGGGACGCCAATATTTCACGGGATTGACAGGCAATTTCATAAATAAACACAACGTCAAATGTTGGACAGCCCTTTAGCACAAGGTTCCCACTTTTAAGGTCTTGAAATTCTAGAACTAAAATATAGTATAAAACGTGCAATTCGTCTTTCGCATAACAAGACTTTAGAATTGTTTATTATACGCTGTGCTTGGGATATAAGTGAACTGGGAATAAACTTGCAGAAACATTTGCCTTGATTTTGTAAGATCTTAATGTTAAAAACTTAGAATATTGTTGCCATTTATGTAATATGTTGTAAAGTAAGAAAAATTCAATAGTAAAGATATGTTTAGATAATTCTGTGATTTTATTTTATTTGAGCACATTCGTTACTTCTTACAAAAGCTCCTATTTAAACCATAGGTACCATTTATACACAAAATCATTTTAAAGCGTCAAAAGAAACAATAAAACAATTACCAAGGAGTAGAAAGATTTGATTATTTTAATGTCTAGATTCGAAGCATAACTATACTGAATATTAACTCACTGGCGGTCATTGCGAACACCGGTTTTCGCAATCAATAGATGTTCTTATTGTGTCTCGTTTTCTGACCGTTGACTAGTTAATATACATATTTGTGACATAAATAATCGATAGTTTAGGTATTCGTGAATTCCAATCCAATTCCAATCAATCTACAATTCTCCAATCTCCATAATAACTATGTATATTATTATTATTTCATTGAACTCCAAATAATGGAGACAAATGTATCAAAAAATGTTAACATTGAGCACAATACATCGAACAAAATTTGTAATTCTAGAAAATCTACGACCTAATAAAGTCGGTAAGTAACGAAGTGTATTTTGAGTATTTTCCAGCTCCAAATAATCGAGTAACATTCTAAGAATCGATGCAATCACGGCGGACCAATGTATCGGGCAGAACCGTAACTTTTATACGGTCTAGACGACATTTTTTTCACGCTACAGATGTCTCTAGCAATCTGCGACAAACATATAAAACTTTTGTAATTTAACACAAATGACCGCAAGTTTCGAACTTATAGCTGGTACTGTTATTGTTCTTTGTAGTGGAATGTCATTTCCTGGAGATTCCAGTTTTGCGGTGAAAATGTATTATTTCAAGCTTGTGAGTTACGATTTTTCTATTTTCTTTGTGCAACTGCATTTATTCTTTTATTCAGAGGTCATGTATGCAGGCTCATGGTTAGTTGATGCGAAAACGAGACCATAGAAGCATCTATTATTTGCGAGCACCGGTGTTCGTGGTGACCGCCAAGGGGTTAATGAGCCTGAATAGCCCAATGCTGATTGGTGGATAAAAATACCTTTAGAAACATGTAAAAGGTCAAAGTGCATAGCACCATTAGGTACTCGTATTTATTCTTCTACAATGTCCTTTTATGACCATCTTATTCTCACAATTATTTTGCTCTGCAATATAAAATTCTACAAAATTGGCAGCGTGAGTTATTTCGAAAAAAAAAAACCATCTCATTTCAATGTAGTAGTTAGAAAAAAACTGAAATACAGTTTTTTAATGCATGTCATGGCATGCCTACCCTGGGATTGGTTCGTTTTAATTTAAATAGAGTCCTTTTCCGACTCGAAACAAAAGAACTTGCTCGGCTTTGATCTGTTGAAGGTCTACCCCTGATATTGGCAGTTAAATTTCTGGGTATAATACGTCTCAATCCAAGTTGCCAAAAAGGTAAACAAAAAAGCCGACTTACCGATTTTTTTATTCAATAATCACACTTTTTACATAGACATTGGCACGTAAATATAATTAACGGTAACAATTGTTGTCCGTTTCAATTGATTTCAATTACCTACAGTCATCACAAAACATTTTAGAGATGAAACATTACCTTTGTTTTGTTTACCTTTTTGGCAACTTGGATTAAGACGTACAATAGGTACTGTGATTTTACTGTTTACCTGTATGAAAACATTTAAACTTCTCACTTTTAGTTGAGTTAAGAAATGTCAAGAATGAAAATTTCCATGGGAAACGTGAAAAGTGCCCGAACGGAAACTAGTTAAAATCACATTTCTCATAGAAAATGACGAGTTGTAACTCGAGGTACTCGTATTTAGTGATTATTAGGTGACTGTAGCTGCTGATTTACGAGTGAGCGCTCAGCTTATGTGCAAACTATAATGAAAATGTAAGTGCGAACAGGAGGCGAACTTGTTCTTTCACCGAGCACAAAGCGAGGCATGTGATATTTACAATAAGACATAAGCTTACAGGATGTGGTGTTAAACATATAAAATATATATATATATATACATACATAATTCATATCCCTTTAAGGGTAAGAGACTAGGCAAAAGCGTCACAAAAGCAGTCCACTGCCATAGTCTGCGCTTCGGCAAGCAGTGCCTGCACATGTGCACATCGTGACGGGTGCTGAGCCCTAATGAAATTAAAAATACTTTTAATACATTTAATTAAGTTTAATAAATGGTTGTTGGATTACAAAGGCTATTTACGCGTACACATAGAATGTGAAAATTTATTCATGGAAAACAAATTTTCACATATCATCACTCCTCTTTCTCCGAAGGGGTACTCGTAGGAAGAGGTTTTAACCACCCACATCTTCCCACCAACAAATTTTCGCCGATTAAATTAGTGTGATGAAAATTCGCATGTTTTAATATATTTCCATACGGTCACGCCATTTTCCACGGGGTAGGCAGAGATTACTTCTTTCCACTTGCTACGATCCTCACATATTTCTTTTGCTTTATATTCATTATATTTGTAGCTATGAAATAAGGCCGGTAGCTACATCAGCAATTGTGGGTATTGCCTCCCTTGCATAATAAGGCAGTTCAATTCGATCCGAATGCGACCTCAAGCATACGTAACTAAGTTTAATAAGAGACGTTCTAAGTTAACCAATATCATCATGCCTCTATTCCCGAAGGGTATGTTTACATACTATATTAACACACATTTCTCCTCGTATGTTAAATCCCTATGTAACAGAGGCAACAGTGGTGAATGTAGCCATACACCGGATACCGTATGTGTGGATATTCGCAACAAACTGGTTACCTTTGAACAAGTACCGCCTATCACCGCGATGTTAGCTTTAAACACGCTGTAAGTCTACTTTAAACTACTTTTTACACTCATGTTATAATGTTCGAATTATGAACTCAGACTCGAACTCATAATGACATTTTACACAGATGATAAAAACGAAAATTTTAAAATGGAAACCGTAACATAATTACCATTATGCAACAGGTTGGACCCATTATGCAACATTTATTTTTCTTAAAAACGCACAAAACTATGGTAAATGTTTTCCAGACAGCCAACAATAAATAAAATTAATTAAATTTTTTGTTTTATTTCTTTGAATAATTAGTGTAGATAAAGTAGTGTATGTAACTGCAAATAACTCGGTATTAAAACACTCGCGTGATAGTATTAAAAAACTCGCCTAGGCTCGTTTTTTAAAACCACGCTCGTGTTTTAATAACCTATATTATGCGACAGTTACATAAACTACTATTATTGCATGTATGCATGGATTGGCTTCAAAAAAAATCCTTTAGTAAACACTACTGCCAATTGCATATGCTCGCTCCCTGGATTTGTCCCTTTGTAGCCTTGTGGCCGTTGACTGTATTTGTTCCACCTTTATGTTCTTTACGTGATGTAGCGCCGATGTAGGCTTCGACCGTTTCACTCAAGGGTAATGAAGGAAGGACCATTGGTACATGTAGGATTTGTTTTTGACGTTACGGAAAAACTTTCTCGCTTATTGTGAAATATACTGTCTTTCTCTATTTTTAATTTTTTTTTTTAAGTTAGTGCATAAAATATCATCACGTCTCTTTCCCCGAAGGGGTAGGCAGAGGTGTTAACACCCAAATTTTGCCAGATATGCTATGAGTCCCTATATAAACAGGTGGCGAGCCTGTTGCCTTGTACCATTTTTAACATTGTAGCATTTTAATCAAAAGAAAATAATAAATAATCTACCGATGATTCTATTCGCATAAATTGGTCGCATTACCCCTTAAATCCCGGATGGCATCTCGGGATGCTACGAACAACAGATTAAGCCATTGTTTCTGGAGATTGGTATCTGAAGAGTTTGTTAATACCTTCGTGACGTTGGAGAAGGTAGGTGCTCGGCGGAGCTCAGTAGCGAAGTAGAATGTTTGAATCTATATGGGCTTGTCACAGTAATTAAATGTTATATTATTACCTTTAAAAATTTCCTAAAATTTGAGTCAAAAAGTCAATGTTTAAGTCTAAGGCTGTTTTTATAAGTTCACAGTTTAAATATATGAATGGAAATAACACCGTCTGACTTCTGCTAATGCAAAATGATTGTGGCAATTTATTTATACATATTTTTTTGGGAAAGATAAATGAGCCTTATGATCATTTGTCTAAAGTCTAGTCTAGAACATCGTTGTATGAAGACAATGGAATAAGTAAATAAGAGGTTATTGTACGCTGAAAATAATAATAACAAAGCGATATAATAATTGACGAACCCTTGAACGAGTTGTGCAGTTTATCAACCTAGGCTATCACTCCGTCGTTGTAGCCCAATGAAACACGTTATTATGATAAAAGATTGGTTTTAAGGGTCAGCTCACACCGAGGCTTCGCACTGCGCCGCGCGCCGCCGGCCGCGAGACGCATTGCTACGCCGCGAGTCGCTTCGTAAAATCGTAGCAGCAGCACGCCCGCGCGTGCCGGTTTTCTTCCGCTGCGTCGAGAGGCGCAGTGCTGCGTGGTGCAACGTTGAAAAATAGTTTATTTTATTTTTAACATTATTAATCGTTACAATAACAGAGTTTGATTTCTCCTTTTAAGCGCTAGTAGCACTTGTGTCGGGAGAAAATCGCTTAGCAATAATAAATCTGTATACAGTTAAACAAAAATTTTAATTTAAAAAATATAACTAAGTAGCGAACGTGTGTGGTGTGGGTGTGTGTGTGTGTTTTTGTGTGTTCTCTTAATTGTCACAAATTTGTAGTGTATTTTTAGAAGATCTATTAAAATGTTCGCGCATCGTCCGTGTCGCGACTCTGTTTGAGCTGACCTTTAATGAACAGAAATACCTGAAGCCGTCATGAAAATGTTTCATTATTTATTTTACATTTATTTAACAAAGTACTAATAAGTGGGAGCTATTAAGTGTAATAGCCCCAAAACTTCTACTCAACTACCCAACACATCTGATTGCTTTAGAGTCGATTGCAGATATAAAAAAAATAAAAAATATTTTACAGTTTAAAACGATAAATTGTCTTATAATATAATTTGACCTGGAAGACTTTAAATAGACCCCGGACGCAGGTCGGTTGCATTGGTTGAAGTAGAGAACGTGGTTTAGCTCGCTAGGATGGTACTTATACGGGGTGTGTTTGCGATGGTTGCGTTATGATTCCACAAACGTTGGAGCACTTGATAGCATGCCCTCCGTGCTTCATCAGCTGTACACTGCAGGCACTGATGATCAGTGACACCACAGTCAGTTTTTTTAAAATTAAATATGAAAGGTAAGCTCTTGGCCTTCGTCTCACCTGATAATACGTGATGATAAGGCCGAAGGTGGAAGCGAGTTTCACGTGTAATCCTCAACAACTGAGGATATCTTACCTCTGATTGACGGAACACAACAATGCTTATAACATTGTTATTATGG
The DNA here is from genome assembly GCA_910589355.1 of Parapoynx stratiotata. Taxonomy (NCBI): domain Eukaryota; kingdom Metazoa; phylum Arthropoda; class Insecta; order Lepidoptera; family Crambidae; genus Parapoynx; species Parapoynx stratiotata. Next base: position 15,690,425 of record OU342459.1, read on the forward strand.
CAACAAATTTAGGTAAGACGGTGGTAGCTAGCCAGGCGGGCTTAGAAGCCCTACCCCCAACCAAAGCAGAAAAACCCCTTCCCCGATGGGGAGTCGAAACCCGGACCTCACAATCTACAACTGGTGGTGTCAAGAACTAGACCAGAGATACGGTTAGAGGCGGTTAGAGGCTGTTAGTTTTTGGCTATCGACAAGCAAAGGAGTAGTCCTGCTAGACCAACATTATTATAACTTTTAAATAACGCGGCTTAGGCAATATACGAGTGTCAACCAAGTCAGCAGCAACAACTATACTAGTGGTATTTCTGTGGTTACTAATTACTGTGGTTGTTATTCTTAGCCTATAAGCTCTGGCGCGTGTAGCTAAACTAATATTGTGAGCTAAAGATACACAGAACCAAGCGCTTAAAGTTCCGGTTGTGATCTGCTTTTAATTGCGCTTGAATAAAGGCTTGGTGGCCACTATTAAAATTTACCTCCTATAAATAGAATAGAGTTCATTAAATCTTTTTCGCAAATTAGACGGCAGTTTTTACATGAGTGAAAAAACCTGTACCACAAAGTATTAATTATAAATGCGAATGTAACTCTGTCTGTCTGTCTCGTTTTCACGTCAAAGCTACTGAACCATTTAACCGAAATTTGGTACATAGAAAGTCTAAAGCCTGAGAATGGACATAGGCTATCTTTTATCCCGATATTCCCATGGAAACGGGTTCCATTCAGATGAATGTTAAAAAAATTTCATGATGCCTCCCAGATAAATGAAGGACAAATTAACGCCACTATGAAGTTTGCTTCTAATAAAAGAGTATATTGTTTATTTTTGCAGCAAGGCGGCGATAGCAGAGAAGCACCGACACTGCTCGTGCATGTGGTCGCTTGTTCAATCAACTTCATCCCTCATTTGATTCATTATCAATATCGCTTGATTCACGTTGTTCCCAAAGTTAAACCTGACTTATACCAGGAGCCATCTTGGGCACTTGTGCCTCTTCGGGATATAGGATTATTAAGTTAGATCCAGTTAAAACTTTTTTGACTGGAAACCAATTACAATCCATAGAGAATACAAAGTAGAAATTGTAATAAGATTTACTTCCTAACTTAGCCTTTACGAAAAGGAAACGAATATTAAGCCGAAATTCGTTATTAAATGACTGAAGGGATCCCACATGACGCATTACATTATTAAAAATAATTGTCGCCACATTGCCGGCGTGTTCACTCTCACTTAGCGAAAGAGCTAAGTCGTGTTGTTGCGGCGGGCACAGCGGGCATCAGCGGGACAGGGGTCACGGGGGTCACGGCTTAAAGGTTTTTGACATATAATTGTGAATAGTTTTGGAAGTCAGACATTATTGACCGTTAAACCTGGTTAAATAACTGAATCAGGTCTGAATACAAAATTGACAGATATAGATAACAGACAGTCTGACATATTAATTGACAGACAGACATATCAGGCTAAATGTCGCTGTCGTGGTGCTCGCTTCCTTCGGCCTTACCGTCACTTACCATCAGGTGAGATGAAGGCCAAGAGCTTACCTGTCAATGTAAAAAAAATATATTTATTATTATTATTTATTTATTTATTTTTATAAAAAAAGTGTGTGTTTTACATCACTGCTTACCTTTTACTTGCCAAAGCGTATTAACCACTACAATACAGAACTCCTCAAAGGTTAACAAACAGTTAAATTTTCAGATGTGCAGTTTTTGTAAAAATGTTGTTGCCACAAATGTTTACATCGTTAAGCAGGATTCAATACGAGTATTTAGAGAAATTAGCTATAAATGCAGGATTTTATTATTTCTTTTTATTTACAAAGTTTTCAAAGCACGTAAAAGAACCCTCTCTTAACTTTTATCTCCTTGGGTTTTATAACAGAGTGCCATTAACTTGTCCTTTTATACATTCTCTAAAATTCTGGATAGGGATATAAACTTTACTTGGCTTCAGCACGCTTCAGGTTCATTGTTAAATATGAATTTTTATAATTGGTATTGTTAGAATTTCCAACCACGGTGCAATGGACATCGAAATGGTTGACAAAATATGAGTGAATTAGAATAAATAGTCGACAGACAGCGATATAAAGCCCTGACCAAGTTCATTTTGATAATCGCTGTCGATATCGTCAAACTGACTTCAAACCTTCAAAGGGAAGATATACGTTATTTCACCAAAGATGATTTCACATTATTTCTTATATCGGCTACAAGGACATTTCAGAGTAATAGGAAGACGCCGGCCAAGCGCGAGCGCGCCTGGCGAGATTTCCAAACGTCAAAATGTAAGCAACTCTTGCCGGGGCAGTTGGTCAACGTCTGCCACCGGCGGCATTGTTCTGAAACCACCTTGAAGGCTATCACGTCATTTTCTAATCGAATACATCTTTAATTTGGCGTTAATAGTACTAACATTGACGACGTCCGAGGCCGAGTGGTCTGTACGCCGGTCTTAAGGCGTCGCCATCTCGAGAGGTCCTGGGTTCGATCGCCAGTGGCGGCAAGTGTTTGGGTGATGAATTTTCAGATATTTGTTCTCCAGTCTTGGATGTTCATTATATATGTATTATATTATGTATATTGTCCGTAACACAAGCAGCATTTAGATGCTTAAAATGGGACTAGTTAATAGGTGTGAATGTCTGAGGATATTTTTTTTTTTTAGCTGTCTTGACATCATGCCCATAGTAGTTGCCGGCATATGCACAACTTATATAGGTATTACCATCCCTTCCCTTGAGAGCCGTGTGGTAACGGCTCATTAAAATAATACTACCAACCCATCACTTCCCTTGGGTGTCGTAAAAGGCGACTAATGGACTTATAACTGCACGATATCCAATAGCTAAACAGCGGCGACAAAACGTAGTGATTAAATTCTCTTTGGCGGCGATGGGCTCACCACCTATCGTGCATTCACTACTTGGTGAAGCGTGGACTGTGGCAATATGGACTGCTTTTGCGGTGCTTTTGCCTAGACTCTGACTAACCCTTATGGGAAAAGTCGTGATTGAATGTATGTATGTACTTAGCGTAATGCCTTCTAAAGTACAAAGGACGGTGATAACGACAAGGGTCAGTATTCAACTATGGCTATCGTTGTTTTGTATTTAATATCAAAGCTATAACGTCAGACCCACAGTGATACTGAACTACTCATTTAATATTATTACCGGATTTCCCAACTCTCGTAAAATTAGGGTCACGTCAAATTCAAGCTTTGAAAATCTGGTTAATGGTACAGTCATTTAATTTTATTCAATGGTTTTTTTTTTTTCAATGGTTGATTAACAGGCAAATAATGGTGGTGGATTTTCCCGTAATTTCATTGAGTTTTTCATTGTGAGAACGCTTATAGCAAATCGGTTATGAAGATAATAAGCATTCTCTTGGGTAATTGCGTGAAATTTAATGTAATGCGAATTAGTTAGACATCCAAAGGATGATAATAGTTAATTTTCATTGTTTTGTGTTTTGTTTTACAATGAGATAAAGATACCTATTTCCACTTGCACGATCGGGAGTAAGCGCCTACCCAGGGCTTGCCTTTGTATTTGCCCCGGGGTTAGGTTCTAACTCTCGACCGCGCAAGTGGGATTTAGAGTTTTATTTTTAAGGTATTTAAGTTGGTTTTGATGATGATTCAGGTGTGCTTTGTTCATGAGGCGATTAGAAAGTCGCTTTAATAGTACATTATGATACAAGTGTGGTAAGTTGAAAATTACAGCCGAGGCGATATTGCCAGCCCGAGCCGTAGGTGACGGCTATAAGAAGGCAGAGGCTGTTATTATCAAACCGCACGTATGTCATACAGCGTTCTATAACACATTTGCGAGGAAATAAATAAAACACAGACATTCACTAATAAATCTTTAATCACTTGTTAATGTAATTAAAGAATTAAATATTTATTTATTATATTTCATCTCCCAAAAGTAATTTTATTAAGAAAATGTTGACTACCTTTCTGACATAAAAACTCTTTGCTAAGATTTAAAAAAGTATCGTTCGTTTTTATACGGAACATCATAAACTGTGTGTTTTACTTTACATTATCGCACAAGTACGTAATGTGATAGATTATGATATTGAAATTGGTGAAATAAGAGACCTTTACGAGCAAATGTGTTATAAAAAATATTATTGTACAACGACCAGCTGCTACTAAGTCTACTGTAATAAAATAATATTTGAATGAAATTTATGAACAATGGTAATTTCGAATTGCGTAGTTTATTTAGGCCATTCTAAACCTTATTTGACCTTTAGCATAATTGTATTTGCCTAGTCTTACAACGGCATTCAAAGGGCACAAAAAAGCTTATTGTAGATCCGACTTTAATCATCCTAAGATAGCTAAGAGCACGTTTGTATATAAAAATTTAGGATGCAGGCTTAATTGCCTAAAATTTCCTTGTTAAAGTGAACTTAGATCGAAAATAAACTCGCCTAAGTTTCTTGTAGCGTCAGATGCTCCAAATTGACATCGTCAAACTTTTATGATGAAAGCCATTCTGAAATTATAAGTTTACCTTAGATGTCGGAGAATTAATTTCGGCTTAGTTACTTTTAGTCGCTTTACACGTATTAAATTTGGAGGGAAATACGCGTTTTTCTACAAAAAAACCAAATTGTAAAACGGGAATTTTCAATATTTGCTTTATACTGTGTCCATGTGAATTTTCGTCTCGACTCCTTTTAAAAACCAAAATATGAAGCGAAATGTGGACGGTAACACTTTTCTACACAAACTTCTGTTAAAGGCTCGTTAATCGGTTGATACTTAAAACATTTCTGTACGGTTTTTATTCGGTGTATGTATCGCTCATCCTAAAGAATATTGACGTAATTACGCGATTTTTCAGGAGGGCGTTTTAAAAGTTTGACACCGAAAATATTGTGTATTTCCAATCATTCTATTGATATATTTTAATAATTATGTTGTGTTACTTTACCACCAATAATCTTCTTCTTCTTGCCCTTTTCCCACTCTAGGTGGGGTCGGCACAACATGTCTTCTTCTTCCATTCTCCTCTGTCACTCGTCAGCTCAGCATCCACCAATAATATAACATAAAAAGTTTGCGAGAAAACTTAAGATAACTATTTGAAAAACGAAATAAAACAAACCAGACGTACATTTATGACATTTTATACATCAAATAATACAATTATGACATTAAACTAGGTTTGGATATGGAAATAAATCATGAATTTAAACAACATTATATTCAATTTTAGTTTTATTTTTATAAATCTGTCTACATTTTAAAAAACTTTGTCGATGTTTCCGCGTATCCTTTCGAAGTATAGGCCAACACCTCTTTCGGAAACTAATGGAACAACAATTCTGTCGTTTTTACCATAGATGCAAAACATGAAGTTATGGCATCAAAAACTCATTTTCGACTTTTTGGTAATTATGTCATTATTCTTTTGGATGAGCGGTATGTATATGTATGTTTTAAACATTTCAATACAAAATAATATAATGACGGTTCATCCAATCCGACAGGGAACGAGTATAATCCTATTATAGTAAGAATGCAAGTAACCTTTAAACTTTTGTCTTGTAAAACTAAATGGTATTCGAAATAGGACAAGGTTCCAATAGCGCAGTTCCTTCAAACTCTTTCTCTGTAACCTTGTTTCGAAGTCGATAAATTTTCGAGACTCAACATCAATTGTATCAGAAGTTAGTGGCACTTTGTATGTGTCAATGTTGATCTGCTATTTTGTTTGCTTCGAACACTGGAACACATATTATAATTAAATTATAAAAAAGAATGAACAGACAAAGTTAGAGATTAGGAGTTATATCCAAGAAATTGACATTCCACATAAAAACCATAACAAAGATGAAAACATTGTGATATGTTGTTTTAAATTACAATGTTTTTGACAACCTTGTATTGAAAGTTTCATTGTGGCATATTTAGTTTAACAATAGTCTTTTTGACTACTATGAAAATATAGATCTATCTTTTGTATACTGAGTACTAGTAAGCATAACACAAAGTATTAAATTGTCTTCTTTTAAGGTCGAGTTTTTAATCCGTGGTTACGTTGACCAAATGGTTAAAATATTTACTAATTGCGTAAACATATGATGTCATGATATCTATCAGCTTAACCAATTGTCAAACTCACATATACCTATTACTATAGTTTAATAATCATAGACGAATCCACCACAACACGATGCTGCGATTAGAAAAAGGTCTTACGGCATTACTGACATATAGAAGTATACATTTTTTGAAACCACCGTAGCCAATATTATTTTTTAAAAATAATGTCGATTTTTTTATTATCAAATAACTTGACCACGCACGGTGACGTCACCAGTTTGTAGGCAAAGTGTTGGCTGTAGACAGCCAGTACTGCCGACTTATTTAGTGTATGTACCTAGTTAGTTATACACACACAGTCACTGATTTTTTTTTGTCGTTATAAATATTTTTGCATTTTCTAGCTCGTTTTTGCCAAAAACAAGTTGTCACAGTTAAACCATAAACAATAACCTCAATTCCCTTTGTCATCTCAAGTGGGATTTTTAAAAAATAAAATTAACAGCTGGTGACGTCATGATCACGTCATATACAGTTTTGGCGGTTTTTTTGTAACATTAAAAATTATTGTTCATTTTCATAGAAAATAGAGAAATTTGAAAAGAAATAATCAAGTTACTTACGCATTATGCTACAGTGAACAATTTTTCGATGCTTTTCAAAAACTTGTTAGTAGTGTTCTTAAATACTAATATTATACTGAAATATTTGTATAAACGCTAATACGATGTGTTTAGATGGTTGGTTTTTTTAATTATTTATAAGCACCAAGCTGCCTGCTTCGAAGTTTTGCTATAAAAGATATACATCGTCGAGGTTTGAGGTAAAAGAAAGAAACCTCCAAACTCATTCCACAACTCTCCCCATATTCATTTCAAGTTTATGCTATAACATAAATTAGCATACAAATGCTCATTTGTCTTTGCTTTAAGAAAAAAAAAGTAGTGGTATTGTCAATTTTAGGATACTTACTTATAATTTATTTTGTTTTGACTTGTCAAAAGTGTATTTGATGATACCAATTTGATTAAATGACTTTGAGTTTGAGTTTGACTATCTCAAAGGTGTACGCTGGTTTTAAGACTTTGAGGTTCTGGGTTCGAAATCGGGTAAGGGCCGATGTGGTGTGTGATGAATATGAGCATATTATGTAGCTACTTGAACCATTGCTTTTATTCAATACTACCTGTTGCCCGCGACTTCGTCCGCGGTTACAATGGTTTTTTAACTATCCCACGGGAACCCTTTAATTTTCTAAGATATAAACCAGGGATATTTTTTTGGTATTTTCCTTGTTTTTACACTTGGTTTTAAGGATTTTTTTTATGTACAGACATTTGACCTCTACAGTTTTATTATACATATGTATAGATGATCCACAGTGCTGGGTTTGAAGTGAATATAAATCATAATAATATTATCAAATCATGAAAGCGTAAAAACAATGAACATTTATTATCTCCTTTAAAAAAAACTTTCCACTAAATGTCAATGGTTGATACACACATCACCGGCGGCACTGCCGGTGGCTATAGTAGCGGCACGATACTACTGAATACTTACAATGCTGGCGGCATGTGTGGATGCACCATTAGAAAGCTAACTTAAAAACAAAATGCTAGTTACTCAACACGTCACGCCAGTTGAGTCAATATTTCGAGAGCATACGATTATTATGTAGTGTTTTAGATTTTTGTAAATGGAACCTAAATATTATTCCACATTCCAAAAACAAACAGGATCGATTGACAACTGACCGACAGCAACCTCTTTTCCCTTTTTTTCCTAAATGTCAAACCGTCAGATGCATCAATGGTTGGAAGTTCCACAAAAGAATGCACTGCTAAAGTTTGATTGTGGTTGGATGCTCCGCCATTTTTCTATTGAGTTTTTGAGGATATTTGAAAAAGTTTTAATATGCAGTTTCATAAAAAATCATCCTTGTTTCACACCATATCACACATATGACCGCCACTCTGGTCTACTGGTAGACCGGGTATTGATCGGGAGGTCCGGGGTTCGATTCCCCACAGGGGCAGGTGGTTTTCTGCTCGGTTTGGTTGGTGGTAGGGCTTCTGAGCCCACCTGGCTTGCTACCACCGTCTTACCTAAAATCTGACGCCATAATAACAATGTTTTAGCATTGTGGTGTGCCGGCAATCAGAGGTAAGATTGCCAGTTCCTCAGTTGTTGAGGAATACAGATGAAGCTCGCTTCCACTTCCGGCTTTATTGTCACCTAGTCAGGTGAGATGTACGCCAAAAGTAAAGTGGTGTTACGGCCTATACTTCGAGTACTCTTAGGGTGCCCTTCGGTTCGCCTTAGAATTTTAGTCCCAATGTAACGGTTTGGCCATGTAAAAACTAAACAAGTTACTTTGCCTTATTTATATGAGTAGGCGATTAAAATGAGATGTATTCTTCATGATTTTTATTTGTGAATTAATATTTAGTAACTGCAAACTTTATGGATTACCAATTGTTCCGCCAAACGTCGCATTTGGTAAATAACAATACGGCGATAACATTTTAGGCGAAGTGAAATTAGACTAAACCCGATTATGAATAGTAAAATTAAGCGGAATTTTTTTTGGCTAACCGTTTGTGTGCCATTACCATTAGAAGTACAAAAAGTTAGGCGATCCGATATATTATACCCAGTAAATAACTTCGTCCGTTGTTTCTTCATGTAGAATCTTCTTTATTATAGAACTTCTTCATTAAATATATCTCACGATTGTTCCAATATTACGTACGTATTGTCTCTACCTGTATATTTGCCTAATACAATTTAATATTGCGACTGATCGCTCCTGTAACGTTCCAGGTTTCACCAGCAAAGCAGCTTCTAAACAAACTTTGGCAGGTGTGCCCTATTCCGGGACTGCGTTTATCAGACGGCTTATTTTACATTCAAAAGCACCGCTGTAAGCGCAAACACTTTGAACAATACACTCCAAGGCAAAGTTTCATATAAATTACACAGCATTTCGTGAAGAAGATTTATAAATTTGTATTTCAAGGATAAATTGTTTAGTTTTGCAATAGTTTCCATTTCAATAGGTTATTAAGGGATAATATATTTTACATCGATATTTAAGACTAGCTTTTGCCCGCGACATTGTCCGTGTGAAAGAGTGACTTTGGGATAATGGGACTCAATAAATGGGCTTTCCCACACTGAAATAATTAAAAAAATCGGACTTTTTTTATAACTCTTAACTCTTTTTATAATATTGATATTAAAAAAGGTTTGCAATGTCTAGGTTTAATACATTATTTCATTTTGAGTTTATTTATGTATATAAATTGGTTATTACATATTTGAATGTCAACGTAAAAGAACCCTAATGTGAGCAATTATGACCAAACGTGGCTTAAAAACCGAGGAATGAGGGCTGTTAAAATATTCAGTGCTCGCGGCTACCTTTATTCACGTGGGCTAGGGTTGGCATATCAATTTGTTTCCATTGATACCTGAAAAAGTATTTGATTGGCTTACGCAAAAAAAAGATATTTGCTACGAACACGTAAATTTTGCGTAAGTCAAGTATACCATTAAAATTTTTAATGGTATACTTAACCACTCAGTTCTCGCGAGCGAGACACAATAACAAAATCTATTGTCGTGGTCGCGACACGGCGTTATGCCAATCGGGACACAAAATATGACAGGTAAGCTTTTTTATACAAGTCATATGGCAGGTAAGCTTTTATATATATTTTTTATTGTATTATGTGTACTAGATAATAAGTTAAGATGCCACATAATAAATGCTTTTTCTTTCTTTCTTCTTTCATTCCACGGCTATGCGATAATGGAAAAGGATCGTTTCTGAAATTGTATAGATTAAACGTTTTACAATAAAAAGACTTCATTTCAATAAAAAAAAAACAATTGATCGGCCTTTAAAGATTTTCAAATATGTACTCAAAAAAACCGTAATTTTACGATACCGATCGAATTACTATTTTCTTGTTAATGATAATAATATTATCTTAAATGAAAAGTAAAGCATGTTACATTTTAAATATAATTAATATGAGCAATATTAAAATCTACATTAAATATTTTAAAATGTATATATATTGAACTTTCGACGACTTTTGACGACCTCCGTGGTCGAGTGGTCTGTACGCCGGTCTCAAGGCGTCGCCATCTCGAGAGGTCCTGGGTTCGATCCCCAGTGGAGGCAAGTGTTTGGGTGATGAATTTTCAGACATTTGTTCTCCAGTCTTGGATGTTCATTATATATGTATTATATTATGCATATTCTGAATAATTATGTGTATTTATCTATTAAATATATTTGTCCGTCATCTAAGTATCCGTAACACAAGCAGCATTTAGTTGCTTAAAATGGGACTAGTTGATAGGTAGGATAGGATGTTGAGGATATTTATTATTATTATTTTTTTTTAAGTACGTGCCATTTTGTTCGATAACTTGTTGCCTTTTTGTAGGTAGTGACAATCCCGGTGATGTAAAAACTTTGGATTATTGATCAAAAAGATGCGACAAGTAGTCCTGACAGTCATCTCTTGATATTAATCTCACGCACTCAAAGAATTCTGAGGACACCGAAACAGGTGAGAATATGAGGGTGTAATGTGAGGGCTATAGGATAGATGCATTATCACTTCCATTATCAATTCGCAGCAAAAACTGCGACATCTAAGTTGTCGCAGTTTTTGCTGCGAGATTGAATACGTGCGTGGTTTGGCGTTGTCATGATGGAAGACTATCCTTTATAGATGTTTTACCGCCTCTCTGGTCTAGTGGTTCGCACCACCGGGTGTTGAGCAGGAGGTCCGGGTTCGATTCCCCATGGGGGGAGAAGTTTTTCTGCTCGGTTTGGTTGGTGGTAGGGATTCTAAGCCCGCCTGGCTAGCTACCACCGTCTTACCTAAATTTGTCGCCATAATAACAGTGTTTTAAGCATTGTTGTGTTCCGGCAATCAGAGGTAAGATAGCCAGTTCCTCAGTTGTTGAGGATTACAGGTGAAGCTCGCTTCCACCTTCGGCCTTGTCGTCACTTACCATCAGGTGAGATGAAGGCCAAGAGCTTACCTGTCGTATGTAAAAAAAAGATCAATTCCCAATTCCTTGTTTTAATTTCCCAATTCCTTGTTTCAATCTCATCAGCTGTTGACAGTCGAGATTAGAAACGATCGTTTTTCCCGCCGGCAAAAGCTCATAATCAACGATGCCCTCCCAGTCCACCATTCACACTACATAACAGTGGCGTGGCGTGAAAAAAAAAGTTAGGCAAGCCGCAGTAAAAATTAGGACCCACAAAAAATGGGTAATTTGGTCTGTGTATGTAGTGCATGTGTTTGTGTGTGTGGACGGGTCTACAGTATGCGATAAACAAAGAAAACACATTTACAATACTTTAACAATACCACGATTATCCGAATATATACTTTCGTCGTGCCCGCGAAACGCTAATTCTTGTTTACTTAAGAGAACAACTGTGTCTATGAAGCGTTTTAACAGATTTCGATTACTTTGCGGTTATGAGCCTCAAAATTATTGTTAAAATAGTTTTCTATTCTACTATTTCCAAATTCATGCAACGCTAAGCAACTACGTATATGTTTCTCACTTTGAACATGTTTTTAGCAGAGTTTGATAAATTATTAACATCAGAAAATCCCGTTCGATTCCAAACGCTGCTTGAATCAGAAAACAAAAGACACGGAAAACAAAACATTTTATTTAATAAACAACTGCCTGTAAGCCAACTATATTTATCATAAAGAGAACTGTGAAAATGCTTCAAAAAACCGTCTCTACGCTTGTAATCTATTGACATGTTTGGACGAGCTCGACCTAACTGTATGACATATTTTTTATTTTCAAAGGACAACTTTGAAAACTGCTTTCCTTCACTTAGCAAGAAATCGGTAAGACAACAATCTATGTGCATCAAAGCGGCCATTATTGTGCCGAGAGAGAATAAACCAAAATTAATTAAAAACTAAAACCTACCAATTAAATCCCTGCGGAGCTACACAATTCACAATACACCTTTAAAACAACATCACACAGGCTAGTTAAATTTTACTATTTCACTGAATTACTGCTAAAAATACAATAAAACTAATTAATTACGTTAAGTTTATATGAGTGCAAGCGAATTTCAAAACAAAATAAACTAATGTAATGTCCACTAGGCCAGAAAGAATGAGACGGTAATATACCGGCTAAGTAAGATAGAGAATATCTACAACTCGGCACGGCATCGGTATAAACCGCAATTTCATAGCGAGGCTAGAAAGAGTGATCATTATAAAACTGGCTGAGTTAGAAAGAGAAGGGCGATACAAGCCGGTCGGTGGCAGCATTTCAGGCGGCGAACGGTCGCGATATTTAATGAGTTTCACGAAAGAAATTCCGCACTTATGGCTATTGTCATAAGATAAAAAATATTTATTTCTTAAATTTGCATTCGAAACGTGTGAGAGTTTATTACTAATGTGTGCGTGTGTCGTAGTGTATCGATGGATAGGCTCGTAGGCCGCGAAAAGCCGGCATGTTAGGCAATCTTTAGGTACTATTTCTCTATTGCGTGCGCCTATGAGAGACCTACACAGACGTGACAAGAGAACGCTTGACTGTGTGCGTGTTGTATCGCAGGCGTCTATAACTCGAGATTTTACGAGTTAATTGAAGGAATCTAGAGAGCGGGAGCGATGTGTGAGTGATTGGAACTTGTGCGTATTGTTTCGCGCGCGTGTTTTACTGTTACATGATAAGATTTTATTGATTTTTTTTTGTTTTTTTTTTGTTTATAAAATGTTTTGTACCTGCATTATAGTAATGAAACAAGACAAATTTGTTTATAGTTAGGTATTTTTTTTAATGCTCGCTCGTTTGGTACGGCTGTTGGGAATCGGGTTATACGGACGCTCCGCCACTGCACATAACCTTCTTGTGTGTGTGTCCGGGTTTCGCTACAGTTTGAGGAGCCTGACCGACATTTGCTCACGATTTTTTCGCACGTTCTTATCATAGGTAATCCACTTTTCACCACCTGTGACTAATCTCTCCAGAAATAGTTTGGTTTCATTACTTTTCAATAGTGAATTGCAAACGAGTACATGGCCTTATGAGATTTCCCTTAGTAAGCTCGCGAGCCACCTAGATATCGAGCTCACAGATTCGAGAGAATACGTCATCGAGCTTTTTGTGTATTGTCGGGATTGATTAATAAATTATGGAGAATACGTGCGTAATTTTTATATTTAAACGGAAAAAGTCAAGTCACATTTGACATCCCCCAAGATACAAAAAACAAGCATGGCCTACTTGATTAACAATATTCATTTTTTATTTTAATATTGGCCACCATGAAGACCGAATCATTACAGCACCCAGATTTTTTTTTAAATGGGTCAAAACAGTTTTGTGGTCAATCCCTAGTCCTTCAGCTAAGTCATAACTGCTAATATGCCGATCTTGCCCCACTTTTTCAATAATTTCATCAGCTTAATACATAATTAGGCGTACGAAAACACTTTTTCCCCAACCTATTAGTTTTACAGCGACGACTTTAGAGAGTGTGTTACTTAAGAAGCATAATTATGACGCCGTATTTTAATAGTAGTTTTAATACCGAGTTATGTGCAGTTACATATCGTCGTTGCGCCTGACAGATTCCATATGTGATATTCACAAGGTTTTGGGAAACAATAAAAAACATGTTATAAAATAAAATATATAAATAATATATAAAATAAGGAACAGATATTATCTGTTCCTTATTTTAATAACATGTTTTTTATAACAATAACAGATATTATCTGTTCCTTATTTTAATAACATGTTTTTTATTGTTTCCCAAAACCTTGTGAATATCACATATGGAATCTGTCAGGCGCAACTACGATATACACTACTTTATCTACACTCATTATTCAAATAAATAAAACAAAAAATTTAATTAATTTTAGTCACTGTTGGCTGTCTGAAAAACATTTGCCATAGTTTTGTGCGTTTTTAAGAAAAATAAGTGTTGCATAATGAGTCCAACCTGTTGCATAATAGTCATTATGTTACAGTTTCCAATTTGATATTTTCGTTTCTATCATCTGTGTTAAAAAGTATGTCACTATGAGTTCGAATCTGAGTTCATAATTCGAACATTATAACATGAGTGAAGATAATAGTACATTATGATATAAGTGCGGTAAGTTGGAAATTACAGCCGAGGCGATATTGCTAGCCCGAGCTGTAGGTGAGGGCTATAAGAAGGCAGAGGCTGTAATTATCAAACCGCACGTATGTCATACGACGTTTTATAACACATTTGCGAGGAAATAAATAAAACTCAGACATTCTTAAACTAATAAATCTTTAAAAACTCTTTTTAGATATGCCAGCAATTTGGAGTGTTCTTTATATCAATACCATGTTTTGTTTTTACTGTGCTTTTTAACATTGAATAGAAGCACCACAACGAGCTGGACTCATATTTTTGGCAAAGTTCCACGAAATAAGCTAAAAACACTTATTGAAAAGGATTTTCATTCTTGCTTGTTTTCCATGAGATGAGTGTTTGATACGCTTGTAAGTATCTTTCGGTCGATTTCTCGGGCAAGAGGCTTAGCGTAGCCTTTTTCGCTGCCTCTGAGACTTCTGGCGGTGTCAAATTAATAAATTCATCACTACTTGACGACATTTTCAAATAAAAACAATACAGCGAAGGGCGCGTAATAATTTTAACTTTTTCACAAATTAGCGATGCGCGCGCATCAGCGCTTTTTTAAGGCAAAGGAACAAATGTTACCAATAAAAGCCAGTGTTACCAATAAAGTAAATTAATATTTTTGTGCATTTGTTACCGATCCATGGTTTTAATTAGTTGTCAAAATAAATTAAATTAAAGAATTGACAACATTTCATTCTTTAATACACCAAAAAATAAAAAAACCATTTGCTATAAAAATCCCGAAAAACATTGAAATATTTCTTTTTGTTGTATAGTTTTCGAGAATAACTGAAACAACTAAAATCATACGCGTGACGTTATACATACGGAGGAATAATGATTACCCCCTTGCCAAATTCTAAATACAAAAAAAATTAATTAAGTCTGAGGATATTTATTAAATAAACTAAAATTCTCGAGCAAATTGATAAGTTTCAAAAAAAGGTCTAATCAATTTTGACGGTTGAAAGTCAAACGTCAACGTCAATAACTATTTTTTAAACATAAGCAAAAGCAAAACGTCCTCCGTATGAATGACGTTATTTGGCGCTTACGACATTTTAGAATGAGCTGATCTTTAAACTTAAAAAGATGAATGAAAAAGTCGATATTTTGAAAAATAAAAAAATACATGTCTCTTAATTTTTTATCTAGTTTTATTTACAATTATGAAAAATACACCTTTAAATTTTGAAATGTCGTCAATTAATGTTTATTTATTATATTTCATCTCCCAAAGGTAATTTATTAAGAAAAATTTGACTACCTTTCTGACATAAAAACTCTTTGCTAAGATTTAAAAAAGTATCGTTCGTTTTTAGACGGAACATCAAAAACTGTGATTTTTACTTTATATTATCGCACAAATACGTAATGTGATTGATTATGATATTGAAATTGGTGAAATAAGAGACCCATTACGAGCAAATGTTATATAAATGTATTTTACTGATATTTCTAGTACCTAGGTATATAATTAAATTCCCAGGGATATAACTATATTACGGCTTATCTATCTTACTTTGAAATATTGATATAATAATTCACATGGCAACTTGTCAATTCTCGATTCCAAGAGTCTCTTCAGATAGGGCAGTTTAACCTGTAGTAGCTCTTCACTGTGTCAAGGGCAAGAGCTATTGACATGATGGACGTTACGAGCTAATGTCCATGTCGTCAGCTAGTTGTACGAGTACACTTGAAGTTAAAAAAAAATACAGCCAATCAAATACGAATTATATTTACGATGTGGCCTAACCCTTTGAGGTTGCGTCAGCCGGCGTTCGCGTCAGCCCATATACGTCCCACTACTGGTTACAGGCCTTTCTCAAGGAGAAACACATGAGCAGTATGGGCCGTAACACCACCACGCTGTCCAATGTAGGTTGGTGGGTAGGGTGGGTAGAAACTGGGAACGGCTCGGAGAGTTGCTCCGGCAGACCCCGGGTCGCTCCCACAGAAGGGCAGGAACGGGTATATCGGGGAGTTTTAGTGGGTAGTGCCAATATGGCAGGGGAGTCCCACACACGCCTACCGGCTAGCCACCGGTAGGTACGGTCCGTAAATGGATTTTTTCCTCGTAAAAAAAAAGGGTGGGTAGAAAAGGTTGCAATAGCGAGACTAATGGCACGTGCCTTCCGAAGCACGGAGGTGTTTAAGATCACAAAGATTTGATAACCCATCCACGGCCTGACCATGTCGAAGGTAGCTTTGTTTTCGATATCGAAAGCCAAAACGTACTATCCACTACGCCACCGAGATTAAATTGTTGTTTGTTATTGACGTAGTTTTACGAATGCTGTGGTTTCATTAATAAAAACAAAGCAATTCAACAGCTACTTATTCCTATATTACACAAGTGCAATTTTGATAAACATTAGAATAAATAAATAATAAATATCTTCAAGCATTCACACCTATCAACTAGCACCATTTTAAGCAACCAATGCTGCTTGTGTTACGGAAACTAGATGACGGATAAATATATTTTATAGATAAATACATATAACAATCCTTAATATATATAAACATCCAAGAACAAATGCCTGAATTCATCCCCCACACGTTTGCCTGACCGGGAATCGAACTCAGAACCTCTCGAGATGCCGACGCCTTAAGACCAGCATACAGACCACTCGACCAAGGAGGTCGTCAAAAGTGTCATTATAAAAGTGTGTGTTAGTTTATCCGTTACATAGATTCCATATAATAAGCCTTGTAAATCTTGTCATTCAGCAGTAGTCCGAGTTAGACCTTTAAGACGGACGCGGTCAGGGTCGCGGCCTGTGGTCTACTATGAATAACTTGATATCGTGTCTCTGAAATGATACTATCACATTCTTAATAGACAACAGGCAACGTTACACAAACCGGCGAACAGACCACTCCACCACGGAGTATGTCAATTTTAAGTACCTTTTGTAAGTACCCATAGTGTAAGTTTTCATTGTAAAAAACTTATCACTTTTAGTTTTTTTTTTTTTTTTTTATACTACGAGGGTGGCAAACAAGCATACGGCCCACACAGATGGGCAGTGGTCACCGTAGCCTATGGACGCCTGCAACACCGAGGGCATCACCAGCGCGTTGCCGACCGTTAAAAAAGCGAAGAAAGAAAAGAAAATAAGAAATGTCAATTTCTATGAGAAATGTGATTTTAACTAGTTTCCGCTAGTCACGTTTCCCATAGAAATTGACACTCTTGACATATCTTAACGCAACTAAAAGTGAGAAGCTTTTTTACAATGAAAACTTACACTACGGGTACTTGTAATTAATAATAATTTCAGTAGAATACATCATGTCCTCTAGTGTTCAGTACTTTGTATTAAAACGACTGCAGTGCTCGTACGTGATTCATTCTCCCGGTATATTGATCACAGATATTAATTACCAGTTAAGTTTAGGCTTAAGACATGGAAATAGTAACTTTTAATATTGCATGTCCATTACGGACATACTGTTGTTTTCCTTTATTGAAATTAAATGAAATGAAAAACATACATTTATTTGGATGCAATACCTAAGCATAAGTACATTTTTCTATACATCAGGGGTAGCAGAATCCAAAATGGTTTCCCGCTCAGCGAGACCGAGGCGCTGGTTTTCAGCGAGGCCAGCGATAAATATTAATAGACTAAGTGCGAATTCGACCAAATTGAGATTAGTAACACGGGAATAGTAATACCAAACTGAGTTCACACGATTGGTCGAATCTGCCCTAAGGGCGGAGCCGATTAGCTATCCTAGCTTTTTCATGTTTGGCTACACGCGAGTAATATTATTTTAACGGAGTACGCAGTTTTTCGCGCACGAATGTGTGAAGAATTTTGTACTCAATGATGGATGCCAAACTCCCATACAATAACATGAGGCAATGTTCTGTCTCGATCAGTAGGTGTTCCCTCTCATTCTATCACTATTTATGAATGAAGGCTATCCGTGGGATATCCTCTTCCTCTCTTTCTATGCATAGTTACTGTCTCACCTGTCATATTTACGCCATTTTGACGCCTACACTAAAAATTATTACAATTTTTGTAATTCAATATTTTAAATAAAAAATTATGAAACTGGTGATGACGTGCGTTGTTTTATGTTGTGTAAGTGAGTGGTATCCTGGATGTACCTTATCATTTCACAGGTGAGTCAAAAATCACATATTGAATGAGAGTATTTGTTTGAGAAATTTGTGTGTATTTTTGTGTGACGTCATTACTAGTAATAGAAAGCTTTACTATGAAATGTTAAACTCATTCATTAAAGTGATAGAATGAAAGGGAACACCTACGGATAGAGACAAAACATTGCCTCATGCTATTGTATGGGAGTTTGGCATCCATCAGAAAGTACAAAATTCTTGGTATTACTATTCCAGTGTTACTAATGTCAATTTTATCGAATTCGCCCTAAGTAAGATTATGGATTCATAAATAACAAAATACACAAGATAATAGAAAAAGAGAGTGGGCGCCTCAATATTACCCAAACATTTAGAACAAAACAGCACACAACCATTAGATGATAACAGCAATAGCACATAGCCGGGGAAGAAAAAAAAATTTGCTAATTAAATCCCCTGTGAATTATAATATCAACTACAAAACTGTACACAGTATTGGCAATAAAGGTTTTATTATTATTACGATTTTCGGATACGCTTCAAGATTTTTTTTTCTTAAAATTCTAATACAGGTTATTCATTAGATAAAATACAAATTTATAGTCCTTTATCCTAATTATATAAAGGTAAGCACGAATTTGTCGTAACGATGCTCGAAGCGGCATTACGCAAGGCCACGAGGCCTTCAAATATTCATCGCTCAGCGGGCGGCATGGAGAATAGGGTTACCGACTCCGTATATTTATTTATGAATGACATTGACGTCATAAATACATTTTGTACCTCTCCGTGGAGAAGTTTGTTTCACGAGAAGAAAGACGTTTACGAGATAATTCGAGCATTTTCTAGCGCTTTCTTCCTAAAATGGTATCTACACATTTCCTAATTTCTCATCTTTTCAATACAGGCTTAATACCGTGTTCATAAAAAATTATAAAGTCTTAATAAACCTATTTTAATTATAGAGTGTTTTGTTTTCTTCTTGCAAACACAAATCTAAATTAGAAAGAGAGTGACAAATCATTTTATTAACTAAAATAAGTTTATTCTGCTTTTAATATTTTTTATGAATAACACGGTTAGTGTATAAAAAGTGTTTTTTTAACTGGTAGGTACAGTATGGGGAAATCCAAAACCGTAGAAGATACGAAAATGGCCGGAAACGGCCTTAGAAACAATTTATTCTTATTTGTGAAAAAAATTTACATAGTTATTTTTTTGGTCAGTTGGTCAGTTGTCCATAGCCATGAGTGATTTAAAAAAAAATTTGATGCGGATCGACTCAGTTTCATAATAATATAGGGAATATTTTATTGTATCGAAAGAAAAAGTCTGAGCAGCAGAAGTTAGTCAAATTTAATTAAATATTTCCCATACCAACCAATGCCAACCAACCAATGTACCAACTGCTTTCCTTGTCTAGCATATCGTAAAAGGCGACTAAGGGCGTATTGGGTACTGGGTCTGTGATTGTGTAGGCGATGAGCTAGCCACTTGTAACTACTCTTTCACGATTTTTTCATCTGACCAACCCTATTTTTGTATGGCTAAATGTGGTCTTAAGGAACATAGTGCTCCTTGGACTCTGCCTACCCCTTCGGGGATTACAGGCGTGACTGTTTGTATGTTTCCCATACAACAGGTTAGTTCAAATTACCCAACTACTGCATCACAGCCGACACGTAAACGTACAAAAAGCGTTCCATATTAAAAAATGAGATTTAATTTGCACTGTAGCATTGGAACTGAATACTCCCAGTTTATACAGAATCCTTATTACTTATACGGAATAACTTATTTCACAGAATACTCCTAGTTTATATCAACCCTGCGTCCGAAGACGAGGGAAAAACTTCATTCGCTTCTAGTAGGTTTTATAAAAATAATGTTTAATAACGCAGAACCGTACATGCTTTGCGCGAGGCAAGTTTTAAACCCTTATTACAAATTCCGGAGCATGTTAAACCTTGTTATTTTATGAAGTAAACCATAATTGAAAGAATTTTCATAGGCCGAGAGCTTTATTTTGAGTACAAGTAACATACATGAAGAGTACGTGCCATAACACATAAGATCACAACATTTTGGTCACCAATCCAAAGACAGACCATGGCGAAGGTAGCTTTGTTTTCTATATTAAAAACTAACTCGTACGATCCATTATGCTTCCGATTTCCACGCTTAGAAACATCCAGATCTATTAAATAATATTTTATCAATGGAAGTCTTTCACTGTACTTGTGGTATTTGTTTTAATTGAAATAAAACTGCATTGATTTTGAGACTCTTGAAACCAAATTCTTTTTCAAGAACAATGCCAATATTTATATGTCTTTTAACGTATTCTCAGTGTGATTCTATCTCCAGTGTTCAGAAGAATAAAAAAAAAAAGATTTGTAGATGATTTAAAATTAAAAATTTACTTAAAAAAATACTTCACTTAAATTTTAGAATTGGTTTTAACTTCATTCAAACATTTTTGAATAATATGTACCGGGAATTCAATTCGTGAATGGTAAATGAGCTACGAGTGGCGGCGTAGCATGCTACGTGCTACGAATGTGCTACATGTTGCTACGGAATTATTTAACCTACGATTAACAGTACGTTTACTCGTCTACTCTGTAACGTAATATTGCCAAATCAATATTGATTTGATCTCACGTCAAATGTCATTTCTTTTGATAATTTCAAAAAAGTGATTAAAATGGCAGAAATACAATTGTTATCAAATTAAATTTAGTAAGGGTGAGTTTTTTGATCCGTAGTCAGTTAAATTCTCGACCAATAGCGTTCAATGCCAAAATGTGTGACGTCAGCTTGACAAATTGTTAAGTTTGCTATGAAAATTCACAGCAATATACATCAGCTGTGCCGCCAGTCGCCATGTTACTAATCCCAGCACCTTGTGGTTAAATTGTCTATGATTATTTAACTATAGTAATATTTGAATAATCGACTATTGGACAAGCTGTCATATCACGACATCATACGTTTTCGCCATTGGTCCATATTTTAAGCTACTGGTCAACATGACCACGGATCCAAAAACTGATCCTTAGAGAGAAGGGCAGCTGATGTTTATGATCGTTCGTAATCTGAGTAAGCAATTTGGCATCTAGCATTAAAAAAAATGTATACATGTAAGTAACTATTATGGCGTACATACAATATTATTATGCTGATAAAGGCTCAATAAATAAATGCATCGTCATTTCATTAATGTTTATGTCCTTGAAGCTTGAAGACAGCTGCCAAGATTTTATTTTCCTTTTAGCTTGATACCCAATAAATAAAGGCGATGCCAAGTTTTTGACTTATTTCATTACTCTATGTCCTGTTTACGATGTAAACAGTCCTTGATGAAAATAGTCATGTCATCTTCAAGGTCTATTCTGATATAGTTATTTTTGATTTTAAATATTATATCTAATTCTTTTCCTTTTATTATTCAAGTATTTTTATATCCTGCTATTCAACACAGTCAACTCTCAACGATACCAAACATTGAATTCGAAGAAACTAACTCTTGGCACACAGGCTGTCCTATTTTGACAGTCAGGGCATCATAACATATCATTACGCCTCTTTCCCCGAAGAGGGAAGGGGGGGCAGATGTGTTAAACACCCACATTTCACCAGATATGTTATGTCCCCATCTAACAGGTGGCGAGCCTGTTGCTATGCACCGGGCACAATGTGAGTCAAGCGATATTCACAATGAACTGTACATAAGTTTTATTTAAACTCAGAGGTACAGGCGGTGGGATCGAACCCGCGAGTTCCATGGCCCCGTTCGTCCCAACTCGACTACCGCTGCCTATAGCGTTAATAGACGAAATCCCTAAAAATGGAAATACATAAAGGACTAAATCGCTAAAATTCAGAATACCCAATGGACAAAAAGTAAACAAACAAAGCATTTCATTACTTAGAAAATGTTTAACTCATAGTATTATTATTTATTTATTTATTAATTTTATTAAATTTATTTATGTTCGGTTCTGGCGCTTCGCCCCTTTTTTGACATTTTTACTAAGGCTGTAATGTTAAAAAATTACTAAATCTAGTTTTAATCTAGATTTAATTTACAGGCAAGTGGGCAATTAATAAATACCTAATCAAATGTTTAGTTTTATTGATTTAAAATATAACTCGTACTCGTAACTATTGCATCTACGATTTGCTTGGAACAAACATAACAAAATAAATTCAAGAAATGTCTAAAGAAAATCTATTTTAATCACGATGGGAAAAATCTATAAATAATTTGGAATAACTACAAATATGTTGTGTCCCTCGTCATCCTCGTTTAGATTTCATGTGTCATGGCGTCCCTTTGTGGAAGGGACAATATGATTCAACTTTCAATGAAAACGCGAGACAAGCCGTACAAGGGTTTTGTAAGGGACAGTAATAACTTTAACACATTGAAAGATTGTAGCTCGGGTTCTTCTAAAGAGGTAAGAAAGGCATTATGCCGATGAGGTGAAGCGTGGCTGATGCTATTTTATTCTTCCCCCCATCCTAAACAATCGGTTCCAGAATTCGATTTAGAAAGTCACGTCCCGTCTCGCTCTACTTCACCGTAATAGAAAGAGACAGGTATAGATTTCGCGATTCGTTTGGTTTTAGAATATTGAGAAGGGGTAGTTTTAATCAAACTTAAACTAAACTTAGGGACGTTTTATAGCTGCGGTGGCCGTCAGCGCTGCCCAATAGCGCCGGCGTGATTTCCATACATTTTGACGAATAAGCGCGCGCGTGTGGCTGAAACCAACTGAAACGATGTTACTATCTATGTCGTGTAATAAACGCGCGCGCGTGGCCGGCGCTTGCGGCCAATGTAGCTATGAAACCACCCCTACTTAGTATCAGGAGACGTGAAATATAAATGGTATTATGTAGGTGAATTTTCAAAGACTCACATTGTACGCTAAGTTTGTACAAGAAATATATTTGTACTTCATTAGGATTCGTATCTTACTTTTGTAAATGATATAGATAGCAATATTACAGCATGAGTTACTGAAATTGAGTAGAGATAGAGGTAATTCTTATTGCTCAAGATATACTGTAGATCTTGAACATTATCTCTCTATTACAAAACATTGATTGCGGATTATATAAAACCGATAAAGCTGATTGAGTTTTTGGAATGGTATTTTCTATCCTCAGAAAATGTTTCTAGTCTTTTAATAATTATTTAAGTTTCATATTATTATGCTTAATATCTATATTTTTCGGGGCACTTTACATAACAAATGACAAAACTACAATATAGTTCAGAAGTAACTTTTTGTTACAATATTTTTTTCCAAAACTCCAACCCGTTAAGTTTGTAATAATTTTCCTAGAAAGTCTTTATAAAGTTCCACTTTTGAGATTTTTTTCACATTTTTTAAACTTTTGAACCACAAAAGTTAGTTTTTTTTTTACTATTGGAGCTATTATTTCCGAAAATATAAACTTAATCCATTTTTGTACGGCTCAAGGTGGTCTTAAGGGACACTGTGCTCCTTGGACTCTGCCTACCCCTTCGGGGATTAAAGGTATGTATGTATAACGTAATCAAAAAATATTTAAGTAAACCCCTTTTTATTTTTAAGTAACTATCCACACGTTAGGGTCGAAATGAAAAAAAAATCATCCACTTTCCGTCTAGGGGAGGAGGTACCCTAATAAAACATATTTTTTATTTTACCATTTTGTCGCCCGCGGACGGACAGACTAGACAGACGGACTTGGCGTAACTTTAGGGGTTCCTAGTTTACTACGGAACCCTAAAAACAATGGAAGATTTTTTAAGTAACATAAACTTACTAATGAGAGTTTATTTTCATAATCTTCTTTCCATTTCTTCGTATTCTTATTCAGGCTACTATTCCAATCATCTTCGAAATTGAGCGAGGGTGAATTTCCTTGAATTAAACAAATTTGGATTATGACTCAAATTTATTTTGTGACTCTCAGGTTATAAGTGATTCACTCCACTCGTGTGTGTCATATTTCGGAAAATTCCAACATTATTCAAAGTTTTTGCGCAAGTTAAAACGCGTTGTAATAAAAATATCGCTAAATAATGATTCATTATGTGAAGGCTGACTACCTAAAGATGAATTCAGAGGTGACCACACTTGTATTTCATATTAATTACCTATTGTAAAATCCCCTGTCTCGTAATATACCAAGGCTCGACAACGAGCTAGCTACTTGTTACTACTCTTTCACGATGTTTCATTACACCAAATCCAATTTTTGTATGGCTAAGCAGTGCTCCTTGGACTCTGACTACCCCTTCGGGGATTACAGGCGTAATTGTATGTATGTATGTTAAATATTTATAATAATATTATTATGCATTATATTATTTATGTATATACATATATGATATTTCGTAAATTACAAAGTTAAGCGAATAATTGGTAAGTTTATGAGAAATGAAAAAATTATTAGTTGGAGTGTGGACTATCATACCAATTTACTCTGTGTAAGTTCTTCGAGATTTGTAATAACATTAAATATTTTTAGGTTTGAATGAGAGAAAGTTCATGAGTTGTAACCTCATGAACTTACAAAATAAACACACATACACACACACATTATTCACACACAATGCCACGTCATATTATTAGATGAATAAAATATTGGATAACTATTTCTATTTATCCCAATAAACCTTTTCTTATTCCTCGGACAGTTGAGTGTGACAAGGGGACAACATTTACATGTATCACACGCCAGTTTAACATCTTATATCAAGCTTCACATAATAATCCATTGCTAGTTTGATCGAGAGGCCGCGGGAAACGCGGGTTCGATGCCCCCGCCTGTACCACTGAGTTTGAGTAAAACTTATGTACACTTCATTGTGGATATCGCTTGCCTCACATTGTGCCCGGTGCATGGCAACAGGCTCGCCACCTGTTACATATCTGGCGAAATGTGGGTGTTTAACACCTCTGCCTTTTTCGGGGAATGAGGTGTGATGATATGTTATGTTGTTATGTGTTGTCTGGTCATCATACCGTCCATCAAAACACATACTTGATAATTTCTTATTTATTAAACAACATTAGAAGGTCCTATATAACAACCCCAAGGCTGATATATATATTTTTGAAGATTTTTTTATTTATTTAGTGTTACCAAATTCCGCTTCCTAAGCAAATTATCAATCAATAAATACATTTCGCTGCTAGGACAGGCCTTCTTCATGGACAAACAAAACTCATGAGGAGCATGGGCCGTAACAGTACCACGCTGGCCCAATGCAGGTTGGTAGGTAGAAACGGTAGTAATAGCGACCAGGACCAAAGGCTTAATGTGTCTTCCGAAGCACGAAGGAGTTCGAGATCACAAAGTTTTGGTCACCCATCAAGGCCTGACCATGACGAAGGTAGCATTGTTTTCGATATCAAAAGCCAAAGCGTATTGACCACTACGCCACCAAGCTCTTCGGTGATATTTTATTCGCTATTCAATAATAAAATACATTTTATTAAACTTTCTATAGTAGGAACTCTTCCACAGCATTTT
Organism: Parapoynx stratiotata; assembly: GCA_910589355.1. NCBI lineage: Eukaryota > Metazoa > Arthropoda > Insecta > Lepidoptera > Crambidae > Parapoynx > Parapoynx stratiotata. Next base: position 15,716,384 of record OU342459.1, read on the forward strand.
GGCTCACAAAATGACAGTGTGTAAATGCATAAGATAAATCGGAGTCGTAATAACGGTCGAGGATTTATCCAGCGGACAGCGAAGAAATGAAATTTACTGCAATGTTGAAGTATATTTGGAGGGACATTTGGATAAGGTTTTGTTTTTATATCCAAGCTATGAAAATCTTTATAGTTCAGAATTTCCTGTCGATGATCTCGTAAAGATGAGATCTGCACACGTAAATCTTAATTATCCTATCTAACTTTACCACTGTAGAGTTACCGCTGCTGTCATTGGATTGGAAAAATGAAAATAATAATATTTATAATAGCATTCAACCAGAAATATTTTCATTATATTCCGGGTTAAATATTTTTCATGTGTAGTCACTGCTTGGTGAAGCGCGGCCTATGGCATGGGGACTGCTTTTACGGTGCTTTTGCCTTTTCTCTGACTAACCCTTAGAGGATAATAGTCGTAATTTAATGTATGTATGTATGTAAATATTTTGAATAATACAATTTTAATAACGCCTCACATGTAAAATCAATTTGCACAAATAAGTGTGTAAAAAAAGTGAATAAAAAAGTGTGACACTGATGACCTGTAATAAATAGTCGTTTGCTGAGCTTTTTCTACAAAAAATGCCAAGAAACATAGCCAAAAATATTGCAAAAAAGCCAATATAGTCCAAACAAACCATCGAGAAGTTATAGAGTATTTGAAGACTAATGACATTTAGACAGAAGTGTCTTCCTAAGAATATGAAATCTTTGTGATAGTTCTCGCAGACAAAGACTTCTTTCATTCATTATAGACAGTAACACTTCGTTCTTGATCCAATTACTGCTTCCAGTTAATTCATTTCTTTTTTACAGTCCTTTGTCGCTCGCAATTTGGCAAAGGGACCTCCACTGGCGTATACACACTTAGTGTGCGCCGTGAGTGAGAGCACACGGTGGGTTCCGGAGCGGATTCAGGGCGCTTATCCCAAAGACCTTATACTAGTAACAAGATGCATTGTATATTTTTGTCAATTTCAATTTAGACGTAAACAACTTATATTAAGGTTCATAATACTACGTCAAGTTATTACCCACTAAAACGATCCGACTGAGAGGTCCCTCGATCGTAGTGTGTCCTTGTCTAACAAACTGCCCGTTACCCACCCGCCCGTTGCCCGTAACATGTTGTCACCCTGTTAGAAAGAGATGAATTCCGTGTAAGTTGTTCTCTCGCTCGGCTCGTTTTTGGCGGCTCAGTGCACGGTCTTGTTACTAGTATAAGGTCTTTGGCTTATCCACCAGAATGTGTGAGGAAAAACTAGATCAATTGGATTGCTTCGTTTCCCGTCACGCGCTGAATCGCGCAATCCCATTGGTCTATTTTGCTTCGCATACAGCTTAAGGTGGCTTAAGTTCGCATACAGGATGGGAAAGCACTCGTAAATGCCGATAGTTATCCATAGTGTACGGGGAGCAGTTCGCGTGTGTTTAGTTCACGTCCTGATGAAGATGAGAACCAAGCAGCCCCTCACCCGTCAGACTACTATACAGCGTGTAAAAGGCAGGTGTAGTCAAAATGAAATAATCAAAAGGGTATCCCACCTGGACTCTATACACAAAATATAAGAATTAAATAGTAACTTTAATTTAATGTGCAATTTTAATTATATTAATTTATTTATTACGTCATCTTTAAACTACAACACTAGCGGGGTCACGAGTTCACAGTTTCGAAATATGCGTATTATGATGCTCCTTACCTGCTCATGGGCGCCTGGTACTCGCGGCTCTTTAGGCTGCGGCGGCGACGACAAAGGAGCGGCGTGATAGTGGCATTGAACCACTATGCCTCGTGCCGGGCGGTCGGCCTCAAAGGAACGGGAGTTTGTTAAACGAAAACTTTCAATTTTCTTCTTATCCATTAGGCCGCGGAACTAGTAGGCCGCGCCTTAGGTATGTGAGCGGCGGGACGGAGAGGCGGGGGCGCTTGCTGTCATTACTCAGTTCAGCGCCGTACTTCGCGACGGCAACACGCATTGAAAGTTCCGGCCTATTTAAACAAAACGCACATGAGATTGCAATAGCTAACGAGTTCCGCGCGCACTAAAGCGTATAAATAAACTCGCTCCGCTATCTGCCGACACTCAGGCCGCACTCTTAGACTCTTTGCCCTCTTTTCGTGTATTTCATTTAAACCTCGTCAAACCAGTGGACGTGACGAAGAACCGTCATACGATTTCTTTGAATAAGCTGTCAATAGGCCTTGGGGTTTCTTTACAAGAGAACACTCAAAATGATGTAATTATGTTCAACTGAATAGAACAGAATTTTGTGGACTAATAGTTTATTGCTAATTATTAGGTATGGTATTTAGAATCGAGTGATATGGGCTCATATAAACCTTGAATGTGAAGAGCTCTAAAATTACACAAAAAGTAATTGGAAATATAATATTAAAAATTTAAACAAAATATTTCAAAGGTGAGAGAAGAAATGGTGATTTCATAATCACAGAAAAACGAACAGGCCTAAAAACAAGATCGTCCTCAGGCAAATACGTCCCACTGCTGGGCACAGACCTTCCGCACGGAGAAACACATGAGGAGTACGGGCCGTAACACCACCATGCTGACCCAATGAAGATTTGTAGGTAGAAACGGTTGCAGCAACAAACAGGACCAACCGCTTAACGTGCCATCTAAAGCTCGGAGGACTTTGAGATCACAAAGTTTTGGTCACCCATCCAAAGCCTGACCACAGCGAAGGTAGCTTTGAATTAAAAAAAAAAAGCTTTTGTTGAAAATTAGATAGTTAAAGATTTTCTTCCTAATTTTGAAACACAATAAACAATGTATATAAATTTTAGACTAAAATAAAGTATCTATCTATTTAATGGCATCTACCTACTATAAAACTGAACGAGTTACACACAATACCTACTTATTTATCATGACGATAAATATTGGACATTTTCTGCAGCCCGTGCGCTATATTGATTCTGACCGAGTCAATTATTATCAATAACAGCGCAGGAGTGTTTGTTTGTTCATTGTTGTGTGATGAGCCTCTGTTAAGGTAAATATTTATTACCGTATAACAATTAATTACTATTTGGTTTACGTTGAAAACATTTAAATAGCCATTGTAATGTTATTATGACACAGTACATAGTAATTATACTTTGTGTTCTTATAAGTCCACAAATAGGTAGTAATTGTTAGTGATTTTTATGGTTTTATATTTTTTTTCCCCTTTATTTCATTTTAGGAGCTTTGATCACTAATCGAACATGTCAGCTCCATGGTTTTATAATTGTAATCTCATCGTCTTATCCTCATCATATCATCATTCAAACAATCCATCCATCTTTTCTTCCGGCTTCCAATCCATTTTCAAGACCACACATTTTCTGCTGACATGATCGTTCTCTTTATATCATATCTATGCCAGGAAAGTAGTTTTTCTTTAAGCTTATCAGCAATTACTTTCAGACTTCTCCTGATATTTAAAATTTTCACTCTATCCATTTTCGTCACACCACACATGTGGCAACATACGCATTTCACCTATCTGCAAGTAAGACAAATAAAAAAAACAACATTAATATGTATGGGAGTCAATTATGGGGTCTTTCTATACAGAAAAATCATGCAAAAGTATTTTTTGTTAACATTGATAATTATGTACATAACTAAGTTCATAGTCATAGTAAATACACTCAGCTGAATACTTATTCCTTGGTCTATGGTTTATTAAAGTACAGTCGAGTTCAAAAATAGGTGTGCCCGTGTGACAGAAAATGACACTTCATTTTGCTAGCTAGACATTCTATGTGGTTTCCAATTTGTTCCAATTCGAAGTGGCAACGAGTTCTTTTGTTCCAGCTTTTCTATTGTCTTGTGATTGTCATCGTTATTGTAAAAAAGGCTTTTTGGAATAAAATTCATTTTATTGCAGGGTTTTGGTCGGGTTTTATGTGAAATATGGTTGTTAAACACCTCTGCTTATCCAATCGTCGGGGATAAATATAGTTGGGATGATATGTTATATTTCCAAGCGAGTGTACCTTCATAAAACAGATGTGATTAAGAAACTTGGAGGCACTTGGTGTATCATAACCTTCAATGATGTTCGCGCAAGCACATACTATATTTATAGATGATTTCTATGCTATCATTCGAAAGAGGAGCGCATCTCTGCTCGATCGATTTCGGGGTAGTTCTAAGTGTCCTAAGAGCGTTGTCCGGGAGGTGTGACTCACCAATAGTGCAAGGTGGACGAAACTTAATGCCAGTTCGTCGCCATTTGTGCAATAAGAGAATGATAATAATTTATAAATAATGATTGATAAAATAGGTTAATTTAATTCAATTCATATGTCCAATTTATTATTTATGTTGATTTTTAGTTTTCATTTGATTTATTTTTAACCATTATCATTTAATAATTGACAATTTTAAATTCAAAAAGTACCTACTAATATTGCGTTTCAATTTTGATATGTGAGTATCTATTATTATATATATTTTAATAATGTTTCGTGAAGGAGTTATGGATACAAAACATATAGTAAAAGATATGAAAATATATAAATATTTATATTTTCAGTCCACGTAAGGCGTTTCTGTAATCGTTCTATAGTACCTTGTCCAGACGCTTTCTCCGCATAAAATTACCATACTGGTTACGATCAACTTAATCATCATATGTAAACAAAACAAAGGTATCCTAAATAAATATATTTCCCCTACAAACAAAGCCTGTGGCACTATGAGGCAATTTAACTTTAACTACAGGTGTGGGTGGTAGAACAGTGATATGTAACGCTAGTATAATGCGCTATATATGTGATGGTGTAAACTCACATATATGGACATGCTGGATTCTTATGGGATTAACATTGGAGCTTTTCCCATTCATTGAGGAAACCGATATACATAACAAACTGAATCTACCGTTAGTTTTATTAAAATGACATGAGCAGCGGTAGCCAAGTAAGGCAGTGGAAGCCGAAATGAGAAAGACGACACTACACCTTCAGAAGTCGCGGGTTCGAAAAAATTGTAGTATGCAAAATGCAGAATTCCCCAAAATCTCCATACAAAACACCAATTTCATGGGTAAGGACCTAATATACAATACATATATAAACATCCAAGACTGGAAAACAAATGCCTGTTTCTTCACACAAACATTTGCCCCCGCAGGGGGTTCTGGACCTCTCGCGATAGTGACGCCTTTAAACGGCGTTCAGACCACTCGGTCACCGGACGTATCTGGCAAAAAGTGAACCTTTTCTCGGGGAAAGAGGCGTGTCGGTATGTATATATGATATATTTTATTACTTGCCATTATTCCAACTAAGCTAAAGTAAAATGCCATAGCCATAGTTATATTTCATAAAATAAATTATTAGTTGATGAAACATATTTTGTTGTAAACCCTACGTCACATGGGAAGCTTACATTGCACTTTGAACTTATCTTCTTTGAGCGCCATCACTTTAACCCTGTGGTCACTGCGTGTTCAAAATGTTCCTTCCGTCCGTGCCCTAGCCACGCCGAGGCCACAATAAAAAGGTCTGTAAAGTCGGCTTATCTTGCCCTTCCTTTTGCAAAATTTTGTGGTAATAATGGGTTATGGCCTTAAAGGAATAATGTTGTTTAGCAGCTTCTGTATCTGTGCTTAGTCGAATTCCGTTAACAAAATCGAAATTTTGTCAAGAAAATTTTACGCATGTATTTTAGTTTTTTATATTGAGCATTTTGCTTTGTTTTTTTACTGGAGAACGTCACATATTTAATAACATTCAATACTTATATTATAAATTCGAAAGTAACTCTGTTTGTCCGTCTCGCTTTCACGTCAATACTACTGATCCAATTCAACCGAAATTTGGTACATAGATAGTCTAGAGCTTGAGATAGGACATAGTCTACCTTTTATCCCGATATTCCCATGGGAACGGGCGCCAGGAGGGTGGATGTTAAAAAAACTTTATAACGCCTCACAGAAAAATGAAGGGCAAATTTACGTCACTATGGACTTTGCTTCTAGTAATAGAGTATATAGGAGTAAATTTTCAACTCCACCAATTGAGGCTACTGTTCCAATTTGAAAAAATCTTTCAGTGTTGAATAGCCTATTTATTGAGGAAGGCTATAGGCAATCTATACATGCCATCACACTATCTCAAAGTAACTATTCTACGCGGACGAAGTCGCGGGCAAAAACTAGATTCATATAAAACTATTAGGTATATTTACAAGGAAAAAAGGTTTTATTATTTTTCCATTATATAAAACTGTACATAAATTTTTTCTCGGTTTATTTTTGTACATGTTAAACATAATAAAAAATATGAAGTAATTTATTTTGCCGGCATAAAAAGCTTACAATATAAACTGGTAAACAATTTGTTTAATAAACTACTAAACAAACAGCCGAGCCGTTCTCTGCCGTCATTTTCCGGACTGATTGGCTTTTGTTTTCGCCGTTTTGTTCCCTAATATCCATGGAGACGAAATAAGCTACTAACTGTGTTAATTTATATTATCAATGTTTGTTAAAAATTTACATAGGTATATTTCAGCATTTCGGCTAATGGTGAGAGAGCCAGTGGACTGTAACAATATTAAAATGATATACGGTTTACAATAATTTTGTAGACATGATATAAGTGTTAATAGAATTACTACACATAAAAGCGACTAAAACATTATAATTGTATTGAATTTTTTTTTATTGAATATTTAATTTTAAAAGCTGTGTACAAAATTAAAATAATATGTTTATGACTTCTTAACTGTGAGAATTAAACTATACAAAATGAGTAATTTTATACACAAAAAATATTAATACCTACAGAATGGTTTTTTGGAGAAAACGCAAAATGTTACTCTGATAGGCTGCTCTATAATAAACTATGAAACGAAAACACTCGTACAAAGTGTAAAACGACAGTACTTCAGCGAAATGAAAGAAAATGCATTTCTCGGTGCGGTATTACATCGTCTTTCTTGCTAGCGAAAAAATATTGTGTCAAAATTGGAACATAAATCACTTTTAAATAAAAATTGAGAGAGATTTTCAATTTCGTTTGTGATCCTCTAATAAATATTATCTGTAAAATCTTTCTTGTGTAGTGCCACAAACTTATCTGACCTGGTGGCGAAGGTCGCTGTTGTTTAATTTAGTCGCGAAAACAACTCTACAACTCTACTAAGTACTACACTTTGATCTTAGCCAAAACGCCGAGAAGCAATGCGAAAACAACTCTCAAACAATAACATAACTTGACATTGACAATACAATCATAATGACGACATATTGACGACCTCCTTGGTCGAGTGGTCTGTACGCCGGTCTCAAGGCGTCGCCATCTCGAGAGGTCCTGGATTCGATTCTCAGTGGAGGCAAGTGTTTGGGTGATGAATTTTCAGACATTTGTTCTCCAGTCGGATGTTTATATTAGGTCCTTACCTATGAAATTGGTGTTTTGTATGGAGATTTTGGGGAATTCTGCATTTTCCATACTAAAATATTTTCAGTGTTCTTCACAACGACAAATTCAAAGATAATATTTGGCATCTATCATTAGACAAGCTTTAGTAATATGTGTAATATCACACTCATAAAAATTATATTGGCCACCGGGTCAGTTGTTATTAATCATTTCTTTAGGCGTCTGCTTGTCTCAGTTTACGAGTTCGGGCTTTAATCACGGTTGATTACAAAAGCAATATTGTTTATTTATCATTGAGAGATCAGGAACAGGTGCGTTGCAGGTATGTTTATTATTGAACTGAACGAGTTTTCTCGGTACTTATTTGACGTTGGATTTGGCTGGAGCTATGATTAAAAAGGCGTAATGTGTCCCAAAAGTCGTGTATAACTTAAAAAATAACTTTTTTCTATTCGATCTGGTACGTTGTCTTTTTGAATACATAAGAATTGCTCTATTTTAATTCCTATAGGGATCACAGTTTTGTCAACTTGTGACATAATTTAAGGGAATTAAATTACTCAATGTTCTATTGTCAGAACGACTGATAGTGTCAGAATAGTTGTACCTATGTGCAAGTAGGTATTAAAATCAGGTGAGGTGAAGGCTAAGAGCTTACCTGTTTTAAATGAAAAAAAAAATCATAGGGCATCAGTGGTTTTTTTATGGAATAGAGGGAAAACGAGCAGACGGATCACCTTATGGTAAGATCACCGCCGGCCTGCATCACCAGAGGGGCTACAAAATAAATAAATATCTTCAAACATTCACACCTACCACACCGGGCTCACCACCCGTCACGCTGAGTGCAGTTACTGCTTGGTGAAGCGCGGACTATGGCAATGGACTGCTTTCGCGGTGTTTTTGCCTAGTCTCTGACTAACCCTTAAGGGTTAATTGTCGTGATTATATATATGTATGTATTCACACCTATCAACTAGCCCCATTTTAAGCAACTACTGCTGCTTGTGTTACGGACACTAGATGATGGATAAATATATTTAATAGATAAATACATATAAATATCCTAAACATATACAAATATATATTAACATCCAAGGGCGGAGAACAAATGCCTGAAAATTCATCACCCAAACATTTGCACCCACTGGGGATCGAACCCAGAACCTCTCGAGATGGCGACGCCTTGAGATCGGCATATAGACCACTCGACCAAGTAGGTCGACAAGTGCGTTGCCGGTCTTTTAGGTGGTAGCACGCTCTTTTTTGACGGACTGGATATCGTACCGGCAGTGCGAGCATAGAACATGACAGTCGACAAATTTGTCGATCGACAAACGCTTATAATTTACCGAATCGAGTCGATAACCGCTAGCATAGAGGTCGGATCGACAAAGAATTGATAATATTATCGACTCGATAACAAGTGTCAAATTATGTCGATCATTCGTTCTTCATTCGTTCTTATTTTCTTAAATAGGACATATTAAAAATAAAAACTTCGGCAAAGGGATCATGAATATAAAGATGGTTCAATTTTATATTATTTATTACTAGTATTTTTAGAAATCTTTATGTAATCCAGTAAAAACAAAAGAGTTGACAATGCTAAATATAGTAAATCATATCAATAAACATTTAACAATGCAGTGAACGTGTGTTGGTAAGAAAGATGTTGGCATGAAAAAAAAATATTGTTTCCTAGACCTTCTTTTTTATTTATTTTACCTCTGTTGAAAAAAGTGAATGCTAATTAGAAATGAAATAAGTAGAAAAGAAACAAATCAAGCCAACAATGTCAAAGGCGAAATTAATGATAAAAACACCAAACAAAACTGACAGCATCAGAAGAATTTTTATATTCCATTCCAAAATAAACAATAACAGCAAATAAAAGGTTTACAAAATCTTTATTAGTAAGTAGTAAATATTTATTTCATGATCTTAGATACATTTTATGGTAAAATAAATGCATTATACAAACAATACTCCCATCTAAACTAATCAATAAAGCCGAAATGCATCATAATAATTAATAAAATTTGTCATCATAACGTTATTGAGGTCGATTGAAGACACGATAAAAATTCGACAAATTAAACGATATTTTATCTATTCATTATGTCAAAAAAAGATCGAGGCTAAGTTTTGTCGAACTATCTCTATGTCGATCCTTATCTACAGATCGATAAATCAAGGTCTATGCTGCCGACATTGATAAATTGTCGAAAAATGACAGTTTTGTCGATTTTCACTGTCAAATTTAGCTTGTCGAGAGTTCTATGCTCGCACTGCTGGTCCGGAAAAGCCATCGACCAGAATTCATTGATTCGTTCCACAGTGGAGGACTGCTAGCCATCCAAATGATGGGGATAGATATTTTGCCAAACAAAACAAAATTAAAATCTTCCACCGCAGAACAAAGAGTTCCAAACAATCTTAACTTTAATATTATAATCACTATTGACTGGACATTCCGACGGTCACATTAAAACCAAAAGTGTTTATTTTAATGACAATAGAGTACTTTTTAAATGAAACACGAATGCAAAAGTAACAGAAAAACAAAAGCTCCAATTAACAGACACCATTATGAGACTTACATTTATCAACTCAACACATACAATACACTGAATCTGACATAAACGATAACGAAGGGCAGTACCTACTACACAAAATATATGGACTCTCTAGAAGAAGCATAACGAATATTAAGAATTTAATTATTTTATAAGTACTTATCTTAAAAAAATGGTGCTAAATTAATGCTGGATTAATTTAGCACCATAATGTTGCACACCACCGCTCTCGATTTTCGGCCGTTCTCATCCAGCCACCTCCAGCCAACCTACGAATATCGTCATCCCATCTTCTATCGTCATCCCAGGACGGACGTAGGCTGATGATGATGATATTCACTGCCACTGCCGTTCTGACTTCTTCACCTATTCTTTTACTGTTCATGGAGTGAATTTGTGGAACGCCTTGCCACCAGCGTTACGTGACATTACAACTCTTCCTGTGTTTAAGAGAAAAGTTACAGAATACTATGTTTCCTTGACATAATGAGTCCTTAAGTGTTCATATATTATATGTATATAAGTATATATATCTATATAAATATATATTTGGTATGTGTATTTGTATTTAAGTATTATATTTGTCTAATTTACTACATTTATATTTATTCATAGTGTTCACACAGCATTTTCGTTTCTTGCCATATCTCCTATCGCAGGTGGGCTGGGAGACATTTCTGTTAGGAATAGGCCACACCCTTTGTACTGTCTTTGTAATTTGTCGTTTCGTTGTTATGTTTTTCTGTGTACATTCAATTGTTTAATAAATAAATATTTGCTATAGCAATCGCGCAAACTCGAATATCAGTCCTCAGCCCATATACGTCATAATGCTGGTCACAGTCATTCCTCATGGAAAGTATGGGTCATACCACCACCATGCTGGCCCAATGCGCGTTGGTGGATAGAAACGGTTGCAATTGCGACCGGGGCGGAGAAGTTCGTGATCACAAAGTTTTGGTGCCCATCCAAGGCATGACCATGGTGAAGGTAGCCTTGTTTTTGATATCGAAAGTCAAAGCGTACTAACCACTACGCCACCAAGCTCCTCAGCGACGACCTACTTCGGATAGCACCACTGGAAATGCAGACTCAAGCCTGCTAATCTGACTTAGTTATTTTGGTCAGTTTACTAATAGTGAAAAATATAACTATTATTTTTTGATAATACCTACATGCTCAATTCGACTAACGACACAAAAGGGGGGGAATCCGATGACCTTGACCTTTGACCTTAACTCAGTTGACCTCTGCAACCCTCAGTGACCTTTGACCTTGACCTTTTGAGATATGATTAAGATGATGACACGAAACATATATTTTTTTTTACTCAGACCTACACACCTTAATATAAAGGTTAGTCTTTTTTAGAAATTTTAACTGTGAAAAATTGTTATTACCTACGTTACATTCTTTTGATAATACATACTGTAAAAGGATGAAGTCTCGTTAAAGAGGCTACTCCATTGGTCTAATGATTGGTTTTGAAACCGTGATTTCAGTAGTAAAGAATGTTTATGCACTTACCTGGATAGCCAGTATTGATACAGGAACTAATAAAGAGGCTGTATGCCGGCCGATTAGCGAACGTAGTAAATTCCATCTATTAACTAGTTCGTTCTTCATGATAACACTGGCTGATCTAAACTAGTCTTTATCGAGACATTTGGAACGTAAGGTTTTTAAATTAAAACAGCTTTCACACACGCGCACAAAAACTCTGGCGGCAATTACTGACTCTTTGACCGTTTGGCGCCGCGTCGTGCGTCGTCGGTCAGCGTCGCCCTCGCTCGCCAATTTGGCGCGCAAATTCAAACGAAGAGGGAATCACATAAGGTTTAGAAAGTAATCATAAGTTAGTCCGTTCATCTAGACTTGCACCTATTAAATTATTCTGACTGTAGTAACAGTTGATATTATATACGGTTAAATCCACAGACACGTATTAACAAAGATAAAGCAAGTATATCGACTTGTATTGAAACCAAGCGCGTCAAATTTTTAACGTCTACTGTGACGTCACAGTCGAAACTTTGAGGCGGGTGATCCAAATTGATTGAAAATACAGATGCAGTGTTTTTGCTGTCATTCGGATGCGTGCAGACTAGTTATCAGTGGCCAACCCTGACGTTTCGAAAATGTAAATGTATATCTGTGGTTAAATCTTTATAAACCTGCTTAATTATGATTGTTTACCCAATAGGACAAGTTAGGATGAACGGACTTATTGTTGTTATTGTTACATCGATAGATAATTGTATATACATTCTCCGTGCTGTAATCTTTAGTGATAAAGTTAAGATATCAATAAACTTGGTAGGTACATCTTGATTTAGTTTCACTAGAACAAGCACGGACTCAGCCCAAACTGAAGTTATAACAATAATTGTTGCAATGAAATGGAAACAGGGAGTTTCTACAATTATTATTTATGTATGTGGAGAATGTATCTACGTTTGGGGTTCGATTTCCCTGATAATTAATTTTCTATTGTGTGTACAAACGTATCAGATAATAGGTTTATAAGCAACGGTTCTTCATCATGATTTGACCACCTCCGTGGTCGAGTGTACGTCGGTCTTAAGGCGTCGCCATCTTCAGAGGTTCTGGGTTGGATCCCCGGTGGCAAATGTTTATATGATGAATTTAGGCATTTGTTCTCGAGTTTTGGGTGTTTATATGTATCCGTCACACAAGCAGCATTAGTTGCTTAAAATGGGGCTAGTTGATAGGTGTGAATGTTTGAAGATATTTATTTTATTTATTTATTTATTTGCCTTTTCCCGATTTCATTTGGGGTCGGCGCAACGTGTTTCCTCTCCCGTTCCCCTCTATCCCATGCCATATCAATATTCACACCCATCCCATATAATAGATGAGAAAATAATTTTGTCTCTCTGTCGGTCTTGCTTTCACGTCAAAACTACTGAACCAAGTCTAGAGCCTGGGAAAGGACATAGGCTACATTTTATCCCGATAACCCGATGGGGTACCGCGCGGGTGTAACCGTGGTTATCAATATCTGCTCGATCGAGTGTTATGTGTCATATTCCGTTAAAATGTAAATTCAGCGCGAATAAAAAAATTGACAACAGAGATTTATCACCATGACAACAATTGGCTACTGACAAGAATATTTTTATTATTTTAATTATTAGAGGTTTTAGTTCAACTATTAACAATCAACATTTTTCTGATAAGAGGTAGAATGTAATATTGAGCACTTTGTAAAAAAAAAGTGTTAACAAACACAAAAATATTTTGTAAACTTTTATCGGCGTTGAATCAATAGCCACGCGAACGACGTCGACGACAGCTAGTCTATCCATATTTTCTTCGGTCTTTCTCTCCCTGCACTACCATCCACTCTCATATTCATAGCTCCTCTTCTCTCATTCTCATTTTCACTTCTCAAAACTTGACCATACCACGACAACCGCTTTTCTCTATTTCTCTATCACTAGTGCAAAATTCAGACATCCCCTGATATTCTAATCGTCTCTCTGGTCAAGTGGTTGACACCACCGGGTGTAGATCGGGAGGTCCGGGGTTCAAATCCCCACGGGGGCAGGGGTTTTTTGGTCGGTTTGGTTGGTGGTAGGGTTTCTAAGCCCGCCTGGCTAGCTACCACCGTCTTACCTAAATTTGTCGCCATAATAACAATGTTATAAGCATTATCGTGTTCCGGCAATCAGAGGTAAGATAGCCAGTTCCTCAGTTGTTGAGGATTACAGGTGAAGCTCGCTTCCACCTTCGGCCTTGTCGTCACTTACCATCAGGTGAGATGAAGGCCAAGAGCTTATCTGTCATAATTAAAAAAAAACTCACTCCTCAAATGAATATAATAAAAAACGGTCAACGAATCAGGGAAGATAGGTATAGCAGCAGTTCTTTGAGTGTAATTCTCATTCTTTTTCGATCTCCATTGTCCCTAGCCAGCTCAGCATCTACTAATTTTCATCTCTTATTACCACGGCAGCGGTATCCGAGTTGGGCAGGACGGGGCACTACTTGTCCGAGAGGCCGCGGGAATCGCGGGAAAACTTATATACTCTTCATTGTGAGTATTGCTTGCCTCACACTGTGCCCGGTGCATGGCAACAGACCACCTGTTACATGGGGACCTAATCTGGCGGAATGTGGGTGCTTAACCCCTCTGCCTATCCCTTCGGGAAAAGAGAATTGATGATTTATGTTATGTTATGTTTATTACTACACGGTACGATCCATTAATAGTTGTCTACGAATCCTTGGTATAAAGTATGAGAAGTAAAAAAAAATCCCGTTGCAGATTTCATACAGTAGTATTTTCATACAAAAGAAAAGAGGAAATGGTGAAATTTTCTCATAATAGCACTGTGGTGTTTTAAAGAGCGTCATTTGCGACTGCTGGAGATCGTGAATCACAATTAAAGGAGTAATTACTTCCCGCGGCTATATTACGCTTGCGTTCAGTTTTTACTGGAACAAAATTAATATTGGGTCTTTACCTATGAAATTGGTGTTTTGTATGGAGATTTTGGGGAATTCTGCATTTTCCATACTAAAATGTTTTCACTTTTTTCACAACGACAAATCCAAGGATAATAATATTTGGCATCTATTATTAGACAAGCTTTAGTAATATGTGTAATATCACACTTCATAAAAAATATTTATCGTTTTTATGTGAATGTAAATCAAGTGATGTATTCGGGAGGCACTTAAAAAGAGTTGTCTTCGTGTCCAATTTCAACATTATTAAACTTACAACAAATTATCAAAACAAATCAAAAGAGCTCAAAAATATGGTCTTTTTTTAGAGGAGATAAATATTTTTTAAGAATACTCTGAAACTTATAAGTTACAGACAAAAAACTAAAAGAGAAAAAAACGGCAATTTCATAGGTAAGGACCCAATATTATATTTTTAGCAGGGAATTACTTACATAATAGGTCAATTAGGTTTACACACATTTATATAATCACTATCTATCCCCTAAGTGTTAGTCAGATACCAGGCAAAAGCACCGCGAAAACCGCTTTTCCATAGTCCGCGCTTCACCAAGCAGTAACTGCACTCAGCGTGACAGGTGGTGAGCCCGTCGCCGCTATAAGCTATAGGATGGTTGTGCAGTTGTGCATTAGTCGCCTTAGGGTTTCCTTATGGATAATCATGATCTAAACGACATTCAAGGTCTAAAGTTAATCTGAGCTATACTCTATCCATTTTGATCTGAGACAAAAGGTAAACAAAGAATTAGTGGTACTCAAACTTTTTATGTAATTCTGGGACAAAAAAATATGGGCTCTAATTTTTAATAATAAAATAGGAAAAGGTGTAGCTATACTTAAAATATACTTATATCGTCATTCAATATAAACATGATTTGTGAAATGAATAATGTTTTACAGTGTATTACGTAAAGAGTATTTAAACACATCAAAATGGATAGACTATAAAATATAATTACTTAGGCGTTGAGGTAGTTATTTATATAGTAATTAATCAATATATTACTGAAGATTTTTACTACGGGTCGTTTTTTTGATCCGTGGTCAGATTGACTGATTGTAGTTTACCAATGCCGTAATCGTATGATGTCGTTATGTCAGTTTGACCAATAGTAAAATTTTCAGATATTATATAGTTCAATAACCATTTAAAATGGCAATTTCACCACACCACGATGCTGGGATTAGTAAAATGGCGGCTGGCGGCACAGCTGATGTATATTGCTTCGATTTATTGACGCTTTAACAATTAATCATGCTGACGTCCATTAACGCTATTGGTCTAGAACTATTACTTGTTATAGATCAAAAATCTCACCCTTAGGTGTTGAGGCAGGTATTTAGTAATTACTAATGGTACTAATAAAGATAGTTACTAAGTTTAATTAGCGGATTTTCACGACAAAGAGTAAACAGGAACTAATTTGAGTTAGCGTGTTCACCTGAGACCACATCAAGCAAGGTTGTGGTCACACTCCAATTATTATTAAAATAAAATTGGTAGCTATAACATAACCAAATCAATGAGTTAAGGGCATGTTTCACAATCAATAAGTAAGGTTCTAATTAAGCTACTTTGAACCTAACTGCTAAGTTGCGCTTGCGTTGCACAATCTCTGAAGATAATTATTTGTCAAGTAACTAATATGACTTTACTTATTGATGACCTCCGTGGTCGAGTGGTCTGTATGCCGGTCTCATGGTGTCATCTCGAGAGGTTCTAGGTTCAATCCCCGGTGGGGGCAAATGTTTGGGTGATGAATTTTCAGCCATTTGTTCTCCAGTCGTGGATGTTTATATAAAGGGTTTTTGATTAAGAGCGCTCGAACTTTGAAATTAAATAAAACAACATGTTTGAGTGATATTACCACAATTGTTATAACATTTTAAAGAATATTCAGTGGCATTATGAGGGGAAAATAATATCAGCCAAATGGCCACCGCGACTCCGCTGTAGATGGTGTATTCTGGTGGACCAATTTTGGAGGACGTCTTCGCATAAATGGGGTTCAATTTCACGAAGAACGCAAGTTATGTTGGCCTTTAGGGCAGCAATTGACTGTGGTTAATCTGCGTACACTAGAGATTTCACTTCGCCCTACAGAAAGTAGACTTTTTCTAATTGGAACAGTAGCCTCAATTAGTGGAATTGAAAATTTACTCCTACTCTATTATTAGAAGCAAAGTTCATAGTGGCGTTCATTTTTCTGGGAGACGTAATTAAAATTTTTGACATTCACCCGCACGGCGCCCGTTCCCATGAGAATATAGGGATAAACACTAGACTATTTGTGTACCAAATTTCGGTTAAATTGGTTAAATAGTTCGTGAAAGCGAGACAGACAAACACCAAAGTTACTTTCGCATTTATAATATTGGTATGGATTCATATTGTATTCAATATTGCTCGATCGCGTAGTAAAAATGCTCGCACAAAATAAAGTCTCCTTTGTAAATTTTCAGTAACATTTTCGCTAATATTGAAAACGTGGTTCTGGTGAATTGAGCTTATTAAAAATAAATGTTCAGCGCTATCCTGAACCACTTAAAATTTGTTCATTTGGCGTAAAAGGAGTAACCGTCAAATGAACAAACCTTAAGTAATATTGGGTCCTTACCTATGAAATTGGTGTTTTTATTCTGTCTTAGCTATTTGTCCGTAACTATTAAGTTTCAGAACATTCTTATAAAATAATTGCCTCTTCTAAACATAGACCATATATTTGAGCTCGTATTATATAATTTGATAATTTTTTGTAAGTTTAATTGTGTTAAAATTAGACACAAAGACAATTATTTGTAACTGCCTCCCGAATACATCATTTGATTTGCATTAACATTAAAACGATGAATAATTTTTATCAAGCATGTTCACAAACATATTGCTAAAGCTTGTCTAATGATACATGCCAAATAATATTATCTCTGGATTTGTCGTTGTGAAGAAAACTGATAAAATGTTAGTATGTAAAATGCAGACATCCCCAAAATCTCCATACAAAACACCAATTTCATAGGTAAGGACCTATTACATACATAAATACATATTATCATGACTGACCATTATCCTTAAGTGATACATACTATTATTCGCCATAGTCCGCGCTTCACCAAGCAGTGATTGATGTGCTCTGCGTGTGGTGGTGAACCTTAAGTGAATCAGTACATAAATGACAATTCAATCAAAAAAATATTTTGTCATAGGTACTACCTTCGAGTCGATGTACTTGCAATAAGTATAACAATTTTAAGAATCAGTTGATTTGCTAATTTGACCCAGTGCGTGAAGTTATTAATAAATGTATTTTGAAAACAACTAAAATATGTAGTGATAATATTAGGTGAATTATAAAAAATGTTTTCACCAGTAAAATTGTTAAAGAAAATTGTAAGCAAATACAAAACAAAGTAGAAGGATTAGGTCAATGAAAAATTCGGACTTCCGAAAAAAACACTGAAAGCCGTAAACCAAGGAAGTCTTTTATGACATTATCCGAACAGCTCACAAAAGCAGAGGAGGAAGCTGTTTAAAAAGTTAGCTTAAATTTTATTTTTAAATGGTTTCCAAAGGCTTGCAGTTTTATTATTTGTTCGTAACATCGCCGTGACTCATGAATAAAAGTTTAAGTAATACCTCTTGCTAGTACGGTTACCAAAAACACTGTCTAAAAATTTATCTACTAAAAAAAATTAATGGAAAAAATGTATGCTTAGTACTCAAAAAACACTTTATTATTGGTCTTATATCGTAATCAATGTTATGTAAGCAATATATTTATCGGATTTATAGAAGTATTCGATAACTCAAATATATATTTTGTATACGTTTTATATTATTTATTATAAGTAATACTTACACCATTTTTTATTTTTTCTAGGTTTTTAATGTACTTTTTGTCTACTTCAATATCATGTTATTGTAGCATCATATTATGCTGCAAAAGCAACAGCCTGTATAAGTACTAAACAAATGTACTTACAGTCTCCGCCGATAGCCGGTGTGAGACAAGTGGTGTAGTTTTATTCACTCGCACGCACTACTCAACACAGCACAGTGATCGCGCGAATGTCGGTGCGCGGAAAAACTTTTTTAAGTTTATGTATGCACCGTATGTCTTTGTGTACCTTAATTAAATATTGAATGTATGTTAATAAATAAATAATCTCATATACCTCTCATGTCTTTCTCCATGAGGAAGGCCTATGCCCAACAGTGGGACGTATACAGTGTGTAACGGGCGGGTGTAGTCAAAATGAAAAAATCAAAAGTGTATTCCGCCTGGACCCTATTTACAAAATATTAGAAAAATAAGTTAAATAGAAGTCGAGATATAAGACATCGAAATTAGAAGATTTTATCGATATTAAAGGTAAAGGAATCACATCACTGGTGAATCAGATGTTAGACGGCAACGACCTGGCGGAACATATTATACCTCTTTTAGATCGTATGTTCCTAGTACACCTTTTTTGCCTACTAGACACGACACGTGTATTATGATTGCAAAGTCTCAGTGTTTGCGCTATTTTCACCTGTATTCTGAATGGATAAGTAGAAAATCGAAAGTTTTCGTTCAACAAACTCCCGTTCCTTTGAGGCCGACCGCCCGGCACGAGGCATAGTGGCATTGAAATGCCGCTATCGCGCCGCTCCTTTAACGTAGCCGCCGCAGCCAAAAGAGCCGCGAGTACCAGGCGCCCATGAGCAGGTAAGCAGCATCATAATACGCATAATTCGAAGCTGTGAACTCGTGACCCCGCTAGTGTTGTAGTTCAAAGATGACGTAATAAATAAATTAATATAATTAAAATTGCACTTTAAATTAAAGTTATTATTTAATCTTTATATTTTGTGTATGGAGTCCAGGTGGGATACTCTTTTGATTATTTCATTTTGACTACACCCGCCCGTTACACGCTGTATAGGCTGAGGATAATACATATCACGTCTCTATCCTCGAAGTTGGCACTATTGCTCACAGCAAAATTGTGCTTTATATTTCCAAAGTAGCAAGAGTTTGTTTTAAAAGTCGACCAAAGTGAATGTCAAAAAACAAATCAAGAATCACCAGTTAAAGTACCCTGTAGCATGTAGTCTATATTCTATTAAAGAGTTAAATAAAAAATTTACGTATAATCTAGGGACACGGCCGTGCCTCAGCTCGAGCAAAAAGGCACAGTCGTACCATACTTTTTCTTTTCGCATAGAGGCCACTCAGTAGATTTTCAAACTACCCGCCTGTTGACGAGCACAATGAAAAAAGGACTTGCTTGGGCAACTATCTTTTATTGTACTGATAATACTGTAAATGACATATAAAAATCCATTATTTTTTGTTTTAACATAAAAAAGTGTGAAGATGTCACTAGAATTTGGAGGTTTTATTTAGCCAAAAAGAAAGAGGCCGCAGTACTGCTTGAGGTTAACACCGCCAGAAACAAAATAACAACGCAAACACCGATTTGACAGAATTTGAATAATAAATAGTTAATCCGCTGTATCAAAATCTCTAATCCTGAATAAATTTCGCTGATTCTACTGTCACTTAAGGCTGTATTGCGGAGATACTAATCCTGATAACTTTCCCGATAAAGTGCGGAGATAAGGCAACTTCCTGCTTCCACTCAGCCATTTAAAACTTTTGTAGGACCGAGACACGCTAATCCTACTTCGTGAGGGCGCTTGCACATGACAGTTTTTGAACGTGCCAACAACGCGCGTAGAAAAAAGCTGTATTGAGCCGCCAACGCAAAACTATAGAGTTTTTCTCTTATGCCGCGTACTTTCATAATAACTATATACTACTTTTCGCTTCGGACTTTTCAAATTTAATATTTCAATCTTTGGTTTACATCTGTGTAAAAATATAGCAGCCGTTGTCAAAATGATGACAATCACTCCACGTTGCAACAAGCCGGAATTATTCATTTATTTATTTATTTAACAATTTATTGTACACAGAAAAACATAACAACGAAACGACAAATTACAAAGACAGTACAAAGGGTGTGGCTTATTCCTAACAGAAATGTCTCCCAGCCCACCTGCGATAGGAGATATGGCAAGAAACGAAAATGTCGTGTGTACACTATGAATAAATATAAAACTTAAATATAATATGTAGTAAATTTGATAAATATAAAATATAATACTTAAAATACAAATAGACATACCAAATATATATTCATATAATCTAGCACTCCACGTCAAACTGGAAGTAAGTTGAAACTACTTTGCCATCAAAAATTTTGGCACGTTGTCGACTATTGGTGTTAGAATCACCTGAGAAATGCACTGAATGCTTAAAAATAAAAATTAAGGTAATTTTTTTATAATATTTACACTTATCTACTAGCCCAAAACTGGTGAAAGAAATTGGCGTACCCCTACGAAAGACATGGTTTTATGTACCACTGGTGATATACATTACTGTTGGTAACATTACATAAAATACACGCCGACATCGCGCTGAAATCGAATTTGTGGCGTGTGTAAAACGCACGTCGTCGGCGCGTCAACTAAGCGTAATGTGCAAATGCCCTTAGACCTTGTTTGTACAGACACATTTAAATGCTCGAATTTCAGGCAGCCAGATGAGGAAGAATCACAGAAATCGTAATACGTTGATTAAAGAATTTCTTCGTGAAATTCAGGACAGTTTCACTGCGCTATATCTGGGACTCTCATTATTAACAGACACGTTTAAATGAAAGATTGAAAAGTAAGAATTTATGAAAAGATTTCCTAAGATTAACAGTAATATACATAAAGAAATTCTTTAATATTAAGTTTAATAAAAAATCTTTTACTATTCATAAAAGAATAATGTAATTTTGTTGGTTTATATGGTTTATTATGTGAGCACATCTTAACGTAACGATACACTCGTACTTACCATATATTATTTCTTATAAGCGTATTTGTATAACTTACAATTACTTTTTACACAGCCAGTAAGTGCAAAGTAATTGTTCCATTCATACGTCATACAGTACATCGTATGGATTATATTTATCGATTAACTGCTGATCGGAGCGAGGACATTCGCCGACAGAAGAGCAGAACAAACTGTTTACTAGTTTTTCTGCTGCCCTATTAATTAATTAGCCTTGTAAAAGCATTACAGAGAGATACACAAAATACGGTGTTCATCCATTTACAGTATAGGGATCTTTGAACATAGAGGCCTATTCTGAAATCTATACATATAATAAAACTGTAGATGTCGAATGTCTGTACATAGAAAAGAAATGGTTAAAACCAAGTCATTGTAAGAAGAGGGATAATGCGAAAAAAAAATTATTTTTGTTCTCTGTTTTATTTTTGATTTCTGTCTATTTGTACGGGCTAATCTCCGAAATGGCTGGACCGATTTCAATGAAATGTTGCATGATGATACCTTTTATCCCTAGTCAACATCTTAGATACTTTTTATTCTGGAAAATAAAAGGGTTCCCGTGGGATAGTTAAAAAACCATAGTAGCCCCGGACGAAGTCGCGGGCAACAGCTAGTAGAAAATAAAACAAGGGAAGGGAATAAATAATAACTTTTTGGCGCCACTTTGCATACTTGATGCTAAAATAGATTTTGAGGCATATTTTTCACTGTTAGGTATTTTTCATGAGTCAGCGCGTATTCGCGGTCTAGTCAATTCAATTCAGTTGTTACAAGTCACATAAATACACAACGAAAGATATGAAGAAAAATCACTACGAATATTTTGTGAGGATTTTATGTTCGAGCTTTATTAAAGAACGTGTGTTACTAATGCTTAATTTAGTAAGCTTCAGAATATGGGGGGCTTCAAACCAAAGAGGGTATAAGCAAAACCCCTTACTTTTCAGGAGTGCAAATAACTTAATAACTTTTGTGTATTGTACGTAGATAATTGTTAATTGGCATGTGTCTTTAAAAGAACTTCCGTATTAATGTGAAATGCTTAAGTTCTTTGTATGTACCTGAAAACCTGAAATATTGCACTTACTTCAGTGTTGTAAAATTCTCCCATGTAGGGAACACAAAAAGAACGGAGCCCATACAGCCAAGTCTTCAGTATATATTTCTTCAGTAGTTTGCATTGAAATGCTAGTGTAATGCATTTCAATGCATTTTGGGAGAGTTTGGCGTCAAACGATCGATGGCAGACACTGTGGTGCTACTTGGATGAGGTGGATTACCACGATGAAAAACTCAACACTTTTCACACCACTTGACGCTTATTTCGATAATCCTCAACATTGCACATCATCACAGACACTTATTACACAAAACTACACTGATTTTACGTAACAATATCCACTCCGAAACAATATTACAATTATCGAAATAAAAATCACGTCCGCCATTAGTCAAATGCCGCCAAACTCATCTGCACTTACTTCATTTTGACCCGACAATATTTAGACAAACCATAAGCCATAAATTCTCAAAAATTACTTGTAACAGTATATACAAAACTTTTTATTGATAAAAAGCATCTAAACTATTATTATTATTCAATAAGGAAGTAGCGAATACATCACTGGGAATATTACGTAGAATAGTGTACGATATTAGGGTAAAGCAGGGATCGATTAAGGAAACTTTGAATGTCATATGTTAAGACGCGTCATTAAAACCATAATTAATTATCCATCATAGAGGATGTATTCCATTTTTCAATTCTACAATTTACAATACATAATTTAACAGAGAACAAAAATTACAAAAGATTTAATAGTAGACGTTACAGCTAATACACTTACATTCTTAACACTTTAGATTTTAGTAAGCGTAATGTCCGTTCAGGCTTTATTTCTGGCGCTGGCCAAGTCTTGAGACCTAATAAACTTTATTAAAATACTTGCCTTACAGCGTCTTAAATACGAACAAAAAAGACTTCAATCATCATAACAAAAAATATTAATTGTCGACGACGACGATATTTCGTCAAACCAAAGCAATTGACAATGATTCAGTAAACGAACAGACTGGTCTCCAGAATGTTAAATTCTTAGCTTAAAGAATGTCCAAAGAGAAAATTAGAATTTTTACGTTTCCTTCACAATTTTGACTAGATATCGCTTATTAGACATGGTCAAATCCTTTTCAGTCAACCATAAATTTATTCAAGACGTATTTGAGATCTCATGAACAAGTTTCAGGTATAGCAATACTATTTTTCTTAGCAACTAAAACCGTAGTAGGTACTAACGACCTGTTCTTAAAATCATTTGTGAATTTTAATCACGGTCAAAATTTTCATAGATGCTCTCATAGACGTTTTAGTCTTTCAGTAGTCATGAAATATGGAAAAGTTTACACCAGTTAAAACCAGTTTCTATAAACTATACAATTTTGTTTCAGAATAGTAGATCTATTTAACGTTTACAAAAAATTTCATTCGTTAGAAAATATAAGTGATCTTTCATTATTACATAATTTCTAGTTTAACAATTAGTAAACTTATTTCTATTTTTAAAACACTGCGTTATCTACTTAGTAACTATTTTATATACACAGGGCCACATAATCCAACGAAGTATATTACAGAAACTGGCGATAGTTTAAACTGAATCCCCAAATAACGAAATATGTTTACATGCTATTACTGTTTAACAAGGAACTTTGAACTCAATTAATGTTAATTTATGGCCAGCCAGGTGGAAGTGGCTTGAGCTGCTTCTCTATGGTCTTAGCTATTTCCGCAAATGGACTCTCCTACTGATTACAATCAGACAGTGTTGAGTGACGTGACTTTATTTGTGCTTGTTAAAAAAATTATTGTTTCTGATGCTTTGATCTGAAAAATTAATTGATTCGACATTAAAAAATAATGAAATTATTTGCAATGTTTTATGGCCACGTGTCCAGTATCGTCATTATCTCCTCTAACAAGCACAAACATTCCAAATTCAATAATTTGATTTTCGCTTTATGTCAGACACTTCAAGATTGAAAATCTATTAAAGTCCTGATCGCACTGAGCCATAAAGGGGTCACGTGCCTTAAATCAGAGCCAATATTGGGCCAACATCGGGACAGTGAAGGGGAGCGCCTTAAATCGCCTCCTAGATCGCCGTGTGTGTATGCAAATCGTTACAATTTTTAGTGTGTAGAGTACCAGCCGATTTTAGGGCCTATTTAGGGGCTGATTTAAAGGCCAGTTTAAGGGACGCGAGAAGACCCCTTAAGACGGAATGACATGTGTCAAATCTACTGATACAAGATCTAAATCTTCACAGATCTGAATGGCCACTTTTCTAGTTCTATTAAGCCCAATTGCACGATGAAGAGTTAGCGCCTAACCCAGCGTTTGCCCATATATTAGGTCCTTACCTATGAAATTGGTGTTATGTATGGAGATTTTGGGGATGTCTGCATTTTACATACTAACATTTTATCAGTTTTCTTCACAACGACAAATCCAGAGATAATAATATTTGGCATGTATCATTAGACAAGCTTTAGCAATATGTGTGTGAACACGCTTGATAAAAATTATTCATTGTTTTTTATGTTAATGCAAATCAAATTAAGTATTCGGGAGGCAGTTAAAATAATTGTCTTTGTGTCTAATTTTAACACAATTAAACTTACAAAAACATATAAAACTAAATAATACGAGCTCAAATATATGGTCTATTTTTAGAAGAGGCAATTATTTTATAAGAATGTTCTGAAACTTAATAGTTACGGACAAATTGCTAAGACAGAATAAAAACACCAATTCCATAGGTAAGAACCCAATATTTGCCCGAGGATTAGGTGCAAGCTATAGACCGCGCAAGTGGCCTTTATTTTGGCTACTAAAATCTACCACAATCAAATTAATATTATTGAAAGCTGTTGTTTTATCTGCAAGGTCAGGATGGTGGTAGTAAAAATATAGCATTTTTAATTACATACGGAGAAAAGGTGTCGTTGATCCAGATTTTCCTGAAAATCAGCTAATTAGTTATTTTTATGGTGATTTGGCATTTTATTTTTACAAAAGTAAGTTGAAATTAGAAAACACATTAACTACGACATTAATGACTAGTATCAATGTTTCTTACAAAATCTATGACTATTGATTTTGGTATAGAAATATAAATATTAAAAATCTATTTCTAATTTTCGTTTCAATTGTCGTATTAAAAAAAATGTTTTAATGCATTGTTTTTAATTAACAATGTGTGCTACCAATTTGTCTTCCAACACAAATAGTTTTTAAGAAATTCTATGTATGCAATGGGCGGGCAATATTTGATAGGGAAGTAATTAATTGGGCAGCCATTGATTTATTTGCACAGCAAAAAATCAGCCGGAAAATAATTTGGGCAGTATACAAATATTTTGTCAGCAATATAATTATTGGCGGGAAAAATAATTATTTGGTCAGCGGAATAATTAGTAGGTTAGCGGAATACTTAGTTGGCCTGCGGAATAATTTATTGGGCAGCAAAATATTTTGTTGAGCTGCAAAATCGTTTTTAGGGCAGCAATATATATGTTACCGAAAATGTATAAAATCTAGGAAAAGGATCAATGAAGAATCAGATCAGATCAAATAACAACATATTATGCAATTTGGCAGCACAGACACAGCAACACTTGTTTCTACCCAATTAGTTATTTTAGCTGACCAATTGTATTTTTGCTGACCAAAATTTTAATATTTTGCTAACCGTTTAAATAACATCCTTTTTGATATGTTCCACTATAACCTTCTTTAATTTTCTTACGACAGACTTTATTAGTTCGATACAAACATTTTGAGATGCAAATATAATCGTATTTTTTGAATTTATATTTTATATTCCCCAAGAAAATAACATTATCTACATATAAAGTATCTTACTTTCTATTTTTTTAGAATTACTTACTAACATTAATCAAAGGCTTGAATTGAATCTAAATACTTAACATCAATAACATCCCTTTTTATGTCATTTCATGATAAAATATGAGATTATATGTATCTTGCTAAAGTAACACGTCTGTGAAAATACTACTAAATAGAACACTTTCTATTTAATCTAATCGCTTTTAATTTGGTCAGTGTGAATTTTTTTTCATAATTTACACTGACCAAATTAGGACTGCCGTCTTCTATCTATACAGCAAACAGCCCTTTTTAAATTCTCCGCGAAACCAATTTTAGTACTTTGGACCTCGACTTTGCTAATTTCCACCGCTGGAGCGATTATTCCTTCAGTCTTATTATCGCCTCCCACGTTCCCTTCCTCATCGGATCACGTATCTGACCCCTGATATTTTACTATGAGGTCCAATTCCTCTTCTTTAGGCTTAACTGCTCTGACTTCTGTTCCTTCAAATTTCTTAGGCCTCTCTATCTTATTTTCTATATTGACAAGAACATCGGCAACACAGCGGTGGTCCTCAGGGGACTTCACCTCGGCGTCGTCACCAAAAGCTGTTTCTTGATTTTCTTCCACACCGTTGTTGTTCTGCTTGTCCTTTTCTGTTTCAGCTTTACTGTCTTCTTCTTCGCTATTCTCTTTTCCCTCTAATATCATTTTAGGCGTTGATTCCTCTATAACGCTGTCTGTCGGTGCTTCATTAATACAAGAGTGTGTTAAGCAGAAAGGAAGTTTTAGTGAAACTTCGCCGCCTATTGCGCTTAGTGTTAGTTTTACTTTTACGTAATAGGAAACATAAATAGCAAAAACATTTCTATCTTCTGGACTGTTGTTAGAAATCACCGTGGAGGCAAGACTTGCACCCGATTTTGAGTAGGAATCTTCTAGAGCAATCCAATTTTTCGTGACGCCTGTGGACAATGTTATGTATTTAAATTTAAAAAGCTAATACCACTACTCATGACTACTTTCGAAGAGTTTAAAGAATAACTTTAAATAGGTTAATATCCACTTTAATTTCCTACCTCTATGGGGTGTCAGGGTGTATACGTCTGTGTGGGTCTGGCCTGGAACAACTGGGGTTCCTCCACACTTGACAACAGCTACCACGTTCTTAAACTTGCCATTGGAGAACATGCAGACGTCAACATGCTGCACCACCAAAGTCTGTGTACAAGAAAATATTAAATCATTATTAGCAAGGACACTGATTTACTCAAATGATTAATTAATCCTTTTCCCTCAAATATGAAAACACCCTAAAGTAATTAACGATGAGGCTTTGAATCCTCTGATTGCTGATCACACCATACATCATCAACTTCATCCCTCAACAAAAAGGTAAAATCGTTACGGGAGTAATAAACATTACGTTTCGCAATAAAATCTTTTAGCTTCTGATATTTGAGTTCAAACCGCAATCAATGTAATAAGCTTTAGCAATGTCACAAAATCGGTTCCAGAGACTCAAAACTAATTTGTAGATATAACAAAGTTGGTAAATATTCGTAATTTTAACCAACTGTGTTCATATTTGCATATAATTTGGAGTCAAACGTAGCAAATGAAGAGATAACCTAACCTTACTTCAGAGATAATGTATTCATTATCTTTGAAGTTTGTCAAAACTTGTTACTGAATCGCGTTACATACAGAGGAAACTTGTCTAAAGACAAAGCGAAATAAGTTGGGAGTTTCTCAGTAACGCTGGATTCAACTAAAAAGCTTTTTTATTTACATAGCAATTTGGAAGAAGTTGTTTTGAAGATTTCACTTAAATTTACTTCGAATGTATTTTGTTACCTTCATTACACCTAACTAAATGAAAACAATAATGTTTTAACATGTTTATAATGTTTAATGATGGAATATCTAAAATTTCACTTCGCAAATGTTAGTACAAGGAATCATTAACTTTTTAGGTCTTTTTGGAGAAAGCCGTAACGAAAATTGAAGAGCCCTAAACTAGTTACAAACATTACTAAGATATAAATAATTCACAATACTTATCATTGAATTTAAATAAATAAAAAATAGAAATATATTAAATTTTATCCGAGTTTCGAGTTTTAGTACAGCTTGTTAGTTATGTTGAAAATAAAATTTTGTTGATATTTTTTTTTCCACACATTTAACTAGGGCACAAAACGAGACACAATTGAAACATCTATTGTTTGCTAACCACCGGTGATCGCGGTGCCCTCCAAGGGGTTCAAAAAACTAAACCAAACTGTAATAAAAAACTAAAAAAAAAATAACAAAAATAAAAATAATACAAGATGTCGCTCTATAGAAAGAACAAAATAGAGACAAAGCAAAGCAAATTATTAAATATAAAGTATCCTCTGTCTGTACCTCGTTGATCGGGGTTAATTAGCGCTTGTAATTAAACAGTTAGTGACTAAAGTCCCGTGGGACCGTGAAAAAATTAATTAAGAACAAAGACAGTGGAACTACGAACTAAAAGGTGAAGCCACTGCTTCTAGCAGAATGAAAGATAATGCCGAGAATAGTTGACATGGCAACTGAGCACTCGCTTTGCAAGGCTACAAGCTGCAAACATTCAAGGCAATTAGATCCCAATTATTATTTTACACATGATGCAACATTTAACCTTTGAATTAATTTTGATGTATCATTAAAATGATCATCATTAAATATTAGATAGCAATGGGCAAAATTAAGCGAATATGAAATGAAGGTATATTTTATTATTTATAAGATTAGAAAATATGCCATCCTTTATTTTTGTCATATTTAATTATCATCGAAACAATAAGCGTAATGAAATATGTTCAGTAATTATTTAGTAAGATAACACCTTAGTAGCCACAATAAAGGTCAAATTGGTATAAATTTCTAATTTACTCTTAAAGGGCTGACGTACATTAAAATTTTCAAGAATATGATCAGTGGGATTTTTCATTATGCTAAAATGATTATCTTATTTTGGGCGTCACACGTTACCAAATGTGGACTATTAGTCACATAAAACAATCATCATACAGCTTTTACTTACCTTGATACGTCTGACAGTCTTGGAAGAATGGTTGGCGATAACGACGTTGACGCTAATAGATTCGCCGTGAGAGTAAGTCGCCTTGTCTAACCAAGCTTCTAGCTCCACTCTGTTGAAAAGGTATAACTTTTAGAAAAGAAAAACACAATATTTTTACATGAATCTCAAGATATCTTAAAATAAATTCCAACAAAAAACGAACCCATCAATTTCTCCTAAGAAGTGGATATTAAACTGATTCGCAAATGACTGTGATATAACTACATTGTTCTACATAATTTAGAAACTTAAACAAATCCCATAAAAAATAAAATGCCATCGAACAAAGGTTAAACATTTACTAGATTTAATTTACTAGGAATGAATTTGATATTGGCAAATGATTCTGGCGTACCAATATTAAATGATAATACAAAAATATTATAATGATTGTGACAGCAATTCTGATTTAAGAACCTAAGTAAGGTGAGATTTAAGTAAGATTACATGTCGAGTGTATCCACTTCAGCATACATTCCCGTAAAGAATAGTTTATTCTCGGATAGATTTCCGACAGCTTGTTTCGGCCATGGATTTCCCTAGAGATTACAGAATCTTTTCATGCATTTTCAAAAAGGCATCACGGCTTTCTTGCAGTGCTATGAAGGTCTAGAACTGAATAACGAAAGATAATTTAAATGAAAAAGAGATATTTAGTAATAACTTTACGTTGATGCAACATGGATTGGATAAACAGATGACAGATCAAAACCAAAAAAAAACATAATAATTTTACACTGGCCAATTGGACTCGTTTAATTTTTTCAAGTATAATCAGAATTTACAGTTGCGAACGAACGCTCGCTTTTGCTCGTCGCTTGAAAGTCTAAATGTAATGTGTATTAAGATAATACACATAACATTTAAACTTTCATCTTGTTGAAAGGTATCATTAATCATAATAAACATTGTTAATAATAAGAGTAATAAGTTAGTAGATTACATTTACAATATGTGATGGGTTATTAAACTTAGGTATTCTATTGGTGAAAGCTGTTCGTAACAATGAAGATATATTATTATTAATTTAGTAAGAGTTCATTAACGCAGATAATTAATAAATATGTGTTCAAATTATTGACTGTTCGTTTTTTCTAAAAATAAAATTGTTTTATTTAGAAAATGAGCGTAAACAAATATTAACTTAACAATTCTCTTCATGAGGTTCCCTTTATTTTCAACTTGGTATTAGCTTAATCACACATTAGAAAGCCCAAAAATTACATTATATTTTACTGCAATGTATACCAAAAATGCAATATATCCATTTACGAGAATTTAACATCAAACTTCGGTATAAAACGTGCTATAACTACTATTATCGCAACCATATATCATAGTTAACAACCGCCGATGTTAATTAAGTTTACGTTTAGTTGACGTACAAATCGATAACTCAATTAGGTCATCATTAGCCCTATTGTTTAATGTTTATGTGACAGTTTCAGTAGTAGTAACTTTACCGAAGGTACGCGACCGAATTCGCGGCTGATTTTAAGTTCTGACGTATTCGGCTGATATGACACCACTTAAGTTATTGGTTGGTATTTACAGACTAATACGACCTTAAAAGTTTTAAAAAGAGAGTGTATTGGATCCTTAAGGGTCAGCAATGCATCGGTGACTCCTCCGGTGTTGTAGATGTCTATGGGCGGCGGTAATCACTTACCATCAGGTGAGCTGTATGCCCGCCTGCTTACATAAAAACCGGCCAAGAGCGTGTCGGGCCACGCTCAGTATAGGGTTCCGTAGTTTTCCATTTTGTAGAATTTTCAAAAACTTAAAAAAAAAAATTCCTAGAAAGTACGTATAAAGTTCTACTTTGAGATTTTTTTCATATTGGGTTCTTACCTATGAAATTGGTGTTTTTATTCTGTCTTAGCAATTAGTCCGTAACTTTTAAGTTTCAGAACATTCTTATAAAATAATTGCCTCTTCTAAAAATAGACCATATATTTGAGCTCGTATTATTTAATTTGATAATTTTTTGTAAGTTTAATTTTGTTAAAATTAGACACAAAGACAATTATTTTTAACTGCCTCCCGAATACATCATTTGATTTGCATTAGCATAAGCGTGTTCACACACATATTGCTAAAGCTTGTCTAATGTTACATGCCAAATATTATTATCTCTGGATTTGTCGTTGTGGAGAAAACTGATAAAATGTTAGTATGTAAAATGCAGACATCCCCAAAATCTCCATACAAAACACCAATTTCATAGGTAAGGACCTAATATTTTTTAAACTTTGGTTCAAAAGTTAAAGGACAAATTGTTTTTTAACGTTCGGAGTGATTATTTCATAAAATATAAGCCTTATCGTAAAATTATGTTAAAAAACCCTCATTCATTTTAGAATAGCTATCCAAAGATATATTACACGTTAGGGTCCAGAGGAAAAAAAAATCAGTCCCTACATTACGTGTATGGGCACCTAATTTAATATTTTATTCCCCTTTTGGTTTATGCACTTTGTCAGCGTTATTAATATATTACAGATTTATTGAAAATTTCAGCTCTCTAGTGCTAACGGTCACTGAGATTATCCGCGGACGGACAGACAGACAGACATGGCGAAACTATAAGGGTTCCTAGTTTACTACGGAACACTAAAAAGTGCAGAACTTACGCGGCAAACATAGACAACGCAAGTATAACGATTTGTATTGAAGCCAAGAGTGTCAACTTTTAGCGTTTACTGTGACGTCACAGGTCGAAGGAACATCCGGGCCCTAAGAGGTGGCTACGTATCACTTTTTCCCACTCTATGTAGGGGTAGGCCGGACACTCTAGTCTTTCTCTCCTTAGTTCTGCGTTTACTTCTTTTTACTTTTTATCATGCCTCAAATTATTTGTCAAAAATGATTTTCTTTTCCCAAATTAACTGTATACAAAGAAAAAATATGGTAATAAATTCAGAAGTATATTTAAATTGTTATTGCCAATTAAGCCACATTGAAAATCGCGGTAATATTTAATCAGAACGTAATATAAAGTTTAACTGTGTACCGTTTGTTCAATGCAATAAGTTTGCAATTGATTTCCGATACTTTCAATTGCTATAATAAAGGGTAAAGCATTTTGTTTACTGATATTTATAGCAATGTGTATTGTGAATTTATTCAAGCAATTTTAGTTTCTACTCAAAATAATGAAGTGTTTTCTGCCTGGCTGTCAAAAGATTAATAATTATTTGACGACCTCCGTGGTCGAGTTGTCTGTTCGCCGGTCTCAAGGCGTCGCCATCTCGAGAGGTTCTGGGTTCGATCTCCGGTGGGGATGTTTGGGTGATGAATACAGGCATTTCTTCACCAGTCTTACATGTTTATATAAGTATTATATATTTTCTAAATATTTATATATATTTATATATATTTATATATATTAAATATATTTATCCATCATCTAGTACCTATCCGTAACACAAGCAGCATTGGTTGTTAAAAAGGGAGGTAGTTGATAAGTGTAAATATCTGAGGATATTTATTTATATATTATTATTATTCAATTGTTATTTTCTACCGTCTATCAAACACGCTTAACGCATACATAAGTTTAACTATAAGTCAACATCCCAATCAAACGAAACATAAAAAAGTACTAGAACCGTGTAAACCAAAAACAAAAGTCACGCTAACATCGCAATAATAATGACGTTTATTTAAAAAGCTTCGGAAGCTGACGAGCATAAGATACCGTAATAAATACATAAACAATCTTAATATTATCAGACGTAATATATTTATTGAGTAAATTGTCTGGCGCTAGAAGAGTATTTGTAAAAAAATCGTATTCAGAACTTAATGAGACCATAGAATATGCGCGACTTATTTCGTCGTTTATATAAGAAAACCGTGTACTGAATTCTAAAACGAATGGTAATCAAATTTACCTTGATACGTTTCAATAAAGCACAAAACGGGACATGGTTTATTTTCGACTAGTATCTTATAAGTACAAGGACATGAAAGTGGATGCGCATCCTTACATAAATCCGCTTTCACTGTTTTTAAAGGAAGTCTGAAGAAAATATAAATTTGAATAATTTAATGATGATCTAATGAGGTAGGACTGCTGTCAGGGTGAGGGAGTAGAAAGTTATAAAGGAATACATTTTACGCTACGTAGTGATGGTGATGGTTTTCGATATCGAAAACAAAGCTACCATCGCCGTGGTCAGGCCTCGGATGGGTCGTCGAAACTTTGCGATCTCGAATTCCTGCGTGCTTCGAAAGGTTCGTTAAGCTATTGGTGCTGGTTGCTATTCACCCGGATTGGGCCAGTGGTGGTGTTACGGCCCATTCTCGTCATGTTGTTATCTATGAAGAAGGCCTGTGCCCAACAGTGGGACATATATAGGCTGAGGACTATATGTTACGTTGACCCCAAATCGGAGGACCAAGAAAAAGGAAATTTTCGATTACCATCAATTTTATTAGCCTATTGCTATACGGCGATGCTTAGTTATTTATAAAGGAAATATTTATCTAAAACAAATCAGGTATCTAATCCATTAGCTGTGCGAGTTTAGAATTGACATCCTTTTTTTAATGTTACTTGTAGGGTGGTTTCACAGGTACGCTTGTACGTTAAAATGTATGGATAGCAATGGAAATCCCGCCGGTGCGCGCTGTAGGCCAACGCTGGCGCCTAGCTTATCTATGAAACTTCCCTTAATCCGAATCATGGAATCATAAAGACACACTCGCTTTAAGGTATTAAACCGGATTTTCTACTTGGAGTTGCGATAAAAAGGCTTTTACTGTTAATGCATTAAGACTAGTAAAGAGCTGTACAGTCGGCCGCTAGTCACGTTATCCTTAAGTTCGAGGACTGTTCTCGAGAACTCTAAATATAATAACTAAAGACCAATATTACCTGCCATCGGAGAGTAGGAATGGCTTCTCGACTGCGGCTCGCGGTGGTGCGGGCTCCACGTTTTCTGGTGAAACAAACATAAGCAATTTATTTCTTCGTCTTTAATGCCTCAGAGCCAATCGTTGCTTGGTTACTAGAGGAAATTATCATACTAATAGTTCTTTTTAACAACCAAAGATAGGCCTTTTAAACACACTTGTAGATATTTAATCACCTTTTTTTTTAGCTTGCTTTCATGTATTATACATCTGCCCGTGGAGATCAAATCTGGCGATCGATTTTTCGACCACTTCCCGACATCCGATTGAGCTGATATTTTTTGTGTATGCGTGCTCTCGATGACAATGCAATAATAAATAAAAACATAAAAATAAAATAAAAAAGAGTAAACTAAAACATTCTAAAAAAAAACGTTTTATTAATGGACTAAAATGAGGAAAATAAAGAATTTTCGAAAATTTAAAGGCGGTGCGCATTTTACTTAAATGAAAATTGTGAAATTAATGAATATG
The DNA here is from genome assembly GCA_910589355.1 of Parapoynx stratiotata. Taxonomy (NCBI): domain Eukaryota; kingdom Metazoa; phylum Arthropoda; class Insecta; order Lepidoptera; family Crambidae; genus Parapoynx; species Parapoynx stratiotata. The sequence goes on from OU342459.1 coordinate 15,751,206, forward strand.
AAAAGCGAACATCTTTATTGAATAATAATATGCTAATGGAATTTTACTGGTTTTGACAACAAACGAAGGCTTGTTCATATATGAATGACAGAAAAATTGGCAACCATACAGAAACATTTTCAAAACGAATATTGACATTTTGAATACCTACTTTTCTCGATTTATGTTAATTTATTTACTAGTTTACTGATTTGATGAACATTTCATTCCATCAATTTCACGTCCATGTGGTAGCGGCTCATTAAAATAATACTACCAACACATCTCTTCCCTTGGGTGTCGTAAAAGGCGACTAATGGACTTAGAACTGTACCAACCATCCAATGGCTTATAGCGGCGACGGGTTCACCACCTGTCACGCTGAGTGCACTCACTGCTTGGTGAAGCGCGGACTATGGCAATGTACTGCTTTTGCGGTACTTTCGCCTTGTCCCTGATTGACTGTAGTCGTCGTGATTATATGTATGTCTGTAATTTCAACCATCGTAACTTAACACCGTTTGAACTAGTACCTAGTTTACTAATTTGCTAACATAACGATTAAAATAAATGAAGTAAATAACTTTAACACATATAAAATCTCAGTAAACGTCGCGAAATTCGATTTAATAAATTTATTTTCATTCTAACTAAGTAGCACTTAATAGCATTAATTATAATAGTTAATTTAATTTAATAATAATAGCATTTCCCGAAAGTTACAGCAAACGGAATCCCAACGGACCGGCCGGAAGTCCAAACAAGTCCAAAGTATCGCGTCTAATGAAACTTGAAAACGAAAAGCTTTTCTGCTTTGTCCAATCAATACACAGGTTATCTCTGAACATCTAGTGTCAGTTTTCATTGTATAAAACTCAACATTTTTAGCTGCGTTAAGAACGCAAATTTCTATGGAAAACGTGATTTCAAATACTTTCCGCTTTTTTACAGTGAAAATTTACACTAAGGGTTACTGTTCTATAGTCAAATGTGTTCGATGTATAAGACTTTAAGGGGGAATAGGATAAACGTCAAATTCAAATATTATTTCTCCGCATGAGACGCAAACAGTTATAATTTTAAATAATAATAACAAAATCTACTTCCATACGCTTTGACTTTTGATTCAGGATACGGATGGTTGACCAAAATTTTGTGATCTCGAGAAAAAAATACTAACATTTTGTGATAGTCAGATAACAGTACCGTCTCCTTTAAATAACACAGGATTGGAAGCGGCGAGGAACACAGATCCATATGGAATTTATTTTTGTTTTGCAATATGTGTGTAATAATTATTAGGTAACCTATATTAGGCAGCGGTAGCCAAGTTGGGACGGACGGGCACTCCTCGTTCGAGTGGCCGCGGGACTCGCGGATCCGATCCCATCGCCAATACCACTAAGTTTGAATAAAACTTATGTACATACAATTCGTTGTGAATATCGTCTGCTTGCCATTGTGCCCGGTGCATGGCAACAGGCACGCCACCTGTTACATGGGGACTTAACATATTTGATCTAGATGTATTGTAAAATGACCTTTTTGTTATTGGATTACGCGTAATCTCTTCAAATAAAAACAGATGAACTAAATGTTACATTTTCCTGAATCCTTTCTATTTTGGTGCAAAAAAACGCCAAGACGTGCAATGAATATTAAAGACTGAGCCACACTGGATTCGGTATAGCGTCTAATAACAGGTCTTTACCTATGAAATTGCCGCCTTTTTCTCTCTTGGTATTTTTTCTGTAACTATTAAGTTTCAGAATATTCTTAACAAATAATTACCTCCTCTAAAATATACGATATTTTTGAACTCTTTTGATTTGTTTCGTTATTATGTTGTAAGTTAAATTGTGATAAAATTAGAAACAAAGACAACTCTTTTTAAGTGCCTCCCGAATAATTTGATTTGCATTCACTTAATAACGATAAATAATTTTTATGAAGAGTGATATCACACATATTGCTAAAGCTTGTCTAATGATACATGCCAAAAATTATTATCTCTGGATTTGTCGTTGTGGAGAAATTTGAAAAATGTTAGTATGGAAAATGCAGACTTCCCCAAAATCTCCATACTAAATATCAATTTCATAGGTTTCATTTTGTCTCATGGGAGCTGCAATGCGTAACAGTGAAGCGCACGCGCACGAGAATAAATATGGGAAGTATTGGCAGCCCTTAAATATTTGGTCAGCAACAAAAAGGTTATGTTACCGGAAATGTATAAAATCTAGGAAAAGGATCAAAGAACGATCAAGCATTAAGGTTAAGGTTATTTTTTATGACCCTTAAAACAATATTTCTGTCATCAGACTTATATAAACAATTTGGAAGCAGAGAAAACATTTAAGTTGCTGCCCAATTAGATATTTTCCTGACAAATTATAATTATCTGCTGCCCATAAGTTGCTGTCCAATTAGTTATTTTTGCTGATCAATTGTATTTTTTTTAGACCAAAATTCGAATATTTTGCTAACCGTTTGAATAACACCCAATAAATATGTTATCATTTAGTACATTGTCATTTTGACATCACTTGAACAAGAAAAAATATTCTACTAAAACCTTAGAATGATAAGGTACTTGAATGGGTATATGTTTTATGCTCGTGACTGTGTACGTCACCAAGTCACATATATCTACTTTTAAACCTCAAAACGTCATGGTGCACCGATTTCGAATTTCCATGTGCTTCGGTGTTAGGTCTTAGATTTAGAATATAGAGAGCACTCACCAATTTCAGAAGCATTCGTTCTACAGTTGTTTTCTACCGCTTCCAGTTTTGATTTGCTCTTGAGCCTGCAAATAAAATACACTATTTAGCTTAGCCTCATAATATTATATGTTAGGCATATAAGTTAACATTTAAACAAATTAGAAGTAATAAGCGATGCTGGGTCAGGGATACGGCGCAGCTTGTGCTAAGGGTTGCAGGTTTCCTTGAGGGAGGAGTCGCCGCGGTGTTACCACTGCGACGCCGCCGATGATACGACCGAGCACACCATAGTGGAGTGTCCGGCCTGCCGACGGAAGAGCAGCGATCTTCGTGCGATGCTCGGCGGCCCCCTCTCGCTGCCAACGGTTGGCAGCAAGAGAGTATGAGAGGCTACCGCCTGCTTCTGCGAGAACGTGGTTTTGGAGAGGGAGCAGAAAGAGAATGCTCTGGCCTTCGACGTAGACAAGTGCACAGGAGAGAGCGAGCGCCAAAAGTAACTCTTTCTACCTGCTCCGTGAGCGGCCGCAAGCAATATACCCGGGAGTCCTCCTTCCCCCCGACCTAGCATCAGACAAGGTCGGGTAGCCCTGGGACCGGCTCGGAGAATTACTTCGGCACACCCCGGGTCGCTCCCACGGAAGGGCAAGAGGGGTATATAGTGGAGGAGTTTTAGTGCGTACTCTTCGCCGCCGAGCGAGTCCCACACACGCCTACCGTCCAGTCAGGAAGGTGGGTCCGGCAATGGAAGTGGAAGGTTGTCCCCGTGAAAAAAGAAAGGGGTTGCAGGTTCAATCCTGTACCTTTGAATTAGAACAAAACGTACGAGCATTACACTATGTAACATATTGCTTAACTAACACAATACCCGGTGCATGGCAGGGCAACAGGTTCATGGACACAATTATTATGTGTGCTTTGCAATTTATAATACCTTCAACGGTATACAGATTTTTTTTAATAAGCGGCTTTGTTTGTATTTTGGAAACTGGAATTTCTTAATAAAATACCTGTGTTTGTATTTTGAAGGTTGGAATTTTTCGATGGCTCTACAAAATTTAATATTGAAGCCACCATCATTATTTTCGTCCCAATTTTATTTCGTACGGTATGATTTCTTCACCCATTTTCCTCTTTTACTTGTCATCTCAATATTGAGTCCTTTCAAAACCATATCAAGTTATTCACGCAAGCTATTCATCTTTTCATTGGTCTCACGTTTCCTGTATTCCATTCGCAGAAATATTAAAAAAAGATTTTTAATATCGATAACTCAAACATTATATTGGTAAAATTACACCAAAATGTAATTGAATTACATCTGCAATGCTTTGCATAGCAATAAAGAAATATACATTTATTTTCTTTTTATTTTCTATTATTATATAGTACGACGACGAGAAATAGAGGGGAGTGGAAGAGGAAGACATGTTGCGCCGACTCCGAATATAATTGGGAAAAAGAAGAAGATATAGTACGACGACGACAACCTCCGTGGTCAAGACATCGCCATCTCGAGTGGTTCTAGGTTCAATCCCTGGTGGGGGCAAATATTTGGGTGATGAATTCAGGCATTTGTTCTCCAGTCTTGGATGTTTATATATATTCAGTTGCATATAATGGGGCTAGTTGTTAGGTGTGATGTCTGAAGATAAAAAAAGATTTCCTTATGGAGCCAAAGTTGTGTAAAAGTATTACAGAAAAAATACATTTATGGCAACTCTAGTCACTGAAAGAGCGTTGTAGTAAATTATTCAAATAAAAAAATAATATTGATAACATTTATATCCAATTTATTTATTCTTACCGTCACCAGCCTTTATAGTCAAATATAATAATGATTACTTATAAAAAATCGTTACGTTATGGTAAAAAAATATAATACCTATATTTTTATATTACTAATTTTTATTAGGCCGCGTGAGCCGTGTGGTAGCGGCTCATTAAAAGAATACTACCTACCCATCTCGTCCCTTGGGCGTCGTAAAAGGCGACTAATGGACTCAAACCTGCACTACCATCCATACGCATAAAGCAATACCAATAGCTTATAGCGGCGACGGGCTCACCACCTGTCACGCTGAGCATATGCAGTCACTGCTTGGTGAAACGCGGACTATGGCAGTGGACTGTTTTTGCGGTGCTTTTGCCTAGTCTCTGACTAACCCTTAGGGGATTATAGTCGTGATTATATGTATATGTATGTATGTAATGTATAACAGTACCTACAGTGCTCTGTCACCAACAAGCAATGCGTAGTTTTTTCTTTCACGAAATATTGTAAAATGTTTATAAAATTCATAGGCATGCGCTTAGATGTACCTAATCTGAATAAAAGCTTTTGAAAATAGATTTTTTAACTATTTAAAAAAAATATTTAAAAAGATAATTAAAAAGATAAAATACGATATTTCTTAATAATTATATTAAATTTTAATAAAAATAATTCCAATTTGGTGTATTGCTTTCTTTTGCCAATGAGATATAATACCTACATAACTGAAATCGCAATGTCACGTCACAGCTACATAAAATTTTACTCGACACATCGTTATTTGTTCAAACAGCGTTTACGAAGACAGCAAAACTTGGAATCATTGAGAAACTTCTTGAGCTTTTTTATTGTTCAACTAGAGACCAGACAATGCGCTGCCGATAAAACTTTGAATTGTTTGCATTTTGTTCCAATTACCATCATTGTGAGCGCCTTTGTTTCTCCATTTTAGAAGCAATTTGCGCGTAAAATATTTAATTTTGAACTTTATTATGAAGACTGGCCTTAAGTTAACGTTAACCGTTTGTTTATAATGTCAGAAGTCTTTTGCAAATATTTGAGTAAATAAGTTTATAACAGTTCAGTTAAATAAAAATGTCTATTACATTTTAGAATAGAATAGAATGGAATTAAATATATTCACAACACCAACCATTTTGGTACAAAATGGTTGACATTTATACAGCTATTCAAATCCAGAACCTTTTGATGCAGGTAGCCTAAAAGTGTATGGAAGAACCATACTCTTTTGGTTATCATTGACACATTCGTCCTCAGCCTATATACGTCCCACTGCTGGGCACAGGCCTTCCTCTGAGAAACACATGAGGAGTAATGGGCCGCAACACCAACACGCTGACCCAATGTGGGTTGGTGGGTAGAAACGGTCGCAATAGAGCGACCGGGACCAACGGCTTAACGGACGGATAAAGCACGGAAGTGCTCGAGATCACAAAGTCTTGGTCACCCATCCACGGTCTGACCATGGCGAAGGAAGCTTTGTTTTCGATCAAAAGCTAAAGCGCACTTACTAACCACTACGCCACCGAGCTCCTCACGTAGACACCTTAATAACAAATATTAACTTTTTTTATTCTTTATGCACGACGTGCAAAGGCGGACTTAATGCCATGAGGCATTCTCTACCCGTCAATCGGAAAGCGGAGTGAGGAGAGCTAAAACGACGAACAAAAATAGAATACTTAGAAATATACTGAAATATATAAATAACCGTAATATTTATGAATATAGAATATAATATACCTACAGACGATGTATGTTATATACAACATTAATATACATATACTACGGAAATAAAAAATACATAACAATAATAAATAATTGTACTTAAATAAATTACTAAGACTTACACACAATAAGTAATTCAATAAAAATAATTAAGGTACAATATGTGCTTTCGATATGTCAGATAAGAAGTGCTGACGAACTTAACGTTTGAATGGTAGTTTGCTGGGCGCTCGATGACACTGCAGCGGGAACGCAATCCAAAGCTGGGTGGCTTAAAACCGGAACGAACTCAGCATGTATTTGGTCCGATAAGAGGGAGTGTGCAAAGTTAACTGGTTCTTGGAGCGGAGATTCAAGCTGTTATTAGTTTTTAAGTACACAAATCTAATATTGGGTCCTTAGCTATGAAATTGGTCTTTTTATTCTGTCTTAGTATTTTGTCTGTAACTATTAAAATTCAGAGTATTCCTAAAAAATAATTACCTCGTCTAAAAATAGACTATATTTTTGAGCTCTTTTGATTTGTTTTGAGAATTTGTTGTAAGTTTAATTGTGTTAAAATTGGACACGGAGACAACTCTTTTTAAGTGCCTCCCGAATACATCATTTTATTTGCATTCACTTAAAAACGATAAATAATTTTTATGAAGTGTGATATTACACATATTATTAAAACTTGTCTAATGATACATGCCAAATATTATTATCTCTGGATTTGTCGTTGTGAAGAAAACTGATAAAATGTTAGTATGGAAAATGCAGAATTCCCCAAAATCTCCATCCAAAACACCAATTTCATAGGTAAGGACCTAATATATCTCTTCTTGTGCACAGAAAGGGATGTTTCTATGTTCTGTAATATTATTATTCCTAATACTCATTTATACAAATACAATTATTTTCACATATTAATAATCTTGTCTTCACTCCCAGTTATTGTTGTCCCAGTTATCTTTGTTATAGTTTACGACATAAACTAAAAGTAATTATGTAATGGAGTTACGGCTTAGGTCGTAAAACGTAAATTAATCCCCCAGCTGACCTTTGCGTTTTCGTACTGTGGAAAACCTATAATAAAATGAGAAAGGTCTTCTGTTGTGGGTAATTAAATAAATCTTCTACTTGTATGCTTGGTATTAAAATAATTTACCTAATGGTTCAGTTACAAGAACACTATGGATTCATTGTTGATTTTCAACAAAGAAACCAGATTCAAAAATAACATCTTCTTAACCTATACTTGTGACATTAGAACTGTTAAAATGCATAGAATTTATATTTTTCCCGAATATATCTGGAAAATCCACCATTCTGGCGAAAACTACAAAATCACAGTCGAAAAGGTTATGGCCCACCCATGTTTTCGTCTGTGATTTACAGGCGTGATTATATATAACATATAATCACGCCTGTAATTCCCGAAGGGGTAGGCAAAGTCCAAGGAGCACTGTGTTCCTTAAGACCACATTTAGCCATACAAAAATTGGTTTGGTCAGATGAAAACATCGTGAAAGAGTAGTAACAAGTGGCTAGCTCATCGCCTGCACAATCACAGACCCAGGACCCAATACGCCCTTTGTCGCCTTTTAAGACAAGCTAGGCAAGAAAAGCAGTTGGTACATTCTTTTTGTGTCCCTGACAAACACGGGACTGTTATTTGGTTGTGGTAAGTACGTTCTTGTTTTCGCAATTGGGGCCCTAGTGTCTAACTAAGCCTGGTAGGGTTCGCATGGGTAAACAGGGAGTTTTAGTGAGTAGTGCCGGCATTTTAGTGAGACTCGCACACGCTTACCGCCCAGCAGCGGTAGGTCGTCATCATCGTCGTCATCAGCCTATATACATCCCACTGCTGGGACAGGCCTTTCTCATGGAGAAACACATGTGGAGTATAGGCCGTAACACCACCACGCAGGCCCAAAGCGGGTTGGTGGGTAGAAATGGTCACAAATGCGACCGGGACCAACGGCTTAACGTGCCTTCCGAAGCACGGAGGAGCCCGAGATCATAAAGTCTTGGTCACCCATCCACGGTCTGACCATGGCGAAGGTAGCTTTGTTTTCGATCGAAGCCCAAAGCGCACTGACCACTACGCCACCGAGCTTCTCCTGGTAGGTACGGTTCGTAAACGGATCTGTTTTATTAATTAAATACCATTAAAGAAATTCTGAAAATGGATATTTTTTTCCTAATCAGTTTATACTTTTAACGAATACCTTCGTTAAATATTACGTAACTAAGTATAGAAGTTAATAAGATTTGAATAATTCCTTAGGACTAGCGAAGGTTGAATCAAAGATTGCTTTCCATGCTGATTACATACGTTTTTAGTTCAACAAGGTCAACAGTATAGTCTTGTATTAGGAATTGATTTATTGAAATGGTTAAACTGTATTCTGTATATACTATATTAGCTTCGTAGCACAGGTTGTTGTAATGTTGTAGTAGATACGACAAATTTGCTCTAGTTATGGGCATTTATTTTGCAATGAAATTGGATTTCATGGTATAGGTAGAAATTCTAGAGATAAATAATGGTTATGAAATGAATCCAATGTCTAACAGCCGGTTGTCGAAAAAATCTTTTGCGATGGCTCCGCTGTAAATCTATTTTAAAGTTTGGCATCCATTTCTTTATTCGGTTACCAGTTACAATTCTTAAATTCTCTTAAAATACTGTACTCCAGTTTCTCTTTAAGATCTGTAATAATTTTATTACTTTAAATTTTACTTAAGAGTTATACAAACTTTTATGTTCTTACACAATAAGGATTGAGATGAATCTGGCAGACTTTTCCATAATGTTCAGACTAAGACTCAAACATCTCAAAGGATCATAAATCCGATAGCTCAAAGCCAAATTTTGAATAGGGTACCGAATTTTGTGCTTTATAATTCTGAATGTAGTACCTATGATTGCAAGACAATTTTCGCCCGCTAGCTAATCAGCTAGGATGAATGAGTACGATTTTGTAAATGTTTCTGGTTTCAAGACGGTATTAAAATAATATTTTTATGTAAGGAATAAAGAGCCTTTATAACTTTTCAATATTTACGGACTTTTTTCCGCAACACACAAATGAAATGCCATCTGAGATACTACTTAATGTCATGCTATTTCATCTTAGTGATACCAGTGTGTTCAAACGTATTTTATAATATGCCCATATAACCACCACGTTTTATTCGACCTCCATTTTGTTACACGCACTTTTGAAAAGACTTGGGTTTTAGGAAAGAAAGAACTCGCCTAGGTAAATTAAATTTTGTTGTTGGGAAATTATTTCCCATGCTATTTCATTTCGATATTCATGGAAATAAAGTATTTTGTGGAATTTTAAAATAAATTTCATGATCATGACATGATATAAAGCGGTTTCCATCATTCCAACTTTTTTTCCATTGTTACATTTCCATCTACTCGTTAGCATCTGCAGACACAATTCCATGAAATTCTTTTGTTTTTCCTTTACCCACAAATGGAATTTGCTGTCAGCGCGTGTTCCTTAAAATCTCGGATCCGTCAATCTGGGAATTTGAAGCCGGAAGATCTATTATGTACAGTGTAAAATTTACTGAAAAGTTTTGACCTATTGTAATAACAATAATACTCTTTATTGCAATTGAAAAATTTTACAACTTCATGGTAAAAACAATGTTTGCAAGGGAGGACTTATTCACTAATAGGAATGTCTTCCAGTCAACCCATTAACGACAGTAATAGCAGTTATAAGTAGGCGACGAAAATATAACAAGAATACGTGCAAATGTTAAATGAACTACATATACTAAATATAATACATAAAAATATTTAAATAAATACTTATATACATACATAATGATATATTAATAGATGAATACAAAATGGAGAAAGAAAAAGCAATGTATAGATTAATCAGTTATTTGTGATAAATAATAGTGCTTAAGTCTGGTTTTGAATGAAGATATTGATGGACTCTCCTGGATAGAGGCTGGGAGACAGTTCCACATTTGTGCGGCGCGGAACGAGAAGGAGTTTAGAAGAAAGTTGGTATTACACCTAGGGATGTCCAGCATTTTAGTAACACATAGACGCCTCGGGCGGGTGGACGGTGGACACAACTGGAAACGGGTACGGAGGTAGGAGGGGGCATTGGGATCATACAAAATTTTGTATAAGGAAGAGAGGACCGTATACAAGATGATACGTTATATTATGAATGTATAAAAACACGTAGGTAAGCCGCTTACATAAAGCTAATTTATACGTGTAAAGTCAATCTTAAATAATGACTTTTTATGATAAAGATTTTAAGTTGTATAAGGAAGTATGAAAAAAAAATGACATAGTGGGTCAAAATGGCCATATTTAAAATTTGGCGCGCTTGGAAATGTCGGTTACAAGCTAATTATATTGCTGATGATAAAGTTACCAACCATTTCAAAAATTAGACCAATAGTTTCGCGCGTCATGGTGTAAGGACGTAAGAACGTTAAAATTATTGTTTTTTACAACCTTCTAGTTTTTTTCAAGATTTCGGTAAGTATTTTAAATTATTTCTGTTTCAATTGTCACTTTCAGTCACTAAAAGATTTTCTCACAAAGTCTCAGACCGATCGGTTTAAAATTGGCAAAGTTTCATACAAACTTTAATCCCCTATTTTAACCCCTTGGGGGTAGAATTACTCAAAATCCTTTCTTAGCGGATGCCTACGTCATAACATCTACGTGCATGCCAAATTTCAGCCCGATCCATCGAGTGGTTTGGGCTGTTTGTGATAGATCACTATGTCAGTCAGTCACCTTTGAGTTGTGTTGTGTCATTTTGTTCATACTTTGTTATTCTTTAAGGAGGCCAATCTTGTTTAAAAACTTTCGTTTTTTAGTTTTATGTTTTGGTACTACGACACAAAATATTATAACAAATATAAACTCACATAGACTTGGATGAGGTCAACAACACAGCGGTCGCCCTGATCCAGGAGCCGTGGATCAGAGGAGGGACAATAAGAGGACTCTCCAATTTAGGAGGTAAGCTTGTAAGTGCCCACACTGGCGACGTAAGAGCATGTATCTACACATCTAATGACATCCACACACAGCCTCTAACAGATTTCTGTTCCAGAGACCTCTCTGCCATAAGGCTGACACGCAACCTAAACGACAACCAAGAGGTCATCATAGCATCAGCATACATGCCGGAGGGCGAGTTAGCGCCACCAGAAGAGTTGGCGCAGCTTGTCCGTTTCTGTGAAAACGAGGGACTGGAGCTGATTGTATGCACCGACTCCAATGCCCACCATCCGCTGTGGGGCATGGAAAGAAGCAATACTCGAGGTAATCAATTAGTTGAATTTCTATTTACGACTAACCTTGAAATAGTCAACACAGGCAATGAACCAACGTTCGTTGGAAGAAGATGTCGGACGATCATTGACCTGACGCTCGCAACGCCTGCAGCGGTGAGTCAGATATCCGACTGGCATGTCTCCCAAGAGGCGTCATGCTCGGATCACCGCTGGATAAGGTTTGATATGCAGGTAACCACTAAGGCACTTGTTCCCAGGAGGTACCCAAGGAAAACTGACAGACAACGTTTCGCACGACTGACGGCGGAAGGTCTTAAGGCTAGTGACGCGGAGGGAATCACCGACGCTCACTCACTAGAACAAAAGGTAACAGCTTTCAGCGATACCATAATTAACAGCTTCAATTGTTCCTGTCCTCTGATGTACCCAAGGACTTCCGGTTCCGGAAAAAACCACTGGTGGGGACCCGAGCTGGAACGGCTCCGGGGACAAGTCAGGAAGAGGTTCAACAGAGCTATGAACACAAACAGTGAGAACGACTGGGACTACTACAAAAAGGTTAAGTCTGAATACAAAAAGCGTATCAGGTACTGGAAAACTGCCACCTGGCGGAATTTCAGTAGTGACATAAGCAGCAGTACACAGGCTAACCGGGTAAGGAAAATTATGGCCAAGCAAGGTGCCAACAACGTTGGAAGTCTTAGCAGACCCGATGGCTCGAAGTCCAGAACCACGGGTGAGGCCCTCGACATCCTTATCGAAACGCACTTCCCAGGAAGCAGGAAAACTAATCAGGTAACATGGCAAGAACACACGGTAACTCCGTCCCAGGAAGACTGGGCGAAAGCCATAAGGATAGTCACGCAGCAAAAGGTGCAATGGGCTATCAGTGGCTTCGCACCATTCAAGGCAAGCGGTCGGGACAACATCTTCCCTGCACTACTGCAGTGGGGTGGCGACACCATTATAGAGGTACTGACACAGATTTTACAGGCAAGTCTCGCACTACGATACATTCCGAAAGCGTGGAGGGAAGTGAAGGTTGTGTTCATTCCGAAACCGGGAAAAACCGACTACTCAAATCCCAAAGCGTACAGACCGATCAGTCTAACGTCGTTCCTACTTAAGACGTTAGAAAGGATCTGTGACAGAGAAATCCGAGACGGCCCCCTCCGCAAGTTACCTCTGCATCCACAACAGCACGCGTATAGTGCTGGACGAAGCACAGAATCGGCTCTACATCAAGTAGTAGGTAAGATAGAGACAGCCCTTCAAAACAAACAGACCTGCATTGGAGCCTTCATAGACATTGAGGGCGCTTTTGACAGGACCAGCTTCACGAGCATCAGAGCGGCCCTGGAGAGTCATGGGGTGGAGGACCTGCTCATAGGATGGATAGTGAACATGCTACAAAACAGAATGGTGAGGCCGGAGGGGGAGGGACTGGGCGCCCTAGTGGTAAAAGGCTGCCCTCAAGGTGGCGTGCTGTCCCCTCTCCTCTGGAATCTAGTCGTCGACAGCCTCATCACGCTGTTAAACAGCAGGTACTACTTTACAGTGGGATATGCAGACGACATTACCATCATAACGACGGGTAACTATGCACAACTAGTATGTGACACTTTACAGGCAGCACTAAAACACGTGGAGCGCTGGTGCGCTAAACACGACTTATCCGTCAACCCCACTAAGACGGAACTGGTGCTGTTTACAAACAAACGAATCATCGGAGACCCAGCACCACCGAAACTATTCGGCACAACACTGAGAGTGGTAAGCGAAGTCAAGTATCTGGGGGTTATACTAGACAGTAAGCTACTATGGAACAGCCATGTGGAGCAGAAACTGAAATCGGCGAGCATCGTCTTATGGCAATGCCGTAGGATGATAGGTAAGCGCTGGGGACTCAACCCAAAGATCATCAGATGGCTCTACATGACCGTCATCAGACCCATGGTAAGCTACGGCTCACTAGTCTGGTGGCCCAGAACAAACCTAACAACATGCATAAATAAGTTGAAAGATTTTCAAAGACTAGTCTGCTGCGCCATTACAGGTTGCATGAGGACAACTCCCACAGCAGCTATGGAAGCGATGCTCAACATCACACCACTGCACATCTATATACAACAAGAGGCTGCGCAGGCAGCACTTAGACTAAAACAACTCAAGTTGGTAAGGTTCGAAAAGGTAAGGCACTTTGATAACCTACTACAATCCTGGGTTAACACTCCACTGGTAGATGCAATCTGCGACAAGGTGGAACCAGCCTTCATCTTCGACAAGAAGTACAAGATACACTGGTCGAAATATGAGGGCGAGGGAATACACCACAGATCATTGATCATCTACACAGATGGATCCAAAACAGGCACGGGAACGGGCACTGGAGTCTTCTCTGATGACCTCAACATACACCTGGCCACTCCGCTGGGAAACACAACAACCGTATACCTAGCAGAATGTGCCGGCATACTGCTGGCCGCCAAAGCCATTCTTACAAGGGGAGTCACAGAACACAACATTACAATCCTCTCAGACAGCAGGTCGGTCTTGCAGACTCTGTGCAGCAAGATGACAGTCTCCAGCCTCATCAAGGAATGTCACGACACCCTCAACAAGGTAGGGGACAATAACGATTTAAACCTTGCATGGATCAAGGGCCACAGTGGGGATAGAGTTAATGAGGCGGCGGATGAGCTAGCGCGGAGGGGCTCGACGATGCCACCCATAGGTCCAGAACCGATCATACCCATTCCCATGAGTTGGTTTAAAGGTAGAATCCAACAGCACACATTATTCTTACACAATGAATACTGGAACAACCTGGACGACTGCAGGCAGGCTAGACTTGCACTACCACGAGTTGAGCCACGCCTATCCAGGGAATTAATGCGGCTGGATAAATGTAGACTGCGCCTTGTAACAGGTGCAATAACAGGACACAGCCTTTTTAACAAACATCTTTTCAACATAGGTGTCACAGACAGTCCGCTGTGCAGGGCGTGCATGGCGACAGAAGAAACAGCTTCCCACGTCATGGTGGAATGTGACGAGGTAGCAGAATGCCGGGCTAAGTACCTGGGCACACCGGGTACCCTCCGGGAGGCCATCGGCGACGTGAAGGCGCTGGGTGACTTCCTGGCGGAGCCTGGATGGCTGGAGTAATCCAGCATTCACCCTCCGACGCAAAACAGGCGCACATTGGACGTCGAGTTGCGGAAACCGCCCGTATCGATGAAGAAGAAGAACTCACATAGTCGGTCTAGTGCGACATCACCGTGGAAGTGCTTCCGTTCTTCCAGATAATGAGGAAACATTATTACCACACAGCTGGCCGTTGGAGTAACAATGCAACGATACCTTAATGTTATTGCTAATTAAATTTAATAGATCCTCAAAGTTACTGCGACTCTTGTTACCGCTACAATTGCAAACGCTTCGAATACTCACTTAAAAGTCACATACATAGGAATGAGAGACTCGTAAGATTCTTGAACGCAAAATATTACGTCATACAAAACATATTTGAAAGAATTTGAGCCGTATTTTCCCGTTTCAATCTCCAGCTCGTTCATTAACAAACAAATTATAAAAAAAAACTCGATATTTATATTTTTGACATCAAAAACAAAGTTCTAGGAAAACTGGAATGAATGCTCACCTTCTTATATTAATTAATAAATACCTTTTAAATAAGCTTTTTACTTTAACAACGTTGACGTATGTAATCCCTCAGAAGAGTAATTAATTCTGGCCCCTAACCTGTCAAAAGGAAAATTTTGAGCTAGCCCTATAAATAAAAATATTAATTAATAACAGATAAGATAAATTAAAAGATTGACTTTATGTGGTGAATTAAAGTGGGAAGTATATAAATAGGCTGAGGATATTATCTTTTAATATCAACATCAAAATTAACTGTATTTCATAGGCAAAACTTGGCACAAACGTCAACATTTTACATAATCATTTTACAATATAAATAATAATCATTAGGAGTAATATTAGTGTTCTTTACCGCGAGCGCTTGTAGCAAGTACAACCACAGCGCATTGACTGTGATTGTAATCGATACAAGCGGCCGGATTCCGAGAGATAAGGCTTTTCATTAGAAGAATTCGGCAAGAAACTCATGGGTCTCATTATTGTCAGTATTTATCATTTTACTATACAACTAGATTTTGCCCGCTACTCCACATATACAATATCTTAAGTCTTATAATAGGTATAAGAGCGGTTTCGAACTACATCCGATCCGAGCCCGTGAAAATATGTTCCGTGGTACCCGTTGAAATACTTCTATGGTACATTACGCACTACATCCGATCTCCGTCATCTAATTTCTTTCCGTCATTCTAGAATTCCGGCAAACATTTTAGACGGATCGAAGTAGCCATCGTAGTCCAAGAGCTACTGAACCTATCTAGTACATTCATTTTTTTTGAATTATTCTGAAAGATTGACCGATTGGGAAGTTTTTTTAATCTACTTAACCAGAAGCTATGGAAGAAAACCCATTTGTTTTTTTATTAAGGTTGAAATTCTGAAAAGCAATATCCGAATTCGATCCAAGTTTTCTAGACCAATATTATCACGGATTCAGATCGGATTCGAATCGGAAGTAGTGCGAAACCGCTCTAACAGTATTGTTTTTATTTTATGTTGGCTTCTTAGAACAACATTAGTGAATGTTGCATTTTATTCCATACAATAGTATGTGTGTAAAACAAAGAAATAATAAAAACATCTGTTTGCTTCTTGTGTCAATGTAATTTAAGGTGTTTTGAACGATTTATGTTTCCGTAAACGTGATTCTTTATTCTGTAGGCTAATAATAGATTAACTGAACAAAAAAGCTTTGATTTAGGAAGCTAATTGCTTTTCTGGCCTCTTTAGATTTATTTCATCGCGACTTTCACGCTCGGCTCCCGCTATCGCTTCGCTTATCATGGTCGAAGCCCAGGCTTAATGGGAAGAATCTGATCGTAAACAAAGTGTAGCCCGGTTCGCTTGGCATTGCCAGCTCCGTCATTTCGGGAAATCCCTTCTTAATAGGGTTACGACGGACGTACCCCAAATTTCAAATTTCTGCTTTAATGATAAGAAAGTTTATCTCCTGGCTTGATGAAGGAATTGCTTTATCGTTTAATAATTGTCGTTATAATTTTATCGATCCCTGGTATAACGGTGTAATACTAATTATTATACATTCATCAGGCATTTGTATTCAATGCGTGAATTCATCACATAAACATTTGCCAGGTTTGTGAGATGCATTTGTCCTCTAGCCTTGGATGTTTATAAATGCATTGCATACATATGAATTTATCAATTAAATATATTAACCCGTCATCTAGTATCCGTAACACAAGCATCATTAGTTGCTTAAAATGGGACTAGTTGATAGGTGTGATTGTCTGAAGATATGATATAAAACCCTGGCTGTGTTTTTGTTCTGATTTTATATCTTCGACATAGGATTTTGAAGACCTCCGTGGCCGAATGGTCTGTACGCCGGTCTCAAGGCGTCGCTATCTCGAGAGGTCCTGGGAGGTCCTGGGAGGAGTGTTTGGGTGATGAATTTTCAGACATTTGTTCTCCAGTCTTGGATGTTCATTATATATGTGTTTTATTATGTATATTCTCAATAATTATAAGTATTTATCTATTAAATATATCTGTCCGTCATCTAGTGTCCGTAACACTAGCAGCATTTAGTTTAGAGATATTTATTTGGACGACCTCCGTGGCCGAGTGGTCTGTACGCCGGTCTCAAGGCGTCGCCATCTCGAGGTCCTGGGTTCGATCCCCAGTGGGGGCAAGTGTTTGGGTGATGAATTTTCAAACATTTGTTCTCCAGTCTTGGGTGTTCATTATATATGTATTATATTATGTATATTCTCAATAATTATATGTATTTATTTATTAAATATATTTGTCCGTCATCTAGTATCCGTAACACAAGCAGCATTTAGTTGCTTAAAATGGGACTAGTTGATAGGTGTGAATGTCTGAGGATATTTATTTATTTTTTTACATAAGTGTCGTTTCAATTAATAATAATGGCTACGTTAAATGTCACCTTCGGACATCCTAAGTCAGCGAGGGTTAAAGATGGAGGATCAAAGCGATTCGAATGTCAACTCAAGTAACTACTTAAGCTTAGGGATAAAGCTTTACGACTAGAGTAGTATTTGCAATGACATGTCATAACTTATCTAGGTTTAACGGCGTTACCGATTGTGCGATCATATAATTAGCATTCCTCTTGACCATTTATAATTATTTTTTGGATTCCGGATGACCAGTGTAGTATTCTGTAGACCTATTTATTTTTGACTTCACAGTGCAACGTCGCCGGAAACAAAGAAACCTTAACTAAGGTCTGAAAGTTGAATTCCATTACCTGAAAATAAAAGTAAACCCTTACCGTAATAGAACCCTCATTATGCTTATGTATCGTGCATCCTTATTTCAAAGGGTTGGCAACGGTTTGTTGGTAGTAGGTATAATAATATGGTAAACAAAGATAATTAAATATTGTGTGTACAACCCTCACACTTGCAACGCTTTATACATGGCTGGACCAAGCGCATTTAAGTGGTAAGCGTACTGAAATTTCACTCTTTTATTTTAAGACGACTATCTACTACGAGAAATGTAAGCTGAGATTGAAAGATGCAAAATATATATAAAACCAGCTTTTTCCATAAAAATATTTTTTTTTCCATACAGCAACAAACATTTTAATGAAGAGTCATCTCACGAATTATTAGTTTGGTTTACAAGAGGCCCTTTAGCTACACAAAAAGTCCGGTATGGATTCTGTTCTGATAGTATGTGTCGATTTTATTTTGTTGTTAAAACAAATGACGACCTCCGTGGTCGAGTGGTCTGTACACCGGTCCCAAGGCGTCCGTCGCCATCTCGAGAAGTTTCTGGGTTTGATCCCCGGTGGGGGCAGATGTTTGTATGATTTATACAGGCATTTGTTCTCCAGTCTTGGATGTTTATATTGTATATATTCTGAATATTTATATGTATTTAACTATTAAATATATTTAGCCTTCATCTAGTGCCCGTAACACAAGCAGCATAAGTTGCTTAAAATGGGGCTAGTTAATAGGTGTGAATGCCAAAAAAAAATTTATTTGGAAATATTAACTTTTTTCCCCAACTAGAAATACCTACTCGTACTTGTTAATTTCTCTATTTGAACCAATATTTCTTTGTCTATCGATGATTTTCGGAAAAATTACATTTTTACTTCATACCTATACTATACTACCTCTAATCGTGAGCATGTCCATCAGCACATCACGGGTCGCGTCAAATAACAAATTGCCTTTGACTCAGACTGATCGGGTTCCGCGCATGCGCACTACGTTCGTATGTGAATTATTTACTATCGTGTCGCGTATGTGGGGTCCCGAAAACCCTCAAAGGTGTTTTACCCCACATACTACCACCATTACTATATAATCTACCTCACCTGTCCACACCCTGTCAGTCGACCCACACTTGGGGTCAGAATGGCAGGAGTCAGCCAACTTGCACGTTACTTAACTTTTAATATATTTTTAGCAAGCAATGTTTCAAACCAAACTAAGTTCCGAAATAGAAACTAAAACTGTGCACTAAGAAAATCTATTTTTAGTGAGCAAAGCATGAAACAAAAGCTAATAATAGTTCAAAAGACGAAATTGAGTCTCTTTGTACGACTGTTCAATCTTTAATAGTTAAAACAAAGACCAAAGATTGGGTGCGCCTACGCGAAGGCTGCTCCAGTATAATGTAAGTTACAATGTTTTACGACTTATTTTATTTTTCAACATATTTGCTCGATGTGTGAGGTTTATTTCTGGATTTTTAAAACAACCGTACGGTGAAAATATTACCGCACGATTTTTGGGC
Source organism: Parapoynx stratiotata (assembly GCA_910589355.1). NCBI lineage: Eukaryota > Metazoa > Arthropoda > Insecta > Lepidoptera > Crambidae > Parapoynx > Parapoynx stratiotata. The sequence goes on from OU342459.1 coordinate 15,770,634, forward strand.
GCTAATATTTTTTTATATATGGAATGAGTGCCTTTTTATCCGCGCGGCACGACCCCGAGCATTGCGCTCGCGCGGCGAGTGCGTGCTGCTCGGGGTCGTGGCCGCTGACGTGACACTACGGCCCGTATAGAAGGTACCGTGAGAAGGAAAAGGCGCTATTCATCCCTATATAACGCCATCCCTTTCCAACTGTCTTCAACTAAAGATCTACGATTGATTCTGGAATACGCGCCTATATTCCTCGCATGTGTGTTGAACTTAGAATAAGGATGGCTTAGAAATGACATGCTGATGACAATGTCAAGAGCGAACAAGCTAGTTAATACAATGTTTTCTTAAGTGCGATAGAGATAGGTATACTATTTTTTGTCCTTATTAGAGTCAGTGTTTTTATTTGTCTAACACGTACCGTATGTGTCAAACAGTAATGTGTGTTTCTTTGTGTCGTTGTGAAATATTGCGTTTTGGACTGTAATTATTGATTACCATACAAGTATTTATTGGGTTTTACTCCACTACCTTTATCAACAATGGAACAGTGTTGCATTATCGGCTGTAAAAGTCGCAGTGAACGAAAACATAACGTTTCACATGTAAGTCCCATATTTCATCGTTTTATCTAAATCACTAAGTGAACTATTACTAGTTACCGCTTATTTACATTTAATCGTGTACATAATAGCGATAAATAGCTAATGAAAATTTATTGCTTTATCGTATTTGCCGACTAAGAAAAAACGTCAACGAAAGTCAACGCGGGCTGCCATTTTAAGTGTTATCTGAATTTTACCGGGTTTTATGCGATTTAGGGATACCTGTCAAAGAAAATGTAAATTACCCATTCTGAAAGGGAAATATTAAAAATTAGTTATTTTAAATATTCTTAATAGATTTTCTACCTACACATTTTGCACACTAGAAACATAGCCTGGTACATTAAAGATATTTTTAAACTTTATTTTGCCACCAGGCGGGGATCGAACTATCACCGTATACTGGACGGCAGCCTTATACAAACATTATCATGTTTATATTATTTATCTATATTTTAGGTTCCCTAATGAAGAAAGTGGGTGATGAATGGGTAAAAGCTACTGGAAGGCTAAATTGGAAGCCAACTACAAACATTCGCATGTGCTCTAAGCATTTCGAGAGCCGTTTCTTTCGCAAGACTCTACGCTCTGTTTATTCTCCCAAGAAAAATAAAATAAAATAAATAACAAAATAATTAACATTATGATTATTGGGAAAAACAATTTTATTAGCATAGCAACATAGTTTTGATTCATACTTTATTTCTGTCCTTTACGGGTGTACGCGTATGTCAAATCTAAGCCTTCCATAATCTAAGGTGTTGAAAAACGTCGTATGTACTAAGGTTTTCTTTATGTCAATGCTATAAGCATTTTCTGCCAATGTCGAGGAAAATGACAATGCCACATACCTTGTGTCAAAAACATTCATTTGAAGTGAAATAATGTTGATCGATTTCGCATAAACCTTTGGAATCGCATTGAAAACGAGGAAAGCTTAATAAAATGATGATCAAAGGGGAAATGTTAATAATGGGAAACAAATTATTGAATGAGAGAAAATGCAATCAATTGCAATGCAATCGGAATTTTTTTCATGTTAGAATAATACAACGAATCATACACTTTCATACTATCAAACGTTAACTAAGTAATAACAAAAATAACATAGCATAATTATAATTATAATGATAAATTTATCTCCAAAGGGGATCGGTAAATCAGGACCGAAATACTTCTACGTATTCTTTATTGTTCTTCTTCTATCTCACATCTTTCAGTCAATAAAATTTCGCTACACATTTTGTTGGGATCCTCGAATTAGTGGACTGTATTTTTTATAAATAAAATGTCACTTAATACTGGTATTAAGGGATTTAATAAAAACTTACAAAAAAGATGTTGCACGCTCAAGATCGGGCGGAAGAGAGAGAGCGATGTTGCCACTATACAATACATATTTTACCATAAATTGTAAATCTTAATGTTGCCAGCAACACATTTCTACGTGTTAATATTATTCTCGACTTTAGTTTCATGAAAGTATTATTACTATCACTCTATAGTTAATTAATAAATATGATTCGGATCGGCACCGCAGAGGTGTGCTTGTAGGTAGGTACACCGCAGAGGTATCGCCCGCGTGGCGGCCCAAATAATGAGCGGTTACATTTGAGGGTAGGTGGCACTTCCGGTACCGTCAGCTGTCAACGGCAGGTAGCCGCTCTGAACGTATTTCAGAAAATATGTATGCTATAATAAATTGATGATTATATTTCACCAATGTCTTATACATACATATAATAACACAGTAGAGGTCGAATATCTGTACATAGAAAAAAAAATGCTTAAAACCAAGTCAGGGGGATGTAAAAAGAGAGTTTTCAATAATGCCACTTAATTTTATAGGAATATATTTATTATGTGGTTTTATCTGCGCCTGTGAAAATTATTTTAATGTTATCATCATAATCGACCTATATTCGTCTACATAATGGTATAAACAGTATATATATTTTTTCAAAGTTGACATTGCGATGTTAATCAAAACTGTGGCTAACACGAGGTCAAGCGACAGAAATTATTTGATTATGAATTTTTGTTCTAACGGTTAAAAATATAATACATACCAACACACAATAAATTGCAATTTTTAAAAGGTATACAATCTTAACGAACAATAAAACACCAACAACGTACAATTGAAAAAGAAATTCCACGTTAAAATTACATCAACTGATAATAAAGTAGGTATGAGTGTGTACACTTCGCAATATTTGTATATTTATATCTGGAAGTTGATCAATACGGCGCTTGTTGATTGAACCAATTACTGGAATGTATCGATATTGCTGCTCGCTTAAATTCTATTGCATTTGACCTTGGCTCCGCTTCTAGTACACGAGTAATGATATAGAGTTATTCTTACCAATTACAAGACGAGACTTGGCTTTCATTTAATTTTATGTAAATTATTATACAAAAATAATAACACACTGAACATATCAACACGCCTTTTTCTTAGAAGAGGTAGGTAGAGGTGTTGACACACATTTCGTCAGACAGGCTAGGTTGCCATGTAGCAGGTGGTGAGCCTGTTGCCATGCACCGGGCACAATATGAGACAAGCGATATCCACAATCAACTGCACATAAGTTTTATTCAAACTCATTTGTACAGGCGGTGGGATTGAACCCGTGATTCTCCCGGGAGCCTCTCGAACGAGTAGTGCCCGTCCGTCCCGCTCGGCTACCGCTGCCATTAAAAAAAAATTCAATTTACGTGTACGTGTTCAAGGTAATGGTTTCAGATCTGTATAGCAGGTTCTGGGTTCGATTCTCAGTGGTGGCAAAAGTTTGTTTAGAATAGACATGGAATTGGTAACTAAAGACTATAATTTTGTTTGATTTCAAAGTTATTCATATTTCTGATAAGAATGTCTTTAACAATATTTTCCCAGTCATCTTATAAAAACATCTCAAGATTCTTTGCTTTTCCTATTCAAAAAAAAACAAAAAGCTGACGTCACATGTCACAAGAAAAATGGTGACAATCATCAAAAAAGTCTTTGGCAAATATAAATATTTCACAAAAATTAAGCTGATTCAATTTGTCTCTATTGGAAGCGAAGAGATGACCGGATATCAAATTGTATAAGGGTGAATACAAAATTGCAGAATTAAAAAACAGATGATGAATATATTGTCCATTTTTAGGTGCTATTTTTAGACCCGCTGCTGGTCTTATACGTCCCTTTTCACATGGAGAAACATATGAGGGGTACTGGCCTTAAAACCTTCACCCTGGCTGAATTCGTGGGTAGAAGCGGTTACAATACCATGGCCAAAGGCTTACAAAGCACTGTGGAACTTGAGATCCCGGTTTTCGTTACCTGTCGAGGGACAGAAGTTGACAGAACTACTGCGCCATCAAATTTCTCCTCATTTGATTGTGTGTTGTGAATTATTAAACGTTTTATAGACGATGCCCAGATGATAAGCTGCATCATTTTATGATAATAAGATGATAATGAAAAAAGAATGTATCAACTGCTTTTCTTGCCTAGCAATGTCACATTACAAGAAGGATGCTGAGCATGGATGTGGACGGACCTAGAGTGAGAGGAAGACCAAAGAAGCGATGGATTGAATGCGTGAAGAATGATATTAGAATAAAAGAAGTGGATGCTGAGCTGACGAATGACAGAGGAGAATGGAAGAAGAAGACATGTTGTGCCGACCCCACCTAGAGTGGGAAAAGGGCAAGAAGAAGAAGATACTGGGTCTGTGATTGTGTAGGTGATGACCAAACTCAATTTTCGTATGGCTAAATGTGGTCTTAAAGAACACAGTACACCTTGGATTCTGTCTACCCCTACGGGGATTACAGGCGTGATTTTATGTATGTATGTATAAGATGTTACCCTGCTTCTGTAAGAACATACTCATACCGTTCTTTCGCACAGACTGGCTCGGATTTTTTTATCACGTATAAAGTAGAGGTTTTAGTTATTGCAATAAGGTTTATTTTTATATTTCACTTCTTTTGTTATTGGAAAACCTGAAACAAAAGAAATGAAATGTAAAAATAATCCTTATTACTATGACTCAGAGCTCTGCTTTAAACGTGATAAAAGAAAACTCTCCTCCTTGAGCCAGTTTGTGTGAAAGTTAAAGGTAATCGAAGTTATGAAAATTTTAAATAAAACAAGAAGGGAAATAGTCTTTACGTAATTATCAGGCCAATCTACGTCGTCGGCACGTGACCTGTCCGAATGTTATGTCAATCGTTAATAACAGTCGCTGAAAAGTTGATTTAATTCCATAATCATTATTAATTTGAATGTTTACCTTTTTAAGAACGAACAGACTAACAGCATAATCTTATAAGGACGAGAAATAACTAGAAAAACAAAAGCTTTTCTTAAACTGTATTATTATGTTTTGAATCTGAAATGTAACAATGTGTAATTCTCAAAAAGAATCAATGACATATTAATATATTCACCTAATTATCTACTTGAGTTTAAAACATAAAAAAACTAGGTTTATAACCATATGTAGTTATTATTCATTGTTAGTATTAAAGTTATCAAATACCAACAGTTAATATCAGGCCAAAAAGCAACAGTTTTAAGTATTTTTGTACACTCTTCGCAATAACCAAACAGTTAGCACTAATGCATTGCTTGTAGTTTTAAAAAAAACCTAAATCTTAGGCAACCTAAACCTTAAGAATAGGTCTTGCTTTACCACATTCTAATTCCACCCATTTGATATAAAAGGAAAAACTAGTAGTTACTGCCTAATAAAACAGAAAACAGAAAAAGCTTTGCTCTGCTTTTGACCAAGGGTTGGTTTTTTGATTCATGGCCACATTGAACAGTTGGATAAAAATGCCCAATGGTGTACACGTAGCTTGCTGGCGTATTGGTTGTAACGCTTTGGCTTTCGATTAAAAACAAAGCTACCTTCGCCATGGTCAGGCCGTGGATGGGTGACCGAAACTTTGTGATCTTAACCTCCGTGCTTCGGAAGGCACTTTAAGCCGTTGGTCCCGGTCGCTATTGCGACTGTTTCAACCCACTAACCCGCATTGTTGTGTTTCTCCATGAGGAAGGCCTGTGCCTAGCAGTGGGACGTATATAGGCTGAGGACAGGTGTAAACGTATGATGTCATGATATGTCAGCTTGACTAATAGTCAAATTTTTAAATATTAGATACTTTATTCATAGACACATTAACTACAACACTCAGAGTAAACAGAACTGGAGTAGCCATTAGTCAATTTCTCAAACATTTTTTTCTGCCATTTCTCGCGGGGGGTGAGGTTACCACTACACTCAAAGCCAGCCGTTTTTACAAATGCACACATGGATAATTCGACACACAAATTTAAATTTCACGCACACACACGCTTAAAATAGTCACGTGGGGTGTGCGTTTTGACAACGTCACAGCCGCACTCCCCACGAGACTAGCGTTCGAAATTTGAAATCGTAGAATTATAAAACATGAAATAATGAAGTAAATAATCATGAAATCTTAAAAATTATAATTACAAATAAACGGGGACACCATCTTTAAGCATATTCGATGTTTTCTATTTATTTTTACAACAAAAAACAGCACAGGCAGGCATTTTTGCGGGAGCTCTGTTCGCCGCAACGTTTACAATGTTATGGCTGTCAAAATGGCGGCTCAACTAGTTTTATTAAACGTGCAAGCATCCGATGCTTGTGCATTTGGCAGAGGGGAATGTTAGACAAAGGCTACTCCAGTTCTGTTTACTCTGAGCTACAACACGATGATGGGTAAAATGGCGGCTTTGGGTCGGCTTTTTATCCGTGGTCAGATTGACCAGTAGGTTAAAAAAATTACCAATTGTGTAAACGTAAGATGTCGTGATTTGAAAACTTGACCAATAATCAAATTTTAAGATATTACTTTTTGTCACGGACTTCTTGAATACCAGCGACCATTGACTATGACTACTAACTGACAGACTTGACATTGCTTTCATAGTTCCTTTTTTTCTTATTATTGTAAAGACGACATTAGAAAAATATAAATTCTATTTCCCAAGTTTTCATAATTTTTCCTTGACACTATAGTTAGAGTTAAATAATCATAGTCAATTTTACCACAACACGAGGCTGGGGTTAGTAAAATAGCGGCTGACGACACAGCTTGATGTTATTTCTTCGAATTTTCATCGCAAATTTAACTATTGGTCAAGCTACGACACACATTTTGATGTTTCCATCGACGCCATTGGTCTTGATTTTAACAATTGGTTTGAATATTGCTACGGATCAAAAACTGACCCTAAATGAAATAAACTAACCCCGGATTATGGCTGGGTCACTGAAATTTCGCAGAAGGCCGTGGCACGCCGGCGGGTGGCGTTAATTTTCAAATTTATTTGTTGACCATGACTCCGATCCGTGCATCAAAAGCGGTGTGCTCGTAAAACAGCAGAGAAGTAAGTAAACAAAATTGACCTAAATCCCAACGATAAGCTCAGGCGCAAGGTATAAGCTCGCCTTATTCACAAGCAGTAACATTTTCACGAATTGTTGCAACAAAGATTTGTTAATACGACATCTTTAGTATTATAATATATTTGTAATTTAAAACTAAATGTGTCTTAACCTCTCAAAGGATACAAAATGCGACATTATAAAAAAAAACTAAAACCATTGTTCGCGAACGCCGGCGTTCGCTTGGGCCTCAAGACGTTTAACGATAAACAAGGAAGACTGAAAATATTATTTCATTCATTAGTTTATTTGTAATGCACCTTAATATGACCAAAAATTCTACGAACTTCACTTTTGATTTCAATAACCAATAAATTAACCTCATATTAGTTTTCTTTTACTTATACTAGAGTCATCGAAATGAAAGAATACTATGTCGTGCTTTAAATAAAACTTTAATGAAGCTTATGACGAATATCGCTTGGCTTACATTGTGCCCACAGCATGCAAAGGTCTGCATTTTAATTGAAATAAGCATTTAACGAGTAAAGAACCAAAGGTAAAATAAAGAGTAAAGAGTCTTTATTTTACCTTTGGTTTTTGCTTCTCCTTCAGAAATATTATGATAAACCATAGATATACAACCATATTAAGTACGAACTTACTTAAAATACATGAACGTATAAAGCAGACATGCTCCGTGTGGGAACACATAAATGTACATTAGCTATGTGAAAACCCTAAACTTATGTAAGGTTCGCTGTTACAAGTGATAGGAATTAAGACTGTAGAAGCAATTTTCACATAATCCCAATATCCCCGAATGAGTAGGAAGGGGCCTGAATGTTAACACTGACATTTCACTTGATATTATGTCTAAGTCACCGTTTCACCTGTTGCATATACACTTACAGTGTCAGAATAAGGTTCATATTTGAATGAGATTGTATACATGCTAGTGTTCGTCACTGTATAGTAAGACAAGCGATAAGCAAGATAGAAACAGCGCTGGAAAACAAAGACGTGTGTTTATATACCTTCATAGACATAGAAGGAGCCTTCGATAAAACCAACATTGAGAGTGTTAAAACAGCTCTAGAAAGACATAGGGTAAACCACACTATCATAAGATGGATACAGTACACGCTGAAATACAGCGTGGTATGACTAGGAGACCACACACAAGGAGCAATCGTCGCAAAGGGATCCCCACAAGGTGGAGTGCTGTCTCCGCTCCTGTGGAGCCTGGTCGCAAATGAGTTAATAGAAACCCTGAACAAGAACAGCTGTTACACTGATACGCAGATGACTTAGCGATACTGATCTACAGCAAAACAACCAATATAATATTATTATAATGTAAGCTGATGCACAGGGCCTTTCTCATAGTGGAAAAATGGTGCACAGAATACAAACTGAACGTTAACCCAGCAAAGACAGAACTAGTCATGTTCACAAATAAGCGGACGTTCGAAACTACAACCTACCGAAACTCTTCAACACGGAGCTTCAGCTCAAAACGGAGGTTAAACACCTAGGATTTACCTTAGACAGCAAACTCTCATGGGCAAGACACAAAGCAAACAAACTATAAAAGGCCAGCAATACATTCTGGCAATGCAGGAGAATGCTTGTCAAAAGATGGGACCTATATCCCAAGCTTACACTGTGGCTGTGTACAGCCGTCATCAGACCAATGATGCACTTAAGAAGCTACGGAGCACTGGTTTGGTGGCGCAGATCAGAACTCAAGACCACAAAACAGAAACTATAAATCTGGCAATGGAGGACGACCCCTTCTGTGGCTTTAGAGACCATGACTAGAGGAGGATATCAGGCGGTGTTTGATTTTAAACACGATTTGAGTTAATATCATTAGCGCAAAAGCGTGATTACTGCTTATAAATTTAGTTGATTGCCTAAAGCTCCTCCGGCTTGGACAAAGTGGCCTTCACCTGGACAGTAAAGATTATATAAAGTTTTGTTTTTGCCTGTAATTCCGATACAACTTGGAGAGGGTTAAGAGCGAGTACTCTCTCTACTCACTGTCTTCTTAACCCACATTAGACCACTGCTGGCCACACTAGGGCCCAATCCACATTAAGGCCCATACTCCTCACGTGTTTCTCCATGACAAGGGCCGGTCCCAGCACTGGGACTTATATAGGCTGATGACGAGACCACTGCTGGACCTCCCAGCAATTTTACCCTGTTTCCGGCGTGTTGCATCCAGCATCTGCCTGCAGCGCTTGGCAGATCATCGCTCCATCTCGCCGGTGGGCGTTTCCTTTCGTTTGCTGAATCGCGGTCTCCTCTCAAAAACACTCTCCACTCATGACTTGTGCCATCCAGTTACTATTCAGCGGAGTACGATAATATGAATTATTTACGGTTTGGTGAGCGTCCGCGCATTACCTGTAGCGGAGTGAACACTCCTAAAGGGTGGTCCGAAATAGCCGCCTGTACATTACCCGTACCATTTGATTATTGCGACCATATTTTTCCTAATCCGTAGAGGATCTTTTTACACGCAATCGGAGACAACTAAAGGTTTTTATTTATTCATTTATTTAGGAAAATAAACAGTCATATACATTTATATTTACGAATTGTTAAAACTATTAGACCAACAGTTCCATTAAAAAAATTATAATAAAATTTATTGAAGATTAAACAGAATTGATTAATAAGCAGACTGCTTTTAGCTGAGCTGAAGATAATTTGATAGTCGTCTAGAATTAACAGAGGTTAAGGTACGTGCACGCAATGCCATTAGCACATAGTGGAAATAAATTTTCGTTAATTTTGAAGCACATGAGGATATAAGGCATACCACAACGCTAGCTCAGTACGAATTGGTTGGTAAAAAGTTGCAATTAACAAGGAACCAAGGGTGATTATAGTTATAAAAAGCATTTTAATATTGGCTAGTTGAGATTAAACATTTTTAGTCATCCATTTATTTTTTCTAATATTCTAGAAGGCGCTTTGTTTTAATATTAAATGTAAAGCGTTCAAATCACTTCGCTACCGGGCTACTTAAATACAAGAATTTTATTTTATCAAAACGCTGAACTTGCTGTTCAAACTGTACGTAAGCGGATTTCGAAAAATATTATAAATACTAATAATATTGTGTGAAAACAAAAGCGAACGTCAATTAATTCGTCAAAAACAAAGCTTATCAATATTTGTTTCATTCCTAGTTAAGACAGGTTAAAAATAAAGCTGCCCACGCTTTTCGTTGGTAATAAACAATTTACGTATCGCAAAAAGATCAAAGACTCGTAGGATTTAATGTCGAAGTTTTGAAGGAATCTATTATTCACGCTGAATCTAAAGGTGAGTATACTAGAATTTATTTATTTATTTTTTGTGTTACCAACAAAGGATACAGCATTACAATTTTGTTTCCATACATAACATATCATCACGCCTCTTTCCCCAAAGGGGTAGGCAGAGGTTTTAAACACCCATATTTCGCCAGATAATTATGTTAGGTCCCCATGTAACAGGTGGCGAGCCTGTTGCCATGCACCGGGCACAATGTGAGGCAAGCGATATTCACAAATAACTGTACATAGATTTATATTTAAACTCAGTGGTACAGACGGGGGATCGAACCCGTGTTTCCCGCGGTCTCTATTACAAGTCCGTCCGTCCCAACTCGGCTACCGCTTGTGTTTAGTCTGCAATTAGGAACGTATAGATAGATAGATAGATAGATAAACTCTTTATTTGCTTTATTTTACTCTAGATTACGTATCTTATGCACTTCCAATTACAGGCAAACATAGCATACAAGAGATTTTGCTAAAATATTATAATAAAAAGTAACGTTCTTACGATCGGTACAATACAGGCAAATACGCAGTTTTTCAAATACTTTGAAATGTAGAAACGTCATTTAACTTTTTACGAAAATTCGTCATAGTTCAACAGTTTAAATCTAATCGAGTAAGCAAATTCGAAACTTACTATTCAATGAAAAAAACATGGTAAAATAACACCAAAGCGTTCTTTGATTTTAAAACGAAAACACACCATCGTCACACGTATATCTCCAGTTGGCAGCCTTGTTAATACCCACATTTCGCCGAATCTGTTAAGTTCTTATATAATATGACGCGATCTAGGGTTTTCTATGTTGTAACAAAACATTGAGCGTCATGTTCGAAGTATGGTTGACACGTGTTGGTTAAAATTTACAAGCGAATGCTCATAATTGCTTTAGTCTATACTCACCTTTAGAAAACTGTGGAATACATTCAGATTAGCGCGGTGTGATATTCACAATGAACTGTATACATGAGTTTTATTCAAACTCAGTGGTACAGGCGGGCGGCGGGGTTAAGGGATGATGGAGGATGGATGGATATTCACGACTATTGTCCCCTAAGGGTTAGTCAGAGACAAGGCAAAAGTACCGCAAAAGCAGTCCATTGCCGTAGTCCGCGCTTCACCAGCAGTGACTGCACTCAGCGTGACAGGTGGTAAGCCCGTCGCCGCTATAAGCTTTTGGATGTTGTTCAGTTGCATATTCTAAAAGTACAGTTACAAATGAGTTATAAATTTAGTGATTTGATGTTTGTTGTGGCGATCACAGAGAATTTGAAGTTCCGTTCTTTGGAGTTCTTTTAATAAAAAGCTCAGCAATACCCAGCCAAATAAGTCTCAGGTAAACTGTTGTGGGCCTCAATCATCTTATCACACCAAATAATGGCTTCTCACACTACTTAGGTAATGTTATACAAGTTTGTGGTGGTCTCATGCTTAGCTACTAAATACTCAAAAAATAACGATTAAATAAATACAGAATTACAAAAATACAAAAAAGTATAAGACATTAAAATATATGGTATTTAAATTAAATTTAAATTCAGGAGCTTGGTGGCGCTTTGCCTTTCGATATCAAAAACAAAGCTACCTTCGCCATAGTCAGGCTTTGATGGGTGACCAAAATTTTGTGATCTCGAACTCCTCCATGCTTCGTAAGACAAGTTAAGTCGGATCCTGGTCGCTTTTGCAACCGTTTATACCCACAAACCCGCATTGGGCCAGCGTGGTGGTATTATGACCCATACTCCTCAGGTTTTAAAGGAAGGCCGGTGCCCAGCAGCGGGACTTATATAGGCTGAGAACGAAATTAAAAATCATTTATTTCGGACCGTAGTTCTTGACTCCTTCGCAACTTCAAATAACATTGTAAACTTTAATATTCAAAAGGAAAATTATCTCTCAGGTCGTGAAAAAGCTATTTTCCACTAAGTCTGACAAGAAAAAATTTTTGTCAGCATTAACCTTTATTTATTCATAGATGTCTTTATGGCTAGTTACGCTTCATTTTAAACTTTTTGTTTCAAAATTACTTCGAAAGAAAGCGATAAAAGCCAACGCAAACCTAAAAAGGAATCTTAATTTATATTCGTAGAAAACACTTATTAGGTAAATATACTCGTAAAGAGGGCTAAAATAGATGTAAGGGATTATCTTACTTAATGTACATAATAAACATAGTTAAGGTCTAGCGTGCCTTGCTTCGCATTATTTTTAAGTTGCTTAAGTTTTTTTATATCGTCCTAAGCCTTTATCCTCATCAGCCTATCAGCCTCATATATATGTCCCACTGCTGGGCAGAGGCTTTCCTTATGGAGAAACATATGAGAAGTATAGGCCGTAACACCACCACGCTGGCCCAATGCGGGTTGGTGGGTAGAAATTGGTGGGTAGAAACAGTCACAAATGCAACCGGGACCAACGGCTTAACGTGCCTTCGGAAGCACGGAGGAGCTCGAGATCACAATGTCTTGGTCACCCATCCAAGGCCTGACCATGGCGAAGGTAGCTTGGTTTTCGATCGAAGCCAAAGCGCACTGACCACTACGCCACCGAGCCCCTCAATTTTTATGGGAAACCTAAAAAACCCCTAACGAAAAGTATCTGAAATCACTGTAAAGTACCAGCCACGTGCAAAAATTTGTATACACATTTGGCAGGTGGAGAACATGTATTCCCTTCTAATAGAAGTCATTTACTGTCATTAGTGTATACATGTTTTTGCACGTGACTGTACATGTAACAGCTCCTGAGCGACGCGATATAGTTGCAGGTAGTAGAGATATCTAGGCGCCAATTATACGAACGACACGTCTCAGCAATTTGTCCAGGGAATCGACGTCGTACTGAGCGGAGTAATCCGAAAAATGTTAGAAATATTCCGTGAAAAGGCCTTCCTCACTTAGGACGAACTTTAGCTAATGTTCAAATGTGGAGAGTTATTTGTCTACATTTACATTTGTCTTGACCCTGGGCTTCACTTTAATTGGGGCTTACATTGTAGTGATAGCCCGTTAGGCTGCGTGGCGTATTGGCTGTTTAATCAACAGGTTTGAAAGTCGGTGGAGATGTTTGCGTTTGAATACTGTCATTGATGTTCATATATTTATTTAGTTTATTGTAAGTTTTTATTTATAATTATTAATCTTATTTACCGTTTAACTAATGTTATTTCGAGAAAATATCTGTCAAACCGAATCTTTCAGTAGATGAATTATTATGAGTAACCTAGTTTTGGCTCATAATGAAAAATAAATATTTCGTCCGTTTGCTATTTGATATGTAAGCAGAGCGAGCCAAAATCTGTTCATATTTAACTTGAAATTAAATAATTACGTCAGAATACCCTTTACTTCTATATAGGTCAGGTCCCTGAATTCAGATTTTTGAATGGAAGTTTGTGATTAAAATATATTATCCTGGCAAGGGTGATCGGGTTAGAAGTAGGTAAGGAGCAGCCATTGTCCGAGGTCGATTCATTAAGGCAAATTGCAAAGTTTGACAGGAAGGTATTGATGTTGTTTTGCCTTTTGATGTAATTTTCAAATACAGTTAATTTACAATGAATCGGCAGAAGGTGAGGTAAATCGAACCATGAAGCTTTATAATGACACTTATTATAATAATACAAATCACGCGAGAACTTTATATTTATCAATCTGAGCATGACGTATAATATAAGTCAGCTAAGAAAATAATAGCGTCAGTGAAAATATGGAGGAGTGATGGCTTGGCGGGGGACAGAAGAAAGTCAAAGAGGAGGAAACATACTGCGCTGAAAATCTAGTCTTAATTGTTCTTGATAATAAAATTTGTTAACTTTAATGATGCCTTCACGAAATTTCGTTAGTCGTTAATCGTCAAATGTGCATTCATTTTGTAATAGACATTCAAGTTTAAATAAATAATAATATTATAGAAAAACCGCTCTCGTAAACTATAAGGTTGCCCTTTGTGAGTATGCAATGAGAGACGGGCTCTACATTAATAAAGGAAATCTCACAACATACTTAGTATATATTTTGTTAAATCATGTTACACGTATGTAAATAGATGTAAATATAAGTTACACAACACTATTCCACTTAGTCTATATATAACAATCTTATTATTTGGCCATTTACGAAAGTTACAGCTTGCTTCATAAGTTGCTTGGTTCAATGTTGTAATTAAAGTGTTCGATACGTACATCATGTAGCTCCTCGTTCTATAAGTAATAAATAAAAGCTTGAATAATATTAATTTTGTCATGTTTCGTAGTTACTAATGGTTTGTTTGTAACACTAGATAAATAATTATTATCCGATTATTAAGAATTATTACCCAAAATAAGATTTCACAGATTAGAGGTGCGGGGCATAAAATAACTTGAGAAACGCTGGATTCTGCAGATGGTTACTTATATAAAAATCTATTTCTATGCCGTATTATGTACATAATTAATTATTATACACGTAGGGATTCTACTGCGAATGAAATATAGTAAAAACTAACCTTAAAATGTTATGATGCGCCAACGCACTGAGCGCGTGGTGGGGCGAGTGCGCGGGCAGCGGCGCGGCGGGTATAGGCCGGCCCGGGCCCTGCAGCACCCGGATGCCCATCCGGACCACGTTCCGCCGGGTCACTTTCTCGTCTGCTCTCTCTGCTGAAAACAAATTGAAAGTTACATGCTGAATTTGGGTTATTCAGTTTTCTTAATGACGATGGGATTAATCATCTCAGCGTCCTCATTATTCTCATAGATTTTTTTTCTTCTCCGCTTCTTCTAGGTCCAACATTAGCATTTTTTTGTAAGTGACTTTCACCCCTATTCATCAATATGACTGTACCACGCAAACCTATTGCTTGCTTGCTCGCTCGCCTATACTCTTTTCGGATACTTGAGCAACTTCTCTTTCTGACAACTCCCAGATCCCGAGCCTGGATATAGGCTTTTAACGATAATCAAAACAACAGTCATTTTGGGCGTGACATAATAATAATTTTATTTACAAGAATGTGGTTTATTATGGTGTTATATGTATGTTATAACAGTTCAAAACACATTCACCCGGTAGGGCATGCAAACTTAATTTAGGTTAAACCATTAACAAAATGTCAAAATTAAAATGTTCAAATGTTTAACCTTATCCATTAAAACAAATGCTAACATTAATCTCAACATTCGCTAGTTTGTTTATATTTCTCCCATAGACATAAAGACGGTAGGTATTCTCTTAGTAAGAGGTACAGGAAAAAAATCTATTTTAACATGGCCGCCTAATGCAAGTAATTTGAGAGTTACGTGTTTGGCCTTCCGAATCAAGTTCTTACAGTTTCTCACTAAATAAAGGTTATAGGAACACAAAAGGGTCTTATTGTCCGCTTCATTTATGGCAGTTCAGGCTGAAACTCAATTTTGAAGGGTACGTAAGTGACTACGTTAGCGACTTCTTCAGGCGTGATAATCTAACACATTTTAATTTTCTTAGGGCGAATTCGACAAAATTTTATTAGAGACACTAGTGTAGTAATACCGAAAATGCTTTAACTTTAGATGAGTACACGTTCAAAAATCGACCGTCATTACAGCGGATTCGGCAAATGAAATTTAAGCATTTATTGGTGTCTGAACCCCTGAGTAGGATCACGGAATTTGGTCGATTCCGCCCTCATTGCATGGATATGTGATAATTATCTACAATGGTTTTAAAATTTAAAAATACTTAGCATAATCGTAGCAAGGGCTAAGACTACTTGAATTAGGCTAGTTGACTCACATCAAAAGTTATGAAAATAATGTTTATTTCAAATAGTATTTAGTACAAAGGTCCGAAAAATACTAAGTTCAATCAATATAAATAAGTAAGGGATTGCAGTAGAAATTCAATTTAAACATGTTTTATTTTAACATTTTTTTTCCTTTACCAAAAACGCTTTCCGTCATGTTCGTGAAATTGGTGAAGTAACGCATCATGTAAACAATTACTACGCATGGTCAAAATCCGTCACACGCCAGTCACAACCAATCAAGCATATCTGTTGACTGTGTCACGCATGCGTATTGAATTGTTTACCAAAATCGTGACTTTACGACCCAGATAATTCATGGACCATGAAGACAGACAGCGTTTTTGCCTGTTCAGCAAAAAAGTAATTTAAAATTTATTGTGGTTAAATCCTCTAAAAAATTATATTATTTTTTATGGAGGTGGTTTAGGGGTTAAGGAGGGGCCCAATAAAAAAAGGGTCAACTAGCCGTAATAGGCTAAGTATGGATCATTATTATAGATGAATATCAAATAATATGCATTTGTATCAATGGTAGTTTGATATTAAACCACAAAGAGGCTTATAAGTGAGTGGGCTCTGTTGGTTGTTTAAATTAATCCCATGTTACCTAAAGACCACGCTCCAATTCCGTAAAGGGTTGGTCACGTATAAGTAATAATACAACATTGGTACCTATTACACGTTCGTAAACCATAATATTATCTATAGTCGGTATAGAAGTAGCTTAACACTTTCGTAACTTGGGGTGTATTACTGTAGTGGTGAATGTTAGCGGTAGACCAGTTATTAAATATTATTTCATTTATTGACGACCTTCGTGGTCGAGTGGTCTGTACGCCGGCCTCAAGGCGTCGCCGTCTCGAGAGGTTCTGGGTTCGATCCCCGGTGGGGAAAAATGTTTGTGACGAATACAGGCGTTTGTTCGCCAATCGTGGATATTTATATATGTATTTTATATTTTCTGAAAATTTATATATGCTTATTAAATTTATTTATCCGTCATCTAGTATCCGGAATAAAAGCAGACACTAGCAGCTTAGGCTAGTTGATAGGCGTGAATGTGTGAAGATACTTATTTATTTATTTCAAACAAGTCAGTCTCATAAAAGTCTTGCCTACGCCAAATTGAGCTAAAGCAATATTAATCTACTTAGCAAAATACTTAAGAAAGTATACAACCAAAAAAGTGCTTTGAAAACTGTTATAATATCAATACATATATTATAACAGTTTTCAAAGCAGTTTTTTAGGTAGCAGTAGCCGAGTTAGGACGAACTCGTTCAAGAGGCCGGTTAACACCTCTGCCTACACCTTCAGGGGAAAAGTATTATGCTCCATGTTTCACGTAAAGGTCTATTCCCTAAATAAACTATGCCCTTGTTAATGATCATTCACTTTCTCCCTTCAGTGAAATCTCTTTAAACAATTCGTTCAATTAGGCAAATGGACGACGGTCTTCGTTTACATGTAGAGATTTTTCAATTCATATGAAATTAAGTACCTATTTTGTACTATTTATATTTTTTATAAATATTTATTACGGAGCTGTTGGTTATTTATTGCGCCCTCTAGCGGCATTGTATTTAGATATTAAATATAAATTCCAAAGTTTAAACAGGTTATCCCGAAAATTATAATTTATACGAGAAAATTCGCGGTACACCAGAATAGTTTTCTCTGGAAGGGTTAATTATAAATAAAACATCTATTACTTGGGGTATAAACAGTTGATTTTACTTTCATCATTTTTAAAATAACGCTTACATAAAAAACTTGCCCACCGAGAGCTTCGCCGTCTGTGCCTGGTACCCGTAATTAAGATAACAATAAAGATCGCAAAATTTTTGTGTATTTTTCACTTTTGCGTTTGGATAATTCTGCATTGTTGGTCCGGGACACAAAAATAATATACCAACTGCTTTTCTTGCCTAGCATGTCGTAAAAGGCGACTAAGGGCGTATTGGGTACTGGATCTGTGATTGTGTAGGCGATGAGCTAGCCACTTGTTACTACTCTTTCACGATTTTCCATCTGACCAAACCCAATTTTTGTATGGCTAAATGTGGTCTTAAGGAACACAGTGCTCTTTGGTGCCCTTCCGGGATTACAGGCGTGATTTTATGTATTATATGTACATGTGTTGGTTGGTGTTTTTTTATAGTATAAGTGGCAAACGAGCAGGCGGGTCACCTGATGGTAAGTGATCACCGCCGCTCATGGACATTGGCAACACTAGGGCGTTGGTGGTGTTGTGATGTTTACAGTGTATAAATTTGACACAATCTTCTAGAAAGCACATTTGCTAGCAAGGCTCTATGCGTAGGTCACATGCCAGCTTAAGCGAAACAACCGAGCGTCGTTTCACCTCTTTTCGCACGCTTAGTGTAAGTTTTCAAGGCTCCGACACATAATTATTTAAGCGGTTAGCAAAATATTCCAATTTTGGTCAGCAAAAAAATGTAGTATATTTATTATATGTGATTTATAATTTCATGAAATAAACGTGTATTATATGTATAGGTATGTGACGGGGTGAAGCCGGGGATAATTAAAATCCAGTTGGGTCGTTACTTTAGTATCGTATATTATAATGAAGATTTAAGGCACAACTGAAACAATTATATAAAAAAAGGTAAATTACACTGAACACAAAACAATTTCACATTAAACACTAAATATATTATAAAAAGGGTAGGGCTAGTTACAATAGTGCCTTAGAGAAACATATAGTCTTTGTTATAAATTAGGAACTGATAATGTGGTTTGTTGTGACTTTGTCTCAGCTTATAAAAATTGATTCACTTTAAAAATATTTTACAATTATTGTTAGAAGGGAGTCAACCGCTCTACGCACTGACTCTCGTAAGAATGAGCTTCGAGAAAAAAACAAATAAAAAGAGACAGACAGCAAATTTAAAATCGGAAACCAAGAGAAAAATGGCCGGAGAAGAGCGCAATGACAGCAACGAGGCGCTAATATAGCTATGGCTTCTCGTTACAGGTATCAACTTAATCTACAATTCTTGTGTTTTTTTTACTATTTTGCACCGTCTTTCCAGCTATCCTCACTTTGCTTTCCGGTTGACTGGTAGAGAATGCCCTATAGCATTATGTCCGCCATTGTACTTTCATGCAAGAAGAATAAATAAATAAATAATTGTTCTGCTAAAATAACTAATTGGTCAGCAATTTATGGGCAGCAGATACTTCTAATGGATCAGCAAAATAACTAATAAGACACAAATATTGTTTTTAAGGGTTATAAAATGTTAACCTTAAGCAAATATCTATAATCAGAATACATTTCCAAGGAATTGATCCTTTTCCTAGATTTTAGGGTGATATAATATGTTGCTGCCCAGATTATAATTTCGCAGCTCAGCTAGTTATTTTGCTGTCAGCAATATAATAATTATATTGCTGACAAAATATTTCTTTGCTGCCCAAATGATTTTTCGGCTGACTTTTTTGTTATTTCGACCTGTTTTGTTGTGACCTGTTTGCTGACAAAATAATTAAATGGCTGTCCAATTAATTACTTCCCATTAATAAAACGACGCGACCTGTCGCAACGCGACGCGTTTTGAGTGCTATCAAACTGTACTACTATATATGACTAGAATCATACTATAAACATCTGACGGGAACACGGCCGTGTGTTTACAAATTGTCGGTTCGATGCGTTGCGTCACGTTTTAATACTGTGTTTCCGCCCTCACTATAAAAACTCAACCTTTTTAGTTGCGTTAAGAACGTCAATTTCTATGGGAAATGTGATTTCAACCACTTTCCGCTAGGGGCGCTTATCACGGGTCCTACGCGAGGGAGGAGGTGGAGATAAACGAAATACCCGATTCCAGCGAAGCCGCTCATTCGCCTTATTCGCGAAAGCTTCGCTTTGTTTGTCTTAGTTAATTTGCTAAGCTTTGTATTGAAAATTATAATTAAATAAATAAATATCTTCAAACATGCAAACCTATCAACTAGCCCCATTTTAAGCTACTAATGAATTTATAATTTTAAATAGATAAATACATATAAATATCCTGAATATATATAAATATATAAAAACATCCAAGAATGGAGAACAAATGTCTAAATCACTCGAGAACCCCGAACCTCTCGAGATGGCGACGCCTTGAGACCGGCATACAGACCACTCGACCACGGAGGTCGTCGTAAAATATACACAGTGTGCACTGCAAGATAATTTGAGGATGAAACAATGTAAAAGTGACAGAATATTATAGAGTACATAATACAAATATATGTCAATATAAAAACTGGGGTTTATATTATAACAGAAATAAGGTGTGGTCGAACATTTTCCCTCCCGCCCACTCGCCCGTCCCCCGCTGCCAGTGTGGTGTGCGTTATACCTTGCAAGCGTCACATTTACGTTGGAAACAAAATTATCGTCTCCTTGTCACTTAGGAAAATATTTACTTGGGAAAATTAAGGAAGAAGACCGAGCACTCATTGGTAACCGGAATGTGATTACGACATAAAATTACACATAATTTAGGAACGTCCTTGGGAACGTCTTTGAACGTGCAACAATTTTGGGTTTTAAAGAAGTAAGTATATATATTGTTGTAAGCCCTGCCCTGTCTCGTCCTTCTGGGACCACCGAAACGTTAAAAACTTATAAATACGACTTTTAAAAATTAAAACTTTTAAATTTTTAATCTCATCCTTAAAGCCATTCCAATATTCAAAAACGAGCCGTTTCGCCGTATAGTTAAAATTAACAAATTTTTTCTTAGAAATAAATGGAAAATTTTAACTGTCCGTAGCTAAAACGACTCATTTTTTAAATATTCAAACTCAAACTCAAAGTCATTTAATCAAATTGGTATCATCAAATACACTTTTGACAAGTCAAAACAAACAAAATAAATTATAAGTATCCTTAAATTGATAATACCACTACTTTTTTTTCGGCCTGTTCACTACCGGGAGGCCTTGTCTAGAGAAGATACAGGCAAGAAACTCTGCAAGGGTTCCGTCCTCCCTTTACATCAATATATTCTACAACCTAATAAAATTTACGTGTATTATATAATACTCTTAGTCACAAATGTCAAAATTGATTTGGAAGGTAAATGCTCCAAAAGCGACGTATCAATATATACAAGTGATTGTAATAGTTATACTGAAGTAATTAATTAATTGTCATGTCTATTCGGAACACTCTCCTGGCCAAAACAAAAAAAAAAAAAAAAATTATTTATAATATGAATGGATACAATAATAATACCTATGTTTCACAAAAAAGTTTTGTGTTAATATAATAGAAAAAAAAAGGAATTTATGATAGCTAAACAAAATGTATAATAAAAAAGTCAACATTTCAATATACAATCATGAAAGTGACCAAATGTAAGATTGCAGTGTGGAGCAATCTATATGTCCCATGCTTGACTATCATTTAAATATTCATTGATTTTGTAATAGGCTTTTTTCATGAGGGTTTTTTTTACAAATTCTTTAAACTTTGTATCGGTCATTTGGGTAACATTGATTGGTAGCATATTATAGAATCTAACAGAATTCATTAAGAAAGATTTATTCGTCTTACTTCTCTTGTAACTTGGAAGACGAAGTTTATATTTATTTCTTGTATTGAGACAATGACCTTCACTAATCTGAACGTAGCTGTGAATATGTTGGCGAACAAACATAATATTTACAAATATGTATAAACATGGCAAAGTAAGAATATTAATCTGTTTAAACAATTCTCTTAGGGATTCCCTTGTCTTCATTTTATATATATTTCGAATAGCCCTCTTTTGTAGAATAAATATAGATTCCAAATCAGCAGCAGATCCCCACAAAATGACCGCATAAGACATAAGACTATGAAAGTAGGCAAAATAGACTAAGCGAGCTGTTGGTATGTCTGTCAATTGTCTTATCTTTTTTATTGCGTAAGCAGCCGAGCTAAGCTTTCCCGATAAACTCTTGATATGGGATCCCCACTGAAGTCTGGAATCAATATGTATCCCAAGAAATACAGAATCTTTTACAAGCTCTAAGCTGTTTCCGCCTATGTTTACTTCCAAATCATAACAGCGCGTATTTGGGGGAGAAAATTTTATACATTTAGTTTTCTTTGAATTTAACATAAGATTATTAGCCGAAAACCATTCGCAAACCTTATTCAACGTATTATTTATAACTAGCTCTCCTGTCTTTGCATTATTTCTATTAACCCTAAATAAGAGAGATGTGTCATCCGCGAATAAAACTATGTCAGCCATTTCTGTAACCATGAAAGGAAGGTCATTAATATAGACGAGAAATAGAAATGGTCCTAAAATTGAGCCTTGGGGAACACCCGTTTTTACTATTGATCCCTCAGAGACGGCACCATTAAATCCTACTTTCTGTATACGCTGTGATAAATACGAATAAATAAGATTTAGAGATTTTCCGCGTATACCATAATGATTTAATTTGGAAATTAGCGTTTTGTGCTCCACACAATCGAACGCCTTTGATAGGTCACAAAATACACCTACTGTGTCGTGTGAGTCCTCCCAACTTTCCAATATATACTTCATTAGTTTCGCGCCTGCGTCTGTGGTTGACTTTCCTTTTGTAAAACCAAACTGTTGATCATGTAATAAGTCATTAGTTCTAAAATGAGCTGCTAATTGTGTATATAAAATGCTCTCAAAAATTTTACTTAATGCAGGAAGTACCGAGACGGGTCGATAATCGGTAGGGTTATGGTGATTGCCTGACTTGAATATAGGCGTTATTTTACTATGTTTCATTAAATTTGGAAAAACACCTGATTCTATACAGTTATTAAAAATCAGTGCCAACATAGGGGCGATAGGTTCAATTATATGTTCTATTACTTTAACAGACACTCCCCATATGTCTTCGGTTTTCTTCTTATTTAAGGTTTTGAATGTTTTCATTATATCTGTATGTGATATGGCTCTAAATTCAAAGACCGGAATATCTTTCATTAAATATTGCTTCAGAAATATTTCAGCTCGCTCCGTAGAAGAATGAAGATGTCGCGTTGTTTCTATTGGAATATTTTCAAAAATAGTTTCAAAAGTGCTAGCAATGGCTTTCTTATCTGATATAATATTATTTCCTATTTTCAAATACTGTGTTACTTCTCTTTTGGGTTTCTTTCCTGTTTCAGTATTAATTACATTCCATGTAGTTTTAATTTTATCTTTAGCATCCCGTATTTTGTTACTCAAATATAAAGATTTTGCTTGAATGCATACTTTCTTGAATAGCTTGGAGTATTTTTTCACGTAGTCTTGAAACTCAGAACTAGTGTTGTATGATTTTTGACTGTATAATTCATAGAGCGTATTCCTACTTTTCCTAATACCTTTAGTTGCCCAATGACTAAATACCATTTTCTTCTGAACTACAATTTTACGTTCCGTATAAATATTGTTATACTCACTACTAATAACATTAAATAATCTATCGTATAGTTCATTGGGGTCATCGTTGACCTCAGTTGTAAGTTCAGGCAACTTCTCAATAACACTTTGCCTAAATCGCGTTGACCTTTCGGTAGTCATGGGTCTGGATGTTATTATTTTCTCAACAAGTTTTTTTTGTTTGCATATTACTTCAACTTTTTGACCCATATGATCCGAAGGCAAATCTGTGATCAGGCTTTTAGTGCCAATGTTTGTATCACAGCTAACAATGACATTGTCAATACATGTAGAAGACAAAGTTGTCACTCTAGTGGGTTCTTTGAATAGAAAGTCCAAATTATAACTTTTCAACAGTGTAACAAAGTTATCTCTCTCTAAAGTTGTAGATAATAAATCAATGTTAAAATCGCCACAAATCACAATAGGTTTCTTAACATTAAAAATCTTGTCTAACAATTCTTCTAAAATTATTAAAAATCCTTTAAAGTTTGAAGTTGCAGGTGGCCTATATATGCAAACAATTAAAAATTCCTTTAATTCCACACTAGCAATCTCACAAACGCGATCAACAGAAAGACGGATAATATCATTGCGTTCCTTGTATTTTATTCCATTCTTCATAAAAATAATACAACCGCCCCCAACAGCAGACACTCTGTTGAATACACTGGCCACCTCATAACTCTCTATATTAAAAGACATGGTGTCTGGCTTTAGCCACGTTTCAGTTAGACAAAGTATATCTACATTAGTTTTGTCTAGATATAGTTCAATATCAATTATTTTGCAAGAGAAGCGGTTAATGTTTTGATGTAATAAAACTATGCAGTTGTCATTATTCATCTCTTTTGTCATACTTACATTACTAAAAAAGAATTTGCCCCGGAGCCAGTAGTAAAACTATTGGATACCGTGTTGTTATGATTTATTCTATTTCCTAATAATGTAGCTATATTTTGCCTACATTTCTTGGATAAATACATTTTGTTTTTTGTCAAATAAAATTTATTTACAAAATTATTAGTGTCAAAGAAATGAAATAAATGAAATATTGGAACGCGCTAATGGAGATCTTTATAATATGTTACATATTTTTTTTCGGTGTTAATGTTACTCGTAGTAATAGCAGTCTTGAGTATTTTACTATCGAACCACGTCTATATTATTAGTTTTTTATATACCTCTTTTGAAATTCTCTCGTTTATACTAAGAAGGGAAGAAATGGAACCCGTACACTATTAATTATAAATGCTCTTGACCTCAATGTGTGCATCAGACAGATATGCATAGCTTATAATTTATAATAGTTTATTTATCTTACCAATGTACGCTCTGACGTCATAAGACGTTCCGATCGGCGCTCCGTGGTACTGTTTTGCCGGCACCAGCTGCACGCTAGGCGGCGCTAGTGGCGTCAACTCCAGGTGGAACGGAAACGCGTAAGCCCCCAACCTCTTTACTAGAGCATCCTGGTGGACAACATAGACAATTTGAAAAGTTAACAATTAAAATTACTTTTGACAAAATATTAAAAAAAAAATTGCAATTCAATTTCAAGAAATGACTAAACATAATTGCGGGAAATTCATATTAATATTTAGTTTTCGAATGTGCTGCACAAAAGAGGTTTTAAATCTTTATATAGGTAATTATGCACAAAAGCCCATGCTACTAATTTCTCAGAAAGATTTATATTTACAGTATTTTAAAATGCGATACCTTGATAGTGTATTTATTTTGAGTCTATTAAGTGCCTGCGCAAAAGCAATCGTTCGTTGAGAGCCTGAATAAATCACACGCTTAAAAGCTTTCACAATCGAGTACAACTTTGTTTTCATACGATATTTAAACAGCTGGAAAAAATGCACTAATCGTTTAAGGACGCGGTTCAATCCCTGCCGAAGTATTTATATACATACTAGCTGTGCCCGCGACGTTGTTCGCGTGACTATTGATTTAGCGCCGGAAAAAATTTGACAAGAAGTTTTTGTTGGTATAATTAACACAGCATTGGTTATTAACAAAATGCTTAACATTATATTCCTATAATAGTTTTTAGTTTTTATCTTAATTGCATAGCGAATTTCAACATCGTTCATTGTTTCAAGTGCTCATATAATGATTATAATGCTAAAAATCTATGTTCATAATATCTATGTTCACCCACTTGATTGTACTAGCATAACATTTATAAAAAACAAGAATTGTAAAAAATGTGAAAAAAAGAGCAACCCTCGAGTTTCTGGCTCGCTCTTCTCGGGGATGTCTGCGTTCCGAGCGAGTAGTAGATTCACTTATTTATAAATTGACGTTTTTAAGTGTTTGTATATCAAGCCTATAAAATAAAGATATTTTTGATTTTTGATTATTTAGTAAAATGTTGACTATTAATAGTTGAACTAAAACATCTAAAGACTAAAATTATAAAAATAACATTTTCATCCCACCACCTCGGAAAGTGTAATTTTGCGCTTCGAAATCTGGCTGGAAAATTCTATTTTATTCGCTTGAGCGGCAAAGTAGATTTGAATTTAGAACATCACATATAATGAGTACTCAATATAATTGTAAATTCAAAACGTCATTAAACCTATTTAATGTAACCTCTATGGTGCCAAATTTATGATTAGAACTTTTTAAATTGTGAAAAATATTTTGTCATTATAAATTGTTTTCTTTTTCATTTTGTCATTTCCTCGCTGAGGTGGGATGAAAAGTTACGTATTGCACTCGAGTGGAAAGATTTTTCACCTTGTGCTCGTTTGTTTCCCTCGCTGACGCTCAGGATTCTAATTTAGAATCACTCGCTGCGCTCGTGATTCAACTTAAGAATCCTTCGCTTGCTCGGTCATCCAAATCGAGCACGCGGTTAAAAAGGAACTTTCCACTCTTGTATAATAAATAACTATTCTTATCAGTGTCATCCTATAAATGGATGTCATGGTAAATCTCTGTTGTAGTGTCATTACTTTACAATGCCAAGAAATTTTAAAATTCGAAATAAAATTACATTTTGACGGAATATGTCACTTATTACTCTGTCGAGCAGATTGATACCCGTGGTACCCGTTCTCATGGAAATATCGGAATAAAAGGGAACCTATGACCTTTCTCAGGCTCTAGACTATCTGTGTACCAAATTTTGGTTAAATCGGTTCCGTAGTTTTGACGCGAAAGCGAGATAGACAGACAGAGTTACCACGCATTTATAATATTGGGTCCTTACCTATGAAAGTGGTGTTTTTATTCTGTCTTAGCAATATGTCAACATTCTTATAAAATAATTGCCTCTTCTAAAAATAGACCATATATTTGAGCTCGTATTATTTTATTTTAAACATTTTTTGTAAGTTTACTTGTGTTAAAATTAGACACAAAGGCAATTATTTTTAACTGCATCCCGAATACATCATTTGATTTGCATTAACATAAAAACGATGAATAATTTTTATCAAGCGTGTTCACACACATGTTGCTAAAGCTCGTCTAATGATACATGCTAAATATTATTATCTCTGGATTTGTCGTTGTGAACAAAACTGATAAAATGTTAGTATGTAAAATGCAGACATCCCCAAACTCTCCATACAAAACAGCAATTTCATAGGTAAGGAACTAATATTAGTATGGATGATTATGTACAGTTTGATGAAAATATGGCTTGTCTTGTTGTTGTACTCTATTGTCATTTGGGAGTAAGCTCGCCTTCTATTTCATAGGAACATAAGCCTATTGGGCGAAATGTGGACATTAACATAGTCTCACCGTCCGTCCTCAGCTTATATACGTCCCACTGCTGGGCACAGGCCTTCTTCATGGAGAAACACATGAAGAGGAGGAGCCATAACACTACCACACTGGTCCAATGTGGGTTGGTGTTTTCGACATCGAAAGCCAAAGCGTACTAACTACTACGCTTCTAACCCTCTCTCTGCTCCCCCCCCCCCCCCCACGAAGCAATTTTGATGTTATGTATGTTGTGGATGTATAAGTATCTTCTAGGCAAATGTGCTTAATTCTACATCTCATTTCATCTTACCGTCAGGAGAGATAAGTCTTAAACGTTTGCCTTTATGGAAAAATGAATGAATGAATGTTTTGTGCTGTGAATAAATGTTCTTCTTCCGTTATTATGAAAGCTTTAAAAATTTACCATGCATTATATCCACGCAGACATTTAGCTCTTTAAGTTAACTAATGTGGTAGCTAGAATAATCTAGCGACGCTATGAATAAAGCAAGCCACTTAAAATTCCGTACACAAACGAGGGTAGCTACCTGTAGCGGTGTGTTGGGTTCTCGGTCGTGGTTGCAGTGTTGAGGGTATATTTGAGCCAGGCTCATTATGGCCTCATTACAAAACTTCAGACCCATGACCTCTTCATCTTCTCTGCCGTATCTGAAATAAAAAGTGTTTTTAATTCTAGAACTTTATATAAATAAGCTTAGCATAAGGGACGTAAGAGCTACGACGGCCGGTGTGCTCGCTTACATATCAAAATTTCGATACAATTTAAATAAATAAATAAATATTAAATATCCTCAGACATTCACACCTATCAACTAGTCCCATTTTAAGCAACTAAATGATGCTTGTGTTACGGATACTAGATGACAGACAAATATATTTAATAGATAAATATACATAATTATTCAGAATATATATAATATTATACATATATAATGAACATCCAAGACTGGAGAACAAATGTCTGAAAATTCATCACCCAAACACTTGCCTCCACTGGGGATCGAACCCAGGACCTCTCGAGATGGCGGCGCCTTGAGACCGGCGTACAGACCACTCGACCACGGAGGTCGTCTACTGTTTCTACCCACCAACTTGTTTGTCTTATCACAGCATCGCGCGCACATGGCCGTAATCTTGTGTAATTGTAGGAGCGAGCGCACGGCCTGCGCTGGCGGCCAGTGTTGCTATGAAACCACCCTAAAGTTATTTCGTAAGGGGATGCATATTTATCCTTTAGTATTAAATCTTCCTCCCCTATCTAAGTGTCTTACTGTTCAAAAGACGAGGACATAACCACAAACCAAATGAGTTATGGTCCAAACCAGTCCAAACCCACCACCCGCCAAAGTACCTGTCCAGCAGCGGACGAGTTTTATTTTGTGTAAGGCCTCTACCAGGCAGACGCGGCCTAAACTCGCGGCCAGGGTGACGGTCTGTTGTATACTATGAATATCTTGGATTTTTTTTTAGTGAAACGTTGCCTGTTGCCTAATATGAATGTGATAGTATCGTTTCAGTATAACGATATCAAGCTATTCCTACTAGATGACAGGCCGCGACCCTGGCCGCGTCTGTCTGGTAAAGCCTAACTCGGTCTACTGCTGTCCAAGGCTTGTGATATGGAATCTATGTAACGGATAAAATAAAACACTTTTATAATACGATGCACCTCCCTTAAGTGAAAGTGTTTATCTGATTATATGACACTGAGCCATACAAAGCACTTAAATATCAATATTTATTACAAACATCTGTTCCGACCGAGAATCGAACCGAAATCAAAGATAGCGACACGTCAGTCTTCGTATTTATTCGTTTATGAATTTGGATAATTTATTTATTACATTTGTGTTTTATTTTGTTAACAAGATAAAAGTAATACCATGATACCAACTAAGGGCTGCCAACATCTGAGTAAAGATTCTTATTGCTCTTATTGTTTCGTTTCATTCAATATTTTCTAAAGTTCTTATTTTCTTTATCAAGCGGCCTTGTGCTTACGCAGCTAAGAATATTAAGGTACAAAAGATTTTCCATTTTTTCAAAGACATAAAGAAACTTTCTCAACACAATAAGCTTGGCCGATCACCGAAACGTAGTCAAAGCCGGCTTTAAAATTCTTTATGAAAATATATTGAAAGAAACGGTCACCGATCACTAGTGTCGTCGGCGTTTACTTATAAGCTGGGAAAATATTCGTTTACTATTTGAATATTGAAAAGAGGTATTGGAGCATAGTTAATATAGGTATTTATTTCCTGTGATGTCTAATAAGAAAAATACAACTTTTGTGAAGACTTTAGTACATTTTTAGAATATTTTCGGAACAAAATGAGTTTAGGTAACATAAGAACTGAAGTTGGTATTTAATTTAAAAAATGTGTGGACTTAGTCCATTTATGAAAAGCCGCGAATAAAACGATATTTCAGAAAAAATACATTTACAACTTAGTAATTATCTAAGCAACAAGAAATATTACTAAAACCAAAAAAGATAAAATCAACAGAATTGATCAAAATTTGAGACCATTAAAAATTATGTATTAATTCACTTCCATAGCCCGCGCTTCACTATATATAAATAAAATTATTATATACTCCATAATTTACTTTCCTAATTATTTTATCTACCCCAACTTTGGTTCATTAAGAGTGTTTGTTTAATGATTGAAATCCAACAAGGTCAAACATAATTTTGCAGTTTATTTCAATATTTATTTCTGTAGTCTAAATTTTTAAATATAATATTTATTTAAAAAATTAACAGCTTCGTTTGCTGTCATGCTAGAATAGAGACAGAGGAAAATTGAACAAATGACAATGATTTTATGAACAAATGATTTTCACTAGTCTTTGACATTGTTGTCCAGAGGCGAACTTTATAAATGGGACTAGTTGATAGCTGTGCATGTCTGAAGATATTTATATTATATTTATATTGGGTCCTTACCTATGGAATTGGTGTTTTTATTCTGTCTTAGAAATTTGTCCGCAACTATTAAGTTTCAGAACATTTTTATAAAATAATAGCCTCTTCTAAAAATAGACCATATATTTGAGCTCTTATTATTTAATTTGATAATTTTTTTTTAAGTTTAATTGTGTTAAAATTAGACACAAAGACAATTATTTTTAACTGCCTCCCGAATATATCATTTGATTTGCATTAACATAAAAACGATGAATAATTTTTATCAAGCGTGTTCACACACATATTGCTAAAGCTTGTCTAATGATACATGCCAAATATTATTATCTCTGGATTTGTCGTTGTGAAGAAAACTGATAAAATGTTTGTATGTAAAATGCAGACATCCCCAAAATCACCATACAAAACACCAATTTCATAGGTAAGGACCTAATATTAAGATCTAGTTTCCAATTCCACAATCTTTATGTGATGTGTCAAATACCTTATACCTTATATTAATAAAATGAAGTTTTAAAACTCCCTTTAATAAAGTTTTGTGAATAAAGCGACAAGCAAGTACGACTGAAATAACGTTACGCTTCTAATTTTATCATGCCACTTTGAACTTTAAAATAAAAGTTTTAATTACGATAAAAAAGTGGATACTTCAGAAATTGGCGAATGTTAAATTCCGATTGAAATAAAGAAAGCAACGATTTATTATTTAAACAATATTCTTCTGGTCCGAATGGTTTGGTGATATTGTAAGGTTGGTGGAATTTTAATGGACTGGCATAATACATTAGTACAGCAGAGAAGAGTACCCAATAGTACAGTGGGGTGATAATGATGATGATATAATCTGTATATTTAATAAAACTGTAGAGGTCGAATAAAAAAATAATGCTTAAACCATGTCAGGGGGATGTAAAAAAAGAGAAAATACCATAAAAAATATTTATTTATTGTTTCTATGTCTATTCGTCTGTTCGTCTGTTTGTACGGGCTAATCTCCGAAAAGGCTGGACCGATTTCAGTGAATTTTGCATGATGAAACCTATTATCCCTGGTCAACATCTTAGATACTTTTTATTCCGGAAAATGAAAGGGTTCCCGTGGGATAGTTAAAAAACCAGTATCCGCGGACGAAGTTGCGGGAAGCAGCTAGTAGAAAATAAAGTGAAGACGCGAATATTAACAGATAATTTTATTTAAAACCAATTGTTAGTGCCGGAGCTATATTCTGCAAACAAGATAAAAGCGATTCAAACGAAAACGATAAAATTTTATGTGAAGCAAGCTGTCGAAAATATACTCTAAGCCTTTGAGTTATGAGGAAAATGGTTGCGTATGAAAAGAGTTAAGAAAATAAATTATCCAAATTCAGAATCTGTAAAAGAGTTACCAATATAATCTTGTTAAGAAAAGTGCAGAAATTCCTTGTACCTTTATGTAGAAAAGTGTTTCATAACGTTATTTAAATCTACAGACAAATAATAATCTTTACATCTCTCATGTTCGGTAAGTAGGTCCTTAATACCCCCAGATGCGGGTTGTAAGTGATCAATTACCGCCCTAGGTTAATAATGTAGCTAGAAACGCCCTAGGGCAGTAAGTAATTAAAAAAAAAACTATTTCAAAAAGTTCGCGTACATCTAACCATCTTACTGGCACTAGACATCATGCATTCAGCCCAATGACAAAAGAGGTCGCTTCGCTATTTTCATCAATTTCGAATATCGAACGGCGAAGCTAAATTTAGTTCTTGAAAATAAATTTATTTATTCTTGTGACAAAAGAGGTCGCTTCGCTATTTTCATCAATTTTGAATATCGAACGGCGAAGCTAAATTTTGTTCTTGAAAATAAATTTATTTATTCTTGTAATGCCTTATTTTCCACTTACCTCACAATCGAGATGTAAAGCAGAGTAGTTAGCTCGGGTGTAAGCATCAATTGCACCCTCGAACTATAAGCGCCCTCGCTGCGCTCGTGCGCCTAAATATCTCGGGCTGCAATTGATGCCTTACAGCCCTTGGCTACTAATCTACTATTACACGTTACTCGTATTTACACCATATGGTACTTTACTTGATTGAATAGTGATATTTAATACCTATTACTTTAGGGTAAAACCGTTATCTGAGGAGCTCAGTGGCGTAGTAGTTAGTATGCTTTGGCTTTCGATTGAAAACAAAGCTACCTTCGCCATGGCCCTGCCGTAGATGGGTGACCAAAACTTTGTGATCTCGAGCTCCTCCGTGCTTCGGAAGGCACGTTAAGCCGCTGGTTCCGGGTGCTATTATGACTGTAGAAGCAGTCAACCACCAACGCGCATTGGGCCAGTGTGGTGGTGTTACGGCCCATACTCCTCAGTTTCTCCATGAGGAAGGCTTGTGTCCAGGAGTGGGACGTATATAGGTAGAGGATTAGGGTAAGCCCGGGATGGATACCGCAATGGGATAGATGCCCATTTTCAAAATACCTTACTTTCCGAACATGCAACTAAGAATTAATACTATAAGTGGGAGCTCCCGTCGCCCCACACGATAAGTTTCCAAAGGGTATCGTGATGTAAGAAGGCGTTTCGCTCATGTGCGTCATTATCTCCGCGGCGAACTTCTACAAAACGTAATAGTTTTAAAGGTCAGTATTTGCCATTGTATAACTTTATAATCATTTAAATAATCCATTTAATTCCTTCGCCTATTGCGCTATTGCGACTGTTTCTACCCACCAACCCGCATTGGGCCAGCGTGGTGTTATTACGGCCCATACTCCTCATGTGTTTCTCCATGAGGAAGGCCTGTGCCCAGCAGTGGGACTTATATAGGCTGAGGATATTAAATGTACTTTATCATGTACACGTACTGGTTCATTAAGTGTAGGTCTAAGTGCAAGGAATTCCATTTTTGTTTTTAATTTATCTATAAATAAATGAATTTCTTAATTAAGCATAAAGGATAGTTGCCTCGGGATGGGTGCCCGAAAGACACCTATCTCTCCTCACACTATATGGTGTCTTTACAGATATACTTGATTTTTTTACGTCCATTACATACCTATATTCATATTTGAACTTTTCATTTATTGTTAAAATTTTACTGTTTGATTGTGATTATTAAACTGTTGATAAAGAAATGCATTTTTATTTTGTCTTTAGTCAACCCATGTCTCTTGGAAGCAATTGCCGTTTATGGAGTTCAATGGAACCCTATAAAAATTGGGTGGATTTTTCATTTAAACTGTTTAGAGGGCATCTATCCCAAATTTATACAAATAATGAATTAATATTTTAGGAATTAGGAGACAATTTCAAAAAGTCAGTCATCTATCCTTATTTTACCTTAATATTATATACATACGCACTAAAAATTACAAAAAGAAATCTTGGAGCGTTTATGTAATCTTACTTTTTTGGACAAAACGCTCCACGCTTTCTTTTGTAATTGTTAGTGCGTGCTAAAAGCGTGTTTTTTAGTTTTTTAAACTATTATTTTTATTTTATACTTTTTTTGTCTTCTTATTATTTAAACTTCATTAACTACTTCTAACGGCCGCCATGTTGGATTTAGGTCACGTGATAATTTTTTTCGTATCCCATTCAGCAAACCCTTTCATCTAATACTCATATCGTAGGGGTGCACTTCAAATAGCCAATCCGCAATCTTGGATGTCCGCCATGTTGGATTTAAGTCATGTGACTATTTTTTTCGTATTTCTGACAGCAAACCCTTTCATTTGATATCCATATCATGGGGGTGGATTTCAAACAGCCAGTCCGCCATATTGGATTTGTTATGACGTTTCTAAGCTAGTCATGTATTGTCATCAGAACTCAGAGCGTCTGTAAAATTTCATCCTAATCGAAAACCGGGAAGTGGGTCAAATTAAGATTCCAAATTTTGACGCAGACATACAAACAGTGTGAGTTAAATAAAAGCGTGTAAAAACAAATTTCTTCAAGGAATGTCACGATGTTCAAATTACACGATAACAATTATTTTATCATATTGACATTCGAAAATTATAAAATTAATGTACCTCGATAAATTGTCGAGCATTTTCTACGAACTTTGAACATCTTAAATTTTCCAATTATTTCTTAGGTAAGTAATTATTGAAATTTAGTGACAAAGATTGCAGAGGCACCGTTAACGTGGGCTGTGATAATTTTCGATAATTTACACTTAGATACTCTACATTAATTTTATAAAATATTACAAATTCTCAACCAACCAAACCCCCCCCCCCCCTTTTAATTTAGAACAGAGTTATTATAATGGCTTATACAGCCATACATTTTGTAAAGGAAATTACATTTTTATATAAGAAAAAGATTGTAATGTCTATAATGTTACGGATAATGCTAGCAGATGTAGTAACCTCGGTTTACCCGGGTTCACTTTGTTTTTTATTACATATGACAGGTAAGCTCTTGGCCTTCATCTCACCTGATGAACGAATAAAACCTATGACGGCTCGGACTGACCAGACCGTTGATTGAAGGCATTGACGAGTGCGCCGCCGCCTGCCCATGCGCGCCACGCCAATTGACTCGATTTGGTGGATTTTCGCGCGGTAAGAATTCTATCGTACCGAGCTATACTCCATTTAGAGCGATAGTGTTTTCACATTCATTGACAAATTTTGGATCGACAGCGTGCCAATTGGATAGATGGAACGCTCGTGAATGGCGACCATAGTATAAACACCACAAGGTTAAAGGCACTATCTATACATACATATAATAAAATTGTAGAAGTCGAATGCCTGTACATGCAAAGGCAATGAAATTTGCAATGCATGGCAGGCAAAGGGAACAAACCCCAATCAGCTACCTATTTAAAATTATAAGTTTGTTATTAAGGTTTTTGTTTTTGTGTGTGTGTTTGTTTTGTTGTAACCCTTATAGGCCCGACCAGAATACCAGCGTTGCAGCAATGTAATCTGAGCACTGAGGTCGGGTCCTAATTGGCCATTATTAATGTTTAGTTTTAAGAAAGTGTAGCTCTTATTATGTAGATTAATAAACCTTTTTCTTTCCTTCTTTCTTTACATAGAAAAAAATGGTTAAAACCAAGTCAAGGGGATGTAAAAAGAGGGAAAATATAAAAAAAAAATTGTTCCTCTGTCTGTTTGTACGAGCTAATCTCCGGAATGGCTGGACCGATTTGAATGAATTTTGCTTATATCCCTGGTCAACATCATAGATACTTTTTATTCCGGAAAATTAAAGGGTTCCCGTAGGATAGTTAAAAACCATTCTAACCGCGGACGAAGTCGCGGGCAACAGCTAGTAAAGAATAAATTCAATTTAATTTCAATGGTGCAAGACTCACTGTGAATTTTGTGTAAAGGGAAACTTTTTCATTTAAATAATTAATTTGTCTATAAATTAAACAAAAATTTCAAATTTTGAAAATTACATTAAACAAACATTTACTTTTGTTCGTCTAATGGAAGGCAATATAACAATACTGACATTTTGAGTTTTCCTGAATACTTTCAAAAGAGAATACATTTTGGGAACGGTGAGTTTTCAATTAAATTACCATTGTATTTGGTCGCAGCGGCTAATTGAATGCCTAAAATTGTAAAATGGATAAGCTGGACCCTTCCGTGTATAAAAACAATAACGGTGAGTTTGTTGGATATAATCTAGCCTTTTAATTTTTAAACCCTTTGTAAACACCTTATTAATACTGTACATTTGTAAAAGTGAGGAGCTCGGTGGCGTAATGGGTGGCGCTTTGGGTTACGATCGAAAACAAAGCTAACTTCGCCAAGGTTAGACCGTGGATGAGTGACCAAGACCTTATGATCTCGAACTCCTCCGGTCAGAGTAATTCTTTATTAAACGTAGATGTTATATGTTATACGTTTTGTGTTGATCCTGGTGCGACTTTCCAATAGCTATGTGTGCTATATCGTTGAATAGGTATATTTATACTAAATAAATGTTAACTATAATAGCGCTCAGTTTCAAATCGATTTCCCAAGGGAGTCGAATAAAACATGGACCAAGAAATCTCCTGATAACATTTAGAATCCTTATCTGCAAGCTTTTCTAAATTCAAATCTATTTACAGAATGCGGTCCTTTGCATACTCAATATCCTATAGGGCCTGCTCTAAAGGTGGAACAAGAAATATTTTATTAAATTTAATATTTTTGCTTTTTTCCCGTATATCATTACTTCCTATAAATCGATCCTTATTAACAACACTATCAAGTGGTGTTATAATATAGATTTTTTTTTCAAAATCATAGAGTTCATCACTGACTAGGATTATTGATTTTTAAAAAATCTGCAGTTTTTGTGTACGTCAAAATCGGGCTCGCGACTTCTTTGATCATTTTTCGATATTCCTTAAAGTTTAGTTTTTGGCACTGAAAGCCCACTTGAAAAGTTCATTCTGTATATCATCGCCTTTATTCTCAAAGGTGCAAAAGTGTCGACTCTCCGTTTCGCTCGCAAAAGTTAGGAAACAACAGAAATGGATGTCATGAAAACTAAGTAATGTTACACGTATGGAATGAAAAGTACCCAAGTCCCTAAGCACTTTAACTTCTTGAGGGTCAACGCGAACACCGGTGGTCGCAAACAATAGATATTTCTATTATATCTGGTTTTATGCCCAAGATTTTGACCTAACGTGACATCAGTTACAGCAAAATTTTTACACCGATTAATTTCTAGGTAGATATAAGTAAAGGAATATGTACATGATAATAAACTGCATTGTCAATATTGACGGAAGAGCCCTTATATGAGCCAGAGTCAGTTTGCTAGCGAGAATCGATGTCCATGGGATTGCGAAAGTCGTCTGTAAGCGATTTAATACGAAATAGTTATTGTTAAAAACGCAGAAAACAATGCCATTGATAGTTGCCTTGTTTGTTGTCTAAGATTTTTTAAGGGAAGTTGTGTTGTTATAAGTGAAAATAAATCGATGTGAATATATTTCACTCATCCAAAAGAATAATGACATTTTTTCCATTACTTTCCGACAGAGAGAGTCACTGCCGTCATGGTGTTGGCCAATACTTCGAAAGGATACGCGAAAACATCGACAAAGTTTATAAAATGTAGACAGATTTATAAAAATAAAACTAAAATTGAATATAATGTTGTTTAAATTCATGATTTATTCCCATATCCAAACCTAGTTTTATGTCATAATTGTATTATTTGATGTATAAAATGTCATAAATGTACGTCTGGTTTGTTTTATTTCGTTTTTTCAAATAGTTATCTTAAGTTTTCTCGCAAACTTTTTATGTTATATTATTGGTAGTAAAGTAACACAACATAACTATTAAAATATATCAATAGAATGATTGGAAATACACAATATTTTCGATGTCAAACGCTCTCCTGAAAAATCGCAAAAATGTAATTACGTCAATATTCTTTTGGATGAGCGATTTAATATCGATACAAATCATAATCATAATATTTATTGCTTCATATTGGTACATATAAAGATTTGTAATTAAACAAAAGTGCACAATATGAACCCTGCAAGGGTGTCGCAAATCTTAACACTAAACAATTAAAATATTTTAACATTCAACAGACATATAATATGTATAAAATGTAACATGTTAATTTAAAAAATCCTTCAAGGTGTAATAACATTTTTCACTCAAGAATTCTCTTAATTTTTTTAAATTAAGAGAATTTTATTGTTTCCAATGGTTTGATATGGTCGGGTATTTTATTATATATCTTTATAGACATATGGTAGGTTCCTGAGCGGACAATATGCAATTTAGTGAAAGGCAAAGCTAATTTATTTCTATTTCGCAAAGAACGTGTCATGTCAGAGAGTAAGTCATCACGTTGTATGTACGGAAATATATTCATGCGCACCAATTTGCAAATTTCAAAAATGTTAATAGAGGTTAAGGTTCATTCGGTTTTTTATCGATATTTTTATTACTACTTTTTATTAAATTGTGATTAATTATATTTTGATTTTATACTATAATCATTGCACTACATACATAATGATGTTATTATTATCAATTAAATATGTCATTGTGAACTCGAAACTATCGTACACATCATATTTAGAATCGATAAAAAATCGTAGTGAAGAGTCATTAAGAATTTGGCAACACTTGGTATAGTTTTAACTTAATTCCTATATCCGGTAGTCGTTAAGTTGTAATAAATTACTGAAAAAGAACTATATATGGCTGGCTACAAAACTGTTTAAGTATTAGTTGCTCAAAACAATATTATAATTAATTAGCAAATGGTCATTGTCCTTTAGTGACAAAGAAGGTCTGTAATTTTATTGACTAAAGCTATTTTGAAAGAACGACGATTACGCCCACTACCATTAAACAATTACATATACTCGTAGTCATTTAGCTAAGTAAACCTTTAAAGCAACTGAAAACTAATATAAATACATTCATTCTGTACTCCTACGAATCAGAAAATCGATTGAGAGTGTAATGTTCTAATGTAAATAAAGATAAAGGAAAGGGTCCCACTCCTATCGGTAAACGTAATAAATGGTTTAGGCTTCAAATACTTGTTGAACAAAGCTGGGTCGTGGTCAATTTACCTTTGGCCGGAACGAGAACCGGTAGGCAGTTTATATTTGAATAAAATTTTATTGTGGACACTGTTGTCGCTGTTTGAATTTGAAATTTAATCGAATTGAAAACGAGCGAAAATAAGAGTTAATTGAGCTTTTTTCATGGCCATATTTATTTATTTATTTAAGCTTTTGTGCAGTACAGAAAATGTCCACATGGCGGACCATCAGGCAAAGCAGAGATCTGGTGGCGGCTTAATTAACATTAACACATACATTAATTTAATAATAAATTATATTGTATAACATACATGCAATAAATATATAATTACATAAATAATTATACATAATATATACATAAATATATAATAAGATGATGATTCATATTCGCGATAGAAGTGTTTTTCCAGAAAGCGCAACATGTTTTGATGTCCTTACAATAAGGAAATTGTCTTTGACGGTATCGATTTTAATGGTACCGGATACCTACAAGTTTTAAATGGGGCAGAGGTTTGTGTTATGAATAATTATATTTTATTCTCCAATTCTAAAACTTTATTTAGTGCACTGTATTTCTAAAAGTATGAACATTTATTCGTCACCTAGTACCCAGAACCCAAAAGCGAATACTGCTTACTTTGAGCAATCCCCAAGATTGGTGTGAGTGTGAGTCAATAGTACATTATGGTACAAGTGTGTAATGTTGGTGATTACCGCTGAGGCGCATTGAGGCCCGAGCCGTCAGGCGAGGGTCTTAAGGAGCCGAGGACGGCAATCATCAATACACACGTGTATCATACAACGTTTTTCAACACACTTCTGAATAATAGATATTTTTCCTTTGAGTTTTCTGGTAGTAAACTTTCCATAACGTTCTGGGCTTCACATCTTATATTGGGCGGTGTACAACATAAATCATGTTCTTCATAAATTGTATTTGCAGAAATCTTAATTAATAACTAACTAAATAACTTCAAAAGAGAAAACGAGACGAGTTGTGAAAAATGTTTCGTAATGGCGGGAAAAATTAATCAGTTTTCCTATGCGCGCGCATCGGCCATAGACTAATAAATTTCGTAATGGCGGGAAAAATTAATTAGTTTTCCTATGCGCGCGCATCGGCCATAGACTAAAAAATGAGGTTTCTTTTTTTTGGGCTTTTCGCGGATAGCTTTTTAGCGCAAATGTAACCGTAACTCAACCAATAATATTAAAAAAAACTATTACTCACTCGTGAATAATAGTAATGAAAAAGTCACAGTTTGATTATAGGTGTCATTATGTGCCTAATTGCCATGGGATTAGAGCCACTTTATAAGGAAGTGTGTTGAAAAAATTATTATCTTTCTTACCTGAATGTAAGTGTGACTTGTCCGTAGAGCTTTTTACTGGGCTCCCAGTGCTCAGGCTCGATATGTAGAACACCCTGTATCCTGTCGATGGCGCCGTTCTCTACTACAAGGTCCCTCGACGCGAGGTACAGGGTGAGTTTGTTGTTTGGTGATGATTTCTTGAACACTCTGTAACAAAACTCTGGATAAGTCATTGTTTAGTCGGTGTAAAAAAGGTTCGTCATCTTAAAACCCAAATTTATTTGCGCAATTTTTTTTTATAATGCAAACATTTCACTTCAAATGTCATGATGTCGCATTTACTTTTGCAATAGGCCCAGGCGCAGGACTGCGAGTTGTGGAGATCATTGTGGAAGGCCCATGTCCAGCAGTAGACGACAATAGGCTGATAGATAGTAATATGACAGGTTAACTTTTAATAACCTAATATCAAAAAGTTTTATGTTAGAAATGTCTACGTTGAAGTTGTTCCAATCCTTGAGGTCGTATCATTAAAGCATAATTTCGTATGCAGTCATGCTAGTACTCCTAGCGATTTAGCTCCAAAAGGTATTACGATTCCATGAGTGATAAATTATTAAATTTGAAAACTGCGAAGGTTTTTCTACTACGACTATACACCAGATACTGCCTAAGTCAAGCGATATCAATCCATACATATAATAAAACTGTAGAGGTCGAATGTCTGTACATAGAAAAACAATGTTTAAAATCAAGTCAGGTGATACCTTATATCCCTGGTCAACATGTTTTTGGCTTAGATGCTTTTTATTCCGGAAAATTAAATGGTTCCCGTGGGATAGCTAAAAACGTTAATAATATAATCGTGTGTGCGCTTGCGCGCGCGTGGGTGTGTGTGTTAGGTTTCAACAAATTTATTATTCTTTTTACATGACAATTATGGCATACCAGTTTATGGCCTATACATATAATTCTATGCAGGTCTATAAACGCCTAAGCAATTGCGTTTGCCTGAATCATGAGAAAGGGATATTTTTTCATCGCAGGAGACAAATCCTCCATTATCAATATAATGCACTCTTATTGAACTCTAACAAAAGAACACAAGTCTCCAAATATAGCAATTTAGCTGTGATCTTACGAAAGGTGTAGATGCTACCCTAGTCGAACGCTTTATTGATACACTGCTTTCTTGAAAATATACAGTAATGCTTATTCGAGCGAATGAACGAATGAAGAAAAACGGTTTTGTGATTGGTGTAGGTAGCTTACGGCTTTTTTCATTAAAACTAAAATGTTCTCCGTAATTACAAACAGTTTTATTGCTTCTAATGGCGACCGACGTATAGGA
This sequence comes from Parapoynx stratiotata, assembly GCA_910589355.1. Classification (NCBI taxonomy): domain Eukaryota; kingdom Metazoa; phylum Arthropoda; class Insecta; order Lepidoptera; family Crambidae; genus Parapoynx; species Parapoynx stratiotata. The sequence goes on from OU342459.1 coordinate 15,812,072, forward strand.
AAATAGTCCTTTTATTATATACAACGCATTTATCACAAACCGAGAAAACAAACAAGATTGTGCTATCGTTACGTGTTTATCTTGAACGCTCACATAAAATTCGCAATTTAACTTTCGTAGATGGTTAATGGAGCACAGTTAAAATACGACGTCAATCAATCACGCAGCAGCAGAAATGGTTAAAAAAGATATTAAATTGATTTATATTCATTAAAAACGATTAATTTAAGTTAAACGTATATTAATGTAGTTTTTAATTAATAATAAGTGTGATTTCAGAGCCACGCCACCCGCCAGCGCCGGCTACGCGCACGCGCTTACAATTACACGAGATAAGTAACATCGTTTCACTGCTAGCGCTCGCCACTCCAGCCACGCGCGCGCCTGTATGACAGGAGGTTTTCTAAAAACGATCTACGACAGATGACAGCACTGTAACTTCGTGTCTACGAGCTGTCAAGACACATACGGATCCTGACGCGGAACTGACGGATTGTCATTTTCGATAAATTTCCTACGACTCTGCGTTATCTGACAGCTGTTGAACCCGAATTTTATGTAGCCAAAACGTAGAAAATGTAGAAAACCCTCATTTTGTCGAAATTTAAACATGTAAGGACGCGCGCAAGACCGGCGCTGGCCGTCGCGCGTTGTTCTGGAACGTCTCTAAAAAACCTTTGGATCAAACTTAAATGCCGTTGTCAATACAGCTTTCCTCTCATTGTGGGTGCATGGCAACACCACGTGCTATATGGAGACCAATAAATATATCAGGCGAAATGTGTGAGTTAAATCCTACCCCTTCATGGATGGAGGAATAATTATAATATATAGATGAGTTGGTTTCTTTTTGAACAACCATCCAAAAGCTTACAGCGGCGACCGACGGGCTCACCACCTATCACGCTGAGTACATGTGCAATCACTGCAGCTGCTTTGTGAAGCGCGGACTATGGCAGTGGACTGCTTTTCGGTGCTTTTGCCGAGTCTCCAATTAACCCTTAGGGGATAATAGTCGTGATTATATGTATGTTTCTTTTTGAAGAGAACGTTGAAGATTCATCTTAAGTATTTTTCATACAATCGTAGTAAAAAAGGAAGATATTGACACAACAAGTCACAAAGAAACAATAGATGTTTCTATTGTTTCTCGTTTTGTGACCCTTGACTAGTTAAATGACTCCACTCCTGTCGTCTGAGTCCGCCTAATCACAATGCATTCCAAAGTCGAGCAACTTTACGATTCATATTACTATTCGATCGATTGTACATACATACACTTACATACAATCACGCCTGCAATCCCCGAAGGGGTTTCACATTTAGCCATACAAAAATTGGGCTAGGTCAGATGAAAAATCGTGAAAGAGTAGTAACAAATGGCTAGCTCATCGCCTACACAATCACAGACCCAGTACCCAATACGCCCTCAGTTGCCTTTTACGACATGCTAGGCAAGAAAAGCAGTTGGTACATTCTCGATCGATTGTGTTTGTATGTAATTAAATAGAATTGACCAAATCAGTACAACACCGACACAATTCCCACTCAACATCAATTGGCTCGTGAATATCTCAAATAATTTAACGATTAGTGCATTAAGTGCTTACTGGTAAAATTAAAGCAAATTGAGTCTTGTGGCCAAGGCTTACCGTTGGGAGTTGAATGGGTTGTCCGTCGTCATTGCGCCTTCGTTGACCTCTGCGAACAAGAGTGTTATTTAAATTCTCTTGATGATTAGGATTGTTTAACAAATATGACTCATGTTTTCTGACTAGTCTGGTAAAGCGAAGTTGTATGTTGCAAGTCGAAATAGTATTTACTATGATGCATTACTATTTAGAATTTACCGTACCAAAAGCATAATGCCGAAATCGATAGGGTTAGAAGTTATAGGCAGATAAAGAATATAATAATTAAAAAAAACATGAGTTACTGGTGATTTTTACCAGTTAACTAACTGGTCAAAATCACCAATTATTGAAGAAGCAGCAATTACTTTCTATCAACTGTGTAATCACTGTTCAATGCCCAATATCATATATATCTATTACATATTATTACATAATTATAAAACTGTAGAGGTCGAATGTGTGTACATAAAAAAATGCTTACAATCTAGTACGGCCCCCTGATGTAAAAAGAGGGAAAATACCATTAAATGTTTTATTTTCATTTTTTGTTTCTCTGTCTGTTTGTACGGGGTATCTCCGAAATGGCTGGACCGATGTCAATGATTTTTTTATGATGATACCTTATATCCCTGGTCAACATCTTGGATACGTTTTATTCCGGAAATTAAAGGGTTCCCGTGGGATAGATAAAGTACCCTAGTAACCGCGGACGAAGTCGCGGGCAACAGTTAGTAGCAAATAACAGTAACCCACAGTAGTGAAGATCCTGCTGTGTACCGTCTCATTATATTATGGCTCATAATACAAAGAATACTAAGTACTAAGTAAAACTAAATATATACAGAAACATAATCTAAATAGAAAGAAAGAAGAAAAAAAAACATTTATTAACCTACAAACACACAATAAGAATAAAAAACAAAGAAAGAACAGACAAACACAGAGTACAGTGAATAATTTTAAGAGACTACACAATAACGGTTAATTAGGACTCGGCCTCAGCACATGCTGAATCAGGGACTGACCCAGCGCTGGTGTTCTGACCGGGCCTATTCAAATATATATAATTAAATAAAAACAGCACAGATGACACAAAATCTTAGAAATTCTCATAAACAATATAAAAATAACAGCAACAACAAACAAAAAGTAAGAAAAATAGTTAGTAATCCAATCATAATGTAAAGTGAAATAACGACATATGATTGTTTGAAGTTTTTTTTTAAATAAGTCAATTAGTTTTCATAATTTTGTTGGGTTAAAACGGGAATTTAAGGTTTAAATGAAGCAAGATGATGTTTTACTAAGTATTCAGAATTCAGCGCAAGAAAAGCCGCGCCCGCCACAAAGGCTCGTTTCAAATAACCGACATTCCCGGTAATGAAATGTAAACTGCGCTGTTCCCGTAACAATACAATAAAGATTGCGGTTTTGTTATAGAATTATTGTATGTACCTTGAAAATCATATTTAGCTGGGAACGGTGCAGTTGGTTGGTTTCGTTATTTAAGGTTTGTTTATTTATTTATTTCATCCTCATTCAATTGCCGTGAAGGTCAAAAGCTAATAACCGAATAATCCATCTTAATATTATAAATGCGAAGTAACTCTGTCTGGCTGTCTTGTTTCAAAACTATTGAAACAATTTCACCGAATTTGGTACACAAATATAATCCCGATATTCCTATGGGAACAGATACCTCACGGATGAAACCACGGTTATCAATATCTGCTCGACCGAGTATGAGGTGACATATTCCGTCAAAATGTAATTTCATTTCGAATTATAAAATTTCTCGGCATTGTAAAATAATGACACTGCAACAGAGATTTACCATGACAAACCATTAATCAGATGACACTGACAAGAAACGTTATTTTTATAATTTCGATTTCAGAGTTTTAGTTCAACTATTAATAGTCAACATTTTACTAATTAAAAGGTAGGAATGTAATGTTATACATTTTGTAAAAAAACAATGCTGTGTTAATTATACCAACAAAAACTTTTTGTCAACTTTTTTCGCGCACTAAATCAATAGCCGCACAGCTAGTAATCTATATAATGTGCTAGGAAATACATAAAAACAAACATATATATCCGTCTTTAAGGCACGTTAAGACGTTAGTCCCGGTCGCAATTGCAACCGTTTTGACCCGGCGTGGTGGTGTTACGGCCCATACTCTTCATGTATTTTTCGTATATAGTCTGAGCACGGAAACATAATTATCATCATACATTTGTTCCCGAGAGGTTGAGCAGATGTCTTTCAACGAATACCTACATTTCGCACTGATATCTTAAGTATATTATACAATTTATACCAATAACATATCTGACGACATGTGGGTGTTTAACACCTCTACCTACCCCTTCGGGGAAAAAGATTTGTTTATATACTGTTGTGTTGTTATGTAAAGTATGTAAAGGTGCGAGCTTGTTGCCAAGCCATATTTACAAAAAAATTAAGATTTATTGAAAACTCCTAGTATGAACACAACGATATGATATTTATCACGTTTTTATTACGTTTAACGTTTAACAATTACACACACACACTCTCACACAACACACACTCACACACACACTCACACACACACATAGTGCCATGATGATAATAATAATAGTGTTTTTTTTTTCCCCGTGTACCTAACGGAATTTACTTTTATTTTTTTTTCTAAAGCTACTAACAAGACTCCCAGCCCTCGTGACTTAAACTCTCTCTTAACAACCAAGAGAAGCGGGAGTGGCTGAAAAACAGCTCTAACCAGGTCTCGTTACCTAGGTCAGGACATGCTGAGCTACTGCCGATTGCGGTTATTACTGCACTATGTATTATTTTAACTGTATACAAGTAACACTGTAATAACCATGCAATAAAATTATTATTATTATTATTATTATTATTAACTGCCAAAATACTATGGAATTTTACAATGGGGCGTGATAAAAACGTGATAAATATCCTATCACGGTGCTCATACTATTTAGGCAGACTCCCGACTCAGCTACAAGTATCACTGACTATACGAAAATGCTTTGACTTTTTTTGATAATTTATTATACCTACAGTAAATTATAATAATCTAAACTCGGATGTCGGAGAATCGGATGCAATGTTCTGATCCAAAAAAAAACTTTTGAGAAAAATTCAAAGGATGAACATTGCCAACAGACATTTAAGACATTAAACGAAACATTTCGTATATCCCGCCATGTCGCAACGAAAAAACAAACGGAAATCAGTAAACAAATTGAATCGCCCTTAACAAACACGTCTCTTCCTCGGGAGCCTTAATAACGTTTTCAGTCACTTCCCGTATTCACAAATAACAAGACGCTGATTCGTTGGAATAGCTTCATCAAACTTGATTAGTTTTTGGCATTTTTTGGACTAAAAATTGTTGATTTTCGCTGTCTTAGCTATATCACTTTTGCAACTTTTGTGTTATGACCTCTGTGGCTTGTACACCGATTTCATGGAGCCTTTGATGGCGCCTTTGATGGAAAACGTTAGTCTTATACATTTTTAACTAGTCTTATAAGATCATGACAATTGTTTTTTTTACTTCTATACATTCTGTCCAAATATATACATATCTATAGCTGGGCATCCATTCGAGGCAGCCTCGGGCCAGCGCCAATCTCGAACCGAGCCAGATCTACTGGAGATCATGCCTTCTATCCCGCCTAGCAACTATTACTTTGACTATATTTTTGAGCTCTTTTGATTTTTTTTGATAATTTGTTGTAAGTTTAATTGTGTTAAAATTGGACACGGAGACAACTTTTTAAGTGCCTCCCGAATACATCATTTTATTTGCATTCACTTAAAAACGATAAATAATTTTTATGAAGTGTGATATTACACATATTACTAAAGCTTGTCTAATGATACATGCCAAATATTATTATCTCTGGATTTGTCGTTGTGAAGAAAACTGATAAATTGTTAGTATGGAAAATGCAGAATTCCCCAAAATCTCCATACAAAACACCAATTTCATAGGTAAGGACCTAATAAAGAGTTCAATAATATCTTATTGCCATGTCTTATTTTCATTCTTTTGTTGAATAATAGATATCACTTGGATCATCTTCAAGTATGACCTTTTAAATTAATATTGTGCGATGTGCGAATACGATATCAAGAATAACGTGGAGTGGATTCTCAACGTATCGTAGTAAAAATCATTTTAGCATTTTAGCAATAACATTGAAATTATAAAATAATATATTTCATGCTAAAAGTTCAGCAAACATGTTGAGCTTCTTTAAACTGTAAGATCTGTACCTACCATGTTTTTAGCAAAAAAAGCATTACATTTCATTTCACATGTCGGAAACGCCAGTCCACTGGAGTCGGCAGGTAATAACTAGTGCACGATCATTGATTGCCGCAATTAATTATTTTACAATTATAGTAACTTTTAATCGTAAATATTAATTTTATCAATCAAAATGTTATTTTCTATTTAATTTCTAAGCTTGTTCACAAGAATCGGTCGGTATTGGTAGTACTGTGACGTCGGGGGTGGTAATGTAGAATAAACGGCTTCGGTTTGTCAAATAATATATATTAAAAAAAAGACACCAGGAACAATTTATAAAAAGGTAAATAACACAAATCACTGAACAAGATATAAGAATATTATTAAAGGTAGGGCTACTTACCTTGGTAAAGATATATTATTCAGTTTCGATAGTAGTATATTGTTTTGTGGATATATTAATGTATTTGATTACAACAATCATTTATATTATAAGGTAGGCGTTAGGCTTAGACGATTACTCAGACAAGAATGAAAAATTGGAGAACAAAACAATGAATTGGAAACAGTCAGTTGCTTAATTTAAAAACAGAAACAAAGAAAATATGGCCAGAGAAGTGCGCAATAAGAACAAAGAGTCGCTAATACTGATTTAGCCCCTCGTTACAGTATTTGTAAAGTTGCCTTTCATCACAATAGGTTAGTTGACCCTTTTTTTATTGGGCCACAAATGATTAATTACTGATAGCCATCACCAAAAAAAATAATACAATTTTTTCTGAATCCTATAACACAATAAATTATAAATTTTTTTGCTTAAATGTCAAATACGCCTTCGGTCCTGATGGTCTTTGAATTATCTATTTTGAATGACAGAAATATTGTCTTGAAAAAAAAAACAGTTTCGTTGAAAGATTTGAATGCCTTGAATTTCGACTTTATTTAAATTGTATACAAGGTTTGTTATTGTTAGCTTGAGAGATAAGACGCGAAAGCGTAACGATGTTTATACAATTACTTATACGACATTATACTAAGACGCAAAATTATTCATGTACTAGGTAATATGCTTATCCTGTATCCTAAGTATGTTATGGTAAGGAATGTGTAGAAAGAAGTAACAATAACAAAAACAAAGATAAACAAAATTACGAGTGCCAAGCAAATAAAAATAAACAGATTCTGGCGAGACTAAATGGCGTCGGCTTGGAGCGATTGCTTGATTCTAATAGTATGAATAAATATTATCTTCAGACATTCACACCTATCAACTAGACCAATTTTAGCAAATAATGCTGCTTGTGTTACGGATTCTAGTTGTGCTGTGCTGTGCTGAATATTTATATAAACATTCAGAAAATTCACAATACATATAAACGACCAAGACTGGAGAACAAATCACACAAACATTTGCTCCTACCGAAGATCGAACCCAGTACCTCTGGAGATGGCGATGCCTCGAGACTAGCGTACAGACCTCGACCACGGAGGTCTTCAAAAAAGTAAGGAATATATCTATGTATAAATTGAAGTATGCGATTCCATGCAGCAAGGGAAGATGAATCATATTTTCATATTTTGTTTTGTTTTCGCCACTGACTGTATTTGTTGTGAAAATTATTTCTCTTGGTTTCTCTTTGTTTGTTTTTATCATTACATACATATAAACACCGGGAAATCGATGGATAATGGAGCTCGATGGAGATAATGGAGCTCGACGGTGTAATTTTCGATATAACAATGCTGCTACGCCATGGTCGGTTCCTGGGTGACAAAAACTATGATCTCGCATTCCCCTTTGTTCGAGAAGGCACCGCACCGTGCCAGCGTGTTGGTGTAACGGTACTATTCACGTGGTTCTCCATGTCAGAAGAAATAGTTTATAGCAATATTACCTAAGACAATGGACACATACACTGATTCCGCCTCAATCTCTGAAGGGGTATAACACCCACATTTCACCACATATGCATAAGTCCCTTCGTAACCGGGGGCGAGCCTGTTGCACCGGTAGATATTCAGTGTTATAGGCGATATTCAGTGTAATAGGCGGCGAATAGAATTGTCAAAAACTTTGGCTCTAGAAATACCTCATGTCTATAGTATAGTGCTAGAACTTGTCATCTCGTCATCGACTACGTCACCGAGTTCCTCCAAAACAGTGGTTATGTTTGTTAAATTGGATTAAATTAGAACAATGTTTCATGTTTGACTAGCATCTCGTACTCGTTCTTCTTAATTTGAATCCAGGGTAGTTTCAGAGCGAAGCGCGCGTGGCTGGCATATACTAGGCCGCAGGCCCCCAGCGCTGCTGTTCGCCAGCGCCCGTCACGCGCGCACTCACACGTCAAAGTGTACGGAAATTTCGCGCGTGCGCAGGTGTGAATTTGAGCTGAGGGTGGTTTTAGAGGCTCGCCGACGACGGGTGCTGTTTGCCAGTGCCGGCCGTCAGCGTTGCTCTGAAACCACCCTAAACTTTTACCAGTGTACTAATTAGAAACATACATACATAAAATCCCGCCTCTTTCCCGGTGGGGTAGATATTACAGAATTAATTAGAAACATGATGTCACATTAATTGAGAAACCATTTGACAAGCTTCAAAACTTTTCTCTCATTCGTTTCAGGACGTATGTTTATCACAGGCAAAACAAAAATAAAACAATTAAAATCTTGGGAAAATTACGTCAATTTAGAATTGTGTTGTGTTTTTTTGGGTTGATAAGGTCAGCAACAAAAGTGGTGAAATTATTTATTTAAAACTTTTATTTACAAAATACATCAATACGTGCCGGGTTTTTATTTGTAGAGTCTGTACAAAAGTTGATGACAGGGAGAATGGCAAAAAGCTCACGAATCTTGTCAAAGCTTTGTCGAAAGCTGTCGGATGAAAAAATATTATCCTCTTCATTATCTTATCATATTATTTATCACTGCTCAGATCAACAACCAGTTCCATTCTCTTTCTATCGTGCCTTACACATCGAGGATATTGAAATCTTTTTACATCATTAGTATTCTTCTTGTATTGTGACATTCATTCCACTCCGTCACGTTATTACAGAACCTAACTACTGCTCTTACATCTTTTTACACTAGATAGACACAGATCATAGGTATTTTCGAGGTATTTCTCTTAACTTAAACTTAAAAAACTGTTCGTAATTACTGTTCCAATTAGAAACGTCAAACGTAGAACAATTAATGTGATCCAGTGCTTCAATATTAAACTTTCTTTGCTGACCGTACCAGACGGATTTGATATTTCAGCACCAGAGGCTTGTGTTTCACTCACATCATTTATTTTATCTACATTCATGTTATAATGTACGAATTATGAACTCTGACACGAACTCATGACATACTTTTTCACAGATGATAAAAATGAAAATTTAAAAATGGAAACTGTAACATAATGATCATTATGCATCAGGTTGGACTCATTATGCAACACTTATTTTTCTTCTAAACGCACTATGGCAAATGTTTTCCAGACAGCCAACGATAAATAAAATTAACAAATGTTTTTGTTTTATTTCTTTGAATAATGAGTGTAGATAAAGTTGTGTATGTAACTACACATAACTCGGTATTATAACACACGCATGATACTATTAAAAACAGATACATAAAGTACTATAATCGAATGAGGAAAATTGCCATGTTAAGAAGTTCTCGAGTAGCAGCCTTACCCTTGCGCCTTAGTTGGTGGGCCGACGATCAGACAAAGGTTGCGAGAACTCGCTGAATGCGTGAAGTACAACATCGATTTACATAGAGATCCTTGAGGAAGAGGTATGTCTAGCAGTAAAACTAAAAAAGGCTGATGATTTAACTCGTTTTATCAGGTTCTTTGAGCCTATCTACTATGAGGAATTGCAAAAGGTCAATGCATGTTTTGTTTATCAATAGAAAAATGCTAATCTAGTTCAAATTCCATATCTTCATCTATCTATTAATTCTTGCCACACATTTCAATGATCGAAGTATATAAACTGTGTAAGCATGTGTATGTCTTCGTTTAATTGTATAGGTACTTATGTGTACATCTTCATCCGTCTATCAGTTTTTGTCAAATTAATAGTAATTATTGATTGGAACCTTCCGGCTACATATAGAATACAGATTGGCACTTGAAATCCATGAAGAGGACAACGCATTTGAAAAATTTTAACAAGAAAATGACCATGTTTGAAATTCATGAAACAAGGAACTTAAAACCTTTCAGTAGATGTTTATTGAGATATTTTTAACCGCCTCTCTGGTCTAGTATTTGACACCACCGGGTGTAGATCTGAAGTCAGGGGTTCGATTCCCCACGGGGGCAGGGGTTTTTCTGCTCGTTTGGTTGGTGGTAGGGCTTCTAAGCCCGCCTGGCTAGCTATAAGCATTGTTGTGTTATAAGCATTGCTGTGTTCCGGCAATAAGAGGTAAGATAGCCAGTTCCTCCCTCAGTTGTTGGGGATTACAGGTGAAGCTCGCTTCCACCTTCGGCCTTATCGTCACTTACCATCAGGTGAGATTGAAGCTTACTTGTCATGTTTAAAAAAAAAGTAGAAAGTGGAAAGTAAAACCAATTTTGTTCCGACCACAAACAAAACAGGATAATAAAAAGACTCATGGTTTTTCATAGACGTCTTAATAAAAGAATATGGTTCATTATGTTTATACCTATCCCGGAAGTGGTTCGCAGAGGTTATAGCTCCTACATTTCGCTTGATGTTGATATCACTATGTAACAGGCGAACTTGTTGCTATGCAAGACTTTAAGAATAAAGCAAAAAGATTCGTAACAAAGTTCTTAAGTGTTATTCAAACTTAGTCGTAATCAGCTATCGTCGCCATTTAACTCACCCAAAACTTTGAGCAAATAAATCGATACGTCCTTTGGCAATGTGCAAAATCATACATTTACAGGAGCGGCTCCCAAAGTTTAAATTTGGAATAATTTAGACGGTAACACCCAAGTTTGTAAACCTTTGTATTGTTGCTAAGATAATTTCATTGGATAATCACTTTTTATTATTTAGTTTGTATATACTTTATTTTTTTAACTGGACATTGGCCCTTTTATGCTAGTTTTTTCCTAAATATTTTTTAAACTTCATAAAAAGGCCTAAGTGTCACACTGGGCCTTGTACTCCTTTATCGATTATTTGAAGAAATGCATTTGTTTTTATATTATTCTTATAAAAATTATGAATAATTATTATAGAAACATAATAATTCACTGATTTTAATGCAAATTCTTTACATACTTAATCTACCACATTAGCCCTTATTACCTAATAAGTTGATACAATAAGACCTGTGCTCTGTTCGACGTAAAAGTGTCTAACTGACCATTGGCCATTGATCATAAGCAAACTTGCGAGTAATGCCCCGTGTATAAGTCTCGAACTGCCCTTTGGCCCTTGTACGTTTAAATTTATGTCACATTGGCCGTTTTACTCGAAAAAAAAATCGTGTTTTCGTTAAATTGTTGGTATTTTAGTTCATCATATTAATTGTACTATTAGGAGTCGTTCCCCATGAAAATCTCAAAATCACCAAATTGTTAGTTTGGCCTATACATTAGACCCATCGAAATTGTATTTATAACTCCACTAAGCTAAGGCGCCCCTTTATATAATATAACATTATTAATAGAACTAATTAAGAACAATAAAAGCAATATAAAGCCTAACATTTTGTTTACTTTTTAAAGTCATAGCGTATCTTTTTTGCAGACTGTACATAAGCGTGAGTGTGACGTAATCGAAGGTACAAACATAACTTGGTTGAGTTCTACTTTGTTTCCAGTGCACCTATGACCTTACCAAGTGCACGTTGGAAAATAGAAATGGCTGGAAAATGGAAATGTATGTTAAAATAAAGGCTATTGGCATAAATCGTGTCACGTCGCCGCGTGCCGCCAACGTAAGGAAGGAAACTTGAAGTTCAGCGTGTTTATTACTGCGGCCAACAAGAACTATGGAATTCTAATGAAAGGACGTCACGTGTGTGAAGCACAAGGTGTTGTTTTTGTTGAATCGCATCGTATTATAAACATAACATTTTGATGGAGCTCGGAGCCGTAGTGGTTAGTACCCTTTGGCTTTCGATATCAAAAACAGAACTTTCGCCATCTTGGATGTGTGACCAAAATTTTGTGATCTCGAGCTCCTCCGTGCTTCAGAAGAGGTTAAGCCGTTGATCCCGGTCGCTATTGCGACATTGTCTACCCACTAACCCGCATTGAGCCAGCGTGTTGTTACGGCCCATACTCCTCATGTGTTTCTCCATGAGGAAGGCCTGTGCCTAGCAGTGGTAGTGGCAGTATATAGGCTGAGGACCATGACCTATATTTTGCCATAGATGTCATATTACGAAGACCTAGAAGTGAACTAAAATCAAAATACATTTAAAAATTGAATACGGACTATTTACACGGACATTAAATTCTATTTTTAAGCTCATAATACATTATGTTGTCACAAAAGACACACGCTTCAGTTGCATAGATGTGAGAATATCATACGCTCTTATATTTTTACTGCCAATTTATATTCATACGGCTTTACTGTTGGGGTGATATGTTATAAAGATATAATAATAAATGCTTCCGTTTGTTAATAGCATGTGAAAATTAATGTGTTTCATGTTTTTCTCGTGGATAACGCACAATTTAGTTTGAAAAATGATTTTGTTGTAAATTTTGGTTGAGACGACATTGTTATACACCAAAATTAGATTTTCAATCCATACTAATATTATAAATGCGAAAGTAACTCTGTCTGTCTGTCTTGCTTTCACGTCAAAACTACTCAACCGATTCAATTGAAGTTTGGTACACAGATAGTCTAGAGCCTGAGAAAGGACATAGGCTACTTTTAATCCAGATATTCCCATGGGAACGGGTACCGTGCGGGTGTAACCGTCGTTATCAATATTTCCTCGACCGAGTATTGTGTGACATAATCCGATTCGAATTTTAAAATTTCTCGACATTGTTAAATAATGACACGAAAACAGAGATTTATCACCATGACATCAGTAAATCCAAGAATTTTGTACTATAAGATGGATGCCAAACTCCCATACAATAACAATGTTCTGTCTCGATCAGTAGGTGTTCCCTCTCATTCTATCACTATTTATGAATGAAGGCTATCCGTGGGATTTCCTCTTCCTTTCTTTTTATCCATAGTTTCTGTCTCACCTGTCATATTTACGCCATTGTGACGCCTAGACTGAAATTTTTTACAAATTTTTGTAATTTAATATTTGAAATAAAAAATTATAAAACTGGTGATGATGTGCGTTGTTTTATGTTGTGTAAGTGAGTGGTATCCTGGATGTACCTTTTCATTTCACAGGTGAGTCAATAATCACATTTTAAATGAGAGTATTTGTTGGTATTTTGTGTGTATTTTTGTGGGACGTCATTAGTTGTAATAGAAAGCTTTACTACGAAATGTCAAACTCATTCATTAAAGTGATAGAATGAGAAGGAACGCCTACTGATCGAGACCAAACATTGCCTCATGCTATTGTATGGGAGTTTGGCATTTTGGCATCCATCATAAAGTACAACATTCTTGAGTAAATCAGATGACACTGATAAGAAATGTATTATTTTAATAATTAGAGGCTTTAGTTCAACTATTAATATTAACAATCAACATTTTGCTAATAAGAGGTAGGATTGTAATGTTGAGCACTTTGTTAAAAAAACAATACAGTGTTACCAAACACACAAAAACTTTTGTAAACTTTTATCAGCGTTAAATCAATAGCCACGCGATCGACGTCGCGGGCACAGCTAGTAATAAAACATGTGTGAGCTACTTTGAAATTAACTAATTGGTTTAGTGCTAAAATATTGAGGACAATTAAGGAGAAGGAAATCAACATAAAACTGAAAAGCTCGTAATATTGGTTGGGGAAAAAGTCTTTTCGCATTATAGTATGTATAAACTTGTAATAAAATCTCTTTGGCTATACTATTTGTATCTGGCTGGTTTTGGTATCATTGAAAGTTTAAATTTTAAAGAACATAATTCCAAATTCAAATTAGGAAAATGTGTGATTTTCATTTGTTTTTCGTACCGCCAAGAAGAGTGAATCAAATGAAGAAATTCGATACATTTTAAAATTTTACTACAAAAAAGGTAAAAATGCAATGCAAGCCGCGAAAAAAATTTGCGATGTTTATGGACCTATTGCAGTGTCTGTGAGAGTAGCACAAATTTAGTTTAAGCGTTTTCAATCCGGAAATTTTGATGTCAAAGATGCACGTCGCTCTGGTCGCCCTATTACAGATAAAATGGATGCCATTTTTGAAAAAGTGGAGCAAGATCGGCATGTCAGTAGTTACGACGTAGCTGAAGAACTGGGAATTGACCACAAAACAGTTTTGGCGCATTTGAAAAAAACTGGGTACACAAAAAAGCTCGACATTTGGGTACCTCACGAGCTCATTGAAAGAAACCTAATGAACCGTGTACTCATTTGTGATTCTTTATTACGACGTAATGAAACCGAACCATTTTTGAAGAAGCTGATAACTGGTGATGAAAAGTGGATCACGTACGACAAGAACGTGCGAAAAAGGTCGTGGTCAAAGGCCGGTCAGGCTTCACAGACTGTGGCGAAACCCGGGTTAACTCGCAACAAGGTGATGCTGTTTGTGTGGTGGGATTGGAAGGGCATTATTCATTATGAGCTGTTACCACCAGGCAGGACCATCGATTCTGAACTCTACTGCGAACAACTGATGAGATTAAAGCAAGAAGTTGAGAGAAAGCGGCCGGAATTAATCAACAGAAGGGGTGTGGTTTTTCATCATGAAAACGCTAGACCTCACACATCTTTAGCCACTCAGCAAAAATTAAGAGAGTTTGGCTGGGAGGTGTTAATGCATCCGCCGTATAGTCCTGACCTTGCACCTTCAGATTTCCACCTGTTTCGGTCTCTTCAGAATTCTTTAGGCAGTGTCAGGTTAACATCACGAGAGGACTGCCAAAACCACTTGTCGCGGTATTTTGACCAGAAGTCCCAAAATTTCTATAGCAATGGGATCATGTCTCTACCTACAAAATGGCAAAAAGTTATCGAACAAAATGGTACCTACATACTTTAGTTAAATGTAAATAAACTTTATTGAAAAATGTTTTGAATTTTCTTAAAAAATGCGAAGAAACTTTTTCCCCAACCTATTATGTTGTCTAGAATTTCAATTCTCCTTCCATGGGGCTATGTTAATATTCATATGAAATCCAGTAGTGTACAGTTTAGTTCAAAAATATGTATGCATGTTATACGTCCCACTGCTGGGCACAGGCCGTAGGAGTATGGGCCGTAACACCACCTCGCTGGCCCAATGCGGGTTGGTTGGCCAACTTGAAATGCCTTCCGAAGCACGGAGGAGCTCGCGATCACAAAGTCTTGGTCACCCATCCACGACCTGACCATGGCGAAGGTAACTTTTTTTTTCAATCGACCTACGTAGTGAACCTTATATATTATCTAATTAAGACTAAAGATACAATCTGGGGTGAGCTAATTGTGCAGAGTGCCTTATCTATCTCAGCAGGACGTATTTCCTCTTACATCATCGATGAGTTACAAGAAAACAACAGGTTTATATAATTCCAGTCTAAAAAGATAATGACATTTAAAAATAGGTAATCTCTTGTAACCTCGTTTGAGAGAGACGTAATTATATAAATATATGTATGTTTATAATACCTCCGTGTCCGGTCTCAAGGCGTCGCCATCTTGACAGGTTCTGGGTTCGATCCCCGGTGGGGGAAGAATTTTCCTTGATGAATTTTCAGGCATTTATTCTCCAGTGTCGGTTGTTTATATATATTAATATATTCAGGATATTTATATGTCTTTATCTATTAAATATATTAATCCGTCGTCTAGTGTCCGTATCACAAGCAGCATTAGTTGCTTAAATGGAGCTAGATGATAGGTGTGAATGTTTGAAGATATTTATTTTTTTATTTTATTTTTATTTATATAAATATAAATAAAATAAATATAAAGATACAGCAATATCCCCTCATAGTTACCCTTGTTCTCGGAGTAAATGCTGATTTAACCAGTGTAGAGATGATAAAAAAAATCCGGAACTTGATATCCATTCTCAAAGTCTCTCTAGATTTATTAAAGTACTTAAATCTGTTGATGCACCGCAGATGGCATACCCTCAAGTTTAGATTTTAGATCCTTACTATTTTTCTATATTTCTGTATTTTATATTTTTGATTATAATTATATACCTGTTTACTGTCTAATAATTAAGCAAGCTGTGGTTAACCTATAATTGTAAGTGCAGTAAGCAGTAAGCAAACTTGTTCAGTGTAATTTAAGTAGTTGGGTTTAATGTGCTGTAACTTACGTTGGTAACCCTATAATAAATAAATAAATAAATAAAAAACCGGCCAAAATCATTTCGGCCCACGCTCAGTGTCGGGTTCCGTAGTTTCCCGGCCGTCACATTAAGGGTCCATAAGAGATAAAGAAACCCAAAGTACAGTGCCATCTCTCGATACAACTCGATACTACCTAGACGGTTTATACAAGTACGAGTACGTTTTGTTTTCGGTGGTAACTTTGGATTGCGTGAATCGATTTTAATAATTCTTCTTACATTAATACGGAACTTAATATTTTTTTAATAATTACGTTCGGTTTTAATAATTCTTCTTTTAGTGGAAAGAAGATTCTTTTCACTAAAAGAAGAATTATTAATCAAAGAAAGAAAAAAAATAAAGAATCTTCTTTCCACTAAAAGAAGAATTATTAAAACCAAGCGTAATTAATACAAATTATTAAGTTCCGTATTATAAAATATGTAAACCATGAGAATGTAGAAATAATTTCGTTCAATTTTTCAAAAACTATCAAGTTGAATTAATTTTCCTAGAAAGTCTTATTACAGCTCTACTTTTCACATTTTTTTCATATTTTTTAAACATATGGCACAAAAGTTAGAGACTTGACGGACGTGACGTCAGCTTGACCAATTGTTAAAGCGATGCATTTCCGATGCGTCAGTAGTGCCCCAGCCGCCATTTTACTAATACTAGCATCGTATTGTGCTTAAATTGTCTATAATTATTTACATATAGTAATGTCTGAAAATTGGACTATTGGTCAAGCTGACATCATACGTTTACGCCATAATGTTAATATTTAAGGCAACTGGTCAACCTGACCACCGATATAAAAACCGACCCTTTGCTTAACTCTCTGAAGAGTAAAACAAGCAGTAAAATCACTGAGTTCTGTGTTTTTAAGTTCATCCAAATAATACTCGTATACTGATTTCCCGAATTGTGTATCTAATATAAACATTGTAAATTGTAAAGTTTAGTGTTAATCAAATCCAAAAGGTGTTTTGTGTATGTTTATTAAGACTATCGGAAACTTACTAAAGTAATTTAATAGTTCAGTAATGAAGCCAGATACACGTCAATTACTCGTCTACGTTGCTAGCGTTGTGTTCGGTTAATTAAAATATTCTATACTGAGTAATAGTAAGCGTAGGTAATACAAGTATTAAATTGTCTAGTTTAAGGGTCGGTTTTTTAATCCGTGGTCACGTTGACCAAATAGCGTAAACGTATGATGTAATGTATATCACTTTAACTAATTGTCCAACTTACATATTTTACTATAGTTAAAAAATCATAGACAATTTCACCAGAAAACGATGTCGCGATTACAAAAATGGCTTACGCCACAGCTGCATATATTGCTTCGAAAATGTCGAATCATTTTCATCACACATTTAACTGGGCCCCGATCGCGCTAAATAATAAAGTATTGACCACATCCACACCTCAGTCGAAAACGCTACGGCCCAGCTACACTTCACACTCACGTTCTTTCCCTCGTGTCGCCTCGTAAAGTGTGGCTCGGCCATAGCGTTTTCGACTGAGGTTTGGTTGTGGTTGTACTTTAATATTTAGCGTGATCGGGGCCCTGGCCACGCTCACTGGTCAAGTTCACGTCACACATTTTGGTGTTTCTATTGACGCTAAACTGGATTTTAACCATTGGGTTAACTATTACTACACATAAAAAACTGGCCCTCAAATATTGGTTTAAATAATTATTATATCATCACAGGCAGAAAAAGCCGAGTTGGGATGGACGGTAGTCAAGCAAGCAGGTGTCGGTTAGATCCCCCACCACCTGTACCTATCAGTTTAAATAAAATGAAAGGTCCTTTTTGTTATTTATTGAGTCCGGTTTTTATTGAGTATTGTGCCCGGTGCATGGCATGAGGCTCGCACCCTTATAAAACGAAATGGGTGGTAACGGTCGTGATGATTATATTAACCTGTTATTTTCAATAACTCTGCAACTTCTAAAAAAATTGGAAAGTTGGTGTATTTTTTCTGGACTTTTATAAATAGTTCATGTAATGATAATTCATAATTCATTTTTCATTATTACAATCAATTAATCAGAGATTCCTCCACATTACCTTTTTATACGACTTTAAAGTCGCGACAAAATATTTCAATTCGTTCTTTAAAAAGTAATACAAAAGTTATGAATACGCGTAAAATTAATTTTGGTAATATAATACAAAAAATAGGAGTGAGAATGATCGTTATTTAAAAGTTCTCGGGCGGGAGTTGGCACGGGTTTTGCCACGGAGTAATTAGATTTTTTGAATTATATTTATGAATGAGACAGATGGAGCAACAAATTAGGAACATGGTACAGCGAGGTATTCCTCGAAGCGCATAGAATGAAGTACACCAAAATTATTCGTCGAAGCGCACGATCATTTAAAAATAGGAAAGAGAGGAAATAGGGAATACATTTAAGGGTAAGGTTAAATAAAATAGTTCCCATATATAGTTATGACAGCCGGGCACTTTTTTGGAAATATAGATATTACACGTCTTCTTGCTAAATCTGCTAATTTTGAGATGGATGTGTGGAGTTACCAAAATGATATGAATATATTAGGTCCTTACCTATGAAATTGGTGTTTTGTATGGAGATTTTGGGGAATTCTGCATTTTCCATACTAAAATTTTTTCAGTTTTCTTCACAACGACAAATCCAAAGATAATAATATTTGGCATCTATCATTAGACAAGCTTTAGTAATATGTGTAATATTACTAAAGCTTGTCTAATAACACTCCATATTTTTTTTTAATCGTTTTTAAGTGAATGCAAATAAAATGATGTATTCGGGAGGCACTTAAAAAGAGTTGTCTCCGTGTCCAATTTTAACACAATTAAACTTACAACAAATTATCAAAACAAATCGAAAGAGCTCAAAAATATAGTGTATTTTTAGACGAGGTAATTATTTTTTAGGAATACTCTGAATCTTAATAGTTACGGACAAAATACTAAAAGAGAAAAAAAACACCAATTTCATAGGTAAGGACCCAATATTTAAACTCCCTCTGACGAGTTGCTATAAAAAACGAATACTAATTAATCACTAATTAATCACAAAATCTCACATATTATTTTTAGATCATTGATTATCGATAGTTTCAGTTAGTATCCTCATCACTATTCAAAAGTTAAACATAGGTGCGCTTCGAGGCTCGGTACACCAGTTCGACTAATACATAAGTACCTACCATTTAAAGACAAGTACAGTCTAGTACAAACACAAAAAAAACCAATATTTTGTTTTCTCGGATGCATATATTATGAATGCATATATTATTATATACATAATAATATATAATTGTTTTACAAGTTAGGTACACATTGAGTTAAGGAAAAATTGACACTTTTTAGTCTGCTTGTCAAAATTATCTCTGACTTATCTTAGTATTTAGTGAATCACCATGAAGAGTCATATTTATCACACTAACAGTTGTTTCAGCGTATCGAAGCGTATCAGGATAATTAGATAAAGCTAATGATATGTTAACTTACAGCTTGTTGAGAACCACGGTGACTCATGTCACTATTGGCAACTGCAACGTGCTTTTAATCCGCTTTGTGTGTCAAACGATTTGGAAGCAGGGTCCCGATATCGTAAAACCCACGTCAAATGGAAAATCCTTGTGATTTCAAATATGTTTTCGCTTCATTTTTAAAGTGATTAAGGCAAGATTATACTAAACTAGGGATAATTGTTTTCATTTTATGGACTAGAATGTGGTTATCTGAATTAAAAAATATATTTTTACCAAAATTAAGGATATACTTAAACAAAATAACGATTGAAAACATGATACATTCAAATATTCTCGATTAAAATATTAAATCTAACCTAACATACATACAGGGTTAGTCAGAGACTAGGCAAAAGCACCGCAAAAGCAGTCCACTGCCATAGTCTGCTCTTCACCTAGCAGTGACTGCACTCAGCGTGACAGGTGGTGAGGTGGTGAGGTGGAAGAGATGGGTTGGTAGTATTATTTTAATGAGCTGCTACCACACGGCTATAACCATCACTGGCGCCCCACGTTGGGCGCCAGTGTGACGGGGTGAAGCCAGGGATAAAATGAAAGACGCTGGGTCGTCACTTAAGTATTGTAGGTATATTGTTTGTTAAGGAATTAAGGCACAACTGAAACAATTATATAAAAAGGTAAATTACACTGAACACAAAACAATATCTCATTTAACACTAAATATATTATAAAAAGGGTAGGGCTACTTACAATAGTGCCTTCAAGAGACTTATAGACTTTGTTATTTATCAGGAACTGATCCTATGGGTTGTTGTAACTTTCAGTTTAAGCTTATTAAATTGATCATCACTTTATAAATATATTACAATTATTGTTAGCAGTGAGTCAACCGCTCTACGCGCTGACTCGGGTAAGAATGAACTTCGAGAACAAAACAAATAAAAAGAGACAGACAGCAAATTTAAAAACGGAAACTAAGAGAAAAATGGCCAGAGAAGAGCGCAATGACAGCAACCAGTCTAGCGACTCGTTGCTGTACAGAAAGAAAGAAAGAAAAGTACATGCCTAAATAAACCTAAATATAACACAGTGGACATATTTTGTCTTCTAAATAAATAAATGCATATTTTTTGTCTCTTTCACTCCTGCTTTATTCATTCTAAAACGGGTTAAGCGTATGCTAAAATTAAAATCGAAATTTCCTTTAAAATAAACACATCACTTGATAGCTATAAATTGTTAACGTTATTAATAACGCGCGCATTTGCGTTGTTATGAACCTGTCTGTAGTGTAAACTCGACGTTACATTAAGTTATTTTGGAGGAATGTTAATGATGACATGAAATGTTTCTTGAGCCAGATACCAGTTGAATATATTATACTGACTGAGCTGAAGTTTGACTGACGCTAAATAAAACATAACGAAAAACCGGCCAAGAGCGTGACGAGCCTCGCTCAGTGAAGGGTTCCATAGCTTACCGTCCGTCACAATAAGTGTCCCCACTACGGAGTTAAAATATGGGCTATTTGGTACAGTCGAGGTCAGATAATGTTTACCACCCTAAATATCACAATTGCTTGCATACATTGAAGCCAAAAAAGTCGAAATCACGAAATGTCTATTAATTTCGTATCAATTTGATTAGTCATAGATTATACCTATATATTTTTTAATAACACGAGAAACCTTCGGCGACATTTAGACGTTAGACGTGTATCGATATGAAAAAAGAAACTCAAACAATCTTTATTTTATTAAATAAAATTTTGTCATCTTATTTTTAAAATTTCTGATTATAATTTCACTTTTGATCGAATGACGTTCAAACAATGATTTTTGATAACTATCATTTCTTTATTTGTCTTTTCCCTACTTCATATTGTTTATTAATTTTCAAAGGGTAAAAAGTAGCTTGATATGTCATAGAAAACAGAGTGATAAAGAATCTAATTTGAAAACTGATAAACATTTTCTGACCGCGACCGTACATTGAGTTGACACACTAACACTCAGTTGCACAAAGATTTTTTAAGGACGACATTTGTTAATGAGACATTAAAAGTTTAAAGTTCATGTAAGTTAAGGTTTTTACACAAAACAGTTCAAGCTAATGTCTCTTTAGCATTGGCAGGGTGCTAATGTCGTTTTGTGCAACGTAACACTACGCTAAGGTGTTCTTTTGACACTTCAATAAATAAATTTAATGGGGCATTAGAGATAATGCTGACATTAAATTTTAAAGTTCGTTTCTGCAACTGGGTGTAAGTACCCTAAAAACGGGCCCACACAGGATAACTAAAGAAAGATTTATAGATTCCAACTACACATGGAAAGTTCGATAAAATTTTGTCTATTTGATTCTCACTACGAGTAGCGGGCAGGAGTTCTAACAAAGAGTTCCCGCGTCATTTGTTTTTTTATTTGAAAGTTCCGTATTATAAAGTATATAGACTAAAATAAAAATGCTTGCATATACGGTCAAATTACAAACTTATTTCAGAAATGATTTTATACAACTTTTCAAAATCGGTTCAACCCACCAAGTTCAAAATAATTTACCTAAAAAGTCTAACTTTGTAAAGTTCTACTTTTGAGATATTTTGCATATTTTTAAACAAATGGTTCAGAATATAGATGGGGGTCTATCTTTTAAACCATAAGTTTAATTCTTTTCTTACTTTTAGAGCGATTATTTCAGAAAATATAACTTTATAAAAAAAATATTTTAGTAGACATAGCTTGTCAGCAATTTATATCTGTGACAAATTTCTACCGGCATATGTACGTAAAATGTTTCAAAATATTTTAAACGGAAATTGTTGCTTTGTCTGTGATAGAGCCGTACTTCGTTCATCAAAATGTTTTGATTCACACTATAGGGCTTTTAAATATTTTGAAATATTTTGTCAGCAATATAATTATTTGGGCGGAACAATAATATTTCGGCAGCAAAATAATTATTTGGTCGGCAGAATAATTATTTATTCAGCAGAATAATGAATTGGGCAGCAAAATAATTATTTTGGCGCATGTATAAAATCTAGGAAAAGGATCAGTGAAGGTTCAAGGATCGATTCCTAGGAAATGTACTCTGATAGATATTAGGTTAAGGATATTTTTTATGAACCTTAAAAACTTATTTGTGTCATCAAAACTTTAATTATACGATTTGGCAGCAGAGAATGCATTTGAGCTGATACCCAATTAATTATTTTGCTGACAAATTAGAAAAATCTGCGTCCCATAAATTGCAACCCAATTAGTTATTTTAGCTGACCAATTGTATTTTTTTGGTGACCAAAATTCGAATATTTTGCTAACCGTTTAAATAACACATTGATGTATATAACACTAGATTTGCAAACTGCATTAAATTGCGTCAAAAAAAGCGTAGCCGTTTCTGAAACTCAACGACGTAGCTTTGAAACCACTATACATTGAAAAAATAAACATATATCTATCTCACTTACGCAAGTCGCAAAAGCTACAGGTGAGCGACTGTACCGTCTCGCTCGGATTAGACTGGAGTTGACATATCGCAAAATGGTGGAAGTGTTCCCTGCTCATGAAATTTTACCCCATTTTTATTTTTTAATAATATATATTATTTTAAAATAATTATGTTAATATTTTTTATTTCTTATAGGATGTATTAAATGAAGTTTAAGGATATCGTGTTTTGGTAATAAGGTATTATAGGCTGGAGAACAATGCAAATACTTATTTAAATATGAAGTAAATAAGCATTGAAAAATAAGTGTCATGAGTGTAAGACGTGTCGATTTTTATAAATAATTCATTAAACAAATATATTACTAATGTTTGGTAATAAAATAAAAGAGATCTTCGTATTATTATTATTATTTATTATATTATATTTAAAGTTACAGATAGCGAGTCTGTTGCCATGCACCGGGCACAATGCGAGGCAGGCACACAGGCACTTCACATAACCTCTACCTCCACCCCCTCAGTAATAAATAAAAAATAATGATTTTGACTAAACATTTAGACGAGCAGTCTTGTTGATTTTGTTGGAAGCCAGTCCGTCTCCTTCCGCAGCAATCAAATTTTTTGAATCCACCTATCCCGGCGTGCTGCATTTCTAGGCAAACTGCAACATTATTACTATTTAAAAACTTACATAAAATCACTGATTCCATAAATTACAATATTCTCCCATAAATATGGGAAACCAATAATAGGTTTTTAGTGGCAACACTGAAACAATTTTAAAACATTTAACATTTTAATTGGTTTTTACGTAAATATGAATATAAAAAAACAAACTTACGTGTGGAAAGTAACACACATTGCTTTATTATGTTTTTGAGACCTGGATTCGCACGTTTTGATTGCACATTTACCCATACTTAATTATTTTTCGTCCCGCTTTACTTAGTTGACGTCTGACAGAGCACTAACTGACATAAGCCTCATATATGGCTGTGGCCATATGTCCAGTGGCTACGCTTTAGCGCGGTTGCTACAGATCTAGTGTTATATACATCAATGAAATAACACCCATTTGTAGACCGTTAATTTTTTTCCACCTAACAAAATAATAGATAGATAGATAAAATTCTTTATTGCTACTAATAATAAACACAGAATTATAGTAAAAAAATACAATGCAACACAGGCGGTCTTATAGCTAATAGCAATATATTCCAGGCAACCTTTGGGCAGAGATAGAATGAATGAAAAGGTAGGTGTAATATACTTACATATATAAAGTACATATACAAACTACTACATATAAATTACATAATATATTATAATATACATAAATAAAATACATACTATATCATAAATGCTATAATATCCTGTATAAATATTTTATTTGACAATATATTCTTACATAAAAAGCAACACAGAAAAGGTAGGAAATGGGTAATATTTCTGAATGAAATTTTAAGTGTATTTATGTCACTGAAATAACTCAGTTTGTAACATCATTATCGTTGTTTGTATTTTTTAGATTATTGTAAATCAAAACCAGACAGATATTGTTTACAATATTAAACAATATTTTGTTAGACAATAAAGTGATAAAACGTAGCTTTTTGTGATATAATTTGATACGGGTATATTTATTGGTTTTAGATTTATTTTGCTTAAGCATCGGGTCGAAGGCAGATTTGTTTCAGGTTTCCATGAAACCGGCAGAAATTAAACAATAAAAAATAACACATTGATTGAATACGCAGTCGCTTCTAAATAATAACAATTTATATATTATTGTAACTGTTGCGTGCAATTATATATTATTATATGAATGGCAACATTAGTATTATTGTCTACGACAATTAAAAGTAATAAACTCTCTTTTCGGTTATCCAAAATGGTGGTTTGATTTGCTCCCTAATTTATCGCGCTATCTCGTGTTTAATCAGTATTGTGGCATACCAGCAATATACAGTCCACTTTTATATTGGGTCCTTATCTATGAAATTGGTGTTTTTTTTTCTCTTAGTATTTTGTCTGTAACTATTAAGATTCAGAGTATTCCTAAAAAATAATTACCTCGTCTAAAAATAGACTATATTTTTGAGCTCTTTTGATTTGTTTTGATAATTTGTTGTAAGTTTAATTGTGTTAAAATTGGACACGTAGACTACTCCTTTTAAGTGCCTCCCGAATACTTCATTTTATTTGCATTCACTTAAAAACGATAAATAATTTTTATGAAGTGTGATATTACACATATTACTAAAGCTTGTCTAATGATAGATGCCAAATATTATTATCTTTGGATTTGTCGTTGTGAAGAAAACTGATAAAATGTTAGTATGGAAAATGCAGAATTCCCCAAAATCTCCATACAAAACGCCAATTTCATAGGTAAGGACCTAATATTAACTACATAAATTTAATTTTGACGGCATTATTAGCTGTCGGGTTTGACGTCCTCGTAGCCAGAGCTTCTGAGTTCAAAGCCAGAGCTTCTGAGTTTTGAAATTTTGAATCAATAACACCCAGTTGCAGAAACGAACTTTAAAATTTAATGTCGGCATTATCCCTAATGCTCCATTAAATTTAATTATTGAAGTGTCAAAAGAACACCTTAGCGTAGTTTTTACGTTGCACAAAACGACATTAGCACCCTATCAATGCTAAAGAGACATTAGCTAGAACTATTTTGTGTTCCAATTTTAAATTTAATGAACTTTAAAGTTTTAATGTCTCATTACTAAATGTCGTCTTTAAAAAATCTTTGTGCAACTGAGCGTAATACAGGCATTTTGTTCTTTTTTCATATACCTCCGCCATCAAGTATCCATAACACAAGCGGTATAAACTTCT
The DNA here is from genome assembly GCA_910589355.1 of Parapoynx stratiotata. Taxonomy (NCBI): domain Eukaryota; kingdom Metazoa; phylum Arthropoda; class Insecta; order Lepidoptera; family Crambidae; genus Parapoynx; species Parapoynx stratiotata. Next base: position 15,838,191 of record OU342459.1, read on the forward strand.
TAATTTGGGCTAGTTTCGAATGTCAATATGTCAAATGTTTATTATTTAATATTAAATCCTAAGCTTTTATTGAAAAATTGGAACCTCAATTTAATTTAAAATATTTGATAATATTTCACAAATCCATAAGATACATTGAAATGTCACTTTATTATCGCCACAGACTGTATACGGAAGATGAAAGGAAATCATGAATAATGACGTGAAAAGTTAATATGAAACGGTTTCGAAGCTTTCTACTATTTAGATTCCATTTATATTTTAAGCCGGTACTCGCTTAAGTGGCGACGACAGGAACTGTATACTCAGCAAGCAATTATACTCCTCAACTTCTTCACTTTATGGTATGTTTTGGCCTGCCGAATGCAAAGTGGATTGAAGGGAGGGTTGCAGAATAGCGACGAAACTAATTGACATTGTTAGGTTTATGTATTAAAGAAATTTCGCTCATTTATCTTAAAGTTCGTACCACTTATTACAGTTGAAAACATGTTAAAAATTTGAATATAACTTTTACTGTCCAAATATTAATAAGCCCGGTTTTAAGTCAAAGTTGTATTCAAAGTTGGTCAAACGTTAGTTTAATTTTTATAAGCTAACATTTTACAAATTTTTCCTGATGGTAAGCGAAGATGAGATAAACTTGCCTAGAATATACTTTCGTTCTGGGTATTATTTTTTTCAGATAACATTGAATCAGTCAAGGATTTCCTTCAGCGTCTTGGAAGTTTCAATGCTGTTGATTTGTATCAAAACGCCTGTGATTTAATAACATTCGCCACGCCACATCACGCCTCATCACGCCTCGTAGGCAGAGGTGTTAAACACCCATATTTCGCCAGATTTTTTGATTTTATAAAATGTTCACATAATCTTTAATTGACTTATGATTTAGTAACATTTGTATGAGTATTATACAAGAATAATGTTGTTGAAACATTGTTGAATAAATAAAATAAAAATAAAATAAGTATTGATCACACTTCAGTTAAATATCTGAAAAGCGTTGTAAGTTGTAGACTATAAATTTAACAATAGATGAATTCCTCATAGCGTTTATATTATTTCTTTTGGAACTGGTACTTTCCTCCGTACCGTTCTTACGACAAAACTTACATAAAAATACATGAAATCACACCTTTTTCCCAAATCACACCTTTTTCCCGGTGGTTTAGGGACAGAGATTACAGATTTCCAGTTGCTACGATCCTGGAACACGCCTTTCGCTTCTGCTACTCTCATCACTCGCCTCATGCACACCCTTCGGTTTGAGGTGGTTATTTCCTGGCCCTTCATTGGAACGACACCGAAATGATCAAGGAACGTTCGCTAATCCATCCACCTCCTTTGTTTAATCCATGACATAATTCATACCAAAAGACAAATGACTATCGGTCCACCGAAACCGATGCAGCTATTACGACAACTATGTACATGTACAATGCCAATTAAAATAATTAAGTCGTATCTGTTTCTCAGTATATCCTCCCCTTATGGCAGACTCGAGGCACGCGCGAGCTATTTCGTAGGTCTATGAATTATATTGTAGATGAACAAGCCAAACTTCGTCCTTTGCTCAGAAGTTAATGTCAGTTCCAGGTAAATCGCTGCCCGGGACGAAAGTGAGGGATTTAGGGAATTATATGATATTATGAGTTTATTCTTAAATACTTCAGTTTTTATAGGGATAAGAAAAAATTATGTTATTAAAATGAAAATACTAATACCATTCCAATATAATATGTATTGGGTCTTTACCTATGAAATTGGCGTTTTTTTCCCTCTTAGTATTTTGTCTGTAACTATTAAGATTCAGAGTATTCCTAAAAAAAAATTACCTCGTCTAAAAATAGACTATATTTTTGATTTGTTTTGATAATATATTGTAAGTTTAATTGTGTTAAAATTGGACACGGAGACAACTCTTTTTAAGTGCCTCCCGAATTGCATTTTATTTGCATTCACTTAAAAACGATAAATAATTTTTATGAAGTGTGATATTACACATATAACTAAAGCTTGTCTAATGATAGATGCCAAATATCATTATCTTTGGATTTGTCGTTGTGAAGAAAACTGAAAAAATTTTAGTATGGAAAATGCAGAATTCCCCAAAATCTCCATACAAAACGACAATTTAATAGGTAAAGACCTATTATAATAACATAACATTACATTTAATTGACCCTCAGTATTTAATTAATAAGATGAAATGTTGTACGTTTGAAAGTTTCAGCAACACAAATACCACATTCTAATCTGTAGTCAAATAAAATATGTAAAATGAGATAAAAAAATGCTTGCATATATGGTTAAGTCACAAATTTAGTCCAAAAATAATTTTGTAAAATTTATCAAAAACTGTTCAACCCATCAAGTTTAAAATAATTTTCCTAGAAAGTACTTATAGCGTTCTACTTTTGAGAATTTTTGCACATTTTTTGAACTTACGGTTCAAAAGTCAAAGGGGGACACACATTTTTTTAACTTTCGGAGCGATTATTTCAGAAAATATAAATTTTATCGTTAAATGATGTTGGAAAACCCCTATTCATTTTTGAATAGCCATCCAACGATATATCACACGTTAGGGTCCAGAGGAAAAAAATAATCAGTCCCTACATTACGTGTATGGCCACCCCCCCTAATTTAATATTTTATTCCACTTTTGATTTGTGCACTTTGTCGGCGTTATTAATATACATATTTATTCAAAATTTCAGCTCTCTAGTTCAAGTCACTGAGATTATCCGCGGCCGGACAGACAGACGAGAGACATGGCGAAACTATAAGGGTTCCTAGTTTACTACGGAACCCTAAAAATGAGATAAAGGTGCAAGATCTCGCAGAAGAGCAGTACCGAGTCTCCCTCGATTGAGATTCTAAATAAGAATTGCAGAAACAGAAAAGGTTGTCACTATCTTGTAGATGATGGACTATCGCAATGGAATTAATGGAGAAGTCAATTATTGTATGGTTCATTTATTGTGTGGCGCGTTGAGAGAATTAATGCGAATAGACTCACAAGGTATAAAGCTAATGTTAATGGGATATCCATGGTAAAGCCTAACATACAACTAGATTGTTAGAGGATTAGGTTAAAATATAGTTCTTAATATCCTGACGTCAAACAATGCTAGTTAATCCTTGTTCTGATGCTATTACTAGGTAATATTATTCAAATAATCAAATCAAATTTTAGTCAAGTGGAAATGTATGTTTCTATGACGTCATATCAATTTTATACGTCACACTCCAAAATGGTACTTATTATTAGAACAAGTAGAGACTGGTGTCACTATGATAACATCTCGACATATTGATAGTTGGTTAAGCAAATAATTTATTACCAAACATGTCTGCAAGCCAAAATGGCTCAATATCGAAGTGCCCGTACCGGCAAATATTTGTACTATGTTATAATGTTATCCGTAATATTGAGTTATGCCTACAGTATTACAAAATTACCCATACACATTAGTATCAAAACACTTACCGCCAAAATTAAGTGATAATTTTTCCATGGAATTATATTATAGAGTGCGATAAGTAAACCGAGAGTGTCACTACGCTCTTAACGAGGTAGGTAAATACAATACGATCACGCTACCATGGATCAAGGGACACAGCGGCTCACGAGGGAATGATGCTGCTGATGAATTAGCAAGAAGAGGCTCAAGTTAAGACCCGGTGGGACCGGAGCCTATTATACCTCTCCCTAAAAGCTGGTTTACATGTATAGTCTTGAGAAATACTCAAAACCTACATAAGAACTACTGGAACAACTTGGAAGAATGCAGACAGGCTAGACTCGCGCTACCACAAATAGACCCCCGCTTCAACAAGAAACTCTTATAGCTAAGTAAGGCTCGCTTACGTCTGGTAACGGGAGCCATAACAGGACATAGCTATTTTAACAGGCACCTTTTCATTTTAGGTATCACCGATAGCCCCCTATGCAGAGCATGAATGGGGGCAGAAGAAACAGCCGCCCACGTGCTGTTGGAATGCACTGGGGTAGCTAGCTACCGGGCAAAGTACCTGGGAAACCCGGGTAACCTCCGCGAGGCTGTCCTCAACGTGAAGGCGCTCGGCGACTTCCTGGCGGAGCTGGGCTGGCTGGAGTAGCCAGCCTTCACCCTCAGACGCAAAAAAGGCGCTGAGTCGTCGAGTTGCGGAAACCGCCCGCACGACGAAGAAGAAGGAAACTGAGAACGTAGTGATTATTTCCCACGTATGTCATACGACTTTTCTCAACACACTTTATGCATTTTTTTTTAAATACATCGGTAATGTTACCGTCTAACCACCGCGCAAATAATTTTAACTGAGATTAAGGCCGCGCTCAGTTTGAATGTGTTTTCGTACGAATTGCGCTCGTGCGTATACGTCCAGACTGTGTACGAGTAGTCGTGCGTACGCACGTGACTTGCGACGTTCGAAACCAATCCAAACTTGTTAAAATTTTGAAACTTATTCTTACTTTTGTTATCAATGTTAAAAGTTAAAATGATGGATGTAGAAAAGTTTATTAATATAGATTCCCCATGGGGGCAGCAGTTTTTCTGCTCGGTTTGGTTGGTTGTAGGGCTTCTAAGCCCGCCTGGCTAGCTAACACCGTCTAACCGTATATTGTCGCCATAATAACAATGTTTTAAGCATTGTTGTGTTCCGGCAATCAGAGGTAAGATAGCCAGTTCCTCAGTTGTTGAGGATTAACATGTGAAGCTAGCCTAACATTTATAAAAAAACAAAAATTGTAAAAAATGTGAAAAGAAGAGCAACCCTCGAGTTTCTGGCTCGCTCTTCTCGGGGATGTCTGCGTTCCGAGCGAGTGGTAGATTCACTTATTCATAAATTGACGTTTTTAAGTGTTTGTATATCAGGCCTATAAAATAAAGATATTATTGATTTTGATTTCGCCTCTACCTTCGGCCTAATCGTCACTTACCATGAGGTGAGATAAAGGCCAAGAGCTTACCTGTAAAAAAATACTATATTTTAATGAGCATATTTTATGCAGCACCACCGAAACTATTCGGCACAACACTGAGAGTGGTAAGCGAAGTCAAGTATCTGGGGGTTATACTAGACAGTAAGCTACTATGGAACAGCCATGTGGAGCAGAAACTGAAATCGGCGAGCATCGTCTTATGGCAATGCCGTAGGATGATAGGTAAGCGCTGGGGACTCAACCCAAAGATCATCAGATGGCTCTACATGACCGTCATCAGACCCATGGTAAGCTACGGCTCACTAGTCTGGTGGCCCAGAACAAACCTAACAACATGCATAAATAAGTTGAAAGGTTTTCAAAGACTAGTCTGCTGCGCCATTACAGGTTGCATGAGGACAACTCCCACAGCAGCTATGGAAGCGATGCTCAACATCACACCACTGCACATCTATATACAACAAGAGGCTGCGCAGGCAGCACTTAGACTAAAACAACTCAAGTTGGTAAGGTTCGAAAAGGTAAGGCACTTTGATAACCTACTACAATCCTGGGTTAACACTCCACTGGTAGATGCAATCTGCGACAAGGTGGAACCAGCCTTCATCTTCGACAAGAAGTACAAGATACACTTGTCGAAATATGAGGGCGAGGGAATACACCACAGATCATTGATCATCTACACAGATGGATCCAAAACAGGCACGGGAACGGGCACTGGAGTCTTCTCTGATGACCTCAACATACACCTGGCCACTCCGCTGGGAAACACAATAACCGTATACCTAGCAGAATGTGCCGGCATACTGCTGGCCGCCAAAGCCATTCTTACAAGGGGAGTCACAGAACACAACATTACAATCCTCTCAGACAGCAGGTCGGTCTTGCAGACTCTGTGCAGCAAGATGACAGTCTCCAGCCTCATCAAGGAATGTCACGACACCCTCAACAAGGTAGGGGACAATAACGATTTAAACCTTGCATGGATCAAGGGCCACAGTGGGGATAGAGGTCATGAGGCGGCGGATGAGCTAGCGCGGAGGGGCTCGACGATGCCACCCATAGGTCCAGAACCGATCATACCCATTCCCATGAGTTGGTTTAAAGGTAGAATCCAACAGCACACATTATTCTTACACAATGAATACTGGAACAACCTAGACGACTGCAGGCAGGCTAGACTTGCACTACCACGAGTTGAGCCACGCCTATCCAGGGAATTAATGCGGCTGGATAAATGTAGACTGCGCCTTGTAACAGGTGCAATAACAGGACACAGCCTTTTTAACAAACATCTTTTCAACATAGGTGTCACAGACAGTCCGCTGTGCAGGGCGTGCATGGCGACAGAAGAAACAGCTTCCCACGTCATGGTGGAATGTGACGAGGTAGCAGAATGCCGGGCTAAGTACCTGGGCACACCGGGTACCCTCCGGGAGGCCATCGGCGACGTGAAGGCGCTGGGTGACTTCCTGGCGGAGCTTGGATGGCTGGAGTAATCCAGCATTCACCCTCCGACGCAAAACAGGCGCACATTGGACGTCGAGTTGCGGAAACCGCCCGTATCGATGAAGAAGAAGAAGAAGAAGAGCATATTTTATTGAAATATTATACAAGAATGGTTTGTTAGAAATAAAGCCCACCTTTCACTTTGCTATCGATCAAGACTGCTTACAAAAAGTCAGGTGAGATGGACTCTTCTGTGTGCTCTACAAAAACGTAGCCTTTTTGTCTTTTTTGCCAGTTTATTTCAAACTCTATCGACAACACTAAACAAGTCACGATATCGTTAGTATGTGTCGAACTACGAAAAAGTGTAAACGGAAAATTCAATGCAAATCCGTCTCATTGTGATGCAAAATCGCAAGAGCAGTCCATTACTACTGGCGTTCCGCCACACTCAATACTCGGCAACCCTGTACTTTTCGAAGAGGAGTGAATTGAGTTTAATATCGTAAATAGAGGCTTGGTTTTATGGTAAACGGACAAGGAGGTCGGCGTATTTTTTTTACATTCTCTATTATACGCAAGCGCTGTATCATCGATGAATCTCTAATATTTATAAATAAGTTCAGAACTTCAGAGGTGTGACACCTTGAAGCCGGTAATTAACTTCTCGGGCATATAGGTCGTTGTTTATAAGTATACGAATACTAGCTGATGCCTGCGACTTCGTCCGCGGTTACTATGGTTTTTTAACTATCCCACGGGAACCCTTTAATTCCGAAATAAAAAATATCACCATGCCAGAAAATCATCAAGCAAAATTTCATTGAAATCGGTCCAGGCATTTCAGAGATTAGCCCGTACCAACAGACAAACACACAGAGAAACAAAAAATTTTAAAAACAAATTTTTTGGTAGTTTCCTCCTTTTTTATCCCCTTGACTTGATTCTAAGCATTTTTTTTTCGGTGTTGACATTCGACCTCCACCATTTTATTAGATGTATAGATTATAGATTAAAAAAGAACTCCTGATGTGGTTTGAAATTAGCTATTCTTATTGATGATTCATAACAAATATCTCTAATACATACATAAAATCACAACTATTATCCCTTAAGGGTTAGTCAGAGACTAGGCAAAAGCACCGCAAAAGCAGTCCACCGCCATAGTCCGCGCGTCACCAAGCAGTGACTCAGCGTGACAGGTGGTGAGCCCGTCGCCGCTATAAGCTATTGGATGGTTGTGCAGTTCTATGTCCATTAGTCGCCTTTGACGACACCGGAGAGAAGAGATGGGTTGGTAGTATTCATTTAATTAGCCACTACCACTCGATATCTCTAATTATTATAGTTAATAGAGATTAGTTAAAAGATCTTCACATAGACATGCAAAGATCCTTTAAACATACAGTTTGGAGGTAACTAGTTATATTATTATTAAAAAATAATAAATAAATGAATATCCTCAGACATTCACACCTATCAACTAGTCCCATTTTAAGCAACTACATGCTGCTTGTGTTACGGATACTAGACGACGGACAAATATATTTAATAGATAAATACATATAATTATTGAGAATATACTCAATATAATACATATATAAAGAACATCTAAGACTGGAGAACAAATGTCTGAAAATTCATCACCCAAACACTCGTCTCCACTGGGGATCGAACAACCCAAGACCTCTCGAGATGGCGACGCCTTGAGACCGGCGTACAGACCACTCGGCCACGGAGGTCGATTATTTTTTGTACTATGTTCCATATAAGGCTTACTATGAACGTTTCTCTTGTGTATTAAAACCAGTTAAGGTTAATTAAAAAGTTAAACCGGTTAAGTCCTCGAATAAAACGTGATTTAGGAGCCTCCATAATAAAGATTTCACATGTTTAGGTATTTTCCAGGATTAGGAACAGATAGACCAGTAAAGCTCTCCACGTTCCAGAAGATCACATTAATTAATTAGTACGTTAGGTAGAACTATAGAAAACAACACATCCAATCTAACCGCAGCCACCCAAACCTCTCAACGGTTTAACTAAGGACTGGTTTTTGATCCGTAATCAAAAACGATATAACTATTTGTTATATTGGGTCCTTACCTATGAAATTGGTGTTTTTATTCTGTCTTAGCAATTTGTCCGTAACTATTAAGTTTCAGAACATTCTTATAAAATAATTGCCTCTTCTAAAAAAAGACCATATATTTGAGCTCGTATCGCTCGTTTAATTTGATATTTTTTTGTAAGTTTAATTGTGTTAAAATTAGACACAAAGACAATTATTTTTAACTGCCTCCCGAATACATCATTTGATTTGCATCAACATAAAAACGATGAATAATTTTTATCAAGCGCGTTCACACACATATTGCTAAAGCTTGTCTAATAATACATGCCAAATATTATTATCTCTGTATTTGTCGTTGTGAAGAAAACTGATAAAATGTTAGTATGTAAAATGCACACATCACCAAAATCTCCATACAAAACACCAATTTCATAGGTAAGGACCTAATATCAAGTAAGGGTGACATTTCGGAATGTTACGAATACATTTTATAGTTACCCTTTTGTATATTATTGTATATTTTCGTTGTTAACACAGAGAAAAAACTTTCGATGATAGTGATATTTGAAGGTGACGTAGGACCGATGTATCTGAAAATCTTAGGTTAGACCTATGTTCAACAATGGACGTCATACTGCGATGATGATAATCCAGACAAATTTATTTTCCGCCATTACAAAACCCAGTGTCTTGCAATGGTTTATTATTCAACTAACTAATAGCTAATAGGAAGCTGCAGCTGAGTTTTTTGACTAAAATACATTTTAGTTTTACACATTTACGCGAACAACATTTGTAATTTTATTGCGGATCAAAAAACTAGCCCTATCTAGCCTAGTGTTATCGCCGAGACATTAGAATGACACACTGAAAATATAATTATACCGTACAGTCAACAGCACATCAACCTATACACTTGAGCTGCAAAAACAGCTCTTATTAAGTTTACATAAAGGTGTTTTCAAGGTTATACTTGCAGCCATTACAATGCCAGTCATGTTTTAACTCCTGACATTAACCTTCACCCACCAATACATTTGGATGAACAGATAAATCACCCTTTGTGACAACATAATGCGATCCCTTTTAAGGAAAGGCTACCTTTTAAATTGAATATATCTTGTAATTATTTTAATTAAGAAGACAGTGCGTATTAGTCCAAGATCCCGGTGCCCCCAGACGTTACTTATTTTCTCACTAATAAAATGTGTGAGATAACGTAGTGTTAGTATTAGCCTTGAGTGTATGGATACCTGCTAGCTTGGGCCGACGGCCAATTTTCAGGTACCAGGTGCTAAAGGTAGGTAAAAAAAATATTCACTTTACTTGAAGTCTCAGTGCTGATTTTTATGTATGTTTTACAGAATATTGTCGAAAATTAATAATCAATATTGCCAGACACTTACCTTTAAAGCTCCTTAAAAAATAATGTTACTTCACTTATATTCTCAGTCTTGATTTTTATAAATGTTACTCAGGGAACTATTTTAATATTTTTTGTAAGCAGCCAGACCAATTGCAGGGGCCAAACATCCCCCCAGATCTACATAAACTGTCGCTGTGGGTATGAGTGTGAGGTCATTATTTGTCCGCTTTAGCGTGAATGTATTATACAACCATCAACCATTCCACAACTTTCAAGTCCAAAAACTTCCTTTATTCCTGACTCTATTACAATACCTGGTATGCTCGATGAACATCGATGTTGCTATACGAAAAATAACGTAAGAACGATGTTAACGGAATCGATCATCGATGTTAACTCACGGCCTCACGCACGACATGACCAATGCAACTTACGAAACAAAATATGTCTTTTTAAAAGACTCTTTTATGAAAATATGAATACCTTGCCTATACCTATGAAAATATGAATCTTACTCTATATCTGTTATCTTCGGAGATGAATCGTGCCTTTGAATGATTTATTTGGCAAGTATGTGTTGCTGAGTCGGAAAACGGCTCTTAGTATCTCCTTATAAAAGAGGTGACTGAAACAATCTACTTTTTATACCACCAATTAAGGAAAAAACTGTCTAATATAATGAGACTAAAAATATACAAGTTAAAAGGTGTGCTCAGGCATCTCTGATTAGAGAAAGGTTTATATTTGAAGAGCAGAAGAAGCATGATTTGAAAAAGTAAAAGAAATAAAACCAAAGTAAATGGTGAAAAATACTGATTGACATTTTTTTTGTTTTGTAACATAAAGAGGTATCGGTAAGACGGTTGTGATTTTTTTATGTTAAAAACACACCCATTTCAATATAAAACTCTCTATCTACAACTATTATGAGCACTACATCGAAATCCAAGTAAAACAAAACTAAATGGGATTCGTTGTAATCACATCTTTATTTATCTAACAGCAGATATGTTGAGACGTAGGTTCGATGTAAAACAAATACATCAAGTTTCGATAACAACATTAAAGAGGCACTGACAGCAGTCTCTCTCTAGAAGAGCTTTGTTCGAAAGCTGTCTCGATCTTTATTGATCTATCATATCGATATAAAAACAAATAAACTTTCGCCATGTTTGGATCTTGGATGGGTGACCAAAAACTTGGGAAGTCTAGCGGTACTTACGAGCAGGTGTAGAAACAATGTTGACTCTAGTTCATCAAACATCTTAGGGTTAGGTTATTACTGGCAATGATTTTCTTATACATAACCTCAATTACAATCAGATTGATCAAAACTTCAAATAAGGATTCGTCCTTAATGATGATTGATCATCTTCATACGACGACCTCCGTGGTCGAGTGGTCTGTATCCCGGTCTCAAGGCGACGCCCTCTCGAAAGGTTTTGGGTTCGATCCCCGGTGGGGCAAATTTTTGGGTGATGAATTTCCACACATTTGTTCTCCAGTCTTGGATGTTTATATATATTCAGGATATTTATATGTATTTATCTATTAAATATATTTATCCGTCACCTAGTGTCCTTAACACAAGCAGCATTAATTGCTTAAAATGGGGCTAGTTGATAGGTGTGAATGTTTGAAGATATTTATTTATATTCCATCGGCAGACTGATAACATTCTTCACAATAGTTATATTTTAAAAATCAGAGCGAGGAGAGTATTCAATAGTGCGTTACACGAGTCTACATGGGAGTCTAGACAGCTACATCGCTAAAAGAAATACCCTGTACACAGTAATTGAGACCTTTTCAAAATGAATCTAAAATAGTAAGCCAAGTTTTTACCTTTTAAATTCAATAAAGGTATAGCGACAGCGTAGGTACAATACTAATGATGTACAATACTATGTATCTCGTCTGCGAGAGTAACTACCCAATTGATGGATTACCTGACACCCAAGACACCTCTGAAAGTGATAATGTAACATTTTAAAAATATAAATAGTACATGAAAGTATTGCTTAGTATTAGGTACTAGGTTTTATTCAGAGTGGAATAACCTTCCTTCGTCTGTGTTTCCGTCCGGTTTCCAGTTGGGGACTTTCAAGGCAAGAGTGAATAGGCACATTTTGAGTTTGTGTGTTCCATCTTACACCACTTCGGCGCTTTCCATTGTGGCGTGTCCGTGGTCAAACATTCTGTGTACGTGAAAAAAAGAATATAATAGTACGTACAGGATAAAATCCGCAACGATGCTATCCGACAGAGAACCAGGGTGACCGACATAGCGCACAGAATCAGCAAGCTGAAGTGGCAGTGGCCGGGCCATATCTGTCGGAGAACCGACAACCGTTGGGGTAGACGTGTTCTTGAGTGGAGACCGCGACTCGGCAAGCGTAGTGTGGGACGCCCTCCGGCGAGATGGAGTGATGATCTGCGAAGCGCTGCAGGCAGATGCTGGATGCAGCAGGCGGGGATAGGGTAGAATGGCGCAAATTAGGGGAGGCCTATGTCCAGCAGTGGACTAATGTGGGCTGAAGAGAATAGTACGTACAGGGTATAATAGTTCGTGAACCAGTTTATTGAAAGGTCGAAGACAGAAGAAAAATGAACCAATAAGTTAATCTGTTACACCTATCATCTAACCCTTGTTTTAAGGATTAGATATGTAATATCATTGATGTATACTCGTACAGGACTGGAGAACAAAATTAAATGATTATAATAGGGTTTTATCTATGAAATTGCCGTTTTTCTCTCTCTTGGTATTTTGTCTGTAACTATTAAGTTTCAGAGTAATCTTAAAAGATAAATACATACATACATACATACAACCACGCCTGCAATCCCCGTAGGGTAGGCAGAGACCAAGGAACACTGTGTTCCTTAAGACCACAATTAGCCATACAAAAATTGGGTTTGGTCAGATGAAAGTTCGTGAAAGAGTAGTTACAAGTGGCTAGCTTATCGCCTATACAATTACAGACGCAGTACCCAATACGCCCTTAGTCGCCTTTTACGACATGCTAGGCAAGAAAGGCAGTTGGTACATTCTTTTTGTGTCCCGGACCAACACGGGAAAAAAAATTACCTCATCTAAATAAAAATAGACTATATTTTGAGCTCTTTTTATTTGTTTTGATAATTTGTTGTAAGTTTAATTGTGTTAAAATTAGATTTGATTTGCATTCACTTAAAAAACGATAAATAATTTTTATGAAGTGTGATATCACACATATTGCTAAAGCTCGTCTTATGATAAATGCCAAACATTATTTATCTTTGGATTTGTGGTCGTGAAGAAAACTGAAAAAATGTTAGTATGAAAAATGCAAAATTCCCCGAAATCCGCATACAAAATGGCACTTTCATCGGTAAAGACCTATTTATTAATAATCACATAGCATTTTCTTGCACCTGGAATCAAACCTGGCATACGAACCACTGAGAGTGACACTTGGCTACGGAGGCTTTCAAAATGAAGAGAAACACACCCACTAACTGCAATAACTCAAACAAATGCACACAATATCGGCTGTGATCGCGTTTTATAAAGAAAATAATATAGAGCTAGCAATAGGCTATTGGACTACTGAAATGTAGATCAAACTGTTGTTAGCTTAAAGTATAATTTTTTTAAAAACCTATTTACTAATCCGCATTGGGCCAGCGTGGTGGTGTTATGGCCCATACTCCTAATGTGTTTCTCCGTGAGGAACTTAAGGCCTGTGTCCAGCAGTGGGAAGTATATAGGCTGAGGATGACGAAACCAATTTAGCCAACATATTATTTCAAAATATTTACGATTTTCATATTAAATCATTTATCAAGTAACAAAATTTTCATGCTTTACCAAGTGAAAACGCACGGTGACGTCACCTGCTTGTAGGCAAAGGGTTAGCCGTAGACAGTCAGTGCTGCCGACTTATCTGGTGTACCTATTTAGTTCTACACACAATCCCTGATTCTTTATCGTAAGTTATAATTTGATTTGCGTTTTCTACCGCGTTTATGACGTACTGCAAGCGCGTTTTTGCCGAAACAAGTTATCACCTTTGAAACCATAAACATTAATCTCAAAATTTTGATAAATTCGTAACTTATATAAATAATATATGATAATTCAATAGTTTACTTCCGTCAAAGCGATCTTCACACGTGAAGGAATTAGTACTTCCTGCTACATCTCCGGTAATCCACAGTTGTTTGAGGATTACAGGTGAAACTCGCATCCACCTTCGGCCTTATCGTCACATTACCATCGGGTGAGATGAAGGCCAAGAGCTTACCTGTCATATTAAAAAAAACATCTTTCAGGTTTCTACGAGCGACCATTAACAACTGTTTCCGAATGTTAGTGTTCTCTGGATTGCTCACAAAGATTTTCTCCGGTGCTTTAATAGATGTGTTAGTACTTAGGTACATTGTGAGACTGCACCATTTATAAGCCATTTTATAAATTTTGTATAAGCCATTTTGTAAAGCAGTAGAGATATCATTCGCGTATTACGTTTTGACAGATTTTGACAGCTTAAACTTTATTTACGAGCAGGTGTCGTCATGGTCACATGATTTAGCGTTTTGGCGGCTCTTTTGATAATTTAAACTATAATGTTCATTTTCATAGAAAATAGACAAATTTAAAAAGAAATAATCAAATTACATAAGTATTACGCCTTACTTAACCATTTGAGATCCTTTTCTTAAGCTTGTCAAATATCCTACTATAGTGGAAAGAAAAAGTTTCGACTCGCTTTATACGTACAACAACTCTAAATCAGCGCTTCCCTCGGACGTACATCTTCATTTGATCTGTGACACGTGATTGAGCAAGATGAATAACGTCTGGACTTTAGACATTTACTTAAAGGGACAACTGAACACAAAAGTTGTGCTATTTCATCCAAATATGTGCAGAGGTCAGACTTTAAACGCCTCAGTGCTCTGTTAAATGGTGAAACTTACGATGAGTATGAGTGAAATACAACTAGCATACTAAAAATTATAATTTTAAAAATCTCCTGCAATGATTCAGGTATAAGTGAAGTCTGTTTATCAATAAAAAAAATGTGTAAGCGTTACGTTGGCAATAGCCTTATAAGGCGATCATGTGAACTGTATAACTATAAATTTACTGAAGCGGATGTTTTTTGTAACTCTTTGTCAAAATTTAAAAGAAACCTTAAGTCATTGTATGTCATTGTTGTCACGAATTATTTTATCTCGTTTGTTCATCACGACCACAATATTATTTAGAGGAAACTAAAGGTCTAGTTGTGCTATTTAAAGAGTTTATTTAATATTATTAAATAAACTCTTTAAATAGCACAACTAGACCTTTGGGGGAATAACAGTCAATACAACTGTTTGTTTCTGAAATAAATAAATAAATAAGTGGATTGATGGATGAGATTTAATCCCAGCACCTCGTTCGCAAGCAACTCCTGAGCTAAGCCTCCATTTATAGAAAAAGCAATAGAATTAACCTCGCAGAGATATTGTCAACAATAGTGTGCTTCAAATTGGAATGCAAAATGCTTACAAATAAAAACTCTTCTATAATTTTAGAAAGTTACCTTCTATTTAAAAAAATAATAAAATTATTTTATCTTGCCTAATAAATTCTACCATTTCTGCCTTCAATTGGACTTCATCGCACAATGACATAGCCAATACGAGCGGAGAATATAGATCTCACAATAAACGGAGTTCATTTCAAGTTGCTTTTTCATTTGCATGCGCTATTCACAGTACTTATTGCTAACACGGAACTTATTTCCGTATTCTGCGTTTAGTATCCTGATAGCGATTCCACCCGCATGTACCAGCATGGGGGAATAACGATTCACCTCGCAGTGGCCTTCGTACTGAACAAATAAGAAAGTTTCTATGTTTGAAATAATGGTTATATACAATCTTGAATAAATCTTTGCAGACTCCGAACTCCGGATCTGAAGTTTTCAAAGTAAAATTTTGTTACTCCAAACGATATTATACGACATTTGGAAAAAGTTTGAAAACTCTAAATTTACGAGTTTATCAGTTTGATTAAAGGTATAAAAACCAAATAAAATTTTTGTTACGTCGATTTTAAAGTCCTTCGCCTTCCTATTTGAACCTGAGACAAACCATTACTGCAAATAGCTAGTTTGACAACTTCAGTGTGAACTGAACTGAACTGAACTAAACTAATAAAAGATTGCGTATTTCATTAGTTCAGTTTTCGCTGTTTGGAAGCAACGGTATGTCATGCTCACAAAAGTGATTCTATTATGGTCTTTATGGTGTCGTGTGTGTCGCATCGCTATTGGTTCTAAGACGTGGTTGAGTGAATTCATGTGTCATGGTGGATACTACTGGTTTTTAGTTAAAAAAATATACGAGCATGTCAACATTGTGATCCAGGATACTCGATTTAAGGCTCTTAGGCCCAATTGCACGATCGAGAGTTAGCGCCTAACCCAGGGTTTGCCCATATATTTGCCCCAGGGTTAGGTGCTAACTCTTGAACGCGCAATTGGGCCTTAGCAACTCCAAGAGATGAAACAACTACTGTATCTACTGAAGTTTTACATTTTTTAAGAGACTATTGTGATCATCAGATACATAAGAAACCAGGAGCAACCCTAAAAAAACCATCTTTTCAGAACTATTTTATGGCAAAAATAGTTTCGAGATAAAATTCATAAATTTGGCACCTGTTACCCGTGGATCAGTTGATAGCATTTAATGAGCATAACGACCTTATCTGATGTGCTTGGAATCTTCTGAGTACACAATTATAAGCAGAAAACGCACTTTAACGAGAAATTCTAATGGCATTTTAATGTAAGTACGCTTAAGATGATACCTTAAAAGCATACCTTGCATAATACCTTAATAGTAGTTTATGTAACTGTCACATAATATAGGTTATTGAAACACGAGCGTGGTTTTAAAAAAGGAGCCTCGGCGAGTTTTTTAATAGTATCACACGAGTGTTTTAATACCGAGTTATGTGCAGTTACATACACTACTTTATCTACACTCATTATTCAAAGAAATAAAACAAAAAATCTAATTTATTTTATTTATTGTTGGCTGTCTGGAAAACATTTGCCATAGTTTTGTGCGTTTTCAAGAAAAATAAGTGTTGCATAATGAGTCCAACCTGTTGCATAATGGTCATTATGCAACAGTTTCCATTTTTAAATTTTCGATTTTATCATCTGTGTTAAAATGTATGTCATTGTGAGTCCGAGTCTAAGTTCATAATTCGAATATTATAACATGAGTGTAGATAAAAGCGTAAACGTGACAACTTATGAACAAAATTTGAAAAATAATAAATAGTCACAAATGCGAGAGTGAAAACCCAAGTACCTCCTCTAGTAAGAGCTCCAGTGAACAAAACACACAATTCTAAAAAATTACCTGCGCATAATTATAGCAACAATATTCTGGAGAGTGGAAGTGCTTCAACTTTGGACGGAAACCCATTTTTAACGGAACACTCGACTGCGGTCTACATCTACGGTTTAAAGGTTACACTGGACTTGCGCGGCGCGGTAGCGGAGCGGCGCGATAGCGGAAGGGCGCGACAGAAGAAGCAAAATGTTTTCCGGGTATCAACTGTGACGCGCCGCGCCACTGTCGCATAGTGCGTTTTATTCCATAAGAAAAAGTAAAAATATTTGTTTTTCCTTGACACCCCGCGTCACGCACTCAGCTGCACCGCCTTAACCTTAAGAAACATGATTGCTGCATGTAAACAATGTTGAAGAATTTACTACAGACATAATTTGAGATTTTTTTTGAGATAATTTGAGATATAAAAAAAATCAACATTAGGGACCTGATTAATGTTTTGTACATTGAGTATCTTTTCTCGTCTACAGTTAAATCTACAGTTAATTTTTTTTTATTGAAAGCAAATAATTCTGTAGCTACCAATTTAAAATTCTGTCAATTCATGATGTGAAGCATTTATTTAAGTACGAGTACCTAATAAGGCTGAGCTTTTTAATCCGTATTCATGGTAACCACAATAGTGAAATAGCGTCAGTACGGAAATGTGTGACGTCACCTTGACAAATTGTTAAATTTGCGATGAAAATTCAAAGCAATCTACATCAGCTGTGCCGCCTGCCGCCATGTTACTAATCCCAACACCGTGTTGTGGTTAAATTGTCTATGATTATTTAACTTTAGTTACATTTAAATGCGACTATTTGACAAACTGTCATAAAACGACATCTTACGTTTTCGCCATTGGTCCATATTTTAACCTAATGGTCAACCTGACCACGTTTCAAAATACTGACGCTAAGAAAATCAAACGAATCAAAAACATTTCCAGAAAATTATACTACCATTTTGATTTTCATACGATGCAATAAAGCAACAACCAAATCAATGATTTGTTTGCTTCGCATACCGATAATGACTCAAATCTACCTCACTGAATCCTAAAATTTGCGTACATTTGAATCCCAATAACTCCTTAATAACCCTTACAGAGCATTCCAAGATCTTGGGCGCTTTTGAGAGCCCTAACGTGTACAAGAACGCTTACAGAGATAGCCTGGCCGTCAATGAGATTGCACCATGCGTCCTTCGTCTTACGATCCAATTTAATTACACCGTGTCGCCTTTAAGGTGTGGCTGCAAGTACGGTGTTTGAAGGGTCGGACCTTTTCGAAATATGGGTCAAGGTGGAGTTATAACATAACTCAATGACGTCATCAAAGGACGGAAGGATGTATTAGTCAATTATTTTGTTTGAGATAGTGATAAACGCCGATTTCCAACTTCTAACATAATTTAGATACATTACGCTCCAGCTAGATTAATAGCTTTTATCTTAAATGTACAGAATAGCTTAAAATATTTGACGACCTCCGTGGTAGAGTGGTCTGTATGCCGGTCTCAAGGCGTCGCCATCTCGAGAGGTTCTCCGCCACCAAATGTTGGTGATGAATTCAGGCATTCGTTCTCCAGTCTTATATATTTATTATATATATTCAGAATATTTATATGTATTTTTTTACATATATCAGGCTAGCTCTTGATCTTCGTCTTTATCTATTAAATATATTTATCCGTTATCTAGTGTCCGCAGCATTAGTTGCTTAAAATGGGGCTAGTTGATAGGTGTGAATGTCTGAAGATATTTTTTTATTTTAAAATAAGATTGTTTTTATTATTTCCAGGCAGTAACGTATGACATTCAAATCTAATCTAATAAAATATTGAAGGAAGACCGGATTCATCTTTAGAAATGGCAACGCATTTGTGATTCCTCTAGTGTTGAAGATACCATGTGGTGGTGATGATCACTTGCTATCGGGTGAACTTAACAGCCACTTAACGTTACACTGTTGGCTACAGGCCTTCCACGTGGAGAAACATGTAAAGAATGGCCCCTAACACCACTACGACGGCTCAATGCGAATTTAGGGGTAAAAACGGCAATAACAGCCAAGGTCTTCAGATAAACGTCTTTCTAAGAGTGCACACAATTTTGGTCGTATATAATTTAAAATTTAACCACGGAGAAAATTGCTTTGTTCTCAATACCGAACAATACCGAATCCAAATCGTACGTACCACCATGCTACCGAGATTCTCCCTTTGTTTATATGATAATATAAAAAAGACCTCGCGTTTTCATGTGCGATTTCCCAATTTTCGATCACTTACAGGAGATGTAATCAAGGGGAGATTGAAAATATCAGATGTGTTCACGAGAGAATTTGCATTCTAATGTCTTCCTGTTCAATGCTTAATGTATCTGATTCACGTATAGATGGTTAACAAGCTTGCCTACTAACACATCATTTAAACATCTACGATAAAGATCTTGTGAAGCTAGTAAGATAGAGAAATAGCTAGCTATCAATTGAGTTTTTATTACATCGGTGGAACTTGATTATAATGTAACCACGTAAGAAATAGTTAAATGGTATAGGTAACTTATTTTTAAGATTAATAGACAAGTAAGTATTGTATTAATAACACTAAGGCCCAATTGCACGATCGAGAGTTAGAGCCTAACCCAGGGTTTGCCCATATATTTGCCCCAGGGTTAGGTGCTAACTCTCGAACGCGCAATTGGGCCTAAGACTCACTAAGTAACTCTGACTTTTACTTCATGTGACGAAACAGACACAATGATTAACAAAAGAGACTGCCAAAGTTGGTATTATAAAGAGGATTATTTTTTACAGTTTTTTTTTCATAAAAATATTCCCTGGTACAAAAAATCTATATAAATTCTCCACGGATGATGAATAGCTTACGCCGCGGCCGCTTTTTAAACGTCCAAGCGTTGTCTGTCGTCTCTCATTAAATATTCGTTATAACGATTTTAAAATGCTTTCTTAGCAGAAGCATGATAATAAGTTTTGATTTGATACCACAAATGTAGACTTATGAATGACTCTGGAAAAGTATTCGTTTAAAAATACTGGGTTCAGATATTTCTAACATTTAGAATATTCTGTATACCAAAATAACTCATTATGAAAGAAATTCTATTATGAAATGAGTAGTATTGATTTCATAATAGCCTTCGATGTCGATACTTACGCAATCGGTTGTATCAAAATGAAATGTATTTATATTTTTCACTCGCAACAAGGAAAGTGATTCGTAAGCATATGTAACGACGACCCTTCAACACAAACATAGCAGCTACGGTTTCATTCAAATCAAAATGAGCGTTCGGCTTATTTGGTTCTCAGTACGTTTTCCTTCCGGAATTTCCCGTTAAAATTTGCAGCTGTAAGACGAAAACTTTTCCATAAAAGAAAACCAGCAATATTTATGGTAAGTTTTGGAAAAGCCCAGTAATAAAATTTTTGTGTACCTCGTTGTCGTGAACTGCTAAATTTATAAGCTTTTTAGTGTTGAGGTATAGTCAGATACACACACGTCTGTCCTCATAATATTTCAAGTTGTAGCTCCAATAGATAAAAAAACAAGAAATTGTTGAAAACAAATCAAAATACTTTTTTAAATAATGGTTGTTTCAAAAAGTGTTTCCAACGAACAGTGTCGTAAGTAACTGATACGAGTTTCATTCGCAATTTGGAAATTAATATAAAATTAATTGATGAACTCGAAGCGCGAGAATGTGTCATAAACATAGGAATTGTTCTTTGCATGACGAAGGAATTTCAGGTAAGGTTGAATAATGTAGTGAGGGAAAATATAGGAAATATGGCGGAGGCGTTATTGTTCTTGGGATTGTGTGATGACAGGTGGTTAACGTGGCCTATGGGCCCTGTAACAGACTCTTTTTATGATGTTTATATCTTCCTCATTTATAATTCGACAATGTATCTTTATAAACATGTCTAATAATCTTTTTTATTTTAATAAATATTTAGTTTCCTTATGGTTCTCTTTTCGTCTTTTTTGACCCTTATAACACCGTTTTTAAGGTTTCATTTGTTCCCTATCCATAATTTTATTGACCTGTTTACTTTCCCTCGAAGGGTTGCTTATTCGGTGGCTGAGCTTGCCAAATTCGGGGATTTCACTTTAAAAATATTACTCTATTAGATGAAAAAAATATATCTGCTTACACTCACATCTATGATCTAATGGAAGTTTGTTTACTTGTTATGGATACAACATGGAGACAATTGTTCAAAATACATTACTATTGTGTGCCAATGTAAAAACTATGAAAATATACAATCCATAAACCTGAAAACTCACTCAAATCACTTGCCTAGTGACAACAACGTTTTATAATGTGACGTGGCTTGAATTGGTGGATCGAAACTCATTAGAACGAAGTCATTAGACGACCACCGGATTATGTAATGACAAAAAGTCTGACTATGACAGTGTGGTTTCATTTGTACTCTGGTCGCCAGCGCCGGCCACGCGAGCGCGCTTAAAATTACACAGAGCATCTATCATCGTTTTACAGCCACATTTTGCGCGCGCCATACGTCAAAATGTATGGAAATCTCGCCGGTGCTGGTGGACAGCGGACTCATGAAACGTCCCTTTGGTCAAAAAATCTGTATAGCGGAACATACGTTTGCTTACTCCGGTATAAATGCTCAGTTTTTATTTCTACTAGTCATTCATTTTATAATAGATAGACCAGACAAATGAACCCTTCTCATCTGGTGTTAAGCAAGAATGAGGTCCAGAAATGAGGGTTGCTGATGCGATACAAATATCGCATCAACCAACCCCACCTAGTCAGCCTGCATGCTTTTTCACGCCTACTTTGAAAGATCCAGGATTATATGAAGGAGGAAGGGACAAATGAGCCTGTAGCATTCCACTTATAGATTGTGCGATAAAGATATGATTCTCGAAATGTCTGTGTGCGCTGGAATACTAGTCACTGTAAAGCGGTGACTGTGAAGGCAACCACCAGTGGTCCTATGGTGGAAAGAAGGTGGGATAAGGGAGAATAGCTCTCAGAGCATTCGCCGTGGTATGTGTGTATTCGTGGTGGTGGTAGAACGCGCTAAAGGTCGCAATATGACGATGCAGTGCTCCAAGTTCTTATGCTCCTCTATGTCGCCAATGATGCGGGTCGCACGACATTCCATCATACGTAATATTCCACAGACCGCACTTGTGCCTAATAAAGTAGGCACAGTTTTCACACCAGACCGGTGTGAAAAATCGTCGCGCCTTATTTAGGACTCCGAGTTTACGTGAAAGAAACAAAAGATATTCTTTACAGGGTTAACTGCGATGTAAGAAACAGAATAGGCAATAGACACATTGTCAAGTCCTGCTTCCAAATACGGCTAGTGTCATTCAATATTTAATTTAACCCTTTCAGTTCTTGCTCGGAGAATTCACTCCCGGCATCCAAGTTTCACAATGTACCTATTCAACCCTCTTTCTAAGGCTTAGAGCAAACAGACACCTGGATATATTCGTGACGTCACTGATCCGGTGTTGACCATTTGTTTAATTTAAGTCGAAGAAATAGACAGACTTTAGTTTAAACAAAAATGAGAGACTCCACATATTTAATTGCAGAATAGGAACATATTGTACTTTGCCATGGCTGAAGATAGATATATTATGTGTCTATCAAACATATACTTCCTTATTATTTAGATAAACATACATAATATCATTCAGATACAGCCTTACATCGCTTACTTTTGGATAGACTAATATATATGAGCGTAAGCAACATTTTTATTAAATATTATTGATTGTACGCAATTTTCTTCGCAAAAGAAAGTGAAATCTAAGTAAATTAAAAAAGGAAAGGAAAAGTAATTCGTGTAATAAATAATTCTTATTTATTAACTCGTAAGTACTTTTCATTTAGTCCTGCGAATACTTCTTAATGTATACTTAATGAATACTTATATAGACACAGAATCTCGTTTACAAGACTTCCACTCAATTGCGTTCTCTTATTACGGAGCTAATTCCAGAAGAATGCTTACCGCTGCTGAGCTAATTTCCAGAGCTCCAAGGAACAAGGTATTGAAGTGTAAATGTGAGGAGAGCTGTGAATAATTTCCTTCGAGCTCGTATAGGGGCATGCTTTAGACGCGCTTGTACGTCAGTCTCAAGCGGTTATTTTGTGAACGATTATACTGTCTTGAAAATTATAGACATCGCGGTCTTGATAATTAGCAAGCCGAAGTGTAGTGTGCTGGCCACATACTTTATGTTGATTTAATACTAAACACTCAATTATTAGGAGGATGCACCTAAATTATCTTATTTTAAAAACAAAACAAACGTGTTTTGTTTTCTATGTGAATTTCTTTACGTTGTATTCGATTGGATTATCTAGCAATCCACCAAAAATAATCACGCAACGAAATTTCTGTTTCATATTTCTAATTCCATCAATAAATGCGTAATTTAATTATTATTTTAGAATATTTCTAGCTTAATTAGTTAATAAGTCGTGTGGTAGCGGCTCATTAAAAGGATACTACCAACCCGTCTGTTTCCTTGGGTGTCGTAAAAGGCGACTAATGGACTTAGAACTGCACAACATCCAATAGCTTATAGCGGCGACAGGCTTACCACCTGTCACGCTGAGTGCAGGCACTGCTACTTGAGTGGAGTACTTTTGCGGTGCTTTTACCTAGTCTCTGACTAACCCTTATGGGATAATAGTTGTGATTATATGTATGTATGTCATTAATAAATTATTAATATTATTCTGTATCTGTTCTCTTCCCAGAAACGTTAGCTCCACTTATGTTATGCATAATTAGATCATTAGATGACGTCAAAAGATAAACACATCAATGGACAATAGCAATTAGATATGAGTGTCATCTGAAGTGGGTATATTTTCTACCGGTATATTAATATTTCCTTGGAACTTATGTCTCCCTAGTACTTTTATTTTTATTTCATATGCACTTAAATAATATTAAAATATAATGTAGCGGACCTCCGTGGTCGCTACAAGACGAAAATTATATTGACTGAAGTTGAATATTTTTGACTTGTAAATGTCAGTGATAAAAATAAACATTGCTTTTTTTTTTTTTTTTTGTAAAATTCTCCCGTAGGGAAGGCAAAGGGAACGAAGCCCATACAGCCATGTCTGCAATATATATATATCTTCAATAGTTTGCATTGAAATGCTAGTGTAATGCATTTCAATGCATCTTGGGAGAGTTTGGCGTCAAACGATCGATGGCAGACACTGTGGTGCTACTTGGATGAGGTGGATTAGCACGATAAAAAACTCATCACTTTTCACACCACTTGACGTTTATTTCGATAATCCTCCATATTGCACATCATCACAGACACTTATTACACAAAACTACACTGATTTTACGTAACAATATCCACTCCGTACAATATTACAATTGTCGAAATAAAAATCACGTCCGCCATAGTTGAATGCCGCCAAAAACTCCAATAAACATTGCTTGTATTACGATCATATTATTCTTAAAATATATCTTTTATTGCCTGCCACAATTGGTGACTCGTGAAGGATGAATGATTCCATTATTGAGCATAAATTCGAATTCTTGCTTTGCGATTTGTGTCTTCTTGCCGTCTAATTGTCGCGGTCTTGAAAACACGGGTTCGCGTAGCGGACCTCCGTGGTCGCTACAAGACGAAAATTATATTGACTGAAGTTGAATATTTTTTGACTTGTAAATGTCAGTGATAAAAATAAACATTGCTTGTATTACGATCATATTATTCTTAAAATATATCTTTTATTGCCTGCCACAATAATATTGAAAACAAAATAAGAAATGAATTTTTTAAATAGGTATGTACTATTTGTTATTGCTGTTTTACATTTGAAATAAAATAAATTACATTACGTTTTTGTTGGTCAATTTTACTTTTGCCGTATAACGAAGATGCTATATAAAGAAGCTGCCCAAAACCTAAGGACCCTATCAAACTAAAGAATGTACAGTCAGCACCACGTCAGGATAAACAATAATGTAAAATTATATCATATACAACGTGTAAAAAAATTATGCACTAAAACTTGAACGACGTACTCGTTTGGTGATACCTAATATTTTTTATTAGTAACTGATGACTGGAAATCTTATAGTTTTAGAGAAAATGTAGTTTAAATTTTTCCTTAAACTCTTAAGGTTGCAACCCTAACAGCTGTAATGAACGGGTCAAAAAACTTTATATCAAAGATCAACAAATCAGAAGTGGCAAAACTACCAACCCCATATTACTGCCTAACATCTTTCAACTTGAGAATGACGCTCTTGTCTAAGAACTGTATCTTATTATCGTTAAGAAATTACCGAAACGTTTAGGAATAAAATTGTTCTTAGACGCTTAATAAACTGTTTAAATTGAAATAGCTCAAATATTTAATTTAATTTACGTCACATTATTATTTTGTTTTTTTTTTCAGTTTAGTTTAATACTCTAAAATCTTTACTACAACTAATTTATGAAGCTTTAATTTATTATTTAAAATAAAATAATTTACTTTTCCACAGTTATTTACAAAATTAAACTTATTACGTAACCTTTCCACCGCGGCAAATCAAAGTCGTGTCGTATCTGCATGTAAATCACTATTCTAGCTAGTCCACGTGGACTGTCGGTGCGTAGGCAAAGAAATTCTAAGAATTTTGAACTTCCTTCCGCGCCAATCACGTCGCATTGCTAGCGAAAGGGGTTGGCCTTTGAGCGAGCGATTAGCCCCTCCCACAACTGATGATTTTTAATAGTTTAGGTTCCGTAGAATATGGCGTCATAATTTTTATAAATTTTAAACTAATGTTTCATGACAAATTTAATTATTAGTTTATTAGATAATTTTGCTGAGCAGATAATATTTAACATTATTTAAGGATAATGAAGAAACAGTTCGTTTACTAAGTTATAAACAATATTTATTTTTCTATCAGAAAGGGTCAATAAAGATAAAATAAATATTTACCTATTGGTTAAAACATAATATGAGAAGTAGATTTACTCTTCCACAATATGTCTTGTAAGAGTTTATTATGTAATAATTAAGTTTCTGTAATAATTCTGTAATAATGTAATAATTAAATTCGTGTATTATTAAAAATATTAACACAGTTATGTAAAAACAGTTGCTACTCGTAAGAAACAATTATTTAATGATGACCGATTTTGTATTTTTATTACTGAACCCTGCGATTTGGACTCGCAATTCGGTTCCTTTGAGCTAGTAGCTACTAGCTCAGTTGCTCCGTATCTCTTAAGAACGTTAGTCGCTACCCAACCAAAAATAAAATGAGTCGTCGCGTTTATTCGAATAGTGAATTCTATGAGATGATACTGTGTGTTGGTGCTGCTCGTAACAACAGCATTAATGAAGCGCGCCAAATTTACCGGCAGCGGTTCATCGATGGTAGGCCCCCAGCTGAACAGCGACACTTGCCGCCATACTCCGTATTCAGGAATATGTGCCTGCGACTCCAGAGTACTGGGTCATTTCATGCGGACCACACTGCAACAGGACGTCCTACCTCGCGACCCGTGGAGTTAGAAGAGCAAATATTGTCATATTTTGACGAAAACCCAAGGTCGAGAACTCGACGGGCCGGCGATCTCTTTGGTGTGAACCATATGGATTATTTTGATAATTTTTTATGGGGTTATGTGAAAAGCAGTGTTTATACGGTTGAATGTAGATCACGCGAGGAAATGGAGGAACGAATCAACACTGCATTTGCTTCCATAACTCATGTTGCATAACGCGAGGACATCTATCCTACGTCGGACGGAACTCTGCATAGAAAAAGAAGGTCGCCACTTCGAGCCTTATTTGTGATTGTGAGTGACGAAAAATGTGTGTACTTTTTGTGTTCTTTATCTGTACTTTAAAACAATTACACGATTGTGAATAATCTTTAGTATTTGTGTAATGAGTAGAAGGTAATAAATGAACACGTTTATAATTTTTTAATGATTGTTTTAATTATCCTACAGTCTTGTTCATGATTTTTTCTACACAAAACATTATTTTTCAAAGCAAATATTGTTGTTTGCTTATTAGTAATTAGTAAAGTTATTACTAAAACGGAGTAAACGGGCGGCGGCGCTGGTGGGGCGGGGGTCGGAGTTTCGTCGCGCGAACGTACCTACCACGCGGCATGGAGCCTACACGTGCTACAGTCAAAGGTCATTCACCCGGCGCTTGCACTTGAGAATATCAAAATTAGGGTTGTCAAATTTATTGACATAATACTGAGTAAAAAAAAATGTATGGAAAAAAAATTGCCGAATTTAATGGTAATATTTTGACAGTGACTACCTTACTAGGTATACATACGCACCCTTAAATATTAGTGCTCAATTTTTTTATACGTTGTAGAATCTAAATTTAGAATGAAAAAATTTTTAATAAATAAAACTTAGCTGTACGTGAGCAGATTGGACGAACTCAAAAGAAATATTTCTTGAGAAGAGTGTAAAGGAGTAATTATGTTTTAATTGCATAATAATCAACTTGTTTCCACCAATTTTATAAACTTAAAACATTTCATAAAGGACCTTCTTCCTTACGTAATAAGGAAACTCTCAATAACAAATTAATTTTGAATAACTAGCTCGTTACTCAAAAATATCATTTTCTCGGAGAGTATATGGGTTTAATCAAAAATTATATCTCTCCGCCGGGAAAATGTGCATTTAAAGTTCAATTTACATAATTGCGTCACCTTAGACCCTGTGATAGCCGAGTCCGTAAAACCATACTCGTACTAGTAAACTGCGGCAAAATGACTAGCCTTTATCAAGAAATATTACAGCCACCAAGAAATATTGAGCTTTATCTAAACTCATATTTTAATAATGTATGTAGCTGCAACACACTGGGTATAAAAACACTCGCGTGATATATCAATTTATCAAGTACAAAATATGTATACACATTTGAGAGGTGACATTCTTTTTTGGGAAGTAAATAACATTTATTATTTGTGAGCAATAAAAAGGTGGGCCGAAAAATCTTTTGGGCAGCAAAATCATTATTTGGTCAGAATATGAACACAATATTTTTGTCATCAAAACATAAATATTAAACAATATGGCAGCAGAGATAACATTTAAGTTGCTGCCCAATTATTTTTTTGCTGAAAAAATTGAAGTATTTGCTGCCCATAAGTTGCTGACCAATTAGTTAGTTAGCTGATTAATTGTATTTTTATGCTGACCAAAATTCGAATATTTTGCTAACCGTTTAAATAACACTCCTCTTTATTTCTTCCTGATAAGATTCATTTACCTACTGTTAAAAGTGGTTATTTATATATATATTTTATATTATTTTTGGAGTAAACAGCTAATACTGTGACGTGGTGGACCCGGTGATTGAAAGAAACTCCAACCTTGACGTCTATATATATATTAAGACGGATATATATATATATATATTAAGGCACACTGGAACAATTAAATACAAACGATAAGTTTCACAAATCAAACAAATTCAATTTCACATATAAAACCTAAAGATATAATCAAAGGTAGGGTTAATTAGGTTTAACAACTTTTCAGCAAATAATAATAATTTACTCAACAACACTTAATTAGTTATATTAAAATATTAAAAGTAATTTAAAGCTAGCCAATCGCTCCAGAAGCGGACTGTGATAGCAAAGGACTTCGAGAACCAAAGACAACGAAAGATAAAAGGAGACAGACAGTAAATTTAAAAACAGAAACAAAGAGAAAATGGCCAGAGAAGAGCGCAATAACACCAAAGAGTCGCTAATATTACTATAGCGCCTCGTTACAATACAATATCTCATTTTATCAATTAAATTAATTGTATTTGATTTCAAATGTTCAATCACACAGCAAAGGCTAAAGCGTTTCCATATTTTTATTTCTCGTTACTTTTATATTGACCTCTACTACGTTTTAGGGAGTCTCACACTAATTTAGCTCTATTCAGCGTTTGCCCATAGAAAACACCAGTTTTGTATGGAGCTTGTTCAGCTTTCCGCGTCTGGCGCGTAAACATCTCATATAAAGTCTTACATAGAAAACCGCTGAAAGGAGCTGAATAAGTGTGAGTAGTAATTTGTTATTTCATTATTAGACTTCCGAATACAAATCTCTTATTGCGCGACCTCGAAGTTAACGCGATCAGTCATAATATTCACTGCCGCGTTCTATTCATAGACTAAAGGAATTGGTCGCATGACACGATGTGACATTATCGAGCGGGATAAAAAATTAATAATATATCTTCGATCAATAAGCTCAGTGGCGTAGTTTTGATAACGAAAATAAAGTAACTTTCGCGATGGTTCAAGGTAAGATTGGTGACCATAATTTAGTCAAGTTTCTGTGTGATTTTAAGCATGATTTGACCAATAAACGCAAAGTTATTAGTGGTTTAGTTTTCATATTATGAACAGAGCGTGCATAACGCAATGGCTGTTACTCTCTTAATATACACCGCCGGGTTCCGCGATGAACTGCTGGGCACAGGCCTTCCTCATGAAGAAACACATGAGAAGTATGGGCCGTAACACCACTCGGTTGCAATAGCGACCGGACCCACGGCTAAACGTGCCTTCCGAAGCACGGAGGTCAACTATCCGAGGCCTGACCATGGCGAAAGCAGCTTTGATTTCGAACGACAGCCAAAGCGTACGAACCACTACGCCACCAAGCTCCTCAACAACTCCTACTCCTCCTATCCAAGGTTATTTTTAATGTATCAATAACCTCGAAATATATATTAAATCATAAATAGCAACATTTGTTCTCCGACTTTTAATAATTTGACACATTTTACTTTAATACAAAAATAAATATCAACTTCTGAATCTTCTTAGCTCTGTCCGCATCGCGTCCGCAGCGCGAGCGTGAGCGTATCGTCTTTTCGTATGAACGGAACATAGACTTACTAATGTCACGACAGTACATTATAATCTTGTAAAATCGTTTTAAATGAATGTATTGAGTTATGGTAAAACTCACAGAACAAATATTGTTATTTAAGATGTTAGCTAATTATTCTTGCGAGGTTATTGTTGCATTAAAAATGTTTTATTAAATGTTGCATTAAAAATAACCTGTATTCTTCTTATTTTCCTGCATGTAGAAAATCTGTCCCCAGCAGTGCGTAATAAGCTGGTGACGACATCAGAAATTATCCGTACAGTATTCTTACTACATAGATCTAGGTCAGCGCGTCTCAATAAGCACCTACCTAAATAATATTTATTTTTGGTTCAGCTATCATAGAGACGTCCGTCTAGGGTTGCCATGCGTCCGGGTTTCCCTGGAGTTGTCCTAGTTTGAAGGGCGTCTGGAGGCAGTCCGGCAGGGATTTTTAAAATGTCCGGGGCAAACGCGGACACTTTTGTTGTCAGGGGAATCCCCTTTTTTATAGATAAGCAATAAATTTAAAAATAGCAGGCCGGTTTCTCGAAAAAAAATTTAACGATGTTTTTTTTTTGTAAAAAAAAACATATTTTGCTCAGATGTCCGGGATTTTTGCCGTGTTTTACGGCGCCGGCAAATTAGGTGATGGCAGCCCTACGTTCGTCGAGTCGAGTCTAAAAGATAAATAGTATTTTGGGATTGTCAGGTCGGTGATTTACTTTAATAGTCTTCCTACTGGCAGACTATTAAAGCGGTTATCCAAAGTAATTTTAATGGTATGCCATATCTTGTAAATTTTCTTAAAACATAGTTTTGTTATTCGATGAACTCAAAAATAAATAGTTTTCTTAGTGGTGAGATATTTATATTGTTGTTTCGAGTACAAAATCAGTTAGCGAAGAGAGCAATATCGTTACTTCAAGACGACGTTTCATTCCTCGTTTGATCCACTTTTTTTTAATGAGCCCTAGTAGGTACAATTTAACAAATCTAGATAAACACCTCGGAAAGCTTCGCGTGGCTATCGATTTAACTCCGATAAAAGTTCACAAAACGTTTCTGAGTATTTGTTAACATTTATAATAGTAGTATGGATATCTGTCAGCTTGATAACCTGTCAATAGTTAAAAAACCAGACCCAATAGGAACATCTGTTGCTTGCAAACATCGGTGTCCCTCAAGGATTAAATAATAATAATTTATACTGAAAGTTATTTCCCTTATACTGTGCCTGGTCTACAGGAACAGGTTCGTTACATAAAGGTTTTAATATCGGATATATCGGGTGAAATGCGGGTTCGCCACGTTTCTCCACCCACATTTCTCCGTCCTCCGCTTTTCCCTTCAGTGACACAGGTGTTAGAAATGTTACGTTATTTAATTAGCTTATATTATGATGTTAGCGGTTCCATATTACTAGCTACCGTATTTTTTGATATCAGGTACGATTTCCCTCTAAAGTGAGACTATTTATAGGTCCGGCCTTGCAAACGTTCTTACAGAAAATTTAAGCTTTGTAAATTTTGAAGTGCATTAAAACAGGGACAGGTGTGGAATAATCTTCCAACGTACGTATTTCAAAAAAAAAATTATAATAAAAATTACGGCCTAGTTCGCTTACAAACTCCTGTACGTACAAATCTCTTTAAATGGCCACAGCTCGTCAACATTTTATGACTATTATCTTAGTAAGCAATTCAATAATTGTCTTCCCAACTGTTGCCGACACGTTGGCCGGTGTTGTCATCGGCAATAACATTTGGGAGCGTTCCAAATACCTCCATAACGAATCACATTCGCGTTTCGCAGACGCGATTAGTTAATTAATTTCGGCATCAATATTCTTGTAGTAAAATTGGAATGTTTATAGAATTACAAAAAAAGTTTGACAGTGTTTTTTACGAATGAACAATCTGAAAATACTACTACAAATATTATTA
The DNA here is from genome assembly GCA_910589355.1 of Parapoynx stratiotata. Classification (NCBI taxonomy): domain Eukaryota; kingdom Metazoa; phylum Arthropoda; class Insecta; order Lepidoptera; family Crambidae; genus Parapoynx; species Parapoynx stratiotata. Next base: position 15,870,305 of record OU342459.1, read on the forward strand.
ATCCGACATATTTTACTTTCATCCATTCTAATATCATAAATGCGAAAGTAACTCGGTCTGTCTATCTGTCTCGCTTTCACGTCAAACTACTAAGCCGATTTATTTGAAATTTAGTACACAGATATTCTGATAATCTCTTGGAAACGGGTACCTCGCGGGTGAAGTCGCGGGAAGCCACTAGTACAAAAATAAATATTAAATTCTGAATGTTTGTGAATGAAATATTTATCGTTGAAAAAGTTGATTCGTTAAGTAACAAACTCGCTTACGAAAGAGGCCAAGCTATAATATAATAATTGATCTTATTTCGTCATTGGTTAATAATGTAATTCAAAACTATTTTATTACGTTACATATGTACCAGTAAGTATCAGTATATACTTAAAGTAGGAAAAGGGCAGAAAGAAGAAGACGAAGGAAGACAACAGTTAATTGTAATGCAATTCTGTTATCAGAAAAGATCCAATAGGACCTGTGGGTTTTATTATAATCTGTAGAGAAAGTTTCACATTTCATTTCATTTCATTACATTCAAACCTATTGTTTCAATATATAATATATCTATAATATTATTTTCTATTGTAGGCAATAATAAAGTCAATTTTGTTATTTATTTACGAGATGGACATTTCGTTGTGATGAGTAACTTCCTTTTATAATGTCAGTATCTCTGACATAAACGATTTCATTATTGTCTATGGGAAGGTGAATAGTATTATGTATTTATTTTTATTTATTTATATTATTTGTATTTATATTTTATTGAGTTTATATATCGTTTAATTATATATATCATTTTATTTGTTTAGTAATGTATATGTTTGCATAGATTTCTGATTTGTCTTGTGCACTGGTGTCGCTTCTCTTACATCCTGAGATCTCACACACCTGTAACGGGTTGACTGGAAGATATCCCCTATTAGAGATAAGTCCTCCCTTGTATACTTCTGCTTTTTACATTGTTTCTTTTCGTTTATATGCAATAAAGAGTTATATAATGAACTGAACGGGAAGCTCGGTGGCATTGTGGTAAGTACGCTTTGGCTTTCGATATCGAAAACAAAGCTACCTTCGCCATAGTCAAGCCGTGGATGGGTTACCAAATAACCAAAACTTTGTGATCTCAAACTCCTTCGAACTTCGGAAGGCACGTCAAGCCGTTGGTCCCGGTTGCTATTGCGACCGTTTCTATTAACCCGCATTGGGCCAGCATGGTGGTGTTACGGCGTATACTCCTCATGTGTTTGTGTCCATTGAGGAAGGCTTCTGCCCAGCAGTGGGACGTATATAGGCTGAGGACGAAATAATGAACATTGTATATTGAATTGTTTGTATGTAAAGTTAAAACGACTTAGCGAGGGTGTTCAAAAGAAGATAAATAAAAGTTAGCACATTTCCGTCTATGGCTGCTTAATCATTGGAGTTGTGCGAAATCCTATTAAAATTATGATGGTTTGATTTTGAGTGACTTGGTATGTGGCGCATTTTCCATTGGTCTATATTTTCTGGGCAGGGGGCTTAACACGTAATGATATATGATTTACGATATTTACTTGCATGACCGCTTAGCAAAAAGTTTGCTATCAAAAGTTACTTAGCTATGATGGAAACGCAGCCAGATGCTACGCATTTAGCGGAGCGTCTATGAAGATGTTCATAGCACCATGAGCGGTTACAAACCAGGTAAAAAAAGAATTATTTAGAATAAGCATTATTTAAGTCGTGTGGTAGCGGCTCAAAAAAAAATACTACCAACCCATCTCTACCTTTGGGTGCCGTAAAAGGCGACTAATGGACTTAGAACTGCACAACCATTCAATAGCTTATAGCGGCGACTGGCTCACCACTGTCTCGCTGGGCACATTTGCAGTCAAAGCTTGAAGAAGCGCGGACTACGATAATGGACTACTTTTGCGGTGCTTTTGCTTAGTCTCTGGCAAATCCTTAGGGGATAATAGTCGTGAGTATTGTATGTATTATTTATGCTGTTTATGCTGCAAATAGTTTTCTTAAAATAGCATGCACTTATGTAGACAACAAGCTTTGTCCCTTTCCCTTTCTTATTCGTATTTTGCCTCATTTAAGAAAAAAAAAACTAAATATTCCAAGAAAAATAAACAATGTTAAATTAGTAATTTTGCACACTTTGTATATTACTTTATTTGCCTCGACAACTATATTAATGTAGAAAACTTAAGGTCTTTATGTAAAATGTATTTTTAAACAACTATGCAATATGACTGTTTGTTTCTGATAAATTAATTAATAAATTATGTTGAAAGCATAGAACACGAAATGAAACGAAACCTGAGCTCTTTCTGTTCTTTCTCAGCAAGTTCTGACTGATAAAACGTTATGTTAAAAGTTCGTATTAAAAAATTAAATGTGCACTTTTCTGACTATGAGATGGCTCTAATTATAAGAATACCTATAAAACATTTCAGAATAACCCGTAACATACACATTTTTTTGCACGCATTTGTACTATAATCTGGTAGAAAAAAGGTTGGTTGGGTATTTCCTACGCTACGTAAAATTCATGCAAATACTAAACGTTTCCTTATTGTCGACAAATATTGAATCAAATTGAATCATGTGAATAAAATTAGTGTTCTATTAGCATGCATAATATTATCGAAGTGATCGTAGATTTGATAAGTACTCTTAACTTAATATCATGTCTCGAATAAGTAGTTTTTTGTAATTTCGATTAAACATTACAAAAACAGTCAAACAAGTTAAATGTTTGTTTTGAAAAAACTCGAAAAATCAAAAGTCTAAGTTAAATTAAGCTTACGATTCCTATCAAATGGTACAGGAGAGGATACTCGACTGTCTTGTGATTCGAGGATTTACATGCATATTTTGGCATTTGTAAAATACTGCATCAAGTTTATACATACATCTAATCACGACTATTATCGCCTAAGGGTTAGTCAGAGACTAGGCAAAAGCACCGCAAAAGCAATCCATTGCCAAAGTCCGCGCTTCACCAAGCAGTGACTGCAATTACCGTGACAGGCGGTGAGCCCAATGCCGCTATAAGCTATTGGATGGTTGTGCAGTTCTATCCTGTCTATAAGTCGCCTTTTACAACACCCAAGGAAAGATATGGGTTGGTAGTATTCTTTTAATGAGCAGCTACCACACAAATTTAAAATAAGTAAAAATAATATTACTCCGTTTTCATTGTGGACATAGTATGCAATTGTAGGTATAGTCAACCAAAAAATTTCTTTACCACTTTTGCCAAAAAATTCCATTCAAAAAGAATTTCACTTAGACATATATTAATCGTGTGATATTCACATGATTGGTGAACCGTAATTAAATTAGTGCATAGGTTAAAAGTGCAACGAATACAAATGTCACTAGACACATAGTTTCTATGTTAAAAAAAGACGTGTGGCACTCGGGGACTGCCGCGGTAAAGCTATTGCATAGCATTTTGTATCAACTTATGCAATTATAATTTTATTTATTTATTTTATTCATGCAGTATTTCTTTTTCTTTGATATTTTTTTTCTTTTTTAGTGTAACTTGAATTAATAAGTTACACTTTTTGAGCGTGGTGACCGATAAGAAAACAAATTATTCTATTATTAAATAAATAAATTACTGTTGTAAACAAAATATTTATACACTAAATTAATACGAGATATTACGTTCTCAAAAGTGTTATAAGACACTTTGTAAATGAACCTTGTACGTGCTTGTACGCATGCGCGAATCTGTCAATCATCTTTCATCCTTTTTCGACTCGGGACATCCCGCAATAGCTGTCTCACTTTACATCTTTTCACGCTTCGTACATCCTAGAAGTGAACCAAAGTGCTACTGATTTAAAGATGTATTTTGGAATGTTGGGATTAAAAGAGTGATTCAATCTTTTGCTGGGATATACATCTTTTGATGCATTCACTCAGGAGTTACACATCTCTAGTAGAGTCGTACAATACGTCTAATCGCACGCACACAACGCCGTGTCGAAGACTGCCGAACTGAAACGACGTTAGACGATGCACGGCCTTCAAGCCACACCTCCTTGCGCAGCGGAGTGGAGAGCGTGAGGTTTTTTCGTTACGGAATTTCTGGATTCAGTCCCCGCGCTCAAGGCCCGCGATAGAAGCAATGCAATAGCTTAAAACCACAAAGAACTAAAATCTGATTATATGCAAAAATAGACCATGCCAACGAATGCACTCTAAAGGTTGTAAAGAAATGTTATGGTCGATTAAGTATTAAACAAGCACATTCTCTTTGATAAATATTTCCGTTCTGTCTGCCTGCAAAGCTTCAGACGAAGCTACTGTAAACAACTGCCACATTTATTTAAACACTCCTGATAATGATTGTTATAAAATAATGGTTCTGTATTTATGCTTAGTACAGTAAGCCAGTACAGTTTTCCGTGAATACTCGAAGATAGACTTCTGATATCCAAGACGTTAATAGCGAATTTATTGGAACTGATTAAAAATAGTTTAGTGTAAACTTTTCCGAAGTTATTTCGTTTTTTGATGGAATGTGAAAATGTAATAAAAATTCTTGCACAAAAGAACTAAAATCAAATCCATAAAACTAATAAACAAATCTACCAAGGAATCCTTAATAAACACGCCGCGTCCTTTTTACGAAATACCTTCCCTCAGATTGCCCTTTCTTAAAATGTTCTTTTTCAAAATGCCCTTTTCTCCTCGAGTTGTTCCTAAGGGACACAAAAGTGACGCCTCCACAACAATCAAGTATATCTGGTATATCTGCCATAAGTGGGTGATTGAACTATTTAAGATAGATAAAAATGAGATTTTATTTGCACTGTAGCATTGGAACTGGACCTCAATGGTCCAGTTCGATTAAACGCCGAAAAAATACGCTTCGATTAAATCAACTTTATGTAGGTACTACATTGGATAATACCATGATACACACAAACAAACTGAAACCAGAAAAAAAAGAAAAAAAAAATATTTATTTTTTAAATTGTCTTTTTATATATATTTTTGCATATTCTGTTTCGTCTTGTGCACTGGTGTCGTTCGCCTCACAACGCGAGATCTCACACACCTGTGACGGGTTGACTGGAAGATATCCCTATTAGAGATAATTCCTCCCTTGTATACTTCTGTTTTTTTGGTTTATGTGCAATAAAGTTTAATAAATGGATCCTAAGGCCGTTTCCCTGTATCTTTCGGATTTCCCCATACTGTCCCAGTTAAAAAAACACACTGTATATATAAACCTCTGCTGGGTAAATAATATTCAACTACAGTGAAACCTTTTTAACACGAAAAAGCTAAGTTTTCTGTTTCATCAAATCACAAAAGACATCTTTTTGTGACTAGGAATCTTAGGGAATGTTTCATGGTACAACACAGAATATAGAGACAAGCGAGGTATTCAAGAATGAATAATATATTGAAGGTCATTAAAAAAAGGACATTAAAAAAAAAAAAAGTAAAAAGACATTTGAAATAAATTACAGCAATATATCCACTATGAGTTATACCAACACACAACACTATATTATACTAATGAGTTATATTATGACAGAGAACGATGAGTACTTACCAAATGATATTCATCAACATTTATCTCGCCGGTTCGATTTCCAGCTGTGCCATAAAATCACTTGTCGTATGTGAAGTCGCGTATAAAAATATGTTAACACACTTTAGTGGTAACAATCTTGATTTCCCTCTATTACGAGTCATTTACTGTCAAAAGTGGTGCTTTACACTTTGCTCAGTCCGCTTAACATGAACACAGCATTAAGATTATATCGGGTTTTTATCACGTTCAACTACTATGAAATTTGACAATTAAGCATGATAAACACGTGATAATATACACGTGATCATATCGCGCTACTCATGCTACTTAGTCTGTACATGACAAGAGATTCGCCTATTCACTTAAACATATAAGGCAACCGCCGCCTGTACCACTGAATTTGAATAAAACTAATGTACAGTTCATTGTGAATATCGCTTGCCTCACATTGTGCCCGGTGCATGGCAACAGGCTCGCCACCTATTACATGGGGACTTAACATACCTGGCGAAATGTAGGTGCTAAAACATTGATAATCGTTGCACCTCTAAGTGATTATTTGATACTTAAATAGTTTCGCAGTTCCTAGTAGAGATCCAAACGCTGACCCTACACGTGTAGTGCTGTTTTCTGATCTCTGATGTCGTTGAATTACTCATAATAACATAGAAAAAAAGCTTTTACTAAGAAAAACGTCATGCCATAGACCAAACCAGCTTTTTTTTTTTTTTTTTTTTTTGGTAATTATGCTAGGGTTAGTTATAGCTAGAGAAAGCGGAGCGCTATTTACTACGCTCACACTTTATCAGCTTGTTTTAATGATGAAAATATATGTATTGCTTTTATGTTTGTTGACTTAAAATGGTTTGATTTTATAATTTACTTGGTATGATTTTTTTTTTTTATTTTTTTATTAATTGTATTTTTTTTTTTTTTTTTTTTTTTTAATATTTTATGATTTTAACTATACACGTGGAAGATGAGAGTGAAAACGTGCTTAGATAAACGTAGATATTCATATATCAACATTATAGTATATAAATACTATAATAATAAATACTAAATATAAAATATACTTAAATATATATATATGTATTATATAGCTTATATATATATATATATATATATAAGCTATATAATACATATCTTCAATTTATACAATAAATTGAAGATATGCATTATACAGCCTATTTTAAGGGGTTTGGTGATTGTTTCCTTCTTGTTTTATTAAGTTTACTATGTTCCATTGAAATTCTTTAAATTATCTACTATGTATGTTATGTGATCTATAAATGTATTTAATGTGGTCTCTTTTTTAATAATTTCCATAAGGTTAAATGGATCTATGTTATGAAATTGGCAGTATGTGAATAGTTTGTTTCTTGTTTGAGTAAACCGGGGACAGGAAGAATAGAGGTGGTCGAAAGACTGGACAGAAGAAGAGTCGCAAGGGCAGAATGGGTCTGGGGTTATATGGAATCGATATAAGTATTTTTTGCAGTATCCGTGACCAGTAAGGTATTGTGTGATTGCAAATCGAGGAGTAATTTTTGTTAAGAATCTACAAAGGCTCGAATAGTCGGGTAACAGTGTTTTTGTGTATAAGCAGTTTTCCGGTTTATTGTAATATTTTTCTTTTTCAGCTGTCTGTTCTAACAATTTTATATATTTAACATGGCTTAATGGGAAGTTTTTATAGCTGAGTGTAATGTCAGATGTGGCAGCTTTCTTGGCAGCCTCGTCGGCAATTTCGTTACCGACAATACCGACGTGTGCTTTTACCCATGCGAAGTGTATACTTTGATTTTTTGCGTGTATTTTATAAATATATTCAAAGGTTTTAACTGCTAGTGGACTATGAGTGTTGGGGTTTAGTAACTCTTGCAAGCTGGATAGACTATCAGTTAAGATGTAGGAATCTGTGATGTGATTTTGTTCGACCCATTCGCAGGCGTGTGCTATTGCAAGTTGCTCGGCTTGAAATACTGAGCAACTGTTGTGTAGCCTTTTTTGGATTATGTGCCGCTTGCCGTCGGGCGCGTAAATAACTATAGCTGCACCGACCCCACCGTCATGCTTACTTCCATCAGTGAAAAGCAGGTGTGTGTTAGTCTGGGATATTTTTATTTTTAATTCTTCTTGAGTCTGTATTTCTAAATATGTGATTGGTTTTCTGTATGCAGGGTGGAGTAGTTTATCGGGGGGGGACAGTGTTTCAAGACGAAGATCAGGTAAGTGACTTGATGTTTTATTTGATTTTATAATTTCTACTTCAGCGACAGCCTTTATTTTGGAAGGTAGTGGTATGAGGTCAGCTAAGGAGATAGCGGCAACGGTGTTGGCTGTTTTAAAGGATCTTATTATCTGAATCGCAAATAATCTTTGTAGAGATATAAATTTCTGTCTAATATATTTATAATTAAGAGCTGAGTACCAAATGTTTGCGGCATAGCATATAATGGGTTCCACCACCTGATGGTATATCGTTCTGATATTTTCAGGGTGGACTCCCCACGTAGCTTTAACAAATATGGACAATTTATTGTGCAGTTTTTTAATTTTCTCTATTGTTGTTTTGCAGTGGTGTATGAAGTTTAGTTTCTTGTCTATGGTTACTCCAAGATATTTTATTTGATTTGTGAATTTTAATATTGAGTTTTGCATTTTAATTTTAAGTTTTTGACTCTTATTGGTGAAGCCGATGATTTGGGTTTTTTCCGGACCAAAATTTAGTTTAACTGATTCGCCCCAGTCAGTTATTTTCCTAAGAATGTAGTTGGTTTTCCTTTCTAGTAACTCCAGGTTTCGGTGATGGACTATGAGTAAAAGGTCGTCTGCGTAAGCCTGAAGAAGTGCGCCGCTATGTTCGTGTGCGTCGAGGAGGTCGTCTAGAATTAGATTCCACATAGCAGGACCGCATACAGAACCTTGTACGCATCCGCGGGTCAGGTTTTTTGTGACCTCTTGATCTGCAAATTTAACTGAAACACTCCTGTCTTCAAAATAACTTAAAAATGTGTAATATAAATTGTTGGGGCATCCAATACGGCGTAACCTTTGGAAAATGGAAGGCCACCAAGCACTATCAAAAGCAGCTTTTATATCGAGCGAGATGGCCAGAATGTGGTCGCCTTTCGTTTTCGCTTCCCTAATAGAGCTCAGTGCCGCTTGAAGAGCTGTGGTGGTTGACACTTGCTGGCGGAAACCATATTGTTTTCGGTTGACTTTACTTTTTGTGTACATAAAGTAGTCCAGTCTGCTTGTTAGTAGTTTTTCCAAAACTTTTCCGAAGACGCATATGAGTCCAATGGGGCGATATGACGAGATCTTATGATATTCAGCTTTATTTGGTTTTGGAATTATCTTGGCTTCTGCAGTCTTCCATATTTTAGGAAAGTAGTGTAATTCGAGACAGCGGTTCATGATATTGGTAATGACTTCAGGAAAAAGTTTAGCAAATCTTAAGCATATGTCCGACGTGAGGTGATCTTTTCCTGGGGCTTTTTTCGGGTTAATTCCTTTTAGGCTTTCGACAATTTCGGTGTATGTAAAAGGAGGGTCGTTGTTGTTGTTAATGGGGTTGTGCATGGCTTGTCTGACTCTGCTTTGAGAAATATTGTCAACTGTATCATCTGGGAAGAGTTTGTGGATTAAGTATGCTGCCGTATCTTGAGAGTTTTCGGTGTATTTGCCATCATCTTTGAGTAATGTAGAAGGCGGTTGGGCAAGGGGTTTGGTTTTAATTATTCGATTTGTGACAGACCATACGTTTTCTTTATTCTGTTTGTTGCAAAACTCTCGAAAATGTGCATTGGATGCTGCCTGAATTGCTGCCGAATATTCTTTTTTAAATTTTGTTTTTTCTTCTAACAGATCTAGTATAGGTTGGTTCCTACGTATGGCTTTCCTAAGATTGCGATGGTTTATAATAACTTTCCTTTTAAAGTCATCCAGCTCCGGGGACCACCAGGGAGGGCGCCGGGAGAAGCCAGTTGATTTTGGTAAGAGTTTATCACAAACTTTTTGTATATCATTTGTAATTGTTTGTATATATTTTTCTATATCATTGGAATTCATTTTATTTATATTTATATTAGTATCTATGACAATATTTAGTTCTTTGTAGAATATGCTTTCAATATCTTCCCATGTTTTGTTGTTAGTAATATTATATCTCCAAGTAGACAGTTTTGCGTTCTTTATTACTTTATCCTTGCCTAATTGTATGTCAAAAGTGATGGCATTGTGATCTGATTCTGTAATTATATTTAAATCAACGGACCATTTATTTACGGAGATGTGGTGATTGTTGCTTACTAAGGTGATATCTATAAACGATTCTCTAATTCGGTTTCTATAGTTGGATTCAAACGTAGGTACTTGGCTATTATTGCAGACGTATAGATTGTTATTGAATATTATGTCGTGGAGAAGGTCTCCTCTACGATTGTTTTTAGAAGAGCCCCAAAGTGTGTGCCATGCGTTAGCGTCGCCTGCAACAATGTGACTAGCATTTGTATTTTCGCGAAGTATCTGTTCTATAGTAGTAAGGATATTATGATGATCAGTTGTGGGCTCGATGTAGAGTGAAGTAAGTATAAGATTCTTGTTATCCATTGTTCTCAATTTTATAACGCTTAAATTTGAATTGGAATATTTATTAATGCCAAGTGCGTTGAATTTGTTGTTCCGGATTAAAATTGCTGCTTTGATTGGTCCGTCGGTGTAAAACTGATAAATTTGGTAGTTGGGAATGTTTCTAATGTAGTTTATGTTGCCGATGTAGGGTTCGCTAAGAAATATTATATCTATTTGGTTTTTGTCTGTGTATGTGATCATTTCCTGAAATGCATTTTTGCTTCTACCTAAATTAATCTGTAAGCATGTAATTATTTGGTTTTTATAATGTGTATTATGTTTATTTTGTTTTTGTGTGTTATCCATAATTTATTCTGTTTTTTATGTTATTGAACATATGCTTGTATCTAGGGCAGTTGTGAGATGTTGCACTGTGTTTAGTTGAGATTTGTAAGTTATATTTATTATTGAAATTAGTACAATTAAAGCAGGTTTCTTTATCAGGATTGTTCTTGTTTGGACATTCTTTATATAAGTGCCCTTCTGCAGAGCAATGTGAGCAGATTTTCTTAGTGTTGGTGCATCTTTTCCGCGTGTGGCCATATTGCAGACATGAAAAACATTGCATTAGCGGTATGAACTCATCTGCAGTAATTCGCTGGTGGTCTAAATTTATTTTCTTTAATTTGATTATTTCCTTAAAGATGGTTGGTGTTGTGATGATGATAGCGTCGTATGTTTTTGGGTTCCTATTTCCACGCTTAAACTTAAATGCTATATCGTCTGGTTGGTTGGCATATTGTAGGAGACTTTCGTTTTGATGCATAATTATATCTATTATATTAGAAGGTAAGATACTATCTGTAATTCCTTTTAATATTATCATTGGTCGAAGTTGCTTGGAGACTTCACATTTGATTTGACAGCTAGGTTTGTTTAATTTTTCTAGGGTTTTATTTCTTTGGTCTTCATTGTCGAACTCCACGCGCACTTTCTTATTTGAGATAAAGCTCACTTTTGCTGGCGCGAAGTTTGTATCCTTAAAGGTTAGCGATTGCTGCCACATTTGGAGAGTTTCAGCTGAACTCTTGACTTCGCGTTTTGCAGATATTATAATGGCCGGTTTAGATGAAGCAGGTGTATTATTCAATGGTTTAGGGGCGGATTTCACGGCATTTGCATAGTTTGTAGTTTGTTTAAGTGGTGGATTAATTTTACTTATTTCTTTCTTGATAGTATTAGTTATAGCGTTAAGAGTACTAGGGTGAAGGGCTGGGGTCACAGACTGCTCTATTTCCTTGGTAAATGAGTCAGTTTCGTATTGTATTGATTGTATTATTTCTACTATATGGTCTTTGTTAGCCTTTGTGAGACTCTTACCTTCTTTAAGTTTGGCTAATATTATGTTGGTTTTAGTTATTATGTAGTTTTTGAATGTAGTTGCAGGGTCTATGTCATCGGGGATATCATGAAATATTTCTTCTCCATCCGAAATGTTAGACGGAGAGATGAGTGCTCTGTAGGCTCTGCTGGTGTTAGGAGGAGTGTTAGTTTGGATGCCTGTTTGCTTTACTTGAGAAGGTGTGTTAGGGTGTGTAGTTTCTTGTATGGAGTTTCGGTGTGTGGCAGTTTGTGATTGAGAGGTAAATATGGGTAGAGACATATTATCTTGAGTTGAAATGGTGTCTGATTGTAATAGCTGTGAAAGGGTGTTAGAGTTGTGAATATCAGCTTGAAGGGTAATGGTATGGGCACCTATTTGTTGAGAGGATAGGTGGTTGTCATGTTGTGTCATATCGTCTATGTTATTCTGGATATCAGCCAGCTCAGTTTTGTTGGTGTTGGATGTTTTGAAATTCATGTTGACAGACATTTTTCTAGTCAGACGTCCTTGGTAGTCTCTGTTTGCATTTTGCTTGTCTTTACTTATGGTCATTGGTTTGGATTTTGTCGTTTTTATGTGTTGAGATGCAGCTTGGTTCATATTCGTCGCAGTAGTTGTCGTGCTAGCTATCAGTCTGTTGTCCATATTATTGTTTGCCGAGGTCGTATTTTTTATGAAACATTAAAAGTTTGTTTATGTAAAGGTCAAAAGAGTTTTGATGTTGATTCGTTTACGATGTTCATGTTTATCACACACTGCTACCCTCACCGGTAATAGAACTCCGACCGTTATGACGTGCGATAGCCTTTATATGACTATTTCTAGAATACTAAGCCTGACTCAAGATTATGTACGTAGGTACAGTCAGCGTTAAATAGTGACACTCAGGGTGTTCAAATAAGTTGACACTACCAAAAAGTCAATAATATCGATGAGAATAAAGTTTCCACATTATTGACAATTTAAAAGAATTTTCGCCTTAGTAATTCTATTTGGATGGAAGTTTTTGGCAAAAGTGGTAAAGAATTTTTATGGTTGACTAATTGACTATACCTATAATTACATACTATGTACACAATGTTCACAATGAAAACTGTAATATTATTTTTACTAATTTTAAATTTTAGAAACTGTGTAGGTTTTTATAGGTCAGAGGGGCTAAATTAAAATACGCAATTATGACGACAAAAAGTATATTCTCAATACTTTCACTAGGAAGCTTATACGACTGCCTCCTAGCACAGCAGAATCGATAATAATATGGAAGTGATTTGAATCGGGTGAAGCGTGAGAATGAACGAATGATTGGCCATCGAATGAACTTATGATTAAGAATAATCTATTGAATTTCTTCATTATTCTTTAATCATTTAACACTGTTTAATTACAATAAAATCACTATTTATATTAAATGTTTAATTTTTGCAAACCAAAAGAAACGTTAAATCCAACAAACTGCCGTGTAGTAGCGGCTCAATAAAAGAATACTACCAACCCATCTCTTCCTCGGGTGTCGGAAAAGGCGACTGGTGATGGACTTTGAATTCTACAACTATCTACTTCTAACTACGGGCTCACCACCTGTCCAAATCGTTGTGCAGTCACTGCTTGGTGAAGCGCGGACTATGGCAATAAGTGAAATGAGGGAGTGCTTTTGCTGTCCTTTTGCCTTGCCTTAGACTAACCCTTATGGGATAATAGTGGTGATTTTAGTATGTATGTATTTTTGTTGTGGCTAAATTTGGTCTTCAGGAACACAGTGCTCCTTGGACTCTGCCGACCACTTCGGGGATTACAGGCGTGATTGTATGTATGTATGTAAAAGAATTTCCATATTTTGGACAAGTTAATATCGCTAGAATCAACAACGTTATAAAATACATGTCAAACATGGTTTGCTCTACACCGTGCTACAAAATAAAACGTAAACTAATACATTACATTACATTCGACATTATATTGACGTCCTTCGTGGCCCAGTGGTCTGTCTGTACCGCCGATCACAAGGCGTCGCCATCTCGAGAAGTTTTTTTTTTTTTTTTAATATTATTTATGGCAACAAACAGTCGTACATGGAAAAAGAAGTACTATGGTTACAGAATATAATATTTTTCATTGACCTATAGTGCCAGTAATTTAAGTTCTGGTTCGATCCCCGGTGGGGGCAAATGTTTGTATGATAAATACAGACATTTTATCTCCAGTCTTGGATGTTATATATGTATTGTTTATATTCTGAATATTTATATGTCCTTATCTATTAAATATATTTATCCGTCCTCTAGTATCCGTAACACAAGCAGTATTCGTTGCTTAAAATGGGGCTAGTTGATAGGTGTGAATATCGGAAAATATTTTTTATATTTTTATTCTACTAGCTCCTTTCTCTTTAAAAATTAGGTATATTGTAAGTATTTTTAAATGTAATTATTCTGCGTAGTTTACTCACAAATTTAGCTGAAATATAAATATCAATGAACCAATAGAAAATCATAGGAGTTTGTTTTTTAGTTACTGGCTGAGGACATATACTATCAAAATTACTAATGGACTCTATTTACGAGTTGGACCTTCACCTGTCGTGAAGGCCGCGGAAAATCATTGAAGCTGGACTGTGAAGAACTGATGGACAGTGGACAATTTGTAATCATCTGATCTGATGATGAACATAATGATGAAGCATTTTGCACCAATCCTAAGTATAATTTGAAAAATCGCAGGATAAAGAAAAGTTCTTTGACTGTTTGAACAAAATCGATAGAAAATAAAAAGTTCCGTTATTTATACGAAGTATTTAGCAGACCAAATAAACACATACATACCAACATACACAAATTCCAAAGAGAAGAAGGAGTAATCACTTTAATATGTATTTAATATAATAAAATCAAATATATTCCAATCAGATTTGCCCTCGAGGTACGTTCGCCGATTTGAGTTATTATTTAGGCGAAAGCCTTAATAATTGCAATTAAATAGTCTTTTACTTTCAATTTTCGTATTCAAATTGAGATGTATTCACACTGTATTTATTAACTAGCTTTTGCCCGCGACTTCGTTCGCGTAGAATAGTTACTTTGAGATAGTATGATGTTATGTAGCCTTGTGACGGGGTGAAGCCGGGGATAAATGAAAATACTCGTACAGTTGTCGTCACTTATTGCGGTTGTATTATTACGGATTAAAGGCACAACTGAAAACATTATATAAAAAAGGTTTTAAAAATTATAAATTATTAGATAATTATTAGTTATTAATATTTCACTGAACACACAAAACAATTCCACATTTAATGCTAAAATATATTACATAAGGTAGAGCTACTTACAATAGTGCCTTAAAGAAACTTATAGACTTTATAATATAGCCGGAACTGGTGATCGAGAATCTTGTGGTTTTTGCAACTTTTTAGGATAAGCTTATTATAACTTCAACAGTACATTATAAATACATTAAAATAATTGTAATCGGTGAGTCAATCGCTCTACACGCTGACTCTGGTAAGAATGAATTTCGAGAACAAAACAAATAAAATGAGACAGAAAGTAAATTTAAAAACGGAAACCAAGAGAAAAATGGCCAGAGAAGAGCGCAATGACAGCAACGAGTCGCTAATATAGCTATAGCGCCTCGTTACAGCCTATAGCCTTCCTCAATAAAAAAGCTATTCAACACTGAAAGAATTTTTCAAATTGAAACAGAAGCCTCAATAAGTGGAATTGAAAATTTACTTATACTCTATTATTAGAAGCAAAGTTCATAGTGGCGTAAATTTGTCCTGCATTATTCTGGGAAGCGTTACTTAATTTTTTTAACATTACCCGTTACCATGGGAATATCGGGATAAAATGCTTTCTCAGGCTCTAGACTATCTGTGAACCAAATTTCGGTTAAATTGGTTCAGTAGTTTTGCCGTGAAAGCAAGACAGACAGACAGAATTTCTTTCGCATTTATAATTGTAGTATGGATATACGTGAGGGTACATTGTACATCATTTTCAATTTGGCTGAATAATTATAATGTCAAACATTAATTATAATTGCAGCGGGAGGTGTGTTTTTAATTATTTGTGTTTTGACTTCATACGTCGCAAGTCATACACAAATTTATACATTACATTATAATTAAACTTCTTATTACATGGAATACATAAAAAAACACCCAGTTAATTTTACAATAGTATGCAAGGACTTATCTTAGGGCTCGTCTCAAGAACGTTATAATGAATTTTTGTGTACATTATACATATACATACATACATATACATACATACAATGCAAAACAATTAGAATTAAAAAAAAATCTGAAATAGATCGGAGGGCTCAAACAGGTAATGTATTCAACTCCCTTTCGCATTCTATTCAAAATCTATCAAAGCTATATAATAGTCACTTATTGGCAATTCAGTTTGGGATTTAAGAAGCAACCGACAGATTTGAGATTTCTTTGTAGATTCGTAAGCTTTTCATCGTTATAGGTGTTTACAAATAAATAAGATATATCGTCTTGTCTACATCCCGGTATACAAAACTTTGCGATCTCGAACTCCTCCGTGCTTCGGAAGGCACGTTAAGCTATTGGTCCCGGTTGCTATTGCAACCCTTTCTACCCACTAACCCGCATTGGGCCAGCGTGGTGGTGTTACGGCCCATACTCCGTTTGACATGTGTTTGTTTCGAGGAACGCCTTTGCCCAGTAGTGGGACGTTTATAGGCTGAGAACAACCTCTGCCAACCCACCAGGAAAAAGGCATGATAGTATGTAATGTATGGATCTGAATGTTGGGCAACGAAAGCGATGGATGAAAGAAAGCTGCACTCAGCAGAGGTGCGAATGTTGCGATGGATGTGTGGAGTTACAAGAATGGACAAGATCAGGAATGAATATATTAGAGGAAGTTTGAAAGTAGCGCCAGCGACAGAAAAGATTAGGAGCAATAGGTTAGCGTGGTATGGACATGTGATGAGGAGGGATGAATGTCACATTACAAGAAGGATGCTGAGCATGGATGTGGATGGACCTAGAGTTAGAGGAAGACCAAAGAAGCGATGGATTGAATGGGTGAAGAATGATATGAGGATAAAAGAAGTGGATGCTGAGCTGACGAGTGACAGAGGAGAATGGAAGAAGAAGACATGTTGTGCCGACCCCACCTAGAGTGGGAAAACGGCAAGAAGAAGAAGAAGAGTATGTATATAGATTATTTTATACTCATAGACTTGTGTTCAATATGCGAAAAGAGAAGAGTTCAATCTTAAATTCCAAAGAGATCTCGTAATCGGAATCACCAAGAATTGTTTAAGTAGCGAGTGAGTTTTCAACTGCATTTCAAAGTACTTAAATATTGAACTGAATGTAATTCAGCTTGGAAAGTTTTTATGCACGTAGCACGGGCTGTAATATTAGGTCCTTACCTATGAAATTGGTGTTTTGTGTGGAAATTTTGGGGAATTCTGTAATGCATGCTGTCTGTAATGCAATGCTGCATTTTTCATACTAAATTTTTTTTCACAACGACAAATCCAAAGATATTTGGGCATCTATCATTAGACAAGCTTTAGTAAAATGTGTAATATCACACTTCATAAAAATTATTTATCGTTTTTAAGTGAATGAAAATAAAATAATGTATTCGGGAGGCACTTAAAAAGAGTTGTCTCCGTGTCCAATTTTAACACAATTAAACTTACAACAAATTATCAAAACAAATCAAAAGACCTCAAAAATATAGTCTATTTTTATACGAGGTAATTATTTTTTAGGAATACTCTGAATCTTAATAGTTACAGACAAAATACTAAGAGAGAGAAAAAACACCAATTTCATAGGTAAGGACCCAATATCAAAGACTAGCTGTTGCCCGCGACTTTTTTAACTATCGCACAGGAACCCTTTAATTTTCCGGAATAAAAAGTATCTAAGATGTTGACCAGGGATATAAGGTATCATCATGCAAAATTTCATTGGAATCGGTCCCGCCATTTCGGAGATTAGCCCGTACATACAGACGAACAGACAGAAAAACAAAAAATTGAAAATTTTTTTTTGGTAATTTCCTTTTACATCCTTTTCTTTTTACATCCCCCTGGTTTGATTTTAAACTTTTTTTTTCTATGTACACGCATTCAATCTCCATTGTTTTATTATATGTATAGATTCCGAATGTTCCAACTGCTTTTCTTGCCTAGCATGTCGTAAAAGGCGACTAAGGGCGTAATGTGTATGCGATGAGCTAGCCACTTGTTACAACTCTTTCACGATTTTTCATCTAACCAAACCCAATTTTTGTTTGGCTTAATGTAAAGAAACACAGGGCTCCTTGGACTCTGCCTACCCCTTCGGAGATTACAGGCGTGATTTTATATATGTATGTAAAATAATTTCCGAGTATTCCGATCTCACTAGCCATACTTAGTAGAGTAAATTTGAGAATTTTTCAGAATTCATTAAGTGTGTTGACGTGTATGTACAAAAAAATAAAGGTGGATAAGTCCACTCTTCATTAGGTAGTCTTCCTCTCATATTTGAGACCTATACCTACATAATCTCATTTATAATTCTTTAATATTTTTTAATTCTTCTTTAATAGTCGACGGGACAAAGGAGTGTACCTCACATGATTTTAAGCAAGACTCATCTGCAAATTTGTCATCATGCCACATACAGGTATTTGTCAAAATGTCAATCAAGATGTCCACCTTAAAAAAGAGGAAAACCGAAGAAAAAATGGTTACTTGTTATATCATTATGGCAAGTGTAAGACAATTAAGATAAAAACTCAACATACACATACATACATAATCACGACTATTATCCCCTAAGGGTTAGTCAGAGACTAGGCAAAAGCACCGCAGAAGCAGTCCACTGCCATAGTCCGCGCTTCACCAAGCAGTGACTGCACTCAGCGTGACAGGTGGTGAGCCCATCGCCGCTATAAGCTATTTGGTTTTAAAAAGTGAATAAATAATAATGTGTCAACTATTCTGATTGTTTATTTGATACTTAAAATATTTTATACCTATAATACTGTTATTTTTTGACATATCTAGCTCGTGAGCGTATTAATGTTGTCTTGTGTCTCCGGTATGGTTTATATCATAAGGCAGGGTTCCGTAACGTTAAGCGGGAATTCTCATTTCGGCGAATCATTTATTAAATAAGTCATCCGTAAATCTCGCCTTCAAAGGTAAGGCGGGAATAACTGGAATATTGCTTTGTTTCTTTACACCAAACCGAATTACGTAGAATTATTTACGAAGGATTTTACTGAAGGATTATGTGTTTTTGATTCCGCAAGGTTATAGGGGGTGTGTTGAATTTTTAATACTCTTTATTGCACCAATAAACACACATGCAGGTCATTATATCATAATAGTATGCAAAGGAGGACTTATCTCTAATAGAGATCTCTGCCAGCCAACTCATCACAGGAGGGAAGAGACCCAAGTGCGAAAGAGAAAAATTAAAGATATTAAAAACTAAAATTCAAATACATTATAATAAAAGTTAGATAAAGATGATAGAAAGATAGTTTTTATTTGACATTTTAGATATAAATATTTTACATAATTTAATTAAGTTTTGCATTTGCTGGTTACTCCCCTTATTTAAGAAAATTAATAATTATTAAAATATATTTTAATAGCTACTTTGAATTAGATGAATAAAAATTTATTATTAACTGGAACTAAAAAAAATCTAGAAAAGAAACGCCGACCTTCTTATTTTTTAAATTATTAAATAAAAACTTACCTTATCCCGGTAAAAACAAATAATATATCAGCACGAGACCACCTCGAATTTTCTCACAAAGCACTCTTGCACGCCATATCACACAATATCAGGTTGACACAACTTCATCTTTATAATAAATAACACTTAAAAAAACGAAACAAAACACAAATGCGTAGCGTAAAAAAAAACAAAAGAATTCTTAATTCAAATAAATTATTTATGGAACCTTTTCAGTTAAATTTAAAATTCGAATAAACTCGGTTAGTATACTCCCGTAAAGACGCGAAACACGCGCAACGTTCGCACCGCGCCACGCTGTGAGACAGACTAAGCTCAACTGAAACCTGGTGGCCCAAAGTTTGTGTGAAACAATCATGCAACAAGTAACTACGTATTTGTAAGCTCAACTAAGGGTTGGTTTTTTGTTCCGTGGTCAGGCTGACCAGGTTAAAATATAGACCAATGGTGAAAACGGATGATGTCGTGATATGACAGCTTGTCCAATAGTCGAATTTTCAAATGTAACTAAAGTTAAATAATCATAAACTATTTAACCACAACACGGTGCTGGGATTAGTAACATGGCGGCTGCGGCACAGCTGATGTATAAACCTTTGAATTTTCATCGCAAATTTTACAATTTGTCAAGTTGACGTCACACATTTTAGCGTTTCCATTGCCGCTATTGGTCTAGAATTTAACTATAGTTAGACTACGGATCACAAAACGCACCCTAGAATAAGCATTTGTTTCAGCGTCATGGAACTATCTGGCCCAATTAATTATTTATAAGGCCTACCGTTAATAGAGTAGAGAGTTCTATTATGTATTTGCTACGATCGAACGTATTGAGCATATTGTAGTAAGTTTGTGATTAATTATGAGGTGAAATATTTTTCAGAGATTTCAGATGTATTTATAAACGTAATTATTTTAAGTATCTACAAGGCCCATATGCTATTAAACAATTTTGATCTTTATCAGCCGCTCAGTGGCTATAAATCTCGCAATCCTCGGGCTCCAAGATAAATAGTAGCCTAGCCTATGTCCTTTCTCAGACTCTCAGACTCTAGACTATCTGTGTACCAAATGTCGATTTAATTGGTTCAGTAGTTTTGACGTGAAAGCAAGACCGACAGATTTACTTTCGCATTTATAATATTAGTATGGATTACATAAAGTATAAAGCAACGTGCTGATGACAGAGTGAGCAGTTGACTGATGTTGATGATTATGATGAACTATTTAAGATTAGTTTTGATTTAGACCCTTTATAGACATCTCAAGATGCCCTCCGGGATTTAAAGCGTTAAATGCTAATAGTCTAACTCTAACTAAAAGTCAGTATAACTCACTTATGTAGCCGATATCGCGTGACAAGCAATTAAGCAATTGCGATTAGATTATGTTCTTGTTAGAGTCCGCATAGCTGTCACTCCTAATTCATAAAAGATCGCCGAACAAAACTATTTTTATCGAGTTCCGTTGCTAAGAGCGAGATGAGTGAATAAAACTACGAGAAGAGTCAGGTAGACCGAGGTCTTTGAAAGAGAGTTATGCTGTGAAGGGGGGGGGGGGGTCTTGTCTGTCTCTCTGTCTTCAGCAGCTCTTTGGGGTTCAATGTTTATGACACCCAAATAAAAGAATAAAGTTTTACCTTCAGACAAAAGCAGTAAAGATATTAAAAGAAACTTAAATTAAACAATAAACAAAGGCAAAGATTTTCGTGAACTTCGTGTTGACATCTCAAGTCTCTTCTTGGCGCGCAGCCTCTCGTCCTTGTTCGGTTCTCCTCGGTCGTCGTCGCACGGTCAGTGCTTCTGCGCATGCGTGAGCCGCCGATGCAAGAGCGGCTAATATCATTCGATATTGAAAATAGGTATGCGTTTTTATAGTTGATGTGGTAATTAATAAATAATATAAATTATGTACAAAATACACAAAATAGGATGTGTAGGTGTAGCCCACACGTCCCACTACTGGGGATAGGCCTTCCATAAAGAGAAACACATGAGTAGTATAGGCCGTCTATCTCTACTCTTGTATTTTCTTACCTTCAAGCGGAATATCCTTTACATACATATTGTAGGAAACTAGTGGACTATATGGCTAGAAATTAAAATAAAATAAAATTGCACAAAAAGATGTATTCACAGAACAATGGAAAAAAGAGACAACGTCATATCAAAAACATCAAATTATTAAGAAAAAAATATAAAATTATAGCTATGGAACTCCCTTACTGTCCCTATTAGACTTTTCCAGAGTGTAGACTCATTTAAGAGACAGGTTAAGAAATTTTACCTTAAAAATGGAGCTTTTTCTAATTAGTCATATTTATTGCTGCTACTCAATTGCTTGAGTCCTGTTACTATTATATGTATTTGTGTATGTTGTATGTACGTATCCACTATTAGTTTGTAGAATTGTTACGCTTTTGTTATTACGTGTATTTCTTCTTTTTTTTCATTTTTTTGTTTGTTCAATTTGTAATTCTGTGCACCTGTGTTATTTTTTTAGTTATCTCTCCATCGACAGGTTGAAGAGATCGCTGCCTAGCGATAAGACCGCCAATTGTGGCATTTAGATTTAAGTAATTACTGTATGATTTTTTTTCCTGTGTAAAGGTAAAAAAAAAAAACAATAAAGAGTTATCTGTATATCTAAAATTATTATAAAACCTAAAAAGAGGTTGGATTCGCAACAAATATCATCACATGAAAGGGTAGGTTGGGGTATTAACAGGTTGGGGTGTATTGTCATGCATCAAGCAAAGTGTTCTCAATGGCACAGTGGTTAGTACGCTTCGGATTCGATTTGGCCTTGGATGGATGACCAAAACTTTGTGATCTCGAAGTCCTCGTGCGTCGGAAGGCACGCTAAGCCGTTGGTCCCGGTCGCTGATGCAACCATTCTCTACCAACCCGCATTAAGCCAGCGTGGTGGTGTTACGGCCTATACTTCTAATGTGCTTCTACACGAAGGCCTGTGCCCAGCAGTGGAACGTATAGGTATAGGCTGAGGATGGAGCACAGGCGATACACACTATAAAATGCATATTTATGCACCCTTGTCAAAAGTAAAAGAAAATATCACCAAGTAAGAAAAATTCATATGTCAGTGCGCCTGAACTGAAAGCAGATTTACATAAAGTTTAACCAAAGGACGTATGGAACGTCGCGACGGTTCCAATTTGCCTCTTTTTCATCGACTAGTCCTCATTTAAAAGTCTAATAGGTAGTCAGATACTTTTCAGGTGCCCGTTTTTCTGCATACGCTAACTCTTTCAATGAATTTTTAGTAGCAGTATACCACTACCTATGTCCAGTAACTTGGGATGAAATATGAATGTGAAATATCTATTTCCTATGCTGCAATTTTTTAAATATTCGCGCTATAATTTAAGGTTTGGGTAGTACTCGATACATAAATACTAGTGATTTATCATAAAGTCTAGGATAATTTTACTCCTACAGAATTGTGTATTGTGATGAAAACCAAACCAACAATGGATCACAGAAACTACTAAAAACCACCAAGGGACGTTTCATAGGTCCGCTGGCAACAACTTTAACCTATTAAAGTGACAGTAGAAATAGGAAAACAGAAATGGCACCCAATTTATGCAAAAGAGTGCCCCGTTCGATTCCCGCCTTCACCACAAAGTTTTAATAATAATAAATTTTAACATATTGGTCACCACTGCCTAATTTGATCTGAATTATTTGAATGACACGTATGTAGCGCATCAATTATATTTATATTAGGTCTTTACCTATGAAAGTGGTGTTTTGTATGGAGATTTTGGGAAACTCTGAATTTTCCGTACCAACATTTTTTTTAGATTTCTTCACAACGACAAATCCAGAGATAATAATTGTTGGCATGTATCATTAGACAAGCTTTAGCAATATGTGTGATATCAATATTCATAAATATTATTTATCGTTTTTAAGTGAATGCAGTGAATGCAAATCAAATTATGTAGGTATTCGGGAGGCACTTAAAAAGAGTTGTGTTCGTATCTAATTTTAACACAATTAAACTTACAACAAATTATCAAAACAAATCAAAAGAGCTCAAAAATATGGTCCATTTTTAGAGGAGGTAATTTTCAGAATATTAAAAAAAAATACATTTTATGAATATTCTGAAACTCAATAGTTACAGACGAAATTATAGGTTGGGGAAAAAGTTTCTTCGCATTTTATAAGAAAATTCAAAACATTTTTTAATATAGTTTATTTACATTTAACTAAAGTATGTAGGTACCATTTTGTTCGATAACTTTTTGCCATCTTGTAGGTAGGGACATGATCCCATTGCTATAGAAATTTTGGGACTTCTGGTCAAAATACCGCGACAAGTGGTTTTGGCAGTCCTCTCGTGATGTTAACCTGACACTGCCTAAAGAATTCTGAAGAGACCGAAACAGGTGGAAATCTGAAGGTGCAAGATCAGGACTATACGGCGGATGCATTAACACCTCCCAGCCAAACTCTCTTAATTTTTGCTGAGTGGCTAAAGATGTGTGAGGTCTAGCGTTATCATGATGAAAAACCACACCCCTTCTGTTGATTAATTCCGGCCGCTTTCTCTCAACTTCTTGCTTTAATCTCATCAGTTGTTCGCAGTAGAGTTCAGAATCGATGGTCCTGCCTGGTGGTAACAGCTCATAATGAATAATGCCCTTCCAATCCCAGTCGTAATAAAGAATCACAAATGAGTACACGGTTCATTAGGTTTCTTTCAGTGAGCTCGTGAGGTACCCAAATGTCGAGCTTTTTTGTGTACCCAGTTTTTTTCAAATGCGCCAGAACTGTTTTGTGGTCAATTCCCAGTTCTTCAGCTACGTCATAACTACTGACATGCCGATCTTGCTCCACTTTTTCAAAAATGGCATCCATTTTATCTGTAATAGGGCGACCAGAGCGACGTGCATTTTTGACATCAAAATTTCCAGATTGAAAACGCTTAAACCAAATTTGTGCTACTCTCACAGACACTGCACTAGGTCCATAAACATCGCAAATTTTTTTCGCGGCTTGCGTTGCATTTTTACCTTTTTTGTAGTAAAATTTTAAAATGTATCGAATTTCTTCATTAGATTCACTCATCTTGGCGGTACGAAAAACAAATGAAAATCACACATTTTCCTAATTTGAATTTGGAATTATGTTCTTTAAAATTTAAACTTTCAATGATACCAAAACCAGCCAGATACAAATAGTATAGCCAAAGAGATTTTATTACAAGTTTATACATACTATAATGCGAAAAGACTTTTTTCCCAACCTAATACTAAGAGAGAGAAAAAACGTCAATTTCATAGGTAAAGACCTATTATAAGAAGACACGCAATTATTTATTTAAGATTGTAAATCAATCATCACGTTAGAAGGCTCGGGAGCCCTCAGAGCTCTTTAACTGCTACCATCAGAAGGTGGCCCAATTTTTGTATGGGTAAATATGGTCTTAAGGTACACAGAGCTCCTTGGACTCTGCCTACCCCTTCGGGGATTACCGGCGTGACTGTATGTATGTATATGTATCAGAAGGTGTTAGAATACTACCAACTCATCACTTACCTTGGATGCCGTAAAAGGCGACTAATGGATTTAGAACTGCACTTTGCACTTTTTTGTACGACAATTTATAGTTAGACTCTTAAATTGAGTACTATACCCGTATAATGTATGATGTATTAAGTATCGTATCCTTGAATATAAACTACACTTAATAAAACTGCAACAGGCAACAGTACAATATATTGGGTCCTTACCTATGAAATTGGTGTTTTTTTTCTCTCTTAGTATTTTGTCTGTAACTATTAAGATTCAGAGTATTCCTAAAAAATAATTACCTCGTCTATAAATAGACTATATTTTTGAGCTCTTTTGATTTGTTTTGATAATTTGTTGTACGTTTAATTGTGTTGAAATTGGACACAGAGACAACTCTTTTTAAGTGCCTCCCGAATACATCATTCAATTTGCATTTACTTAACTATAAATAATTTTAATGAAGAGTGATATTACACATATTGCTAAAGCTTGTCTAATGATACATGCCAACAATGGGGATTGTCTAATATTTTCGACATGCTGTTTTTATAGTAAAATATTAATAATCCATGATTATTTTCGCATTCTAACTAATAGGCTACGATCAACAACCTTATTGCTCGAAATGGTTCACTTTATAACAATTTAAAAAAATGAGACAATCCCCATTATTATCTCTGGATTTGTCGTTGTGGAGAAATCTGAAAAAATGTTAGTATGGAAAATGCAGACTTCCCCAAAATCTCCATACAAACGGAAATTTCATACTTTAACCCCTAATATTACAGACTTTTAATTAAATAAATCTGGCAATAATTTCAGACTAAAGTGTGCGCGTCTAGACAGTTTTACTTCAGAATTCTCTGAGTGGCCATCTTACTATAAGTATATATCTTACGTCACGTAATTCTGTATGTAATAGAAACTGCAATATGGAGCTTTGCTAAAAGCTAAATCTACTCAAGCAAGTCTAAAATACATAATATGACTGAGTTCATATCTGTTTGTGAATTTTACGTAATAATTTTCTAAAAGTTACAGTTTGTTATTATAGCTCTACCAACAAAGTTCATTTAAAGTCTGACTAGAAAAATAAAAAACCTGGTCAGAGGGCGCTATAGTACGTCTCAATCTAAGTTGCCAAAAAGGTAAACAATAAGCCGACTTACCGAATTTGTCATTCAATAATCACACTGTTTACATGGACATTGGCACGTAAATATAATTGTTAATTACGTTAATTAATTAAAAGGTGTTATTTTTGATGAAACCCAATTTTATTTACTGAGAAGAACCCCAGCTCCTAACAGTATCATTTCTCATTATCTATTCATAAAAAATGCTTTGGGACCTAGTACAATTTTATTGTCATTATTACATGGACAGATCCAACAACCATTAAAATTTTTCAATCACTGAATTGCGTGACTAAAATTCATTATTTTCAAGTTTCTAGCGGTTGATGTTTTTGTTTACATAAAAATCTAAGTGTCACGGATATTTTCTACAAGACCTGAAATAAACATATTCGATAAGTTATTTCAAAATGTTTCCTAATAATAAACTTGAGTTATAATTGACGGTACACGATAATTTATAAATACTAATCGTGTTATTCATAAAAAGATTATAGGCTTAATAAACCTATTTTAGTTACAGAGTGTTTTGTTTTCTTCTTTTAAACACAAATCTAAATTAGAAAGAAAGTGACTAATCACTTTTTAACTAAAATAGGTTTAGGCCTTTAATATTTTTTATGAATAAGACGGCAAGTGTATATACTTCATTCAATAAAATTTATTTCCTATGAACAGACGTGTTAAAAATTTTAAATTAGAACTTTTGATTCAATTTTTTTTATCTGAGATTAGGATCATTAGGAAAATATAGGTTTACCTAAAAATCGTTGAAACTCATTATCTCTTTAGCGGTGTAACAAGGCGTTATATCAGCATTAGCGACTTTTTTCTGTTATTGCACTCTTCTCTGGCCATTTTCTCTTTGTTTCTGTTTTCAAACTAATGAAAAAGAGGTAGCTCTTTTTCATTGTTTTTGTCGCCAATTTTCATTTAATTATCAGAGTCAGCATCTGGAGTGGTTGTCACCTGCCTAAATATGTTAAATATTTAAATTTTATAGCTATCGTAATACAATTTTTAATTAATTAGTACCTTATAAAATATACAGTAAATTTTCAAAGAATTTTAATAACTTTTCCAATGCACTCTTGTAAGTAGCCCTACCTTTTATAATATTATTTAAGTTTTGTGTTCAGTGATTTGTGATATTTACCCTTTTATCAATTGTTCCACTTGTGCCTTAAATTTTTACCAAAAAAGAATAGTGACAAGCAGTTATTTCCTTCGTCTACTTCACCACGTCACAACGGTTAGGTTGAGGACACCATATGATAGAAGCAAATCTATCAGAAATGATCTGAAAAATAACCTCCTTAAATATTTAGTACCACTTTCCCAGTAACCCTGTATATAGAAGCATAATTCATTTTAAAATTTTCAGACGTTTTTTCCGTCACTTTAGGCTATCTTTATTCACGTTTTATCGTGACTATAAATACATCGTCTGTATTAAAAAAAAACAAATTCACAAACGATGTTTTCAACAAAGGAAATCTTTTTGACTCTGCAAGATCTAAAGGTAAAAAAGATAGTGAAAATATAGTAGTCCTAAGAACATAAAAAAAGACCGACGGCCGCGCTTGATGGCAGGAGATCAACCCTAAAATTTATAGTTCTTTTTAGGTACTCAAACACAGCCTACCTGAACACGAGATAGAAATCAGTCTCCGGTTAGAGGGGGCTACAATTAAAAGATAGTAAGTAATACATATTATTATCGTTTAATGAATTCCCTTGGAGATACAAATTGTATTTCAAATACCTACGAGTATTTCTAATTTTCCACTATACAGGTTAATGTACCAACTGTGTGAGCACTCGCAAAGAGAAGGTACACAAAGAGAAGGTATACAAAAATAATGTACCAACTTCATTTCTTTTCTTGCCTAGCATGTCGTAAAAGGCGACTAAGGGCGTATTGGGTACTTACTAGGTCTGTGATTGTGTAGCCGATGAGCTAGCCACTTGTTACTACTCTTTAACGATTTTTCATCTGACCAAACCCAATTTTTTGTATGGTAAATGTGGTCTTAACTCAGAGTAAACAGAACTGGAGTAGCCTTTGTCTAACATTCCCCTCTGCCAAATGCACAAGCATCGGATGCTTGCACGTTTAATAAAACTAGTTAAACCGCCATTTTCACTGCCATAACATTGTAAACGTTGCGGCGAACAGAGCTCCCGCAAAAATGCCTGCCTGTGCTGTTTTTTGTTGTAAAAATAAATAGAAAACATCGAGTATGCTAAAAGATGGTGTCACCTTTTATTTGTAATTATAATTTTTAAGATTTCATGATAATTTACTTCATTATTTCATGTTTTAGAATTCTACGATTTCAAATTTCGAACGCTAGTCTCGTGGGGAGTGCGGCTGTGACGTTGTCAAAACACCCCACGTGACTATTTTAAGCGTGTGTGTGCGTAAAATTTAAATTTGTGTGTCGAATTATGCATGTGTGCATTTGTAAAAACGGCTGGCTTTGAGTGTAGTGGTAACCTCACCCCCCGCAAGAAATGGCAGAAAAAAATGTTTGAGAAATTGACTAATGGCTACTCCAGTTCTGTTTACTCTGAGGGTCTTAAGGAACACAGTGCTCCTTGGACTCTGCCTACCCCTTCGGGATTACAGGCGTGATTGTATGTATAAATGTATGTAGGTTTTTGTAACATTCTAAACAAATAGATAATGCTTGTGTTATGGACACAAGATGACGGATAAATATATCTAATATATAAATAATCAGAACATACATTCACAATAGATATAAACATGGAATGTAGTTGGAGTACAAATGGCTGAACCCAACCTCTCGAGATAGCGACGCCTTGAGACCGGCGGGCGTACGTACAGACCACTCGACCATAGAGGTCGTTAGTATTTTTCTTCATCTTTATTTTATTATTTTATAATCAAATGTGAGTGTTAAAACCTCTGCACTAGGGATACTCTCGCGTAATGTTTTACATTGTTTAAAAAAAATTAAACAAAGAGAAATGGAGGAAAAATAAGTTTCTCAGTTTTTCCGCTCGGTTTGGAATGGCTTCTAAGCCCGCCTGGCCAGCTACCACCGTCTTACCTAAAATTGTCACCATAATAAAAATGTTATAAGCATTGTTGTGTTCCGGCAATCAGAGGTAAGATAGCCAGTTCCTCAGTTATTGAGGATTACAGGTGAAGCTCGTTTCTGCCTTCTGCCTTATCGTCACTTACCATCAGGTGCGATGAAGGCCAAGAGCTTACCTGCCATATGTAAAAAAACAGATTATTAAATAAACATAAATAACAATATTTTTTTGCTTAAAAGTTGACTTCGATTACTGTGCCTGAAGATGTGTATCTTTAACAATAAAAAAAAATATTATTTATATTATTATTTTGTTTGTTTCGACACATCACTCTGCGAGTGACAAATCACTTTAAGTGAAAAATCATGCTGTTCTAAGATGTTTTTCGTGTTGGCCAACTGATGGGGCGGCTTATACCCTCGAGGGTAATGCGGATAACTTATAAGTTTATTTAAAAAACTATCATACTATTATCTATATTTTTTTTAAATACTCAAAGGTGAGCAATGTTGCTTGAGAATCATTTTATCCATCAATAATAACCCAATTTAGGTAAAGTTTAAATGCAAAATACACAAATGCCTGTATGTTAGAAGTAAGATGTATCATGAATTCACTGATCGGAGTAGGTAGAGTTTTTAGGTTCATTGACCGCAAACATTGATGTTAACATGGATATTCGTTGAGATATAAATAGTATTTCTTGGTTTTAAAATAAGTAAATTATTGTTTAAACGTAATAGTAATTTTATTTTAGTTAACCACAAATAGTTTGCTCTTTTTAATCATATTTCGATTTTTAGGAACAAATTTATAATAATTTGTATGATATGTACTTATAAAACTATAGAATGAAAATCTTAAATGATTGTTGATTCTAGTATAAAAATAAAAAATGGTTACTTATCCCTATTATTCTATCATTTGGAAAATACATAAAATAGTTCTGCCAACTCCGATCATTGAATTTATGATGGTATAATAGGCTACCATAAAATTGCTTTTCAACTTTAGTGTGTATGTCGTTGGCATGTCACACAACAACAAGGTCTATTTTTGTATATACTCAGATTTTTTAAATATAGAACTCCGTAGTTTCTAGTGACATATGTACTATCTTAGTGGACATTACAATTTATTGCTTCGAAAATAGAGTCTAAAGTATGTTGCACTTTAGTGCATAGGACACTGATTGAATTACGTACCCCAATCATAACAATTTCACATACGAACAGTCTTACACTCAGTTGCACAAAGATTTTTAAGGACGACATTTGTTAATGAGACATTAAAACTTTAAAGTTCATTAAAGTTAAGGTAGCTTATGTCTCTTTAGCATTGACATGGTGCTAATGTCGTTTCTTGTAACGTAAAACTACGCTAAGGTGTTCTTTTGATACTTCAATAAATAATTTTAATGGAGCATTAGAGATAATGCTGACATTATATTTTAAAGTTCGTTTCTGCAACTGGGTGTTAGTGAAATTAAATTCTTACGGTTTTTTTTCAAGTGGTAAAACAATTGTATAATTGACTACTTGTTTTAGATTCTTATCGTTGGAGACACAAACCACTATACACTCTTACGATATATTTTGGAGTCATTTTAAGTATTTTTCAACAGCATAAGATGCAGCGCAGACTACAGATTATACGTGACAGACTTTTTAGTCTGTGAAAATAGAATTAACAACGTGCGTTACACACGACGTGCAAAAAATCCGCGAAGGATCATTTGCGCGCTATACAGTATTTCGTGTACCGCAGATTCGATCGCACAAAATGTGTGTCGTATGCGTTGCATCTTACTGTTTTCTAGATAGCAAGAGATAGCTGCAATCCTTACTACATTTATAATTGTTTGAGACGAGTATGTAAAAGTTTAAAAGTTGTAAAAAATCTGAATCTTAGTACAACAATCTGAATCTACGTTAATTAATGCGGTAGCAGAAAATATATCAGATCACAAAATATGATGGTGACTAATTAATTAGGAAATATTGTTGGCATAGTTGGTTGTTGTACATTAGAGTACAATTATCAAGCCGTCTTATAATATATGTCATTTAGTACTTATGCTTGTTTAATTATTTACATAAAGCCGTACCAAAAGAACATAGTAATATAAAGCCATTTTGTACCAAATGTTTAAGAGACCTCTTTGCTCATACTTCAGGCAACAAAAAAATAATACTGCACATTGATCAAACCTTTTAATAATGTGAGTATATTAAAATACGTTGATCCAGCGAGACAGACCGAAAATAGTTCAAATACAATTTGCAATTCAGCCGAGTTGTGCGGTTTTGCATTCAATTAGAGCGCAGGCGTCCAATGCCGAGTTTGATAACTGAATTAAAGTCTTCTCATGAGGAAAATCAGGTGTTTGATCAATCAAATCAGGTGGTTGGTAGTAGCATTGCAAGAATATATATTTTTATATGGTTATAGTACATACAAGTAGTAGATTTGGTTAAACATATTTTTGAATATTTAAATCAAGCGGAATGTGAATGTCGGCACCTCCATCATCCATAGAAGATTGATGATAATTATGTTGCTTTAAATTTATACTTAGCATACACTTAATATTATTATCAGGTATTCGCCTATAAGTGTTTGTTACACCTTGCTTAAAACAATTATTTATAGTTTTTAATGTAATACAATGTAATAGTGTAAACAAATGTTGGGGAATCAATAAATAAATAAAATAAGTAAATAAAAAATGATACAATCTAGAAGGTTCGCGGTCGATCACTTGAGTTTCTTAGAAACATAGTAAGATGAACCTAGTTATCACAAATTTTAGGTCAACGACGAATTGAGGATCTAACCGAGACAAAATAATATTACTTTGCTTTTATTTAAATCATTGCAACCGTTTTGTGATCGAACTCCTTTTTCAAAAACAATTTTTTTTATAGATAATATTTTGAGATTTTAATAATATTCTAATGGTAGTATTAGTTGATCTATTATATGATGGCGAGTAGCTTCGCTCTTAACGCCTTAAGATAGAGTCTATAGTCGAATGATTTTGTCGCATTGAATGAAAGGGATAGTAGGTAACCGTTAAATTACACCTCACCTGAAAAATATAGAGCGTGCTGTCAAATATTATTCATAGTTAAAAGGCCGCAATAAATGTTTACCTATTCTGGGAAACCAAAAGCTGACAGAAACTCAGGAAAGGTTCCTTCCAAAGCGTTTGTGAATAAAATATTGGTGAATATTCTGCGTCTCTATTATTTTTTTGGTTTTGTCTATTCTTTGAGTGTTTACATCAAGAATTTTGTACTTTATGATGGATGCCAAACTCCCATACAATTGCACGAGGCAATGTTTTGCCTCGATCAGTAGGTGTGCCTTCTCATTCTATCACTTTAATCTATGAGTTTGACATATCATAGTAAAGCTTTCTATTACAACTAATGACGTCCCACAAAAATACACACAAATTTCTCAAACAAATACTCTCATTCAATACGTGATTATTGACTCATCTGTGAAATGATAAGGTACATCCAGGATACCACTCACTTACACAACATAAAACAATACACGTCATCACCAGATTTATAATTTTTTATTTAAAATATTAAATTACAAAAATTTGTAACAATTTTGGGTCTAAGCGTCAAAATGGCATAAAAATGACAGGTGAGACAGAAATTATGGATAGAAAGAGAGGAAGAGGATATCTCACGGATAGCCTTCATTCATAAATAGTGATAGAATGAGAGGGAACACCTACTGATCGCGACAGAACATTGCCTCATGCTATTGTAAGGGAGTTTGGCATCCATATAGAGTATAAGATTCTTGGTTTACATAGTGTTATTTATATCCGTTTCTTTTTTTAACTGACTTCAAAAAAATGAGGTTTTCAGTTTGACCTGTGATTGACTGAACCGATTTAAAAAAAATAATCGAGACCGGTTTTGACACCGACTTCAAAAAGTAAGTAGCGTATTTAAGTTATTTTGTGTTTTTCTGTTGTTTTTTAAGGCGGTTTAAAAAAGATAAATATTTTAAAGTTTTTTTTTTACCAAAGATTTCATAAATATCCTCCGCGCTCTACACCTCAGATTTTTTTTACAAAATTAGAGAACATACATGTACACTTAACAGTAATGTACCCATTCAAAAGTAAGTTCTGCTCTTGCTCAATTACAGCCACAAGAACCTCGACTTACAATAACACCGTCATTAAATTTGACAATGTAGCCCACTCGAATATTCCAGAGTAGGTAAATAACGTTATCGGAAAATTGATCTTGCCGAAGGTGCTGGGACGTTCCAGTCTCAGACAGTTTACGAACTAATGATTTTTGGATTAAACCTTTTGATAATATAATTGAGACGAGATGTAGGTCATGTCTATTGAATTCATTGAGCTGAATGTTATATTACTAGAGTTAATAGCCTATAGCGGCGACGGGCTCACCACCTGTCACGCTGAGTGCAGTCACTGCTTGGTGAAGCGCGGACTATGG
The DNA here is from genome assembly GCA_910589355.1 of Parapoynx stratiotata. Taxonomy (NCBI): domain Eukaryota; kingdom Metazoa; phylum Arthropoda; class Insecta; order Lepidoptera; family Crambidae; genus Parapoynx; species Parapoynx stratiotata. The sequence goes on from OU342459.1 coordinate 15,903,824, forward strand.
CAGTGAGCTGCTTCTGCGGTGCTTTTACCTAGTCTCTGACCTAACCCTTAAGGGATAATAGTCGTGATTATATGTATGTAGAGTTAAAAATAGCTCAACATTTATTTCTCTTATAAAATGAGGATGTTATTTCCTGTATTCTAGTTTGAATACTCAACCGCATTGCCGGATCCTGCGCAAGTAGACAACAGTTTTTTTATAGTAATATGAACAACTATTCGCAGTTTTTTTTTTTTTTTAATTAATGTTTTAGCTTTACATTAAGCTACTTTAAGTAGAGCGCTATGGACTACGCTCATACTTAAACAGCGTGTTTTTATTTCATAATTAAAAAGATGGTTTTTATTACATTAGTGTTTATATTTGCATTTACAACAGATTTGCTGGTTTATTCTTATAGAGATATATATGGATATTTGTTTTTATTATATCAAATGGTTTTTTATTCATACACAATTTTTATGACGTAATTGATGTGTCCATGTCCATTCTAGAGCCCTCTTCTAATAATAATAATATTAACTCTACAAAAACGCGGGTACGATCCTACCGCCTGTACCACATAAGTTTTATTTAAACTTTAAATAAAACTTATTTAAAGTTTAAATAAAACTTATACAGTTCATTGTGAATATCGCTTGCCTCACCTGGGGACCTAACATATCTGGCGAAATGTGGGTGTTTAACACCTCTGCCCATCCCTTCGGGGAAAGGTGATGATGTAAGTAGGTATGTCTACAAAAACTTCATTCAAAATCTGTGAATATTTATTTATTGAGGATCTCGGTGGCGTAGTGGTTAGTGCGCTTTGGCTTCGATCGAAAACAAAGCTACCTTCGCAATGGTCAGGCTGTGGATGGGTGATCAAGACTTTGTGATCTCAAGCTCCTCCGTGCTTCGGAAGGCACGTTAAGCCGTTGGTCCCGGTCACATTTGTGACCGTTTCTACCCACCAACCCGCATTGGGCCAGCGTGGTGGTGTTACGGCCCATACTCCTCATGTATTTCTCCATGAGGAAAGCCTGTCCCAGTATATATAGGCTGATGACGAATAATTTATTATGTTCTATTAAATTTAGAGCATCCATATTTTAATATCATGCGATGAACGCTAAAGATTATTAAAGCTTCTGAAGAAAATATTTCGTTTTGCAAAGTTAGGGTATCCATCGAAATCTCAGACCCTTTTTCCCACCCCTTTAGCAGATGTTACTATTTTTAGAATATAATGTATTGTGGAGCTCGGTGGCGTAGGGTTAGTACGGTTTGGCTTCCGATACCGAAGACCAAGCTACTGTAGCGGCTACGTCATAGCGCGCTACGATATCAAGTAACCGAGAAATGGTTGATCAGCGAAAAGTACATAGTGAATAATAACATTGGAGTCAAATTGATATTAGACCTACTGGCTACTACTGCAATAAGGAATATAGAAGATTGGCAAGTCTGAATCGCGATGACAGAGTTTCTCAGATGGATTAATATAAATATAAATACAAGTTCCGACGAATCGTAGGCGGACCGCTGTCCCCGAGCGTACACCTGGCTCGGCGGAAGATCTTTCCTTTTCGCTGAGGATGCGGTATACTTTCCCGCACCCCACCACACTACCTTCGCCATGGTCAAGACGTGAATGGGTGACCAATACTTTGTGATCCCGAACTCTCCTCTGTGCTTCGGAAGGCACGATAAGCCGTTGGTCCTGGTCGCTATTGCGGCTGTTTCTACCCACCAACCCGCATTGGGCCAGCGTGGTGGTGTTATGGCCCACCCTCCTCATGTGTTTCTCCATTAGAAAGGCCTGTGCCCAGCAGCGGGACGTAATCTATTCACTAGGAAGCTTAAGCTTAAGGCACAATGATATCGTCAGTTCTGTCTACGTTCAATGTGACCAGCCCACTGCCATTTTAATTTTCTATTTCGGTAGTCCTATACTATCTAAAAATTGATTGTTCACATTGACACTTAATCACACATATACATATAAGTGTATCTGTACATATGTGTATCTCCAGATTACTTCGGATATAGATGCCTCAATCTCACTGTACCAGGCCCTAGAACTCGTGAAAGACCCAAGAAGCGTTGAATAGACGTCAGAGCGAATATGCGGCAGAACGACCTTACACCAGAAGATGCTGAAAACTAGACGATGTGGAAAAGATTTAGCAAGAAAGCAGACCCTGGCAAGAAGATATAGCTATACAAAAATTGACAAATCACATAAAATAGTAGTTGATGAGGTGTACAAAATCAATCGGTGAATTTAGTTCTCTGATAGTCAGTGAAAAGATAGTTCGAGTATAATAGCTCCTTCCATAGCTCACGTATTTAATCTGGTGTACATTTAACATTTATACGTCTGCAAAATTCTTAAAGGCCAATACATATAAACTCGTCATATTATATGCCACAAGAGCGTTCAGATGGTTTGTAGTATAGAATTTTTCATACAGAATCAATGATTTGGTATGAAAAATTTTACTTTAATTTAAATTTTCTTAAAATAATGTATTTATCTTAAAGGGTTAAATATTGAATATTTTAACAGTTTAAGGAAAGGAATGGTGTATATTTCAGTAGCAGAAATTAATAAATTAACTTACACAGAGAAATTACATGTTTAATACAAAATTTACACACAAGCTGATATATATTTGTAGCATTGAACCAATTTCTTAATATCGAAGTATCAAAATTTTCTTTTATTAGGCATATATTCGTGCCATCCTACATGACTATCCTACATGCGAATTATAAATGGTCACCCATACCCAGAACATCCATTGTGAAAGTTGATTTATTTCTAAAATCGAAGCTAAAGCGTACTAACTACTACTCCTACTGCTCCTAGTATATAGAAATTTAATTTGAGATTACAAACTTTTGGTCACCCATCCAAAATACGACGACGGCGAAAGTGTATTTGTTTCTAAAATCAAAGCAAAAGCTTACTAACCACCCCAAAAAGCAAGCTTATCGAGTATAGAATTTTAATTTGGGATTACAAGTTTTTGGTCACCCATCTTAGGTACAACCACGGTCAAAGTTGCTTTGTTTCTAAAATAAAAAAAAAGGCTTTTCTTTGACAATGCAACTTTCACAATGGGTGTCCTTTGGATGGGTCACCAAAAACTTTTTATTATTGTCTAGGAAGGCATGTGCCTAGCGGCACGATATTTATAGACCAAATACCAGAAAATTTAGATTCTTTGTTAATCAGAAATCGGTTCAACCCTAAATGTGCGGATCAAATTACGATGTAAATTTTTAATTAAACTATTAAAACTTGTAATTTCTCGGTTAAATTATTCATTTCTGTTACTGAATAATAAACCATTCTTAAGCTATTTAAATATTCAATATTTAACCCATTAAGATAAATACCTAATACATTTTGAGAAAAAATTTCATAATTTTCCATGAAAAAAGCGTCTAGAGAGACAAAGTGGCTCCGGTTACTAGAATCTCCTTGTTTATTATCATTGTAGATCGCTGAGATGGGCGAAAAGTTTAGTTAAACTATCGATAATATTGGGTCCTTACCTATGAAATTGGTGTTTTTATTCTGTCTTAGTATTTTGTCTGTAACTATGAAGATTCGGAGGATTCCTAAAATATAATTACCTCGTCTAAAAATAGACTATATTTTTGATCTCTTTTGATTTGTTTTGATAATTTGTTGTAAGTTTAATTGTGTTAAAATTGGACACGGAGACAACTCTTTTTAAGTGCCTCCCGAATACATCATTTTATTTGCATTCACTTAAAAACGATAAATAATTTTTATGAAGTGTGATATTACACATATTACTAAAGCTTGTCTGATGATAGATGCCAATTATTATCTTTGGATTTGTCGTTGTGAAGAAAACTGAAAAAAATTTAGTATGGAAAATGCAGAATTCCCCAAAATCTCCATACAAAAGACCAATTTCATAGGTAAGTAATATTTTTACAAAAGAAGAAACAAACGCCGCAGGGTTTCATATCGATTATTATAGCTTATAGCGATAATCGGTGGTTGTCGACGACTTCAGAGAATGACCGTCTTTCGAGGCGAATTTCGGCCAAGGTGCGGCTACAATGACGATCGTACAATGGTGGGAAACTCCCAGACTAAGCTTAGGCCGTATCGCGAGTGGCGCGTAATCTACTCGACCGGGACAATTGAGAGGCAGGTAGCGATAATGGTATGATGAATTTAACTAAGGGCCGGAAATCATCATAAAAATACTTGTTTATGAAGCTGATCTCATTTGTTCTTATTGTACTGAAATTCGACAAAGAATATTTATTTATTTATTTAAACTTTAATGTCCTAAACAAGGTACATATGGCGGACTTAACGACAAATATCGTTCTCTACCAGTCAACCATAGGTTAAGCAGAGATTTGGTGGCGGTACCATTAAAGTAAAAACCTTAAAGAATATGCATATTTTCTTCTCAGCAACTGCATTTCAGTTGAGCTAAAAAAGGATATTTCTATATTATAATCATCAGTTCTTCTTTATAGGAAAATTACATGTAAACACGCTCTTGTACTAAATTGAATTGTATATACCCCTTGAATGTACAAACGTCATTAAAAATCAAAAGGTTAATCCTTTATTGTATCGGTTCTAACATGAACATCAAAGTAACGGAAGGTCACAAACTTTCTGCAAAAACAAAGCACTACACATTACGAGTAGAAGCAAACTTATCTTGCCAAAATATAACGCGAGCGAAGCCGCCTGAAAGTACTGCTTCGTAAGTAGGACCGATAACAATATTTATTTTTTAATTTTCATGCAAGTTATTTTTTTTTCAGATGAAGCGCTTATAACTTGCACCACCTATGTGAAGTGGACAGTGAGCTTCGACCTTGCGATAGGACTATCTCGTGTTTAGAAAGGAATGAGCGTTTGCGATGAACCTTGTGTTGAGTTCCTTCTGAAAATTAAAGGTTGTTAACCTATAATTTACCATTAGTTAACATTTCATAATGTTTGCAATTACCCTTTTAAACTTTATATTGGGTGGGAAGCGCTTTATTACATTAATTGCATTGATATTCAGTAAAAAAAAAATAAACAGGTTGCGTGAAAAAGCAGTAACCTTTTAATAAAATGATATTTTTCATATTTATGTCTGCTGGTATATTGACAGGGATGTGTTTCTTTATACCTGCTCTAAATCAATCAACTCTCTGATAAGGTTTTATTTTTTCAGGGAACTGAATAAGCGATGGAAAAGCACAAAATATCCGTAGAGTCGAAGACAAAACCGACAATGTAGTTGGTACTGACAATGTATATTCCCAAGCCAACGTAATACGAATTTCCGTAACTTGACGTATGAGCGTCTATTGCGTACACAGTAACGTCATTCATCGATGTATTCTACACACAATGTGAGAAACATCTCCCTCGCTACATCCTCACCTTTAGCCCACAAACGAGTGGACTCGACCTTGCGATGATTCTATCACGCGTTTAGAAAGGAAGGAACGGACGGACCTTGTTTTACGCGTTTCCGAATCGGGGGCAATTTGAAAGTTGTCTAAATATTCGTATTACCCGCATTGCCCGATCTTAAACTCGATTTTTTATGGTAAATAAAGTATTACCGTTTGTTTTTAAGACATCGTTTTGCGAAATTTAAGGGAAACTATACTTTTATGTTATAGTAACTACGGTGTTTAGATATGGTAAATAATGTATGAAGTAACATTGTTCTTTCGTCAACAGCACTGAATAAAACCGACTGTTTGGTTTTATGTTGTTATCACCACCACAATGATAAAAAAAACTCTTATTCCTTATTTCAAGACGTGTGCTGAAGTAAAAGATGTTTCTATCCCTGTCTTCCTTTTGAAATGGACACCATAAGCTTTTAACGTCTAATTTAGTTACTTATTTCTGAATTTATAGGTGTTATTTTTTGCCTTCTTTTTAAAACCTCGATTGTAAATATTGATGTTCCACCACCATCCACTTGCTCGTCATAGGCTCTTTACAGGTGGCGAGCTTAACATTATACAACTGGTACTTTTTAAGGCGCTTACCTTCGGTCACTTGACGGCAGGAGCTTTTGAGCTGTTATAGAAACGAACAAAACTATTACTGTCAAAAAACGTGGAGGATAAGCCTAGCTCCATTTTCAAATCAGCGTGAACTATGGAGAACTTTGTGGTAATGTAAAATGTACAGTTACATTTGCTCAAGAAGCTCTAGATGTTTAGGTGTGATTATTAACTCTGTTTTACCCCAGAAGGCCTAGCACGGGCCGGCGAGAAAATGTCCCCAGAGACAAAAATCGTCATTACCTCTCGCTTCTTCGTTCGCGCGGAAGCGAGAGGCAATGAGTAATTTTGTCTCCGGGGACTTTTTCTCTCCGGCCCGTGCTAGGCCTACAGATTAATACAGGAAACTAAAAGTAAACTGAAAAGATATTAATGGCTATGAGTGAGTGTGAAAATCACAGCCTTCCCCTTTGAAAGAACACTGATGATATTTAGTAGGTATCGTCATCAGCCCACTCCTGTCCACTGCTGGTCCATAGACCTCCCCACACAGACCTCCCCTAATTCACGCCTCGATTAATGATTGATCTCGATTTTCAGTCGTTCTTATCCAGCCCACACCAGTCAGCCTACGAATAGGTATATTTTGTACAAAATTTTCATTATGATCGAGAAAGTGTTAATTGTACTTTATATTTTTATTTACTAATAGACTAACATATCGAAAACATATCGACTTCAATCATACAAATGGAATCGTTCACATACGACAAAAGATATCATAGAAATATTGCTTTAGGATTAGCAAATATTTACTTGTGCGTCGTATTGACTTGTATAGGACTTTCTATCCTTTCATTTGTCGTGTGTATTTATTTTAGACGTTCAACCAAAAAGGCATTTGATGTTTAACTTTGCTGTAAATATTAGGAGGATTGTATGATTCAGTGGCCTATACATTTACCTATAAAATTATATCGGTCACATTAAAACCAAAAAAGTGTTTATTGTAATATCAATAGAGTACTTTTTAAAGGAAACACGAAAGCAAAAGTAACAGAAAAACAAAAGCACCAATTATGAGACTCACATTTATCAACTCAACACATACAATACACCGAATCTGACATAAACGAAAACGAAGGGCAGTACCTACTACACAAAATATATGGACTCTCTAGAAGAGCCATAACAAATATTAAGAATATAATTATTTTATAAGTACTTATCTTAAAAAATTTATGCTAAATTTACTATCCACTGCTGGATATAGGCCTTCATTATTGCATGCCACCGCTCTCGATTTTCGGCCGTTCTCATCCAGCCCACTACAGCCAACCTACGAATACCGTCATCTCATCTCGTCGCAGGGCGTCCAACGCTTCGTTTACTGAGACGTGGTCTCCACTCAAGAACTTTACGACTCCAGCGGCCGTCAGTTCTGTGACTAATGTGACCAGCCCACTGCCACTTCAGTTTGCTAGTACGATTAGTTATGTCGGTGACTTTAGTTCTCTGTTGGATCACATGATTCCTAATATGGTCCTTGAGATACTCCGTGCATAGCCCTTTCCGTGGCTTGCTGAGCAACTTTAAGCTGGTGGACTAATCGAGCCATGAGTGTCCACGTCTCAGCACCGTAGCTCATGACTGAAAGGACGCACTGATCGAAAACATTCCACTTTAGACTTTGAGTGGGTGACGAGAAGACTTTACGAAGCAGCATTTGGAAACTGCCCAGTCTAACATATTGTTGACAACAAATGGAAACTTTATTTGTGCCGGTATTATTGACTTTTTGGTAGCGTCTATTTATTTGAACACCATGAGTGTCACCAACTATTTGACGCTGACTGTGCCTATCATTTATTTTTATATTCAATTTATGCATAATGGTGCTGGTTGTTAAGTGAGGCTTGATTTGTGAATATTAGGTCCTTACAATTGAAATTCCTCCTCCATTTGAAGTCCTTGAAATTGGTGTTTTGTATGGAGATTTTGGGGAATTCTGCATTTTCCATACCAAATTTTTTTCAGTTTTCTTCACAACGACAAATCCAAAGATAATAATATGTAGCATCTATCATTAGAAAAGCTTTAGTAATATGTGTTATATCACACTTCATAAAAAATATTTATCGTTTTTAAGTGAATGAAAATAAAATGATGTATTCGGGAGGCACTTAAAAAGAGTTGTCTCCGTGTCCAATTTTAACACAATTAAACTTACAACAAATTCTCAAAACAAATCAAAAGACCTCAAAAATATAGTATATTTTTAGATGAGGTAATTATTTTTTAGGAATACTCTGAATCTTAACCCACCCAATATATATTGTACAGCTGTTTTTTGTCCCAAATAAAATGGAAAAAAAAACCGCCTATGTGCATCTTGTACATCCCAAGTCTATGTCTAGTCAGTCCGTCAATACAGAGACAGAACTCGCCTCGAAAGTAGGCGAATAAAGTATGTAGTCAGTTTAGACTTCCGTTTTACTACTACATGTCATTCATTGCAGGTAGACACTTATTATCTGACAAATCAAAAGCACAAATTGTATTTTAACTATTCTTATTGGATTATTTATTGTGTGCAAGTTTTAGTATTATATTTAAGTATAACTAGCTGTTTACCACGACTTCGTCCGCGGTTACTATGGTTTGTAACTATCCTACAGGAACCCTTAAATTTTCTCTCAAAGTCTCAGCCCGATCGGTTTAAAATTGGCAAAGATTCATACAAACTTTCATCCCCTATTTTATCCACTTGGGGGTAGAATTAAACAAAATCCTTTCTTAGCGGATGCCTACGTCATAACATCTACCTGCATGCCAAATTTCAGCCCGATACCTCCAGTGGATTGGGCTTTGATAGATCACCATGTCAGTCGGTCACCTTTGAGTTATATATATATTTTTTTTATTTTTTATTTACGTAGTATATGTATATATCTATATGTATATAATATTGCGTGTATATTATTTTCTATATTCATAAATATTACGGTGATTTATATCTTTAAGTGTTAAAATTAGTGTATATTTCTTGGTATCCTATTTTGTTGGTTTTTTTACTTTTATTGTATCTCTCCTCACTCCGGTTTCCGGTTGACTGGTAGAGAATGCCTCAAGGCATTAAGACCGCCTTTGTACGTCGTGCAAAAAGAATAAATAAATACCACAGTAATAAAAAAATACTTCCTAAACTCTGGATATGCCTTCCCTCACCTTCTTCTTCCTGTTCATAACGAACAAAATCAAAATATACTGTAACCTAATATTGGGTCCTGACCTATGAAATTGGTGTTTTTATTCTGTCTTAGCAATTTGTCCGTAACTATTAAGTTTCAGAACATTCTTATAAAATAATTGCCTCTTATAAAAATAGACCATATATTTGAGCTCGTATTATTTAATTTGATATTTTTTTGTAAGTTTAATTGTGTTAAAATGAGACACAAACGCTCAGTTGCACAAAGATTTTTTAAAGACGACATTTAGTAATGAGACATTAAAACTTTAAAGTTCATTAAATTTAAAATTGGAACACAAAATAGTTCTAGCTAATGTCTCTTTAGCATTGATAGGGTGCTAATGTCGTTTTGTGCAACGTAAAAACTACGCTAAGGTGTTCTTTTGACACTTCAATAAATAAATTTAATGGAGCATTAGGGATAATGCCGACATTAAATTTTAAAGTTCGTTTCTGCAACTGGGTGTGACAATTATTTTTAACTGCCTCCCGAATACATAATTTGATTTGCATTAACATAAAAACGATGAATAATTTTTATCAAGCGTGTTAACACACATATTGCTAAAGCTTGTCTAAAGATACATGCCAAATATTATTATCTCTGGATTTGTCGTTGAAGAAAACTGATATAATGTTAGTATGTAAAATGCAGACATCCCCAAAATCTCCATACAAAACACCAATTTCATAGGTAAGGACCAAATATAAAACATTCAAGCGTGCTTAGAATCCGGTATACAGTTACGTGATCAAATATATGACCGTTAGAGAAATCCAATTATTTTTCGGCAAATGAAAATGAATCGCCACCATTAATAACATGAGGCGTACAGTCCCGAGCATAAACTCTAGGGTTTTAAGTAAAATATTTGCTGTTGTGGTACAGTGAACTCCAAGAATATGTAACCACAATAAATGGCTCTTATTAGAAGGAAATAAAGATTGTCACCTCTCTAAATGTGTACCTACACATATTTTTGTACTAGACACAGTATTGACAAGGAACTTTAATAGTCATATCCTTTTCCTAGTGACTGTACAATGCTGCTGAGTGACACTGGATAGGATGGCTAACATGTAGCCTGAGATCATTTCCACAAAGGTTTATACTTATTGTTCTCCCACTATACCTTACCACAAACCTTTTATGATCTAAAAGACTTCATTTATTAATGGTGTATTATGGGCTTATCCTTATAGTTGTTATTATTACTTTTTTGTTTGTTTTTATATTTGGTCCTTACCTATGAAATTGGTGTTTTTATTCTGTCTTAGCAATTTGTCCGTAACTATTAAGTTTCAGAACATTCTTATAAAATAATTACCTCTTCTAAAAATAGACCATATATTTCAGCTCGTATTATTTAATTTGATAATTTTTTGTGAGTTTAATTGTGTTAAAGTTAGACACAAAAACAATTATTTTTAACTGCCTCCCGAATACATCATTTGCATTAACATAAAAACGATGAATAATTTTTATCAAGCGTGTTCACACACATATTGCTAAAGCTTGTCTAATGATACATGCCAAATATTATTATCTCTGGATTTGTCGTTGTGAAGAAAACTGATAAAATATAAGTATCTAAAATGCAGACATCCCCAAAATCTCCATACAAAACACCAATTTCATAGGTAAGGACCTAATATTAGTGATTCGAATTATTTGCATTCTCCTATAGAAGATTAAAATTGTAGTAAATATATCGTGACAAATTTGCATGCTTTAATGATAAGCGAAACATGTATGTTCTTCCAAATTGTATGTACCACCTTAACTATCATGTTTTATGCAAATAAAAATTATTATTATTATTACCTTACAAGATAGAAGTTGAATATAGCCTCTTTTGAAGAGTAAGGGGATAGGCAGATGTTCATACTTCATACGCAGTTCGTCCCAATATATTTGAATTTAATAAATAAAAAGAAATAACTTTTTACCTGGCTCAGTGTGAGACGATTTGTGAGGATATTCAAACAAACCAGCCAACTGCGAGTCGGACTCGCGCACGAAGCGTTCCGTACCATTGGCTAGGTAAACCAGAGTACACTTTATTTTTTACAGTACCTCTTTTTTTATTTAAATGTATATATGATTATTATTATTTTAGTGTGTTGTGTGTGGTCTTAAGGAACACAGTGCTCCTTGGACTCTGCCATCCCCTTCGGTGTTTATTATGTATGTATGTATTATTTAAGTTAATATACAATTAAGTATTTTTTGAATACTTTAAGTGCCTACCTGTTACCATTTATTGATATCGAGCAAATATAGGCAAAAAAAATCGCTTTTTTTTGTATGGGAGCCCCCCTTAAATATTTATTTTATTTTGAGTTATTGTTGTTATGTCGGAAACAGATATACATAATTTGTAAAAATTTCAACTGTCTAGCTATCGCGGTTCTTGGGATACAGCCTGGTGACAGACAGATAGACGGACGGACAGACAGCGAAGTCTTAGTACCTAATAGGTTCCTGTTTTTACCCTTTGGGTACGGAACCCTGAAAATTAATGAAAAACCTACATAGCCCAAACCTTTATCTACATAGTTCCTAATGTCTTAACGATTTATCAAATAAATCCGAAAAGCTATTTGCTTATCTTTAAAAGATCTCTTGAAGATCAAGACTTTTGACTTTGCCATTTGATTTAGTAATTTTAAGTTTTCCTTTTTTCTCCATAAATTTTTGAACAATGAATTTTTTTCTCCTTCGGTCTTTATAGCCTTATTTTACTCTTTGATCTCTTCCTTTTATGGTGGTTTCTAATCTTGCATTTTTATCATGTTTTTGTGAATGTAAATGTTTTTGTACAAGGCAGCGGTAGCCGAGTTGGGACAGACGGGGCACTACTCGTTGGAGAGGCCACGGGACTCGGTGGTTCGATCCCACCGCCAGTCCACTGAGTTTGAATAAAACTTATGTCAGCTGATTGTGAATATCGCTTGCCTCACATTGTGCCCGGTGCAGGGCAACAGGCTCGCATGGTACATGGGGACATAACATAATATTAACACCTCTGCCTACCCCTTCAGGGAAAGTGATTATGTGTGTTATGTGTGCTTCAATACGACTAAAATCTAAATCTGTGAAGATCATATCCATGGCAATGTTTCTTGCTGTAATGATTATTTATTTATTTACGACATCCGTGGCCGAGTGGTCTGTACGCCGGTCTCAAGGCGTCGCCATCCCGAGAGGTTCTGGGTTCGATCCCCGGTGGGGGCAAATGTTTCGATTATGAATTTTCAAGCATTTGTTCTCCAGTCTTGGATGTTTATGTATATTTATTTATATTTAGGATATTTATATGTATTTTTCTATTAAATATATTTATCCGTCATCTAGTGTCCGTAACACAAGCAGCATTAGTTGCATAAAAGGGGGCTAGTTGATAGGTGTGAATGTTTGAAGATATCTATTTTATTTATTTATCCAAATGTTGTTGTCGCTGGATGTAGGCAGCATTGAAACAATGGAAATATCTTGTAATATTGCGCACGCGGAATTGTGAGATTACGAGTTAAAGTTTCTGTAATACTTTTTTGTCAAATTTCTACAACTGAATCGTTAATATTCATGACTATTGCGTATCTATCAAAAGGTAGGTACTTATTTAAACAGCGTGTGACACTTAAGTGGCGAATTCGATTCATGTTCTTTAAGCAGTTACGCTGAGCCTGTGAATTGGAATTGTATCGCTCACTAACTTTCATCACAATGCTCCTTTTTTACACCGATCTCTTTGAGTAATCGTAATTAATATCCTCAGCCTATATACGTCCCATTGCTGGGCACAGGCCATCCTCGTGGAGAAATACATAGGGAGTATGGACCGTAACACCACCAACCTGGCCCAATGCGGGTTGGTGAGTAGGAATGGTTGCATAAATTGTCGCCCGCAGTATTTCCGGACCAGTTTGACATGAAAACATTCAACGTCCGGCAACGCACTTGTGACCCCAGTGGTGTTGTGAGTGTCCGGTAGTGTCCGGTGTCCGGCAGTAGTTGCTTAACATCGGCTGATCCGTCCGCTCGCTTCGAAAAAAAAAGCGACTGAGACTAACCCTTAACGTGCCTTTCGAAGCACGGAGGAGTTCGTGATCACATATTGAGGAAGGCTAAAGGCTACATACTATCACACTATCTCAAAGTAACTATTCTACGAGGGCGAAGTCGCCAGCTTTTGCTTTTGTATTTGATAATTCAAAAAAACATGCGAAATGGCAAATTGTGTATAAATACTTTTTTTGTGGATAAATATTTAAAATTTTTAAATTTATTTATTTCATAACAATATACCGACACTGTGTCGAAAATATACGATTCAATTACGATTACAAAAAAAAACAACAAATAAAAATTCATCAATAATCAAGTTATAAATCTCAAATCGATATGCTTAGGTACTTATATTTGTATTATCATTTTTAATCCAGCAATAAATTGTCACTCGCAAAAACCATCCAAACGGCAGGGTCGCAAGCTCCAGGGCCGGTGATATTTTAGTCTTAGGTTTATTGACCAGCCGGTCGGAACTCGTCTGCACCCGACGGCCTTCGCGCGGAGGATGCTCTCTGCATAAATGTTGGATTCGTTAGCGTATGTACACACGGGGTGAGAGTTACTGACACTTAATTGTTAGTCAAACGTCTAGTGTTGGTAAATAATGTAAGTGCGGTTTACGGAAAACATTTCCTTAATTAGTATAAAGATAGTATTAAAAAATTGAGATTTAGTAAAATGTTTGCCACGAAATGGATAAGTGATTTTTCACCAATTGTGAAAAATATCCTAACTTAATGTAAATTGACAAAAATCGCCGGGTATTAATTAATTATTCAGGAATTTCAGGATATCTACAAAACTACTTGTCAGATCGTGATCAAATTTAACGACACGAGAACTATCGCCTTTAAATTAAAAAAAATGTTATCGAAATGGATTCATAAGAGTTATGAAGTAACACACATAAAAAATACAGTCAAATTGAGAACCTCCTCCTTTTTTTGAAGTCGGTTAAAAACTACAAACTTTTTTTAACAGTAGTAATCTTGGATAGTACCTAGTTAATAAGAGAGATGTTTAGTTTAATTGCGATGCCCTAACAGGGTTCATGTAAGAACTATTACTAGCTTTATGACCTCTATGTACAACATGAGTGCAATAAAGTATTTGTATTTGTAACACTCTCAATATGGTTCTTCACACTCTCAATCTATATTAAAAAGAATATATGGTCTTCTTCACCTTTTCACCCCCTGATGGTAAGCAGTAATCAAATAAAAATCAAATCAAATCAAAAATAATTTTATTTCATAGGCCATGTTCGGCACTTAAAATTGTCAAAATTTTACATTAATATGCATTTTACAAAAAATAGTTTATTATAAATTATTTTAAAATTACAGTATTAAATTAAAAACCATTGTATAAAACTTCATTACCGCGCGCTTGTAACAAGTACAGTAGGAGAGTTCATTTAAAAAATTAAGACGCGTAATGCATTCAAGGAATCTACTATAAAAATAAGAATTAAGACAAAAGCGAAAATTTACAAAATCTTTTTTCAAGTTAGTTGCATGTATTTATTCGCGACACTTGGATAGCTTTCGTTGGGGTCCGTGTAACATAATTTGAACTTCCTACAATTCGCTCGGTTACAGCTTTATATCATTGTTTGAGATTTTTGCGTGATTTTGTGAAAAGTTCACATTTCTATGTATATAATTAAATGTAGATATGTCTATCTTACCGTAGTTGCCTTGAAACAAGCCCTGCAATGGTTGTGCGAAATTCAAGACCTTCTGGATTAAGTTTTCACGAAATTTTGTAAAATACTTCTGACGTTCATAAGCATGTGCAAAGACGCATCTAAATGGAATAAACATTATTGAATTTTGGTATAAAAGACCTATGAAAATACGTACGCTGACCGCCAGCGTTGGCTTTCCATTCATGAGAAAGATTTCCATACATTTTGACACGGTAATATGATTAAGTTCGCGCATGTAACTGTGAAACGACGTTAGTAGCTCCGTCAGCTCCGTGTAATTGTAAGCGCGCGTGCTTAGCCCGCGCTGACAGCTAGCGTCCTATAAAACCACCCTTGACCTGATAAAAGCATTTTTGAATTCCACTGAACAGCTATAGCTTAATATACAAGTACAACTACATAGGCACTTCAAATAATTCCCAAAATATCATAAACAAAATTAAGTCGATGATATACGTAATTTAGCTACAACATTAGCACTCTTACTCAATCCCCAAAGAGGCCATTGGAGTTTGTGCTACTCTCTGAGTTACACGAACCCTTTACCAACCCACCAACAAATCACCACAAAATAACCTCATAAATGACACAACTTTTCCTCCATGGAGCCAAATTTACGGTAACACATCGTTTACCCGCAAAAGTTAGATGAAAATACAAACTATACGGCGATCTCTCCAATTATTCGATTACTGAACAACACAATGAATCGTTGCCAGAAATAGATTCTAATTCCCTCAAGTAACATTGTTGTTCCGAGCTTTGTATCTAATTGTTTACGTAATTAGTATTGTATCAACACTAGTTTCACTCCGAGCTTTGTCTGTCTTTGTTATTATTATGTAATCAAATACTTTGAATATGAGATAAATTTGAAAATGGAAAACAATACTTCTGTCTCCATTACAAGCAATAAGGAAAATTTGGGATTTGCTCGTGTCTTCTTTCTTGTTCTGGTAACTTATTTGACATTACGTTTTCCGAAAATAAGCAGTGTAAATTCTTAAATTTTTTTCACCCCTGTGAAACGAAACTAATATGCAGACGCCTGACGAAGCTATCGAAATTAATTTATTTTTGAGCTACCTTTCTGAAATAGTCGTGTCGTAGGTAGTATTTAAAGGAATATTGACCCTATGCGTGGGTTTTCATTAACATATTCGAAAATGATCTTTAATTAACGCTGCAATAGAATTCATTCACTTACACCGCTTGCATACAAATTAATTATTTTCTAAGGAACGCGCGGTGCCAACTGTCAATTTTAAGAATTTTCATCTTAAAACGGTTTCGGTAATTACAAACATACGACGTCAGTGTATATATCTATTGCATGTACACTTAACACAATATTAATATTGGGTCCTTACTAAATTGGTGTTTTATTCTATCTTAGCAATTTGTCCATAACTATTAAGTTTCAGAACATTCTTATAAAATAATTGCCTCTTCTAAAAATAGACCATATATTTGAGCTCGTATTATTTAATTTGATAATTTTTTGTAAGTTTAATTGTGTTAAAATTAGACACAAAGACAATTATTTTTAACTGCCTCCCGAATACATCATTTGATTTGCATTAAGGCGAAAGGTAAGGCAAATGACTTTGAGCGGTTGGCGTAATCGAAATTAAGCGACAGCGACATCTATTGAAAACTTGAGGTTCGTCGCAAAGATGACGGCTAGTGTTTATCACAGAGTAATTTCATCGACAGAGAAAACTAAAGGTTTATTAAAAATTAAAATGTACGATTGATATTTCGTAAATGAAATAACCTGATAGTAATGGATTCCTTAGATTATGTATACAGTTTCCAGCATGTCAGACAATCCAAAATCAAATCAAGTTTTCTCAATTTATTTCCAACTCAATGTTTCGTTAAAAAAAAAAAGAGTTCATTGTCTATCGATAAATTATTTTCTGGTAGTCTGATGTGCTGCTTATCCGTACAAAAATTTGATTATACAGTCATAACCAGGAAAACATGTACAACTCCACGCGACTCTTTTTTGTCTTTTAGATAATGTATTTTGCTCTGAAATGTGTTTTCTTTTTAAAGATTTTTAGTGTCTCTTCTTTTTTTGAATGGTCATTACTGTAATTGTTTGTGCAAGTAGGATCAGAACTGAAAAAAATGAACATTATATTATGTTTTGTCTGAAATTGTTTTTATTTTTTTTTCAATAAAAACACAAATGTTTACTGATAAAAATCCTAAATAATATGACGTCTCAAGTAAATACATTTTTGTACAGTAAAGGTTGTATGAATACTAGTTTTGAAGCCTATAGTATCGAATCAGTATTTTTGATTATAGAGTTATCTAAAAGTCTTAGTTCCGCTTCCGAGCGTGAAACATCGTGTGATGTCAGCATGTATGCGCAGGCCGGTTGGGACATAGGTATACATTAAAATCACGAGAACTATCGATCGGACTGTCAGAATTAAATAATTCAAAACATATATAAAGGTATCGAACCAGTCTTGAATATCATAACTATATTATAGTTATTTATTTTGATAAGGATTAATATCAATAAGCAAATAAAGAGCATTTTGTAACGGTGAAATTCTAATTAAATTAAATAACAGTCACTGTGGCTAAACTATATGAATTTTTGTATTATTATTATTTCTAGGCATAACGATAGATTTACGCCTACAGTGGAATCCACACATACTGACCTTGTCAGAAAGACATAGATCCGCTGCCTTTGCAGTAAAAAAGTCAGACTCTTGTCTGACGTTGAAACGGCAAGACTTGTCTACATAAGTTATTTTGATAGTGTGATGTCGTATGACTTGTTGCTATGGGGGTCAACAGCTGATATTGAGAATATGAAAAGCTGTACGAGCCATTTACAAACTTAAGCCACGAGACTCACTCAGAGAGTTATCCAAGAAAATTGATATATTAACTGTTGCCTCCCAATACATCTTTGAAAAGATTGTATACGTTCATAAACATAACCACACATTTAAGAAAAACTAATGAATGCCTTAATTTAAATACTAGAAGCAAAAGAAAGTTGCTGGGCCTGTGCATTCATGGGGAAATGTATACAACTTTATAATAAAATCCCACCAAATATACAGTATTGCCTTTTCACAAATTTAAGCCTTATATTAAAAAACTTTAATGAAAAAGAGGTTTTTATAAAATCCAAATTATCTGGAGGATAAAATGGTGTGAAATAGTTATTTGCTATCGTTCGTCATCACAGAGGCATGTTATTTTGATGGATTAATGGAAATTATGTAAAACATTCAATACGGACAATAATTATATGATTGGCAATTTAAAAAAAGTGGTTTATGAGTTTCTTGCCAGGTTCTTCTCATGAAAAGCCTTACACTCGGAATCCAGCCGCTTGTATCCACACAGTCAGTGCTCTGTGGTGGTACTTGCTACAAGCGCTCGCGGTAATGAACCTTAATTTAGAATGTACTTTTTATTTAATTACAATTTTTTTTAATTTATATTATATTTATAATTTAGTGCCAGGTTTGGCGTATAAAATAAAGTTATTGTAGTTTGTTTGTTTGTTTATCAGATTATTATTTTAAAATATTTAGCTATCGAAAACTGTTGATCGGCACCCCAGCCGGCGGGCGATTGGGTCCAGTCGGTGTCGATCGCGTTAGTTCGTTTTCGCATACACGACATTAGCATTAGCAAGCGCGGCGTGAAACAGCGTAGTCGCTTTATTTCATATATTAGCAGCAGAACGCAACTATATAAATTCGCGAAATAAGTAACATTTAGCGTAATTATTTTTAGCAGCTATTATAAATTTCATTATTGGCAAACTCACTTATTCACTATAAGCAAATATTTATGATTGCAAATGCTAATTAATCTAACACAAATCACAACTGAATGGATAAAAATACTGTTTAAAAAAACTTAAAAAAACCACGTTTTACTAATGGATTAAAAAGGGGAAAATAAATATTGTGATATAGAGAATTATCGAAAATTTTAACGTGGTGCGCATTTTCAGTCATTTGCCTATTGATATAATTATTTATCATATTATGTAAAATTTTCGAAAATTATTTTAACCAAAATATTTATTTTCCCCTTTTTAATCCGTTAGTAAAAAGTGGTTTTTTAAAAGCCTTTCTTATATAGTATTTATTTAAACCTTTTTTATATATATTTTTATTTAATATTGTATTTTCACCGGAAACAAGCCTAAATGTAAAATTTCGAAAATCGATCGCCAGATTTGATCTCCACGGACAAGAAAGCAAGCTAAGAAAAACGTGGTAAAAATGTATCATCATTCTTCGTTTATTTTAAAACTAAATTATGTGACAATTTAACAATTGCAGAGATTGCAGAGAATACGTCTAAAGAAAACATTAGAGAAACCCATTTCTATTAATAAAACAATCTTTCTTGCGTAGACTCTGTATCGGCCACTACTCTGTGCATTTTAGTATTGAGAAGTAATTTTTGGTAGCCCGATTGTTGTTGCACACAGATCTGTAGGTAAAATTATCTACATTATGACGAGGATAGGCAAGGTAATTCAAGAGGGTGGTACTTACTCTAGAGCATTATCAATATTTTGCTCTCGCCAAACAAGATGTTGAAAGTTTAATAATTAACCGTTGCTTAGCAACGATGTCATTTCTTTGCAAAAGCGCCTACGAAATTTTGCCAGCAAATGTACAATTATGCAACTATAATATTTTAGTAGGCACTACTAGGAAAATCATTGCAATTAATAAATTTGTGGTCTTTTCTAAAAAAACTCACCGTCGGAGACTAGGTATTAATGTAACGGATATGTAAACTGAGTTTGATAATAAACAGAAACGTCTTTAAAATAAAAAAGTGTAAAAGAAATTTCAATAGATTATGATAAATTGAATACTCTCCATATGTTGCTATAAATAATTACTAGTATTTTGGACCGTCACGAACAAGTTTATGATATATGTCATAACATCAATTAATCTGATCATCCCTTGTGCTGTACTTTTGCCAGACTATTGTACCAAAAACACCTCATTTATGAATATTTGCCTATCCCTTCGCCTTAACATAAAAACGATGAATAATTTTTATCAAGCGTGTTCACACACATATTGCTAAAGCTTGTCTAATGATACATGCCAAATATTATTATCTCTGGATTTGTCGTTTTGAAGAAAACTGATAAAATGTTAGTATGTAAAATGCAGACTTCCCCAAAATGTCCTTACAAAACACTAATTTCATAGGTAAGGACCTAATATATCTATTTCCTATAAAAAAACACTATTTGATTCCAACTTCACAAATAAGTTCATTTCAAAGATCCTAGCCATAACGTAAGACGTAGGTTTCACAGAGGCATGACATCTGTTAGCCCGATCTTGGCCCGATCCATTCTTTATTTCAATTCAGAAGAATTCAAACGCGACGGACCATTAAATACTGTAGACTGGTCAATAGTCACCTAGCTGCCATCGCGGTTAGTAATAAATTAGAAACTTTACACTTATAAAAACAATTTACACGAAACTAATTCATCTATATTTTACTGTGATTTGTTTATTATTCAACAATACAGTTATGTCTTGTATAAAAATAATAATGTGTCAGTGAAAAGCTGCACCAAATAGGAAAATACGATACACGCAATAGACCGTCATTTGTTTTATTTGTTTCTAAGTACGAAAGCAGGTTTTTGTAAGGCCTACAAAGTTCGGCCGATGATTGAACCGTTTTCGGATCATAGCATTAAAAAAATATATTTTAACCCTTCATTTGAGTTTAGATTTCTTTATTGAAAAGCAAGTGTCTAATAAATGGTAAGTTACCGTATCCTTTACGAAAATCACCAAAGCATGGGTAGGTATGCAACAGTTTTCCAAGCGGAAACTTATGCAATAATTGCCTGCGCTCGAAAGAACATTGAGATGAACATCAGAGGGATGACCGTCTATATTCTCAGCGATAGCCAAGCGGCACTCAAGGCCTTAACTACCTTCAAAATTAACTCTAAGCTAGTGTTGAATGCGGTCCACACACTAAATAAATTGGGTACAAACAACCGGGTCAGGCTAGTGTGGGTACCAGGGCATGTAGGGATTGAAGGTAACGAGAGGGCTGATGAATTAGCCAGGAAAGGATCGACCCACAATTTTAGTGGGCCTGAGCCCTTTGTAGGATTACCTAGATGCACCATAAAACTGGCACTGAAGGAGTATTGTCAAAGAATGCACCAAACCTATTGGAAATGTATACAACAATTGACACACTCGAAAAAATTTCTAGGGTCTTCACACACAGGCTACCTTAAAAACTTTGGGAAATTCAGCAGAAGTCAAATCCGCTGTCTTATGGGTGCCCTGACTGGCCATTTTAATACAAGAAAACATCTGTATACTTTAGGCAAAGCTAATGACCCCACCTGTAGATTGTGCGGTGAAAACAATGATAGCATGGAGCATTTATTATGTGAATGCGATGCTCTAGGGAACAAACGACTACGGTTTCTAGGGACGGGTTATCCCAAACCCGAGGAATTTATAGGCATGCCCCCAGCCAACATCATAACGTTCATTCAGGACATTTTGGGTGATGGCAGGGAGGGATGAATAGGAAAGGGGAAGCACAAAAGATCCCATAGGGTCGAAGTGCCCTGAGTTATCTCAGCCCCATTGCAAGAATAATGATAATACCGTATCCTTTATGACGCTGGAAAGACCATAAATACTTCTCACTCAAGAGAAAAAATTTATGTTTTCAGGATAGGTGAGTCCCAGCTCCTAACATAACTCTATCACAAAGCGCTCTGGCGACCAAGAAGACCTTTATTATTTATTTAGGTTAGCACAGTAACGAGGCGCTATACCGTTATTAGCGACTCCTTGCTGATATTGCGCTCTTCTCTGGGCACTTTCTCTTTGTTTCTTTATATAAAAACGAACCATCCTGTCTGTTGCATCTGTCTCCAACTTGAAACCAAAAGAAATATTATTATAATTAAAGTATATGCGCAGTTTTATTATTAAATATATTTGTTGTATGCACTGATTTTATGTAAGCAATTTAATAAGTTCTAAATAATTTTACCAAAGGCACTATTGTAAGTAGCCCTACCTTTTATAATTATCTGTTAGTTTTATGATACGTGTTTTTGTTATTCACCTTAAAATTTGTTCCAGAGTGCCTTAGTGTTTTATACAAATATACCCCTAAGTGACGACACGGCCTTTTTATTTATCTCCGGTGGAACCACGTCACAGCACTACCAGTCTGACGCTCGGGAACCATCTACAATAAATTAAAATTTTATTTAAATAAATAACAAAATTATAAAGTTATTATTTATCATTTTACACCTATAGATAGAATCTTCTATTGGTGCCAGCCAAGAGGTTAAAATGAGTATTATAAACATAAAAAAAACTGCCTCCAAAACCAGTCTCGACAGATATTCTTTTCAAGTTTATAAGTATATTAAAACTAAGAAAAACTTTCGCAAATTATTTCACAGTTGTTTGTAATATTAAATGTTTTTGATTATGTTTAAATTTAAATCAGATGACAGTTTTTGAGTAATATTCAATCTTTACGTATAAATAAGAACGGAAATTAGGACTGAGGTGTTACTGTGAAATTTTATCTTAAAAGTTAGAAAGCAATAATAATTAATAATTGTTATTTTCCTGTTATGATTTGCAACTAAGAAAAATGAGTAATAATACATACAGCAACACACATAGACCTTCATAAACTGAATAAAAATGAGACAGCGCACCCGGCATAACAATCACCATATGAACCGCAAAGTTCAACGCACACGACAAATAGAGGTATACCCCTGCTATTTCGAAAAGGTGTTCGTTCATTGGCAATAAAGAAGGCTGACTGCACTTCTTAATGTGGCTAACACAGCAAAACAAGAGTGGTAAGTGACGTTCACATTCACCTGCGCGCGCGACGATTCCGCAGTCGCACACCGGGATCGGAGGCAACCGCTTGAAACGCGTTAACATTTACGTTAAGTTTTTTTGTGTTTGTGGCCTGCATCAGTCGGAGTTTTTATTTGTAAGTTTTTATTTTACGCTTATTCCACAGACTTTTTGATTCGGCAAAGTATATTTTTACAAGGTCTGCCATTTACCTACATCGCAAATCAAGCAAAAAGTTTGCATTCAATTTTTTTTTTAATTAAAAAAGGCTTTAGGAAAAGATTGTAATATTAAGAAGCATCACATGAGATGTCGGTAGCAACGTTATGTCACACGAGACCGCAAGCACACGAGAGTGAAAGTGGAATTGTCAGTTCAATACTATAAGCAAGGATGTCAACGAAGATCTTAATGGCACTTGCTTTATTGCGACAAGTTATTAAAACAGTACCGTATGCCGAAACATCTCCAGGACAAGTTTAAAGTATCATTATTATTCTGTCAGAGTGTAACTTCACACATTATGTAAGCAAGTATCGAATACATCTCAGGGTTTATCTTTTATTATTGACATTCAAGATGAAAAGGCTACTAAGGAATTGATTACATTTTACGTATTTTTATGCGAATTTCCATTTGAGGAGGTCGGTGGCGTAGTGGTTAGTACGCTTTGGCTTTCGATTGAAAACCTTACCTTCCCCATGGTCAGGCCGTGGATGGGTGACTAAGGCCCGTATTACAGAACCAAACTCAAGCGTAGATCTCTGCTTGAGCGCAGTTAAAAAGGGATGGCGCTGTGTGGGATCAATAGCGCCATCCCTCTCTAACAGTGCTCAAGCAGAGATCTACTTTGTGATGTCGAGCTCCTCCGTGCTTCGGAAGGCACGTTAAGCAGTTGATCCCGGTCGCTATTTTGGTTGTTACGGCCCTGGTTGTAGCCAGCGTGGTGGTGTTACGGCCCATACTCCTCATGTGTTTCTCCATGAGGAAGGTCTATGCCAGTAAGACGAATATAGGCTAAGGACGGAGGCCATAAGAATTTGCTTACAATATTTAATATATTTTTAGTATATTTATTTATAATAGTTTTTTAATGTTGCTCTAACCCCAAATAAAATAAATAAACATAGAAATATCTCTACCAAAATAACCAAAACACTGAATATGATGCGACCGACAGTGCTGTTTTAATTTAGGCTCTATCGACACGCAAATAAGTTTATTACTTTAATATTTGCACATTGCTTTCCATCAGGCGAGCTGCAGCCATTCGCACTCAAATTTTACAAAACATAAAAGTGAACAAATACCTTTTTCACGATTTCAACTGTTCTAAACTTAAATAAAGATTTTAGAGTTTCAAAGACTCTAACGTACAATTTATTAATTTAAGAAATAAGTACTCCAGTACCCCTAGTGTAAGTTATCAATTTAAAAAACGTCACTGTATAAATAGATAGGTTTTCTACATATTTCCACCATATTAACATACATACATATAATCATGACCATTATCCCATAAGGGTTAGTCAGAGACTAGGCAAAAGCACCGCAAAAGCAGTTCATTGCCATAGTCCGCGCTTCACCAGCAGTGATTGCACTCAGCGTGACAGGTGGTGAGCCTGTCGCCGCTTTAATATTCGATGTTGTGCAGTTTTAAGTCCATTAGTCGCCTTTTACGACACCCAAGGGAAGAGATGGGAAAAATCAATTACAATAATGGTTTGAAGACAACATCACCATAAAACAACTTTTAGACGTTTTAAAAAACCGTATTAAATATAAATAGTCATTTATAATTTTGCGAGGTGAAAAGAAGTCTAATTTATAAAAAATAATAGAATATTACACGGTCTACTACAGTACAGTGAAAAAAATGTCAAAGCTTACATCTTATATCTTAAAGCATTAGAGGAACTGCGCTGACCTTTTGTAAAATTTTACATGCCCTTCGTGAAATAAGAAGTACCAATGGTTCTGTACCCATAGAAGTTGACATTCTTAAAGCGAAAGTGAAGTTTTTTTCTATGATAGGGGCACTGGTGACCAGTCAGTCACCCGTCTACTCGTTTGCCTCCATTAATACAAAATCACTACATTATTTCATATTTTCGCTTGATATTTTTTTATTTATAAATAACTTAAGGTGGCCAGGCCTGCATTCTTTGGTGCTGACCTAGCACCCTTCGCGTATGGACTCATCTACTGCTTACCATCCGATCAGGTGTTGCGTTATTTGCTGGACTGGTTATAAAAAAATAAAAATATCTTCTCATTCGCCTCGCATCGCACACAAAACCAAGCAAGCAAGCGCAAGCAAATGATGGTACTGCAATAACTAACGCAATAGATACGTCATCAGCATAAAACAAAGACTTTACAATCGATCTCATTTAACCCACAATAAAATTGACCTGTATGACCCCGTTCCCAAGAGTTTTGTAAATTTGGATGTGTTAATCGCTTTACGTGTTGTCTGTACACCATAAAAGAGGCCTACACAATTTTTTACCGCTCTGACATTTAACCTCCTTACCGTTTATGTAACGACTGTACATTCTCAGATGCTCGCAATACGCACTGGTATTACTGAACGGTTTTGTTAGCATAACTGACATAACTTGTTAGTTGTAAAGTTATTATGTGTTATGGCTTTAAGTCTTGGGAAATGTACATAAACTAATAAAGCATAAGTCAAAGCAATTATTATGTTTTTTATGCTGTGGTTTTAGAATTGAACAATATTTAATTGCACTCTAATAAAATCAATGGTATTTCTTAATCATCTTTGTCTATCGGATGAAATGGAGAAATACATGAAAGTATGCGCCATTGAGGAGCTCGGTGGCGTACTGGTTAGGACGCTTTGGCTTCCGATCAAAAACAAAGCCACATCGCTATGGTCAGGCCGTGGATGGGTGACCAAACTTTGTGATTTCGAGCTCCTCCGTGCTTCGAAAGGCACGTTAAGCCGCCTACCCACCAACCCGCATTGTGCCAGCGTGGAGGTGTTCCGGCCCATACTGCATGTGTTTCTTCATGAGGAAGGACCAGCAGTGGGAGATATATAGGCTGAAGACGATTTGCAATTACACCACCGTAAGCAGAACCCATGCAGAAAAAACTATTGCAACAGGAATAATCCAGGACCAATGGCTTATCGTTATTTCTCAAGCACGAAGTAACGATATAATAAACATATACATATATGAGTGACCAAACATTGTAATTTATGATTTATAAAAACAGTACATTCATTCATTATATTCTGCCAAACTGTAACAGTTTGTCGGCAAGTTTGTAACAGTTTAGTCACCCATGCAGAGTCAAAGGGCAAGGGTAACTGATTTAATAAACATAGCATTCGAACCACAAACTATCGCTCCACAAGCTCCTCAGGCCTATAACAATATACAATTCAATACAATTATCAACAACTTAACAGCTAAAACCGTTAATAGGGAACAAAACGACCATTTTCAAAGTACTACCTAGAGTCTACTGGAAGCCGATGAAAAAGTAGACGGATGAGTTGACGAATAACCATAGACAATGGAACAGAAAGACATGTTGTGCCAACGCCCGGATTTATTATATTTTGTTTTAGTAATTGTCAATAAAATCGAAGTATAGTTAAAATCGAAGGGTTTCATAATATTCAATCTATTAAGTATTTTAATGAGGCACAACTAATCAAAGCCGGGTGAAGTGATCCAGCATTCAGCCTCCGAAGAAAATAGGCGCAAACTAGTCGTCGAGTTGTGGAAACTGTCTGGAAGAAGAAAAAGAAGCTAACCAAGTGTTAATTGATGTTATTTAAACTAAGTAACTAAGAAGAAATCCAGATTATGCCATTAGTAACTGTCCACTTTTATTTTAACAATCAAGTCTTCTTTTTGGGTATCGGCCAAATTTTATAAAGTTCCACTCCAAGTGCATAAGTATTCGTGTTTACCGTTCGTTGCATTTTTCTTTTGTTCTAAGGGCGATTTCGACCAAATTGAGATAAGTAACACGGGAATAGTAATACCAAACTGAGCTGAAACGATTGGTCGAATCTACCCTAAGGGCGGAGCCGATTAGCTATCCTAGTTTTTTCATGTTTGGTTACACACGAGTAATATTATTTTAATGGAGTACGCAGTTTTTCGCGCACGAATGTGTCAATGTCTCGTTTGACACAGGGCAGATTCGACCAATCGTTGCAGCTCAGTTTGGTATTACTATTCCCGTGTTACTAATCTCAATTTGGTCGAATTCGCCCTAAGGCTGATAAGGTTGAGAGCTTCAATACCAACGATTCTCCTCACGTGTTTCTCGATGAGGAAGGCCAGTACCCAGCAGTGGTGTATATAGGCTGCGGACGGACACTGGTTGGGTGACCAAATATTAGGATGTCGATAATAGAATGTGGTGACAACTGAATCAAGTTTAACTTAACAGCTATGACAAAACCGACCAATGAATACATTATGGGACAGTTAATGCCCCATGCTTTATACTAAAGAGGCTTTCAGAATATGCACCGTAGCAACCGCCAGTCCTTTTGTTCGGAGAACCGAATTTGTCATCTTTTACAATTCTAGTATGGTAGAAATGTCAAAAAATTACAAAATCGAGATTTAAACTAGGTTTAGAAATTCTTGCAAGTGGCTCTTAAACAAGGTCCATAATGATACTATAATTACAATTATCAACTGTGTAAATACTTAAGGAACGCAATTAAGTTTTTGATTTGATTTGGTCATAGTATGTTCCGGTGTTATAAGCAGACACCTCAATCCTTATATTTTAAAGTTCAATTATTTCAGGGATATTTGAATATTTCCTCAATCAGCACGTTTACTAGAAGTTTCAAGCTAGAGTATTTCCAAGAATTTCAGAATTGCGGCCCAATTTTAATTATCACCCAAGAACTTTAAATAGTTTAATATTTCCAGTTGAAAATACCGTAACAATTAAATAATACATAGTTAAGTAAGTATGTTATGCGCTTCACAATTGTTTGTTGAAATTGAACTAGAATGCTTTGATATTCATTTACAAAACAATAATTTATTGCAAAATAGGCAAACAACTTCGCATTTAATCTAGACTCAAATATTTGCTTTATGGCCACATGCAGGAAATTTTAAACCTAGTTCAAATCTCGATTTTGTAAATTTTTCACATAAGAGCCATAGTAAAATTGTCAAGAAATCACAAAATCGAGTTTTAAATCTCGATTTAGATTCCCTGCAATTAACCAGCAATACCCAACATTGTATTCGGTTATCATAAATTCACTTTAGATTTTGATGACTATAAGATTGATTGACTTTAAGATTGTTTAATTATATTATATATATCATTTTATTTGTTTAGTAATGTATATGTTTGCATAGATTTCTGTTTTGTCTTGTGCACTGGTGTCGCTTCTCTTACATCCTGAGATCTTACACACCTGTAATGGGTTGACTGGAAGATATCCCTGTTAGAGATAAGTCCTCCCTTGTATACTTCTGCTTTTTACATTATGTTTTTTTTTGTTTATGCGCAATAAAGAGTTATATAAAGATACCGATGCAAAAATATAACTTAATAAAATTAATCATCACAAATAAAAGATCCAAAATGGAAGACCCGACAGGCCTAGAAGATGAACATTTTTATTTTATTAATTTTCGAACGTCAAGAATTACCTTCATTACCTGACCCACGCGCTCCTTGGCCATTATCAAGCAACCCCATATATTTAAATTCCATCGATAAGTGGGTACATAATGAAACTCCGACCGATATATTTCACTGGTAATTGCGTTCTAAGTCCACACAACCATTATGTCCGATAATTCCTGATAAATCGATTTCGCTTTCTACGCATTTAAGCTTAAACATTGTTTTTAATGTCTTTGATATTCTTTTGATGACCTCTGTGGCTGTGTGGTTTACCAGCGATAGTTTCAAGGTGTGTTTTTGATACAATCATTAAAACAAACATCTCTAGTAATCAAAACATTGAAAACTGGGTCTACTTAAGCTCTCTACTAATACTTAGCCAAAGCAAGAAGTAGTAAGAAATCCATTCCGCATACAAAAAAATATAAAACTAATTAAAATTCGAAAGAAATTTGATACCTACTCAACATTTTCTCTTTTAGTTTGCGATTTATATCACCCATAAATATAAATAACCAAAAACCTCGAGCCCCAACAAATATTTTACGCATATACTCATAAATTCAGTAGGTACCTGCTCTCTTAAATCCTACATCTGTAACAGAAATAAACTGTATTGGTAGGGTTACCACTTTGGAAATATTACCTTTATTACTAGCGATTAGCCCCGGATTCGCACGAGTGCAAAGCTATAAACATTCCTCTTGAATCACTGCATATATATTAAAAAATAACTACCAGTCTTTTCTTTAAAAATGGATTATTTTAGGACCGTGAATAAGTGGGACAGGACAACAGGCTCACCCCTCTTTTACATTGGGACTAAACATATTTGGCGAAATATGGGTGTAAACACTTCCTGCACCTTCGGGGTCACGGAAGAATACAAATACACATTCCACTGCAGAGTAATAAATGCTCTTTGTTGTTAGGTGGTTTAAAATTGTCCTTACAAAGACAGACGAATAGAAAAACAATCACGAACGGAATACAAAAAGACGGAAGGTTACCATCCTGATAAATAATTAAGTCACGTATGACGCCAAGCTATAAAGCGCTTAGAAATACTAATATATCACACAGCGGGTCACCCCTATTTTTGGAGCGATCAAATTGAATCCACGATGGGGAGCCTTGGAATTAATCCTGTAAAATGTATTTGTTACATTTAAATTTCGGAACTGCGTCATACCTACATAGTTCTTAAAAAACCTGAGATAGAATATGACAAAATTTCAACAAGGACCCAATTTCCATTGATTATAGGCCCCTTTCCCGCTTCCTGTGTTTTTTTTATAAAAAGCACAGCAATTTTCTCAACACCACCTTATGGTAAGTAGTAAAGAGCAGCTGCCTTAGCCGTCTCCACCTTGCTATGATGGAAGTGTAAGCCGGAAGCGAACTCCATGCACTAGATGTGCGCACAAAGGAGTTTTTTTTATTTTTATTGAGTGACTCAGCCGATGACTTCACTCTGCCTGATCTTAAGCAGCACGTGGAGTCCAAACACGAAAGTAGCTAACACTGCATTAAAAGCACAGTTTTTAAATCTCTGGGCAAAAACCAATGCTCACCACACCGCTGTACCTCACCTTTCCTTAATTATCAAATAAATAAAACTGTAATGCAGTTGATTGTGAATACCTAGTGCATGGCAACAGGCTAGAATTTTTATTTAAGAAATTAAAATCAATTTTTATTCAGCCTACAAAAGACCTCTAATTTCTTTCAATTGTTAATGAACGAAATTGTAAATATTATACTCCATTACTTTATGAGGATCTTCGACTGACAACCCTTTTGTTTGACAAACAAAACACTTAGAAGTAAAAGGTTATCTTCCCATTTTCCTTAAATATGAGTGCCTCCATCTTACAGTCTTAAATGATCACTCATTTATTGTTTATTGTTTCGCAACGTTATCAATAAAACCAATAGTTCTCAACAAAGTAATTTCTGATAGCTGCTGTTTGAATGCTGACTTAATAAGAACAAGATATTATTTTCATTGTAACATACCTAAAATATTTTTTTTGTATTAAATTGGATGGAGCTAGAATGAGAGGATGACCAAGAAAAAGGGAAGGAATGTTGAACTGATGAGTGACACAGTGGAAGAAGAAGACATGTTGTGCCGACTACACCTAGAGTAAAAGTGAAAAGGTTCCAAAAGAAACCAGGACTAGCAGCTTATCTTTCTTTCCCGAGCGAACGAATTTGCCATCCAAATTTTTTGTTACCCATCCAAGGTCAAATCATGCTTTATTTTCGCCAAAACCAAAGCGTGTTAAAGGTCAAAGTTAATTGTATTAATATTGCTATCTTTACACTGTTAATGTTACTCCAGAGACGTAAACGAAAATTGATAGTGGCGTAATTACAAACTATAATACAGTAATTAACCAAACGCAAACCGCTAATTAATATGACTGATTTATGGCGAACACAATAACTTAATGATCTGAATAATGGAATGTGTACTTTAATGCTGAGTGCTTTGGTATGTTTTTGCAAACTCAGTTTTGTCAGTCAAGATTACTTTGAGCTTTTAAAAAAGTAACATAAGTATTATATTCAAATATTTACAATTGTAATTTCATATCGTTTAGGTATAATGCAAGGAGATTGTGCGTGATTGTATGTTTTAAAATTACGTTATTTTTTTAAGTTATAAGCTCTTGTAAAAAATTCTGTATAATTTTCCATTCAGTGTCAGGACTAAAAATTTCTATATTCATTCATATGTAACTGAAACAAAGATTTCTAGAAACAATTCAATCTCTAATATCTAGCCTAAAAAGTAAAATTGCATAACTATATGTAACTATACTTCTGTGATATTTTATTTAATTACTTGGGTGATCATATTGTCGGTTACATAAGAACTGTAACCGTTATGGTAGGTATAGACATCACATTTCACAAAGGCAACTAAATCATTCGACTTTAGACTCTATTATTAGCCATTAAGAGCGAAGCTCCTCGCCATCATAAAATGCAACAACCATGAAGTTAGCCGGTAAATAACACGAAATGTTACGTGAACTAACAAATTATTGTTTTATCGTTATATTGTCGTGATATTCGAATAACGTAATAAGGCAGATAGTTAGCACAAACAATGATATATTTTTATACAGCAACAAATAACAATAATTACGTAACATTTAATTATTTGATGATCGTAGCAAGTGGAAAGATGTAATCTCTGCTTCTTCTTCAGCCCACATTAGTCCACTGCTGGACATAGGCTTCCCCCAATGTGCGCCAATTTACCCTATCCCCGGCTTGCCGCATCCAACATCTACCTGCGACGCTTCGTAGATCATCACTCCATCTCGCCGGAGGGCGAACCACACCACGCGTACTGAGTCGCGGTCTCCACTCAAGAACACCCCAACGGTTGTCGGTCCCAATCTCTGCTTACCCCTCTGGAAAACAGGCGCAAATTTATCTATATACGTGTACAAAACATAAAAAAAAAATATGAATAAAAGGCCGGAAGTGAAATTGAAATGTAATATAAGCCTTCCCATACGGGATCTTTTTTTTTTACAAATGACAGGTAAGCTCTTGGCCTTCATCTCACCTGATGGTAAGTGACGATAAGGCTGAAGGTGGAAGCGAGCTTCACCTATTATCCTCACCAACTGAGGAACTGGCTATCTTACCTCTGATAGCCGGAACACAACAATGCTTAAAACATTGTTATTATGGCGACAAATTTATGTATCTTTGTCTATTTCTATAAACAAATTTTAAATATTAGGTCCTTACCAATGAAATATGTGTTTTTTTTCTCTCTTAGTATTTTGTCTGTAACTATAATATTAAGATTCAGAGTATTCCTAAAAAATAATTACCTCGTCTAAAAAAAGACTATATTTTTTAGCTCTTTTGATTTGTTTTGATAATTTGTTGTAAGTTTAATTGTGTTAAAATTGGACACGGAGACAACTCTTTTTAAGTGCCTCCCGAATACATCATTTTATTTGCATTTACTTAAAAACGATAAATAATTTTTATGAAGTGTGATATTAAACATTTTACTAAAGCTTGTTTAATGATAGATGCCAAATATTATTATCTTTGGATTTGTCGTTGTGAAGAAAACTGAAAAAAAATTAGTATGGAAAATGCAGAATTCCCCAAAATCTCCATACAAAAGACCAATTTCATAGGTAAGGACCTAATAATAATCTTTTATAATTAACGCTTTATTTTCGCCTATCTTTAGCAAAGAAACTAAGAACTTATTCTAGTTTCTCGCGTTTATTTTCTCTTGGGAAAAACAGACCTTACTGTATCCATTACAATGTTGAGGCGTTACTGGATTTATTGTTCAATTTCTCACTTCATTATCTCAATATACTAACACTCATTGCTCGATTGACACCGTTTCGTATTGCGTGTACAATTTACACGTAACTATTACATGTTAGTACTGACATCCTGAATGCCTAATAATTGTGAAACAGTATGCCGATATGCGCACGATTCGATTTACGGCTAAAAAGTGAGCCACACATGAGAGTTTCTCTATAAATTATTTATAAGATAAAAGCGCGTACTGTTGTTATGAAATGGGCCAAAGTATAAGCGGAAGCGTTGAGACCAAAAAACAAAAGTTTTTTACTTGGATATTAAAATGAATTTTTTCTCGGAGGATTCCAAAAATAAATTAAATATATCGGGTTATTTCAAGAAAGGCTTAGCGTACTGAAACACCAAAATCAGGCTACGTAAATATAAAAAATATTAGACAAATAATGATTAGCTGAATTTTAAGAGCAGAAAGATATCAAAAATTTAATTATAATGTTGCCATACTAGCTTTAAAATAATAAAATACTGGACCACCTTCCAGTATTTTATCATTTTAAAGTAATAAGAAAGATTTATGAATCAGAACTTTTCTCAATGAATGCAAATGAGATACAAAAAGTCATAACCAGTATATTAAACATTTATTTTCACTTAGGGTCCTCCTCTATCTGGCATTGAATATATTAGGCTAGTTGACCCTTTTTTTATTGGGCCCCAAATGAATAATTACCGTAATCACCATAAAAAATAACACACGTGCCGTTGCGTCACGATTATTGTAAACAATGCGTGACATAGCCGACAGTTAAGCTTGATTGGTTCCGACTGGCGTTTGGCGGATTTTGACCATACGTAGTAATTGTTTACATGAAGCGTTACTCAACTAATTTCACGAATATGGTGGATAGCGTTTTTTGCTGATGAAAGAAAAAGTTAAAATAAACCATAAATTGAATTTCTACAGCAATATTTATCGAACTTGGTATATTTTGGACCCTTGTACTAAATACTATGTGAATGACACATTATTACTTTTACTTTTGATATGAGTCAACTAGCCTATTGTAAGTAATTGTTTCTTTGAGATTGATTCCAAAGAGTACAAAAAATGGCTCCGTAATTTTAAGCATAACGTTTATTATCATAATATGAAAATCTATAATTTTGAAAGGCATAATCATCAAAACGCATAAAATTGCGACGCATAATTTTGAGAGTCCTAATATTGTATAGGCTAAAATTGTTTGTCATAAGTAATAAAAGGCATAAATTTGAAACGTACAACTTATGAAAAGCATAATAATCACATCGCATAATGTTTTTCTCTGCCTCAAATTGTTTACTAAATAAATTTCGATTGCACAAATATAGTTTTTAGGGGTCATAAAAAAAAAAACCTTTACCTAATATTTATCAGAACACATTTCCTTGGGATTGGTTCTTTCAAATCTGGGTGATTATTCGATTCATTTTAGGACTACCTAATATTGTGCTAAATAAAATTAGGAATTTCTATAGTTATGCTTTATAATAATATGCCTTTAGAGAGTTATGCCACTTAAATGTTATGAGTAAGAAGGAATATGTGACATGATTGTTATGCTATTTGATGATTATGCCATTCGATGTATGACAAACGATGTTATGACAATCGACGTTATGCGAAAACATGCGCTCCCACAAAAAATATATGAAATTTATTATTAAGTCTAAACTTTTAACATTGACGCAGTCAATTTCTTTGTACCAAAATATTATGTAGAGCTGGTATTACGTCAACCGCTTCCGTTCGTCACTTGTCAACCAATCAAATGGCTCATTGACTGATAAATTATGCACACAGTTATTTTCCTTCGTGTTGGCATTCTTCTTTTGTTTTTTTGACAGACCATAACAGAGAAATATATAATTTATAATAAAATATGCAGAGCGGTATTGAACACAAATGGTATCAGCTTCAAAATTCGCCTTGTAATATTATTGCGCTAGATAATAAACTATATGATAATAGTATACAAAACCTGTTAATATAATATACTTCCACTGTCTCTATTTGCTATCCACCAACGAGACAGATATTCTTATATGTTGCTTGATATAAACCGTCAAAATATGAATTTTGTATTCCATTTCTATCACCTGCACCATTCCTACAAGACCACAGTTAATGAAAAAATTTCTTTCAATTAAAATTTCATAAATATTTTAATTCTACGTAACTCCCATTATGCCACGAGAATGCCATAAACCACGCCGTAATATAAGTAATTTACTGAGTACAGTCAGGAGCATGAACATGTATACACTTTTGAGGAATAAACGTCTTTATTCCCTGGTAATAGAAATCAGTTACTGTCAAAAGTGTATAGATGCATATGGTGATGACTGTACACCGGTGTTAGTGCGCGGTGTGGAATATTTGAACAAGGAAAAAGCTGCGCCGACTATGTTATGAATTTTTTAGGGGTACACAACTTTCGTGCCTACGATAGTAACTTTGAAAAATAAAAACTACGAATAAGTAAATAAAACCTCTGAAATTAAAAGCAAAAAGGTTTTTACAATGATTATGAAACATTGTGTAATAAGAAAACAGGAAATAAATGTGAGAAGGTTGCTTCTTAGGGTGAGCTTGACAAATTGTTTTTGCGATGAAAATCTTCACCTGTGCCGCCAGCGGTGGTTAAATTGACAGAGATTATATATCACGACATCATACCTTCTCGCCATTGGTCGATATTTATAATAATCAAAAAGAAATTGACAATTTAACAGATGTACAGTCACGTGACGTGAGGAGCTCGGTGGCGTAGAGGTCAGTGAGCTTTGGCTTCGATCGAAAGCAAAGCTACCTTCGCCTTGGTCAGGGCGTGGATGGGTGACCAAGACTTTATGATCTCGAGCTCCTCCGTGCTTCGGAAGGCACGTTAAGCCGTTGGTCCCGGTCGCATTTGTGACCGTTTCTACCCATCAACCCGCATTGTTCCAGCGCGGTGGTGTTACGGCCCATACTCCTCATGTGTTTCTTCATGAGGAAGGCCCGTCCCAGCAGTGGGACGTATATAGGCTGATGACGATAGTTACGTGCAAAAATATGTAAACAATATTGACAGTTAGTGACTTAACAGAAGGGAATAAAGACAGTCACCTGTCAAATGTGTACACAAATTTGTTTACGTGACTGTATTGGAAAAGCGTATATTGTAAAAAGTAGAGAAAGCATAATATAATTACATTATTAATGCATATGAAACTCACTGCTCACGAGCACAAATGCCTGCAACACTCTGTCGGAGCACGGTCTCCTATTGGTGTATCGCAGGCTGGTTGTAACTGCCCAGCAGTGGAAGTGGTGCAAAAACACACCTATCTAGGTCTGGTGATAGATAATAGGCTTAAGTGGACAGAACACGTTAATTACGTATGTGACAAGCTGCGAGCGTTGCTAGCTAAATTTGCTGTGATTCAGTATAAATTGCCATATTCTACGTTGGTCATGTTGTACAAAACACTAGGTGAATCAATCGTATCCTACGGGCTGAGCAGCTATGGTCTTACCTCGAAAACCAATTTAAATAAGATATATGAGATACAACTACGAATATTAAAAGTAGTATTGCCTCTTCAAATAAAAAATAAATTTAAAGACAGCAATGAATGTCTATTTCACCATTGCAAGTTGCTACCAATATTTGATAAAGTGAAGTTTAGTCTTCTAACACAGCACTATTTCAATGAAATTTTGCAGCCTTCGTATCCCTCTAATGGCAGAACACGACGGGGGCACGAGCCTCAACTAATCTATCACAAGTACAATAATCAGTACGGCAAAAATATGCTGGAGTTTAAGATGCCATTCTTGATAGACACGTTACCTAAAAATATCAAAAACAAAATTAATGGAAAAAATGTAAGCTTAATACTCAAAAAACACTTTATTAATGGTCTTATATCGTAATCAATGTTATGTAAACAATATATTTATCGGATTTATAAAAGTATTCTATAACTCAAATATATATTTTTATATAAGTTTTATATTATGTATTATAAGTAATATTTTATTTTTTCTAGGTTTTTAATGTACTTTTTGTCTACTTCAATATCATGTTATTGTAGCATCATATTATGCTGCAAAAGCAACAGCCTGTATAAGTATTAAACAAATGTACTTACAGTCTCCGCCGATAACCGGTGTGAGACAAGTGGTGTAGTTTTATTCACTCGCACGCAATACTCAACGCAGCACAGTGATCGCGCGAATGTCGGTGTGCGGAAAAACTTTTTTAAGTTTATGTATGCACCGTATGTTTTTGTATACCTTAATTAAATGTTGTTAAAATAAATAAATAAAATAATAAAATAATATATTTTTATAAATTGTTATCTATGAAATAAAATCAGGATGAACAATGTTAATTTAATTTCAAAACATATTTAAAGAGGAAAAAAGAGAAAAAAGTACGCACGATTTGTATGTAAAAGAAGGGTCACTGCCGACTTGAATTGAGCATAAAATACCTTTATCTACCTGACGAAGGTAGAGTAAACCGCAATGCTTGCAAATTTTTATTAAACCTGAAATTTAATGAAAACATCATTCCATTAAAAGTAATTTTGTACCCGTTTACCGTTCCGCGTAACTTCATTATTTCATTTTGCACGTCAAACAAGCCTTGGATGATGACCTGAACAAGAAAATTTCAAGGCTGTGTATTAAACAGAGGCTTAAGAATTTACCTTGAAGATAAAAGTTCAAGTTTGTTTTTTATAGAGAAACTTTCTGCTTACCGTGTGTTTTCCATGAATAATAATCAGTTATTAAAGAGAGCCTGGCTGGCCAGCAAGGCAACACAATCATTCTGCGATAAAACAATTTCATCCTTCTGAACTGTCAAAATACATAAAGATAACCGCCTACTAATAACACACTATAGCAATATTGATGAATGAAAGTTTATTGTGTGTGTGTATATGTGTGTGTGTGTGTGTGTGTGTGTGTGTGTGTGTGTGTGTGTGTGTGTGTGTGTGTGTGTGTGTGTGTGTGTGTGTGTGTGTGTGTGTGTGTGTAAGAGTATTGAGTGAGTGACTGTATTGTTTGTGTACATTATTGAATTGGCTTCAGAAGGTTTTATAACAACACTTCAGAAACTTGGCAGTAGACGTTTGCTTGAAAAACAGGAAGGATTTCAAAATTGAACAGTCTAACTAGTCCCTTGTTGGTCCGGAACGCAAAAAGAATGTGCCAACTGCTTTTCTTGCCTAGCATGTCGTAAAAGGCGACTAAGGGCGTGTTGGGTACTGGGTCTGTCATTGTGCAGTTCATGAGCTAGCCACTTGTGACCAAACCCAATTTCTCCTTGGACTCTGCCCACCCCTTCGGGGATTACAAGCGTGATTTATGTATGTGATAAATTTTGGGAAAAGGTTTGGGAAAAGGTGTGGAAGGCTGGAAGGGACCCGTTTTTAAGTATTTTAGTGTATTATACGCAATAATGTCTGAATGGTACATTTCCAATTTCGTAGCTATCAATTTTCTTAAGCTTTAAAAATTTTTACCATTTGGGACACTTGGCATTATATTGTTATATTTGTAAATTAGCAGACTTGGGCCTAACCTAATTAGAGGAAAGTCGGTCTTGAGTTGCCTGAATTAACCTCTATTTTTATCTTTCCCTTATGAGTAGAATAGTGAAGCTACTGGCTACTGAGACTTTACATCCGATGTCACAGATTGATCCCTAGGGTCTGGGGAATCAAGGAAATTCTTTAAATTAGGACAATTAGGAAACTCAATACATTATCTATATATATTTTCTTCTATTTATTTTTGTACTTTGCCAGGTGGTCTTGTACAAAAAACAATACTAAAATATTATTAATAGTTATTTTATTTCTCCACCAAGATTCTTATTTACTTTCAATCAGATATAAACCAAATACGATAAGGAAAAAGCACTTTCAAATTTCCCTAGAGAAATTGCAAAAAGTTACTCTAAAAAATTGTCTTTCGTGGTACAAATCGTCTATGAATAATATATTGAGATGTCCTAAAGCCATTATAAGAAGACCCGTCGTCAGCGAACGTGGATCCAGCGTTCTTTATTGTTAATGATCACTCAGTTCAAATCTGAAAGAGGATAGGACCGTTTTTTTTCCCTTTTTCAAGAATAAGTATTTCAATGAATTAGGTAACAATTGTAATTATTACTGTTATTTGAGAAATCAAAATCAAAAATAACTTTATTTCATGGGCCAAATGTGGTACTTAAAATCGTAAACATTTTAAATAATTATTTTACATACATACATAAAATCTCGCCTGCAATCCCCGAAGGGGTAGGCAGAGTCCAAGGAGCACTGTGTTCCTTAGGACCACATTTAGCCATACGAAAATTGGGTTTGGTCAGATGAAAAATCGTGAAAGACTTGTTACTACACAAGTGGTTAGCTCATCGCCTACACAATCCCAAACAGACCCAGTACCCAAAACCCCCTTAGTCGCCTTTTACGACATGCTAGGCAAGAAAAGCAGTTGTTACATTCTTTTTAAAATATAAATAATAATCATTAGGGGTATAATATTAATATTCATTACCGCGAGCGCTTGTAGCAAGTACAACCACAGTGCTTTGACTGTGATTGTAATCGATACAACCGGCCGGAACACGAGAGTAAGGCTTTTCATGAGAAGAACCCGGCAAGACACTCGTGAGCCACTTTTTTTTAATAGCCAATTATATTAAAATTGTTGTCAGTATTAACACATTGTTGTTTTGCTTTACATCAATTTCTTAATATCCATTAATCCATCAAAATAACATACTTTTATGATAACGAACAACTGCAAATAACTATTTTCACAGACTTACGAGAGGTGAGGTAAAAAAAATTCTATGCGTATCTTAAATCGGATTTGATTATTTGTAATAATTGATTGATTTATTAGATGACACGTGATTGTAGAAGAAGCGAAAGGAGTGTGCCGGGATCGTAGCAAGTGGAAGTCTGTAATTCTGCCTATCCCCAAAGGGAAAAAAGCGTGATTTTATATATGTGTGTTGTAGTGATTGGTAGATAAAAGTATATAGGTACTATAAATAAAACAGTGTAAAGGGGCTTGGTGACTGGGACTTGGTGATTGGGACTTCGACGCGAGCTGCTGAATAAATAGACGAGTATGCGAATAGTCTTCTTTATTGCGTATCGAAATATCAATAAATAATTCTGAACCGGACCCAGAATGTCTCACGAGCGTGGGAGCAAATTAGGTGCAGAGCCAACTGACTACTTAGAGGATGAACCAAAGGAGAAAAAATTGCTTGCTTGCTTCTTAAGTGTGCTACTTGACAGAAGACGATTTGTACAATATCGGTTTAATTACTATGTAAATCTTCGGTGGTAAACGTTAGTGCGCTGCAGTGTACTGGTGGCGCCATCTCTTGGCGGCGTTCGGAACTACTGCAGGAACGAATGTATAAGGTTGTAATAGTTGCCGTGTTACAACAGTAAAATATATATTAAACTCTTTATTGCACCAATAAACAAAATTACAGTAAATAAAAAAAGTAAGCAAAGGAGGACTTATCTCTATAGATAAGCCAACCTATCACAGGTGTGTGAGATTTAGTAAGGAGAGGGAAGAGACACCAGTGCAAATGAGAAAAAAGAAACTAAAATAAATATACAATATATTTTAAATATGACATGAAACAGAGCTAGAATCTTCATCTATAATACAGTAATTAATAAGACGATAAATATCATCACACAAACGAAAAGAGTATGTGACCGAAGGGGTAGGCAGCTGCATTAACACCCACATTTCTTCAGATCAGTCAAATTGATTTTAAGACCTCTGGGGCAAGCCTTTTGCCTTGTATCATGTACAATGTATTTATTTATTTATTTAATAGTTTATTGTACACAACAATTAAACAGAAACAACACATCAATAAAATAGAAAGTACAAAGGGTGTGGCTTATTCCTAAAGAAATCTCTACCAGCCCACCTGCGATAGGAGACAGTATGGGATGAAACATAATTGTTGCGTGTACACTTTAAATACATTAAATACTATATATACTTAACATACCATATTAATATATAATATATATACCCAATGTAATTCGTGTAAAGCAAGCAATATTCATAATGAACTAAACATACGTTGTGTTTTGTAAGTACTTAGGGTGAGTTTTTTAATCCGTACTAATAGTTACATCAATAGTTTAAATCTAGATCAATATCGTCACTGGAAACGCCAAAATTAGTGAAGGCAGCTTGACCAATTGTAAAATTTGCGATGAAAATTCGAAGCAATATACATCAGCTGCACCGCCAGCCAATCCCAGCATCGTGTTGTGGTTAAATTATCTATGATTATATAACAATATTGAAAATTTCGACTATTGGACAAGCTGTCATATTACGCAAGACTTCGTACGTTTTCGCCAATGGTCCAGATTTTAACCTACTGGTCAACCTGACCACGTATCAAAGAACCGACCCTTGTAAATCGCAAATCATTTCCTTTATTACACAACTTGGAATGAGATAGAGCCAGTAATGGCGAGACGAGTCACCAAAGTCGGTATCAGTATTCATGTACAAGTATTTAAATATTGTCACTTCATGGCCTTTAAAGTAAATGTCATGAATTGCCAATCACATACTAATTCGGAATCTAGATTTAATATTCAAGAAAATCTAAAATCTGTGCTTAAAAATTATTAGTGAAGAAAAATGCAAAGTTTTTGAATGAACTTGATAATTTGATGAATTAGATTTCCTTTAATGAATTTCCTGTATAATATTTTTGTCGATAATGAATACGTTAGTGTTAAATGAATGATTGCAAAGCCTTTACAGTTTGATAGGTAATAAAAATAATTGATAAACGTTTACAATATCAAATTCCCCTACTACAAATCCACCACGAATAAAAATGTACGAGTAGTACCTATGTTAATTTGCCTTACAAAATATTCTTTTCTTCCTAATAGCAAATTATGTACTTGAGATATCGCCTCTCCATCCTCATTAACGGTAGCTGGCCGAATTCAGCCTGAAGATTGCGTCACACGCACTAATTGTGCCCCGCTTTCACTAGTGGCGAATCTTGCGACACCTCATTTTCTCCGAGGGTCGAATTATTTGGTGAATCCGAAAATCCTCTCTCTACACATACAAGATAAGTCTTGGAACAAAAAAGGCAATACATTATGGAACTTTATTTGTCTAGTACAGTTCAACTACTCTCTGGTCTCTCAACAAGCCGTATTAGGCTACAGAGCGCAGTGGCGTTACGGTCCATAGTCTTCATGTGTAAATTACGAAAGCGCATACAGGTCTTTCTAGATGTAGCGAGCCACTATATCTAGTGGGTTGCAAATTATCTATCTATCGATCCTCATTAGGTACGTATCTATTTATCTATCGATCTATCTATCTATCGATCGATAGATAGGTAAAATTCCTCATAGCAACTTAAGAAAACACAAAAAAACTGTTTAAATATATAATGCAACAATGCGGCCTTATCGCTAATAGCAGTATCATCTGTTGCTGTAAAGATTGAAGTCGATTCATTTGAAAATCAAAATGAAGGATACTTAACTTAGTCACAGAAACTATATTTTATTTCATGATTTATTTTCTATAGTTTTAAAAAATCATTACTTACTGTACTTTCGACATTTTCTAAAATTTCGCACGGCGATTCACATGTCAGATGTTGCCAAACAAATTATTCAAATTAAATCAATTAGCCTTACAAACTAGTTTCTTCCTTATGTCGAAAGCTGTTACCCAAAGCTATTAAGATGGTGTATAGCTTTTTAATAGCTTGTGGTGTACGGTTAACACCTCTGATGCAACTGTTAATGTTGTGTTAGGTCGTGTGAGATCTATCGTGTTTACGGCGTGTGCGCACATTGCGCGGATTCACGCAGATTTTACGTTAGATTTGCCATCTTGAAAACGTAGACGAATTTTATATTCTTTGCAGGTTTTCCTGTTCAAATTATTGATACTCGAGTATCAATAATTATTCCATAAAAATATATAAATTTATCAAAACCGTAAATACTGTCAACCATAGTACAATTACAAAGACCCGAAAGTAAGATCACAAAGTCGTTATCTATGTTGTTTGGCGAAAAACAAATTGAAAGAATGCCATTATTAGGTAGGTATGTCTGGTTTTTCGACTTTTTTATGAGATTTTTCTATGAGATGCTTGCTGAACACGAGCTAAGTGTAATAGCCGGATTCTGAACTGGCAGAAGTTGTACAGTTTTACTATCACAACCACAGAGTTTGAAGGATCTCGGGGAGTAAGACCCAGTCATGTCATGAGACTTTGGTGGTTCTTTGTCTAGTCGTCCTGTAGATATGATTATTCTGTACTAATGGGGTTTCATAAGAATCAAAATAAAACCTGATTTTTTTAAATTTTAACAACTTTAATATGCTAAGCATACCGTAATGTAATAAGCAACACCGTGCAGCGCCATCTATTTTTACTATGGAACATTTCTATGCACTATTTGATCTTAAACACGTCCAATTAAACACTTCGACTGTACTCAATTTTCCTCTACAACGAAGGAAATATTAGGAAATTGAGGGGACAAATTTTTCGCTATCAGTAGGCACCGTAGCTCAAACATCATACATATTAGTTTGCACTAGAATCAATTACGATCGGCGTCTTTTGACATCAGATTAATTAATTTCTGAACTAAACTAGCGTCGACGCTGCCCGATGGATTAATTCCAGATACAAATGGAACTATTAAATGAGTTTATACAGTTCACTGTGGGGTGAATTTCTAAGTTTTCCTGTTAGGAAAATTGCGCATTTCGAATACGAATCGATTTTCAACTTGTCGGATTTAGGTACATACTTTTTTATGTTTTTCGTACTGGACATTAATAGAATAGTTTTTAAGAGAATAAATGTAGTAAACACAAAAATTGAAACGCCGTGAAATTGAATATTACATCGTGACACGAACAAAGCAGTTGCTTG
Source organism: Parapoynx stratiotata (assembly GCA_910589355.1). Classification (NCBI taxonomy): domain Eukaryota; kingdom Metazoa; phylum Arthropoda; class Insecta; order Lepidoptera; family Crambidae; genus Parapoynx; species Parapoynx stratiotata. The sequence continues at coordinate 15,947,811 of OU342459.1, forward strand.
TATAGTGGCATGTTAGTTTCATTTATTTTTAATTTTGAACCTCAATAAACGAAACATTGAGACGCCCTCCGTGGTCGAGTGGTCTGTACGCCGGCCTCAAAGCGTCGCCATCTCGAGAGGTTCTGGGTTAGATCCCGGTGGGGGCAGATGTTTGTGTGATTAATATAGGCATTTGTTCACCAGTCTTGGATGTTTATATAAGTGTGGTATATTTTCTTAATATTTATATGTATATATCTAATACATATAAATACATATTTATCCGTCATCTAGTATCCGTAACACAAGCAGCCTTAGTTGTTTAAAATGGAGCTAGTTGATAGGTGCAAATGTCGGAGGATATTTATTTATTATTTATTAAGTGCTAAGAACCAATTTTCTGTATTTTTTTTTTCAGTCAGTGTTCTATCTCTATAACCAATCCCATAATACGCTCTCGTGACCTAAAATTTCTCTTGTTTCAGTGCCAGTACCTACACAGCCAACCGCAGAATGTCGAGTGGACACTGGACGAGCGTTGCGGGTAAGTTGGTCACTCCTGCTTTCAATTGCACCTGGCACATACTGGAATTGGGATGAATTATTCACGCGACTTTATGAATAAAGTATAGTTTGTTATAACCACAGATATAGTTATATACATTTACATAGATAACGCAAGTATAACGCTTTGTATTGAAACTAAGTGTGTCAACTTTTTAACGTCTACAGCCGTAATTTCGAGACGGAAGATCCAAAGTTATTATAAAGATACCGATTCCGTCAATGCACCCTTGCCAATTATCACACAACGAGGCATTTTTTTGTTTTGCAGCCATTTGCACGCATCGGCCAACCCCGTCAACGTTTTGTCGGGGGTTCCGAATTTGCGTCATTTAAGTAAATATATTTTAGGTCCTTACCTATGAAGTGGATTTTGGGGAATTTTTCCATACTAAATTTTTTTCAGATTTCTTCACAACGACAAATCCAAAGATAATAATATTTGGCATCTATCATTAGACAAGCTTTAGTTATATGTGTGATATCACACTTCATAAAAATTATTTATCGTTTTTAACTGAATGCAAATAAAATGATATATTCGGGAGGCACTTAAAAAGAGTTGTCTCCGTGTTCAATTTTAACACAATTAAACTTAAAACAAATTATCAAAACAAATCAAAAGAGCTCAAAAATATAGTCTTTTTCTAGACGAGGTAATTATTTTTTAGGAATACTCTGAATCTTAATAGTTACAGACAAAATACTAAGAGAAAAACAAAACACCAATTTCATAGGTAAGGACCCAATATGAGGAGCTCGGTGGCGTAGTGGTCGGTGCGCTTTGGCTTCGATCGAAAACAAAGCTACCTTCGCCATAGTCAGGCCGTGGATTGGTCCCGGTCGCATTTGTGACCGTTTCTACCCACCAACCCGCATCGGGCCAGCGTGGTGGTGTTTCGGCCCATACTCCTCATGTGTTTCTCCATGAGGAAGGCCTGTCCCAGCAGTGAGACGTATATAGGCTGATGACAAGTAAATATATATCTGTGGTTATTCGAAAAAATATAATCTTGATATTGCAAAGATAATTATCACCGGGGAAGCGTCAAAAGCGTAAAATAATCTGCCAGATATTTTTAAATGAATTTAGACTTTCAATTTAGGAACCCAAGTTAGGAATAACTGTATTATACTAATCTCTGACACGCAATCAATCACTTCCTAGTGCCATAATTTTTACGATATTAGAAACAGGCCTTATTGACATATTGAGGCATTTGATCGTGAAAGGCTCGAATCAGTACTTTCTCTATAAGTATATGAAATAAAAGAAACCAAAATACGCCTGAAAGTGGCTGGTAATTAAAACAGAAATTTTTGTTTTACTGGTGTTTTAGACCGACTTCAAAATAGAAGGAGGTTCTCAATTTGACTTTTTTTATTTATGTGTGTTACCTCATAACTCAAAATTTATGCAACGATTTCGGTAATTCTTTTTTTATTTTTGTTAAACGCACACCGCGAACACGATAACCGTAGATGTATTAATAGTTGGGCTTTAATAATAACTCAATAGGATAAAACGTTATAATAATTTATTTATTGCCTCGAAAAAAAATATTATTAGACTTATTGGGGATCGCATCAGGCGGTATATTTTTAAGTATGTTAAACGGAAAAGTTTAACAGGAAAGTTCAGCAAACCTTTTTGGACGAGTATAAACCCAAAAAAACGTATATACCACTGGTACTTAGGCGTGTGTCCTTACCAATTGAGTTGCTAGCACTAGCCACAAAAACTCTCCGATATACCCTTCGAACCCTACCACGGAAACTTTATCAAACCTCGGCAACAACCAAAGCCGTCAAAACAAGGCAATTCTAATATTATTATATATTACTTAGTAGTCAGGGCTTTTCAATACTACCCTTTTCTTAGCGTCCTTTAACAGGGATGCACGGAGTATAGAGCATTTTTATTACGTTTAAATTTTTTTGTAACTGTAATGAGTTTGTTTTTACTTTTCACTTATTGTGTTATTGGGAATGCTCGAGAGGATATCCGATCGCGCTTAGTGTGAAAGAGTAGCCCATCAGCTGCTCCTGCTCTTATGCATTCTCTTCGGCTGTCGGGCAGCCGATTGGCTCCGAGCGTGAAATCCGCACCGTCATCGTCATCGTCAGCCTATGGCAGTCCACTGCTGGACGTAGGCCTCCCCAAATTCACGCCACTTCGATCTATTTTCGGCTTCTCGCATCCAGCTCCTGCCAGCCACCTTGCGCAAATCGTCACTCCACCTGGCCTGAGGGCGCCCTACACTACGCTTGCCGAGGCGCGGTCTCCAAATCCGCACCGGTTGGTGTGAAAAGAAAAGTGCGCTCCGGTACTAAGTTAAGATACACCCAATACACGAGTTGCAAAATGAAGCGTCTTTAGCGTCACCGACAAAGTGAGGCATGGGTGAATTTTATTGGAAAACTTCTCGAAGGTTCTGTGACGTCACTGTATCCATTTCGATAATTGCTAGTGCTGCTTACTTGATGGACGCTTTCTGAATAGTTATGTGATGCTAAGTCCTCTTTGAAAATTACGCCTATGTAATATAGGCGTAATTTTCAAAGATGACTTAGAAGATGACTGACCTTATATTGAGGTATGAATTAAAAATCCTCACATTACCGCATAACTTCGCGTAAAACCGTCTTTGCGTTTGTCTACTTTTTTAATATTCATCTTGGGCGGTTCCGACCAATTCGGATAAAGCATTTAACCAGAATACACATACATACACATAATCACGACTATAATCCCCTAAGGGTTAGTCAGAGACTAGGCTAAAGCACCACAAAAGCAGTCCATAGTCCGCGCTTCATTAAGCGCTGACTGCACATGTGCTCTTCGTGACAGATGGTAAGCCCGTCGCCGCTATAAGCTATTGGATGATTGCTATTAAATATAAGGTCAACCGTATCATACAAGTCACTGTGTAAGTTATTAAAACTTTTCCAATTCTCGTTTACTGCCACATCACTAGCCATAATTTTTATGGGTCTGCGTGACTGTCCTGATGACAAAGCAAAAGCCATAACCAATTTATGACACCCCTAATGGCTCCAATGAAAGTCCACATAAATGTGCCCTTGGACGGAATCAAATACCTATCACATAGTTACACCGTCGATTATATTAGGTCCTTACCTATGAAATTGGTGTTTTGTATGGAGATTTTGAGGATGTCTGCATTTTACATACTAACATTTTATCAGTTTTCTTCACAACGACAAATCCAGAGATAATAAGATTTGGCATGTATCATTAGACAAGCTTTAGCAATATGTGTGTGAACACGCTTAATAAAAATTATTCATCGTTTTTATGTTAATGCAAATCAAATTATGTATTCGGGAGGCAGTTAAAAATAATTGTCTTTGTGTCTAATTTTAACACAATTAAACTTACAAAAAATTATCATATTAAATAATACGAGCTCAAATATATGGTCTATTTTTAGAAGAGGCAACTATTTTATAAGAATGTTCTAAAACGTTACGGACAAATTGCTAAGACAGAATAAAAACACCAATTTCATAGGTAAGGACCCAATAATTATAGGTAAGTAATTGTGTTTTAAAAGCGGGGGTATTGACCAACGTTCTGTAGTAACTGGTCTACGTTCTACAATACCTTAATAAAAGCATGAATTGCAAAAAAAATCCGGACGGCACCTATTCATAGTAATACAAATATGACGACAATGGACACAAATTATTGAACTAAGAGTATAAACATAGATAATATAAATAATGTAACTTAATAAACATTTATTACCGGACCTAGAGTAGAGTGAGAGGAGAACCAAAGAAGCGATGGATTGAATGCGTGAAGAATGATATGAGAATAAAAGAGTTGGATGCTGAGCTGACGAGTGACAGAGGAGAGTGGAAGAAGAAGACATGTTGTGCCGACCCCACCTAGAATGGCAAAAGGGCAAGAAGAAGAAGAAGAATAAACATTTTTTAATGTCAAAGTACTCAATCAAATATTCTACACAAACCCGAATTCAAAACTAGCTTTTTTGCATATAAATAAACCAACTAGCTATAGCGGCCAACTTTCCGAAGTTGGCGAAGGTGTGAGATCACTTTCTTCTGGGAAAATCTCTGCTGTCAAAAGTTTTAGTCGTCTCGAATCAATCAGCAATTCTGAGCAACTTAGAAAGGAGCTGTGATAAATTGATCTGAAAAATCTTTAGTAAACTGTTTCTTTACAATCGCTAACCGTGGGTCGTTTATCAATACAGTTGTATAGAGAAAATGTGAAAAGAATCAACTAAGGAACCAAAATAAATCATAACTTGAATTAAGAAAAAGACGCATGGTTCTAACAAACCTATTAATGTTAATAACACAAACGAAACTATTATAAAATGCCATTGGCCTTAATTAAAACCAACGTATCATATTATTATCATATCCTCAGCCTATATACGTCCCACTGCTGGGCAAAAGCATTCCTCATGGAGAAACACATGAGGAGTATTGGCCGTAACACCACCACGTTGGCCCAATGCAGGTTGGTGGGTAGAAACAGTCGCAATAGCAACCGTGACCAACGGCTTACAGTTCCTTCCAAAGCACGGAGGAGCTCGAGATCGCAATGTTTTGGTCACCCATCCACGGCCTGACCATGGCGAAGTTAGCTTTGTTTTCATTCGAAAGCCAACGCGTACTAGCCACTACGCCACTGAGCTCCTCACCAACACATGTCTTCGTAAAAATCAAGTTTTAATATTCTTTTGTTGAAATTAATTTACGATTTTATAACATTTGACTGGTCCCGTGTTGGTCCGGGACACAAAAAGAATATACCAACTGCTTTTCTTGCCGAGCATTTCTAGCTTGCGACTAAGGGCGTATTGGGTACTGGGTCTGTGATTGTGTAGGCGATGAGCTAGCCACTTGTTACTACTCTTTCACGATTTTTCATCTGACCAAACCCAATTCTCTATAGGCTGATGGATAGATGCATGGAAGTTGAATAGGCAACCTTCTATCAGAATACATTTCCTAGGAATAGATTTTTGATCCTTCATTGATTCTTTTCCTAGATTTTATACATTTCCGGTTACATATATATTGCTCAACTAATTATTTTGCTGGCCAATTAATTATTCTGCTGACCACATAATTATTTCTACAGTCCAAAAAATTTTTTGCCGCCCAAATAATTATTTTGCTGACAAAATATTTGTTTTGCTGCCTTAATGATTTTTCGGCTTACCTTTTCGCTGCTGACCAAATTATTAAATCGCAGCTGAAATAATTACCTCCCAAAAGGCTCAATGTCACTCAAAGGGCAACGGAGAGGGCTTTGCTTGGAGTTTCTCTGCGTGATCGAGTCACAAAAGAGGAGATTCGTAGGAGAACCAAGGTCACCGACATAGCCCACAGAATTGCGGACCTTAAGTGGCGGTGGGCAGGGCACATTGTTCGTAGAACTGACGGCCGTAGGGGCGGAAAGGTTCTCAAGTGGCGACTACGTACTGGGAGGCGCCACGTAGGGAGGCCCCCAACAAGGTGGACCCACGATCTGACGAAGGTCGCAGGAAGTCGCTGGATGCAGGCGGCTCAGGACCGCGACGTGTGGCAATCATTGGGGGAGGCATCCAGCAGTGGATGACAATTGGCTGATAGATAGATAGATAACTGGAAGATTCTTAAGCACCAACTTTAATGGTCTTAAACGAAAGTAATAAAAGCCGCTGTAAAAAATATCCACTTGCTATTATTACAATGACGTGGTAGTTAATCATTTAAGTACCTCCCATTACTTTGAATACTAATCATGTTAATGCATGGAAAATGTAACTTACACAATATTACTTGGTCCCTGCGCGCCAAGAATCTTATACTCTATATGGATGCCAAACTCCCATACAATAGCATGAGGCAATGTTCTGTCTCGATGTTCCCTCTCATTCTTTCACTATTTATGATTGAAGGCTAACCGTGGGATAATCTCTTCTTCTCTTTCTATCCATAGTTTCTGTCTTACCTGTCATATTTACGCCATTTTGACACCTAGACTGAAAATTGTTACAAATTTTTGTAATTCAATATTTTAAATAAAAAAAATATGAAACTGGTGATGACGTGCGTTGTTTTATGTTGTGTAAGTGAGTGATATCCTGGATGTACCTTATCATTTCCCAGGTGAGTCAATAATCACATATTTAATGACAGTATTTGTTTGAGAAATTTGTGTGTGTTTTTGTGTGACGTCATTAGTAGTAATAGAAAGCTTTACTACGAAATAACAAACTCATTCATTAAAGTGATAGAATGAGAGGGAACACCTACTGATCGAGACTGAACATTGCCTCATGCTATTGTATCGGAGTTTGGCATCCATCATACAGTACAAAATTCTTGCTGCGCGCACACTGAAAGATAATTGTTTCAAAGAAGTTGAAACCTTTTTCAATTCGATAAGTAATAAAATAATTAAACAAAGAGGTTCTTAATAAGAATATACGGAACAAGGAACATTCTCTTTACCCAGCTTTTATTAAGCTTATTGTTTATCTCTCTGTCCTCAGCTTATATACAGGCCTTCCTCATGGAAACAAATACATGAGGAGTATGGGCCGTAACACCACCACTGGGCCAATGCGAGTTGGTGGGTAGAAACAGTTGCAATAGCAACCGAGACCAACTGCTTAACGTGCCTTCCGAAGCATGAAGGAATTCGAGATCACGAGTTTTGGTCACCCATCCACCGCCTGACCATGGCGAAAGTAGCTTTATTTTTACCGAAAGCCAAAGAACTAACCATTACACCGCCAACCTCCTCCTGCTTAGACATCCACTTGCTATAATTTAATCTCCATTTACACACGCACGCGTATTTCCATTTTGTTATTGTCGTCATGCATACTTAGTTAAAAGTGTTTTTGACCGGCCCTTCTAAGAACGTCTTGATTTGATTATGGTACGTTCGCTTAGGTCGTCCACCTCCACCTTTCCTATTTACATATGTCTGACACCTGTCTCGTAATTCTACATTCAACGTGTTAAAGGGCGGTTTCATAGCCAGGTAGGCCACCAGCGCTGGCCACGCGCATGCACTTACAATTGATAGTTAGCAGCGTGGTGGGCAAACGGTCCCAACCCCCTTAATGCAATGGCGTGCATTAGGGTAGATCTATGTCCAGCAGTGGACGAGCAGAAGTTGTTGATGATGATGATGAGCGTTTCACTGCCAGCCCCGGCCACGCACGCATTTGAACGTCAAATTGTATGGAAATTTTGACGAGAAAGCGCGCGCGTGGCCCGGTCGTCTGCCGGCGTAACTATAAACGTCCGCACAAACCCCGTTATAGGATACCCTTTTAAGGCTGCCTGTCCACTGACGCGGAGAGGAGAAACGGAGCTTGAGCTGTGTCTAAATTAACCAATAGCATCACATGAAATCCGCTTTGCTGATCCGATGTCTTGGTTAACCAATAGCGTTGCTTAAAACTTCCGCTTCGCTCTCCCGCTCCGCCTTGGTGGACAGGCAGCCTTAGAGGTACATTACACACCCATACCCCATACTTTTCCAGTAATTTCGTTCGTCTCACGTAAAAGGAGGCAAGGTTATTGCCGTTACCGGGCATTTATTTATTAATCAAAACTTTAATTTCCATTACACCGCCTCACCGGGTTTGATTCCCCACGGGGGCAGGGGTTTTCTACTCAGTTTGAATGGTGTTGGGGCTTCTAAGCCCGCCTGGCTAGCTACCACCGTCTAACCTAAATTTGTCGCCATATTAACAATGTTAGCCAGTTCCTCAGTTGTTGAGGATTACAGATGAAGTTCGCTTCCACCTTTGGGCCTTATCATCACTTACCATTAGGTGAGATGAAGGCCAAGAGCTTACCTGTCTTAAAAAACACAAGGTACATAAGGCGGACTTAACGGCTGACATCGTTTGTTCTGCATTATATAAAATTCATAACTATTCTGTAGTTCAAACCGAAATTCCAAAGGCGAGGACACACGTTACATACCCCCTAAATAGAATCTCTACATCCGAGCCTCCCAAAAAAATGTTTTTATTTCGTACACATACATTGATACACAACAATTCTAGGTCTTGCATAGCACTAATACATTAGTATTCCAAATTTTTATTTTGTCTAACAGTCCTCTGGACTATTTTTATGAAGAACATCACTTTTGTGCATAAATTTATACATCATTGTGTGTTATGTGTGTGTGTGTTTCCAGATGTAGCATAATACAATATAATAAATGTATATAAATAGAAATATCAATAGACTACTGAAACAAACATTATACGAGTACATAAGGTATTAGTGAAGAGTATTTCAATTAATCATTTGTTAGTCAGTTTAAGTCTTCGTTGATTACAAAATGCTTATCCATCAAAAGCATTGCTCATTGTGCACAACAATGCCAGTAGGAGTAAAGCCGGGTTCACACGACCTTCGGTCTAGTGAATGCTTAATTACTTTTTATGTATACCTACAGCTTGGATTATAAGGCTCTATGTTATACGCCTACAGTTGTCTTTTATTAATCAAAATGTAAGCTACAGCAAATATAACTCGGCAGCCTAGTATTGGTCCACTTGCTGCACAATTATTTATTTATTTATTTGGGAAAACAAACAGTCATATACATTTATACTTACGAATTCTTAAAACTAATAGACCTACAGTTCCATTAAAAAACATACAACAATCTTAGGAATTAATACGGTAATGCTCCATTTACGAGACAAAGTGTCAATTGCTGTCTACGAACCCATAACTTCACCTACCAAACGCTTATAAACATTTATAGGTACATGAAAAATGTCGATGTCGCTTAATTTATTATTGTAAAACATACAAGAACGCCTAATAAACGTATTCCGGGCATAACCCGCGTCGCAATAAGAACAATAAAAAGTATTTGTTGAACGTGAGTATATCCTAGGGGCCTTAAAGCCTTATTATACTGAATTCTTTCATGACATAAATTGCATAAAGACGTCCACAGCTGTAAATAGGCCCAAGGATTTCCCGATCCCAATGATGAATTATTCAAAAACATATTTTCATCCATTATAAACTTTGCAATATTCTGATTCAAATCAAATTTATCGGTGACCTTTTCCCTTGCCGCCTGGCTCGCACCTCACTTTACACATAAAAGTCCTCTTTTGAATGTTCATGAAAGAGAATATTGATTACAAATAGCCGAGGGGTTCTCATCATCAATCATTACTGACGTTGGTTTGGGAGCAAACGCAATATTTCCTAAATCAAGTGACAAAGCTTGATTTTTACATAACGCGAATCTTTGTCGATAAATATTAAGAATTTTCATTGCTGGAAATCGTAACGCTATTTATCATAACGTTTGTATTCACATAGCTCCAAAATGTTAAGATAACACTTTGCTGCTGATCGCTTGAGTTTACATTACGTGTAAAAGACTTTTTCGATGTAATATAGTAATAATGAGAGCCCAGGAAGCGACATACAAGATCGTAGCAAATAATTATCTGTATTTGCATAGCCCACAGGAAAGAGCGAGTGATTTTGTATTTTATCAAGACACTTGATAAATTCAAAGGCATGAGCAGTCACGGTAGACTTACATTAATGTTATGACAAAAGTTTTAGTATGAAAGCGCGCAAAACAGACAAAACTGCAACAGAAAAAAAAATGCCAATTGCTTTTAGGTTTAAAGACCCCCAAGATGGCGACACCTAGGTCATCGACATTTTCGTATGCATATTTAAATAGACATCAACTAGCTACCTTTACACACCGTTTATTTGCTTTCTGTACACGTAAATATACTACCCCCCTCCCCGTACCTCGAACCGTAGCAAAATAGTCGTTGAAACCTGTTACATCGAATAATAATTATTTCGTCGAAATGCCAAAGTTAAGATAGATAGCGGGTAATGCTATAATAATAACACGTATCTAATTATTGAAGAGAATATAGTGTAGACATAGATACCTCACGTAGATATAGGTAGTAGAAAACATACATAATAATAATAATAATATCCTCAGACATTCACACCTATCAACTAGCCCCATTTTAAACAACTAATGCTGCTTGTGTTACGAACACTAGATGACGGATAAATATATTTAATAGATAAATACATATAAATATAAACCTGAATATATAGAAGTATATATAAACATTACTGTAGAACAAATGCCTGAAAATTCATCACCCAAACATTTGCCCCCACTGGGGATCGAACCCAGAACCTCTCGAGATGGCGACGCCTTGAGACCGGCATACAGACCACTCGACCACGGAGGTCGTCATACATATATATCATACATATCATCACGCCTTTTTCCCCGAAGGGGTAGGCAAAAATGTTACCACCCACATTTCAGAAGATACCTGTTGCCATGCACCGGGCACAATGTGCAAGCGATATTCACAATGAACTGTACATAAGTTTTATTCAAATTTATTGGTACAGGCGGCGGCGGTGAGATCGAACCCGCAATTCCCGCGGCCTTCTCGAACGAGTCGTAGAAAAGCAAGCAATTTTATCAAGACAGTTTCTTTTAAATCTATTGTAGCTTGGAGTGCTCGAGGACCTATCAATTACAACGTCCGTAATTTTCTGCTTGAACGTGCCCTAATACAGTCGAATTGTCAAAAAATTACTAAATCTGCAAGTGGGTGAATGCGGGTAGTATGGCTGAAATGTTTTAAATCGATAAGTGGAATAAAATTTTCCTATTTGATTCCCGGTTTGAGTAAGCTTTTTAGAGAAAACTGAGAATGCAGTTGTTTCTTTTTAAAAATAAGAGTGTGTTCCTTTTATGTAAATCTCCAGGGCCCACAAAAATTGTCCATTCTGTACTGGCACTGGTGGGCACTGGTAGTAAATGTATGGAGGATCAAAAAACGCTTGCCATTGTCGTATAGTTTACTATCAACTCATACGAGAGGCAGTTTAATATCAAAACGGCACTGTATTACGCCCTACCGACTCCCACTACACGTGTCTTTGTTCTAACTAGAACAGCGACATTGCTCATGTGGATACTGGATATCTATGTGCCCGAGTCAATCACGCTGTGATACGGCGAACCCTATCCATTGCCCTTTGGGTGATTTCAAGCGTAATAGTATGACGATGATAATGATTAGTTAAGATGAATGAACATTAGGTCCTTACCTATGAAATTGGTGTTTTGTATGGAGATTTTGGGGATGTCTGCATTTTACATACTAATATTTTACAGTTTTCTTGACAACGACAAATCCAGAGATAATAATATTTGGCATGTATCATTAGACAAGCTTTAGCAATATGTGTGTGAACACGCTTGATAAAAATTATTCATCATTTTTATGTTAATGCAAATCAAATGATGTATTCGGGAGGCAGTTAAAAATAGTTGTTTTTGAGTCTAATTTTAACACAATTAAACTTACAAAAAATTATCAAATTAAATAATACGAGCTCAAATATATGGTCTTTTTTTAGAAGAGGCAATTATTTTATAAGAATGTTCTAAAACTTAATAGTTATGGACAAATTGCTAAGACAGAATAAAATTTCATAGGTAAGGACCCAATATTTATGCGAACGGTTGTCGCTGTGTTTGGGTTTGTTTGGACCAACAATCTCGCCTCCTTTGTCTCGCCGTCTATCTCAAAATAACTATTCTACGCGGACGAAGTCACGGGCAAAAGCAAGTAATAGGTCTTTACATATGAAATTGCCGTTTTTTTCTCTCTTAGTATTTTGTCTGTAACTATTAAGTTTCAGAATATTCTTATAAAATAATTACCTCCTCTAAAAATATACCATATTTTGAGCTCTTTTGATTTATTTTGATAATTTGTTGTAAGTTTAATTGTGTTAAAATTAGAAACGAAGACAACTCTTTTTAAGTGCCTCCCGAATACATCATTCGATTTGCATTCACTTAAAAACGATTAATATTTTTTTATGAAGAGTGATATCACACATATTACATATTAATAAAGCTTTTCTAATGTAATGATACATGCTAAAAATAATTATGTCTGGATTTGTCATTGCGGAGAAATCTGAAAAAATGTTATTATGGAAAATGCAGACTTCCCCAAAATCTCCATACAAAACGGCAATTTCATTGGTAAAGACCTATTATTTGATATTTTAAAGTAATATACGACAACGTCTCTCATTTTTTAAAATCTTTTCAAATTACAACTTATATTTTTTTTCTTAACTCCTAGAAAATAATATATTTACAGCAATTGACATTAAAGGTTTTAAACGTAAGTCGTGTCATTACAATATCATCTTTACGGAACAAACAATGAAACGTTTTTGTGTCCGCAAATTTCTTAAGTAAGAAGACGTGGTGAGATAATGAACATGAGCTAACAATAGTCACTTTCTAATGATAGGTCAAAGAGAAATAAAAACATCAGCAGCAAAACCATAAAGCAAAAAACATTGTATTGTTTACTAACCGGCTATTGTTTTATTATATCAATCTATCAGAGCGAGAATTTTGATATAAAAATCCATAATACATACGAACATATATCTTCTCGGATATATTTACTCACCCCTATATATATAGGGGTGAGTAAAGATTAAGTCCACAACATTTCGCCTGGTATATGACCAGCCCTCGTCTTAGCATGAACATCGTATTTTGATATCTATTGCGTTTTTATCACTTTCAAATGTCAAATTACTGTGGACTTTGACAACTCGTCCTCAGCCTAAATTCCCACTGCTGGGCACAGGCCTTCCTCATGGAGAAACACATGAGGAGTATGTCGTAGCACCACCACGCTGGCCCAATGCGGGTAGGAATATGACAACTGGACGTGGTAAAAACCAATAAATACTCGTAAATAAACAACCTAAATAAATTTCAAAATGAAGCCGATATTCATAGAAAATGAACATAAGATTGGTTCATCCTCAGTGGTACTATAGATTGGACACTCAAGTACATGCAGCGGTTTTCTCTCTGCCATATTAGAAAACGTGTGAAGAAATTACTGGGATTTCTGCATAACTTATCCAGAAATCCCAGAGATAGCCGCCGTTAGAGTCCACAGCTGCTTAATGAGAAATCGATGTATATATTACTCCTCTCAAATACATCCTCAGTATAATCAAATCACCTACAAGCAAAGGACAAAATAACATGATCAAAACATAATGTAGACTCAATCACCGCTCGCAGCGTGTTGGTAAACGCAATACAGAGCAAATAATATGTCGTAGGAAATTGCTTCTGATGGATCTAATATTTTCATTTCAATACATTGCGACATACGTTTGACATACGAGTATTATGACGACTTGGGTTCAATGTTTATACCAAAAGATAATTAAAAATATTATTTGGTATAAACATTTAATTATGAATCCTCATGAAAAAAGCCTATTACAAAATCAATGATTATTTAAATGATAGTCAAGCATGGGACATATAAATTGCTCCACACTGCAATCTTACATTTGGTCACAGACTAAGAAGAGGTACTACGTACATTTGGTCACTTTCATGATTGTATATTGAAATGTTTTTTTTTTTTTTGTAAACTTCTCCCATGTAGTGAAGGCAAAGTGAACAAAGCCCATACAGCCAAGTCTTCAGTATACATTTCTTCAGTAGTTTGCATTGAAATGCTAGTGTAATGCATTTCAATGCATCTTGGGAGAGTTTGGCGTCAAACGATCAATGGTAGACACTGTGGTGCTACTTGGATGAGGTGGATTACCACGATAAAAAACTCATCACTTTTCACACCACTTGACGCTTATTTCGATAATCCTCCACATTGCACATCATCACAGACACTTATTACACAAAACTACACTGATTTTACGTAACAATATCCACTCCGAAACAATATTACAATTGTCGAAATAAAAATCACGACCGCCATTAGTCAAATGCCGCCAAACTCCTTATTTTTTTATTATACATTTTGTTTAGCTATCATAAATTCCTTTTTTTTTTCTATTATATTAACACAAAACTTTTTTGTGAAACATAGGTATTATTATTGTATCCATTCATATTAGACATAATTTTTTTTTTGGTTTGGCCAGGAAAGTGTTCCGAATAGACATGACAATTAATTAACTACTTCAGTATAACTATTACAATCACTTGTATATATTGATACGTCGCTTTTGGAGCATTTACCTTCCAATTCAATTTTGACATTTGTGACTAAGAGTATTATATAATACACGTAAATTTTATTAGGTTGTAGAACATATTGATGTAAAGGGAGGACGGAACCCTTGCAGAGTTTCTTGCCTGTATCTTCTCTAGACAAGGCCTCCCGGTAGTGAACAGGCCGAAAAAAAAGTAGTGGTATTGTCAATTTTAGGATACTTATAATTTATTTTGTTTGTTTTGACTTGTCAAAAGTGTATTTGATGATACCAATTTTATTAAATGACTTTGAGTTTGAGAGTTTGAATCATTGCCAAGATGTTTAATAAATTGTTCGAAGGTATCTTATAGGTATAAGTAGATACAAAAGTGTGTATGTAGCCCTCGACGATTCGCTTTACACACTCTGGGTGACACAGATTAGTATTAGTATAAAAGAACAGACAATGAGGGCACTACAATCACAATCGTACAATTATAATATGATATATTTGTTTGCAGTAAAAAACACTTACTTACTTTTAATCTTAGCGCGTAAAAGATGGTCCACACCACAGCCTCGAGATGGATTCGAGAGGAGTTTTTGGCGGCATCCAACTATGGCGGACGTGATTTTTATTTCAGTGATTGTAATATAGTAATATTGTTTCGGAGTTGATCTTGTTGCTTAAAATCTGTGTAGTTTTATGTAGTAAGTGTCAATAATGATTAGCAATATGGAGAATCATTGAAATAATCGTCAAGTGGTGTTAAAAACGATGGGATTTTTATCGTGGTAATCCACCTCATCGAAGTAACACCACAGTGGTTACCATCGATCGTTTGACACCAAACTCTCCCAAGATGCATTGAAATGCATTACACTAGCATTTCAATGCAAACTACTGAAGAAAAGCGTTCTGTTAACGTGTGGCTCATAAAGTCCTGCAACCAGAGCTGTTAAACTGAATATAAAATTAAAAATAAAAGAGATGGATTCGGACACACATAAACTGAGACTGCGGGTCCTCACGTATGGAGAAAAATTACCAAACAAAACATTATTTTTCCCGCGGTTTTATATCATACAATAGACAAATACTTTAACTCAATATTCACACACAAAGTTCATATGATAGAAATTCGGGATTTATAAACGGAATTATATTTATAACAAAAACATTTTACGTTGCGACAAACGACGGTGAAAAACTATAGATTTTGACATTAACATGCGCGTTGGTTTTTCAAACTTGGAACGCAGTGTCATGGCTCACCTTCAGGTAGTAATTTGCACAGCCTAAACACAAACAAATAAACAAAAATATCATCACGCCTTTTTACCCGAAGCCCGAAGGGGAGGGAAGAGGTACTAACACCCATTTACACAGACTAAGCTCAGATAATACGTAAAAGGTGTCATGTAAGTAAATGGTCAAAACAAGTGGAATAGTCAAACAAGTGGAAACATTAAAACTTATTAGATTAATCTATTAGAAAAACAAGGACTACAATTACCTTCTTTCTAGTCAAGACAAATGGAAAGGCATAGACAAATAAATGGCAAGAACGAAGTGATATTATTTCTGGTCAACTAAATAGGTGCGCTCACGATATTGTCCTTCAACGACTTGAACTTTTAACACGTGATTCAGTGATAGGATCGTATGTCGTTATGGTTAAAAGTACAATAGGACACACGTCTTAGGCCTACTTTAAGTAAATTGTAATTTAGTTTGAAAGGCCTTTACATAAAAAAGTATCGCTTCCAATAATTACTTGACCACGAATTAGTAACGTACTTGAGACTTACACAGATCACAAACAAAATATCCAAATCCATTCAATTCTTATATTTTCGAAATTTGCTAAAAGTTACATCGAAATTTTCACTCACCTCCAAAGCGACATTGATGTCAATATTAACTTTGCCTTTTCAATATTACATAACGCGCACTTTTTATGTGGCAATGGATTCTAGACCAAACGCTCTTCATATAAGACATTAGATTGCAATCACCATTCACTTCTCAAGCTTCTTTGACATTCGAAAGCCAGGAAGTCACATACTTCCCCTAATCATTAAACAGACGAAAGAGACAGGCGAAAGCTATTTCCGACTCTGTTCCTGCGCAGTATTTGATGCAATTTCCTTAATTACCTCCTCCAAGGTACTTATTATGTTAATATTTGCATCTTTTATGATAGTAAAAGTTTTTAATACTTTTTGATACATTATTATGACAGATAAGCTCTGGCCTTCATCTTAGCTGATGGTAAGTGATGATAAGGTCGAAGGTGGAAACAAGTTTCACTTGAAATCCTCAACAACTGAGGAACTGGTTATCTTACTGTTATTATGGCAACAAAAGGTAAGACGTTCGTAGCTAGCCATGCGGACTTAGAGGCCCTACCACCAACCATACCGTGCAGAAATACTTTTGCCCCATTTGGAATCGAACCAGGACCTCCCGATGAACACCCGGTGGTGTCTTCCACACCAGAGAGGCGGTTCCAGAGATCAGAGAGGAAAATAAAATAAAAATGTCTAAAAATGAATACCTAAAATAAGACTTCAAAGTACATTTTTACGATCAAAATACAGTTTTAAATATCGTGAGAAATTTATTGCAAACGAGATTTCTAGTATTGTCTTAATGTATAAAACTACATTGATGAAATACATTTTGGATATTAGGTACTGAATTTATTTTATTGAGACCAAAACATTGTTACATCTTACGCATCTTACAAGATGAAACGCTTAACAATATTATACCTAAATAAGATTCAATGTAACTTATGTAAGTAATTACAGAACTTGTAACGATCTTGTAACTTGTGTTAGACAATAACAAATTCTGCGATCAGTGACTGAGCGTTTCACTCACGACATCTCGTCTTATAATCTAGACGGCCGATGAAAGTCGGAAGACTGCGTTTTTGTCACATCGGATTTTACTAGAGTTCTCATACCAGCTATGAATTACCGAATAGGTACATAATAAATTTTATAAAAGTAATTAGTAAAAGATTATAAAAGTAAATAGTAAAAGATTTCTTTTGTAGAATTACGAAAAAAAATCTGTACTTGGAATAAAAAACTTCATGTTAAAAGAAGTTAAAAAGAAGAAGAAGATGAAATTGACCGCCAAGCTTAAGAATACCAGAATATATAATGTAATAATTAATTAGAGTTTTGTTGTATAATTACGTAAAAAATGTTCTGTATTAAGGAAGGAAAAACTCAAAGTGTAATAAGGAATGAAATTATTAATAAAGCCATAAGAATACCAAAATTTTTTATGTTATAATTTGTTAAATATTTTTTTGTAGAATTTTAAAAATTTACTTATAAGGAAGAAAAACTGAAGTTATAGTTAGTTTCACAAAAAAATTAATTTGTTTAGTCATCAAGCTTAATTTCTATGTTCAATAACTTTTTCATTGGCATTTTCTTGGCATTAGATACTTGATATTATGTTTTAATTTTTTTATAAAAATCTTGAAGCGATATTATTCGTAGAACCAGTCCTGTATTTCATCAATAACATCTCTTTATTGCTAAGTAGACGAAGAAGCGAAAAGATAATAAAAATGTTTAGTTACGTGTATTTGCTACTGCTTATACAATAGAATACAATCTCAGAATACAACACATATAGAAACACAAGTGGGAAAATGAAAGAAGTCCTAATCAGCCTATATAACGACAGCCTCACCACCACACCCATTATTGGAGTTTGAGCCGTTCTAGATTTTAATGGGTCCCGACTAAATTACTATAGACTTAATTTTTTTATTTAATTACCTTGACAGTTATTCTTCATATTTCCAGATTACATTACATGTTTAATCTTTCCAGTTTTATCTTTATTAGGTACGTAGTTTGGTTTACTTTTTACGCAGTCGGGATTTTTTTTTTTAATAGCCAATCATATTTGTAATTATTGTCAGTGTTAGATATGTTTTTACATTATTTTCTTAATTTCTATTTTAATTCATCAAAATAACATGTTATTTCTATTTAACTATTTTCACACCATTTTATCCTCCAGATAATCTTGGATTCTATAATAGCCTTG
This sequence comes from Parapoynx stratiotata, assembly GCA_910589355.1. Classification (NCBI taxonomy): domain Eukaryota; kingdom Metazoa; phylum Arthropoda; class Insecta; order Lepidoptera; family Crambidae; genus Parapoynx; species Parapoynx stratiotata. Next base: position 15,966,552 of record OU342459.1, read on the forward strand.
ACTAGACTTTAAAAGACAATCTTTTTAGATTTCTGGATTGTTGCTCACTCTGTAATGAAATTTCGAGGTTAACCGGAGGTCATTCACACGCATTTTCGTTTGGATATTTATCGCAATCTCATGCTAGGGGAAATAATTATCGTTGGCTCTCATAATATAATTTTTATTAATTAAGTATAATTAGAACTGCACAACCATTAAATAACTTATATCATAAGAACCATCATAAGAAAGAGATAAACAAGGCTATAAGACCTTAAAATGGATGGCGGATAAATATACATATATAAAATAAAATTTATAAATATTAGGTCCTTACCTATGAAATTGGTGTTTTGTATGGAGATTTTGGAGAATTCTGCACTTTCCATACTAAAATTATTTCAGTTTTCTTCACAACGACAAATCCAAAGATAATATTTGGCATCTATCATTAGACAAGCTTTAGTAATATGTGTAATATCACACTTCATAAAAATTATTTATCGTTTTTAAGTGAATGCAAATAAAATGATGTATTCGGGAGGCACTTAAAAAGAGTTTTCTCCGTGTCCAATTTTAACACAATTAAACTTACAAAAAATTATCGAAACAAATCAAAAGAGCTCAAAAATATAGTCTATTTTTAGACGAGGTAATTATTTTTTAGGAATACTCTAAATCTTAATAGTTACAGACAAAATACTAAGAGAGAAAAAAAACACCAATTTCATAGGTAAGGACCCAATATAAATTATAGTCAAATAAAAACTAATTACATAAAGCATTAGTAATAATAGTTAACATTACAAATACTTTAATCATTTAATTACGTCAGTGGGCGGTCATTACCGCCTCGTAGCGCGAGAGCGTTCGGTGGGTGCTAATAGTGGTATCAAGCACTCTATACAACCTTTCCGGTGGCTAGAATATATATTTCGATGGGACCACCAAAATCATGGTACTCGATCAACTTCACTTTCATAAACGGTTTTGTCATTACTGAACACACATTCGCAAAATATGAAACCGAACACGCACTTCATGTAAGTCGACATCTAAAATCAATGGCACAATGTGTAAATCAGTCCAATTTTATAGATAGTTAATTTTTTTCACATGCTCTGTTTACATGCGCTTTGAGTTAGTATGCTTTGGCTCGATCGAAAACAAAGCTACCTTCGCCATTGTTAGGCCTTGGATGGGTGACCAAAACTTTGTGATCTCGAACTCCACCGTGTTTCGGAAGGCACGTTAAGCCGTTGGACCCGGTAGCGTTTGCAACCGTTTCTACCCAACCCGCATTGGGCTAGCGTGGCGGTGTTACGGCCCACATACTCCTCGTTTGTTTCTCCATGAGGCCTGTGCCCAGCAGTGGGACATATATAGGCTGAGGACGAAAGAATTCATGTCTGGTTTATTGTTCAATTTTCTCATTAGTTTTGTGAAAAATAAACAAATTTAAAATAAATACACACACTAGTCTCATTTTAAGCAACTTAATGCTGCTTGTGTTACGGATACTAGATGACGGAAAAATATATTTAATAGATAAATATCCTGAATATATATAAATATATATAAACATCCAAGACTGGAGAACAAATGCCTGAAAATTCATCACCCAAACACTTGCCTCCACTGGGGATCAAACCAAGTACCTCTCGAGATGGCGACGCCTTGAGATCGGCGTGCAGAACACTCGACCACGGAGGTCGCAAAAATGAAAACTAAACAAATTTATTGTCCTATTAAATATTCAATTCATGGTGTACTTCGCCGCTTACACCGAGCATTGCACTAACCGACTTTTTATAGTCTCATTTTTCCCACATTGATTCAGAATAGCTTTCAATAGTAAATATGACAGTCAACTTTCAATTTTATATCTTCCTGAGTTCTCACGGTCTTTTTTCTGGCGACAAATGAAACCCATTTACAAAGAATTGAAATGAAAGCGCACTCGGTTTAACATCAAAGATCAAATTTAATTAATAAAAATGACATTTCTTTATGGGAGCAAAGTTAACAAGATTAAAAAGCAATGATATTAGACATTTCCATGGACGAATTTTTGTCCAAGCTACTGTTTCTCGTTATCGATTGGTTACTTTCAATAAAGAGGGACGATACCCTTTGAATATCTAAATACGAATCAACAGAAATGCTAATTAAACATTAACTTGAATTCTAAAAAGTTGTTAATGGTAAAAATTAATTATTTAAATGTTTCTTTGTTAAATTTTACCTTTTGAGTTTCCTGTCTATTTTAATCTTCTATTGTTATAATACCAACCCATCTCTTCCCTTGGGTGTCGTAAAAGGCGACTATTGGACTTAGAATCGCACAACCATCCAAACTCACCACCTGTCACGCTGAGTGCAGTCATTGCTTAGTCTATGGCAATGCACTGCTTTTGCGGTCCTTTTGAAACCTGAGCCCGTAGACAAGATGCATTTTGAAAATAGTGGCGAAATGGAAAATTAGGAATTGGCAATGACGTTTGACAGCTTACAAATTGAAGCAGAAACAAAGATGTTGCATTGTGAGCAAAAACTTTTGAAGAAAAAAAATTCTATTTTACATTGGTTTGTCGATATCATTTAGGGTTAACCTAGGTCGACGATGTTATGAGCGTGATTATAACTTTGTTGCTACAAAGTGCAAAAAGTCGCTGGATACCGGCAGTGTCGATCGGGCGAAAAGATCGGTCATCTTTTTTGAGATTCTTATGGGGCCCTATTAATGATAAACGATTGGGTCCGCATTTGGCGTCTCTAGGATGAATAATAATGACTATGCAGAAAATCTACACGTCATTCAGGCAAAACCTCCACCAAGAATATCAACAATGACCGGTACCGCGCTGCCTGCATCCAGCGACCTCTCGCGGCCTTCGTAAAAGTTTACACACAGGCAAAACGTTGGTAAGTCCACGGGCTAGTACTTTAATAAAGAATATATCAATTTTAATAAGTATTTCCTCAACATTTTGCTTTATATCATAATGTAGGTACCTAATCCATTTATAAGCTTTGACCTTTGCATGATCACTTAAGTGGAAAGATTTACTTACGTCATGCATAGAAGTAATGAGATGGTTAATGTTAGTAGGTCTCCGTTTAAGTGCCTTTGTGAAATAGGTTTAAAGTTGGAACGTGTTCAATAAAAAAGGAGGGTTTCTTCTTCTTCTTCTTCGTCGTACGGGCGGTTTCCGCAACTCGACGACTTAGCGCCTATTTTGCGTTTGACAGTGAAGGCTGGCTACTCCAGCCAGCCCAACTCCGCCAGGAAGTCGCCCAGCGCCTTCACGTTGAGGACAGCCTCGCGGAGGTTACCCGGGTTTCCCAGGTACTTTGCCCGGTAGCTAGCTACCCCAGTGCATTCCAACAGCACGTGGGCGGCTGTTTCTTCTGCCCCCATGCACGCTCTGCAAAGGGGGCTGTCGGTGATACCTAGATTGAAAAGGTGCCTGTTAAAATAGCTATGACCTGTTATGGCTTCCGTTACTAAACGTAAGCGAGCCTTACTTAGCTGTAGGAGTTTCTTGGAGAAGCGGTTCTTGGAGAAGCGGTTCTTCCAAGTTGTTCCAGTAGTTCATGTGTAGGTTTTGAGTATTTCTCAATACTATACCTGTAAACCAGCTTTTAGGGAGAGGTATAATAGGCTCCGGTCCCACCGGGTCTCTGCTTGAGCCTCTCCTTGCTAATTCATCAGCAGCATCATTCCCTCGTGAGCCGCTGTGTCCTTTGATCCATTGTAGCGTGATCGTATTGTGCTCGCCTACCTCATTAAGAGCGTGGTGACACTCTTCTAGAAGACCTGATGTCAGTTTTGGGTTTTGTAAGGCCTGTAGAGCTGATCTGCTGTCCGAGAGGATTCTTAGGTCATGGTACATTACCTCTCTGGCTAAGATGGTTTTATAAAAACCTGGTGGTGGTGGAAGGTTTTATTAGGTGTTACCACTTCATCTGCTAGGCTCCAACAGCTTTCTGTAGGGTGCATGACCTGGTCGTTCCAACTTGGTGGTTCACACGAGGTTATGCAGTTTGTAAAATGGGTTTGTAGGAGAATATCTTGAGATTCCTCAACGTCCAGAGACAGTGAGCCATCAGTCCGGCGGATTACTCCTATTTCAGTAGGACCCTGCTTCGCGAGAATTTTCCTTACCCTGTTCGCTTGTTGGTTAGTAGCAATTTCCGTACTGAAATTCCTCCATGAGGAGGACTTCCAGTACCTTATGCGCTTTTTATACCTAGCTTTAATGGCCTTGTAGTTGTCCCAGTCCACTTCATTGTTGGTGTTCATCGCCCTGTTAAGCCTCTTCCTGACAGCTCTACGAATCCTTTCGAGCTCCGGCCCCCACCAATCATTCTTACCAGAGCGCGACAGACCCGAGACACTGACAGGGCAGGCTAGACAGAAGCATTTGTTTAGACAGTCTGTGAGTTTCGTGACTTGTTCGTCAATTTGTGTCGTACTTACAATCCTGGTGCTGATATTGTCGGCATCAAGGTTGCTTTGAAGCAGCCTGGTATAAAGGCTCTTGTTGGTTTTCCTCGGGATTCTCCTAGGTTCAGGATGTGTCGAAGTTACCTGAATGTCGAAACGAATCCATCTGTGGTCGGAACATGAGGCCTCGCACGAGACATGCCAGTTCTGGATGAGATTCGCCGCCCGAGGTGTTGCTAAAGTCAGGTCGATGATGGTGCGGCACCCCCTACCAATGAAGGTTGGTTCGTTACCTGTGTTTATGATCTCGAGGTTGGTGGAGTGTAGAAATTCCACAAGTAGATTACCTCTGTTGTTGTTGTTTTCCATTCCCCACAGCGGATGGTGAGCATTGGAGTCAGTACAGATGATCAGCTCGAGCCCGCTCGTATCACAGAAGCGAGGAAGAAAGGAGGAAGAAAGGAGGAAGAAAGGAGGGTTTTGGCGCCATTCAAAGATGGTGGACGTTATTTTTATTTCCATGATTATAATAGCCCTACCTTTTGTACTCGTCTTTTTATTTTATGTGTTGTATATTCTAAATTTTTCTTTTGTGTACAATAAATAGTTAAATAAATATTATTTCCGAATGGATCTTGTTGCGTAAAATCTGAGTAGTTTTGTGTAATAAGTATCTGTGTTAACGAGCAATATGGATCATTGAAATAGTCAAGTGGTGTGAAAAACGATGAGATTTTTATCGTGGCAATCCACCTCATCGAAGTAACACCACAGTATCTGCCATCGATTGCTTGACGCCAAACTCTCCTAAAACGCATTAAAATGTATTACACTTGCATTTCAATGCAAATACTGAAGACAAGTACCGAAGGCATGGCTGTAAGGGAGAATTTTACCAAAAAAACAAATAAAAAAGGGGAGTGTTTGGCGGCATTTGACTAATGGCGGACGTGATTTTTATTTCGATAATTGTAATATTGTTTTGGGATGGATATTGTTACGTAAAATCAGTGTAGTTTTGTGTAATAAGTGTCTGTGATGATGTGCAATGTGGAGGATTATCGATATAAGCGTCAAGTGATGTGAAAAGTGATAAAGATTTTTATCGTGGTAATCCACCTCATCCAAGTAGCACCACAGTGTCTGCCATCGATCGTTTGACGCCAAACTACATTAAAATACCGAAGACTTGGCTGTATGGGCGCCGTGTCCTTTGCCTTCCCTACACAGGAGAATTTTACAACATAAAAAAATGGAAATCATAAGAATTCTACGGTTTAGGAAGTGGCTATAAAAATAAATGTTCACAGCACTACTTACGTTACAACCTTACACGAAGCTTGGACGCGTAGTGGTTTGTAATATTAGACTCTCCATTTTAAAAAAAAAGTTACTTTCGTCATGGTCATCCCTTGGATGGTGATACAATTTGTAAATTCGAGTTCCTCCTTCATTCAGCCGTGGCGTGGAAAGCACGTTAAGTCGTTGGTCCCGGATGCTATTGCGACCGTTTTAAAAAAGTGACGGTTTAAAAAAGTCTAAATTATTAAGTTTTACGATGCAATAATTATTATTTCTTACTCCCGTTAATCCGAACCATTTTATTATTTGTGGTAGTCGGGGCTGTTTCACATCACTGCGACCTAATAACATCTATTGTGACCAGGCTCCTATGTAAGTTCTATTTGGGCCCTACAGAAGCTCCATCAACTGGGCACTGTCTAAGAAAGATAAGATGTTCCCAATCTGGATTGTTTTCATTTCATCAGGGTCAAAGGTGTGTTTCCCCAGAAGGCCTAGCACGGGCCGAAGAGAAAAAGTCCCCAGAGACAAAAATCGTAATTGCCTCTCGCTTCCGCGCGAACGAAGAAGCGAGAGGCAATGACGATTTTTGTCTCCGGGGACTTTTTCTCTCCGGCCCGTGCTAGGCCTACAGGTGTCTGCTTCTTTTGTGAATCAGCGGTTCACACCCGAACCATACCAGCAATTAAAATAAAAACAGATGACATTGATTGTTAAATTGGTATTAACCATTATGTCCCTAATATAATATATGCAAGCGAAAGCAACTTGAGTAATAGAGTTGGGCATGTCAAACAAACATTAGCATAGGCTAACATTGCATTGTATTGCACGCATTGTGTCATAGTATACTGCAATAGGACAAAGAAAATTACAGTAGACTAGTTGACAGAAAGCTAATGAACTTACATCACCGTGTTAAATTATTCTATGGTAATTAGTTAGTTTTATTCATAAGCCGTTTACAGTTTTAGTCTTAAACTTTCATTGTATAGACTAGCTTTGCTAGACTGGCTTTTTATGCTTTGATACCAGCTAGCTTACTCCTGAACGCAATCCCGGTCGATCGACATTGAGATTCTGATGATTCTTACTCTTCAGTTGCGACACTAGCGCCATTAATGGATTTAAATTGTGCGGATATTGAATTACTTAAATGACATTGAGTTTTGCTGAAATCGGTACTCTCGTACCGCCTCTCCCGTCTTGGTATTTTGAGATATTGACTTGTGTTATTATAAAGTTTTAATTGAGATTGCCTTCAAGATTAGGCTAGCTGTTATAAGCTGATGTAGTTCTTACAGTTATCACAGTTATTCTAGGCGTCCCAGTTCGCTCCCACGTAAGGGCCGGAACTGATATAACAGAAACATAGAAAAATACTTTCTTAATCCGAATAACAGCGATGATTTGTCCAGATAATTTCAAATTGAAAATGATTTTGGTATTACGTTTGTATGAAAAATTCACTGTTCGCCAGACCCTTAACGTGCCTTCCGAAGCACGGAGGAGCTCGCGATCACAAAGTTGTTTTCAATCCAAAGCCAAAGCGTACTGACCACTACGCCACCGATCTCCTCCACACACACACACACACACACCCCGTTACACCCCTTCCGCCTACAACAATTTAAAACAAAGAGAAAAAGTATATACGGCACCTCGATTATTGCTTATTAGTACAATACTGATTAATTTTAACCGCCTCTCTGGTCTAGTGGTTCACACCACCGGGTGTTGATCGGTAGGTCCGGGTTCGATTCCCTATGGGAGCAGAAGTTTTTCTGCTCGGTTTGGTTGGTGGTAGGGCTTCTTAGCCCGCCTGGCTAGCTACTACCGTCTTACCTAAATTTGTCGCCATAATAACAATGTTTTAAGCATTGTTGTGTTCCGGCTATCAGAGGTAAGATAGCCAGTTCCTCTGTTGTTGAGGATTACAGGTGAAGCTCGCTTCCACCTTCGGCCTTATCGTTACTTACCATCAGGTGAGATGAAGGCCAAGAGCTTACCTGTCGTATGAAAAAAATATATATACTCGTATATATTTTCAGTTGAAGTTATTTTAATGGACATTTATAAGCATCACTTAGATTCACTGAAAGAGGTGCCCTATCAAACTCACACTTTTATCTTTACGATATTTCAGTAAAACCTCAGGGATAGCAGAATAACAGCTCAATTTTCTCCTCTCGCAGACTTAGTGGCGTCGTGAGAACGCTTTTCATTTTGTCGAGATATGGCCACTTATCATATACGTATACTAGTTTTACACATAAAGTTGACAGTTTCTCTTTCGTAAAACTTCATAGAACCACTTTATTCTGCATCACGGGCAGGATAAAGCGACACTGTAAAGACAGCGAGTATATTAACTTGGAAATAGAATTCTTAACTTTTTAATAACAATATGATTTTTCGAAGATAAAAATTGACTTTTTAGATAATATCTTTTTGGAATACTTCAATGTAAAGATAACCCTTGTGGGTGCTAAGTATTTATTGTTCTATTTTCATTACTTCTACACCAGAGTATACTTTATAACAAATGTGTAACTCTAGTGATGTCATAAAGTATGCATTATAAGACCTCTAACCAGAAAATGAAGAAACTTTTTTTTATATTTTCAAACAAAGAACTTGTACATTACTTCAAAATATACTAGTATATATTTGTACATCTTGCAAATGTGAGGCAAGCGATAGTCACAACCAACTACACATAACAGGTGCCACTGCCGTGGTCTGGTCAACTCAGCTTGTCTGATTGGTAGAAATAGCCTAATCAATGCTATTTCTTCGGGACTGTATAGCACGGTAAGAGTGAATATATTTATCGTTATGTAGATACTACTTTTATAGATTAATTATACTTTAGACTATCTTTCCATGTTTGTAATGGATAATGTAATAAACTGCAGAATATTACTTAAAATAAGTACCCACCTATCTTTATCTTTTTAAACTTCAATGACGTTGTAGTTTATGACATTTTTTTAATTATGCTAATGTAAAGGGAGGGTAGAAACTTGCTGAGTTTCTTGCCCGTTCTTCTCAGAACAAGGCTTCCTGGTAGTTTTTGTGAACGGATGGCGTAGTTTTTCTCATTCACGAAATATTGTAAAATGTTTATTGCATTCATAAGCATGCGTTAAAACGCATATAAACTGAGAAACGCTTTTGATTTTTTTTTAATTTTGAATAAGTTTTATACAAACTCAGTTGTACAGTACAGGTGGTGGGGTCGGACCCGCGAGGTTCGCGGCCTCCCGAACGAGTGCTCCGTGCCAACTCGGTTACGGATTACCCGTTTAGATGCTAAGCAACTATTAATAATTACATTTTCATTAGTTCTACTCCAGAGTATACTTTAGAAGAAATGTGTACTGTCAACTCCAAAAATATGTAACCACTTGATGACTCTTATTAGAAGGAAATAAAGATAAAAAAGTAACCTAACCTATAATATGTTTATACATATTTTTGTACTACAATGTACCTTATTTACACTACTTATGATGACTACTAACCAAGTGAAACATGTCATCACGCCTCTTCACCGAAGAAGTAGGCAGAGGAGTCAATAACAACAATATTTCGCGTGATAGTTGAAATCCCCATATAACCCCAAGGGAAAAAAGGAAATTTAAAATATATGTATAGAAATCCCGTGTCCCGGTTACAGTCCCTTTACTTTTTGAGCTATCGCATGATCACAGAATATCCGGCAGCCGAAAACGAAATCGCGGCAATTCCATTCAAAGGACATTCACAAAAGAGTCGCCGAAGCGAAAAACAGATTTGCGAAATATAACATTCATAATAATAGCCAACAAAATAATATGCCGTACATATAGTATGCTGTCTATAGAACCTTTTTGTGGCTGTTCAAACACAGAAATAGTACAATACTGACTCGCTATAGCAGTTTTGTCAAGTTTAGTTTTAAAAACCAATTTATATTGCGGGGTTGTCGGAACCCTAGTTCATAATTATAGAAAAAAAAATATATAAAAAAGAATACCATGGATACGACTATTTATTTATTTAAGTTTTGTGCATTACATAAAATGTACACATGGCGGACTTAACGACTAATGTCGCTCTCTAACAGTCAACCATCAGGCAAAGCAGAGATCTGGTGGCGGCTTAATTATCTTTAGTACATACATAAATTCTAACTTCGACTTCGACTTTTTTTTTACATATGACAGGTCAGCTCTTGACCTTCATCTCACCTGATGGTAAGTGACGATAAGGCCGAAGGTGGAAGCGAGCTTCACCTATAATCCTCAACAACTGACGAACTGGCTATCTTACCTCTGATTGCCGGAACACAACAATGCTTAAAACATCGTTATTATGGCGACAAATTTAGGTAAGACGGTGGTAGCTAGCCAGGCGGGCTTAAAAGCCCTATCACCAACCAAACCGAGCAGAAAAACTTCTGCCCCATGGGGAATCGAACCCGGACCTCCCGATCAACACCCGGTGCGGTGGTGTGAACCACTAGACCAGAGAGGCGGTTAAAACTGTCTTTGTTATTCGGAATTTCACAGTATTTTTCACACTATTATAAAATTTTAATAGGACACATTTTATAGTATAGAGACTTTAAGCAACAATGTACAATTTATTAATCGTATAGCCTGGTAACTGGAATGGGATACTACTAAAAGCTACTATATTTTTTGTAAAATAGTACAAAAATATACTTAATGTTAGAATAAAAAAAATGTCAAAAAAATACACTCTCACTGTCAAAAAATGCATCGACGGTGATTTAAGTTCGCCAGCGCACAGTGACATTTAAGACGCAAACCGCTTATTTTTTTTTTTCATTCACAGCATTCCTGGCCTGCATAGCTCTAGCAACATGCGCACAAATCGAAGACCCTTGCAAGACGAAGTCTAGAATAGTTGCTGACGACAAATACTGCGACAAATACTGGGAATGCGACAACGGGCAGTCGGTACAGTACGACTGCCCCAACGGGCTGGTCTTCGCAGGCAAGCACCGAGGAGTGACAGAGGGCTGCGACTACCCCTGGCGGTCTAACTACTGCGAGTACCCCAAAGTACAAATAAGTAAGTTCATTGCAATGATGCAACTCGGTATTCTCCTTCAAGAAGTGTGTACAGATTTTAAGTAGTTAACACGCACATTTCATCCAATTCAAAATTTTTATTTATTTATTTATCATTTAAAAAATATTAGGTCCTTACCTATGAAATTGGTGTTTTGTATGGAGATTTTGGGGATGTCTGCATTTTACATACTAACATTTTATCAGTTTTCTTCACAACGACAAATCCAGAGATAATAATATTTGGCATGTATCATTAGACAAGTTTTAGCAATATGTGTGTGAACACGCTTGATAAAAATTATTCATCGTTTTTATGTTAATGCAAATCAAATTATGTATTCGGGAGGCAGTTAAAAATAATTGTCTTTGTGTCTAATTTTAACACAATTAAACTTACAAAAAATTATGAAATTAAATAATACGAGCTCAAATATATGGTCTGTTTTTAGAAGAAGCAATTATTTTATAAGAATGTTCTGAAACCTTATAGTTACGGACAAATTGCTAAGACAGAATAAAAACACCAATTTCGTAGGTAAAGACCCAATATAAAAGAAAAAATTCAATACATAAAAGTCACCATAATTCACTGAGGTTTGTGTTGACGTGATCAGAGCCCACATTATATAATAAGCTAGTTGACCCTTTTTTTATTGGGCCCCAAATGATTGATTACTGATAGCCGTAAGTTACGTTACTTGTTGTTACCTAAATGATTAAATAAAGAATTTCATTTCATTTCATTTCATTCCATCACCATAAAAAATAATACAATTTTCTTCTGTAGCCTATAACACAATAAATTTTAAATTATATATTACGTTTTTGCTTAAATGTCAAAAACGCCTTCGGTCCTGATGGTCTATGAATTATCTGTGCCGTAGCGTCACGATTATTGTAAACAATTCTATACGCATGCGTGACATAGCCGACAGTTATGCTTGATTGGTTGCGACTGGCGTTTAACGGATTTTGACCATGCGTAGTAATTGTTTACATGAATCGTTACTCAACCAATTTCACGAACATGGTAGATAGCGTTTTTGGCAGATGAAAAAAAAAGATTAAATAAAACATATTTAAATTGAATTTCTACAGCAATCCCTTATTTATATTTATCGAACTTGTTTTATTTCGGACCCTTGTTGTACTAAATACAATGTGAATGACACATTGTTTTCATTACTTTCGATATGAGTCAACTAGCCTATTGTTTTCTTACAATTTGATTTACTTACAACTAAAATTATAAAAACAACAAGAATAATAAACCGTACCTACATCAATATAAATATTTCATTAAATATATGGAAAAATAAACGAGTGCTTCAATCTAAAAGGACTCAAATACCCGCTTATCTATTTTAGATAAGCGGGCGCGCAAAAAGTATTTTTTTAGTTTTTGTTTTATGTTAATTATACCTAACATTATTAAAAAACTATTGTTCTAAAAACTCGTCTCCAGTCTTCTCCGCCATAAATTTTTTTAACAGCAATTATTTCACTACGTTATTTCAGAAATTTATGTTAATTCGGACCTCCCTTTAGTTATTTTTACGCTATTCAACTTGCGCTTTACTTTTAACTTTACGCTATTCTTACTTATTTTCTCCGATGTCTCATAATTAAAATTTATAATACAATTAATTAAATATACCTGATATTACATTTATTAACAAACAGTATATTGCTTATTGCCACTTATGGTTCGCAATTCTGTGAGACATGTCGGTAACCTTAATCTCCTAAGGATCTTCTCATTTATGATTCGATCACGCAGATAAACTCCAAGCATAGCCCTCTTCATTGCCCTTTGACTATACTTGAGCCTTTTTATGAAGCCCTGCCTAAAAGTATAAAACCCCTTCATCAACAAAATACTTACAGAATCTAATGAAAAATTACTTAGATGATCTTTTAAAAAATAAAAACTGTAAAATAAAAAAATTACAACACACTGTAATACAGATCAAACTCACTGCAATATTATTATTACATTCAAAACCCCTAAAATCCCTTTTTACCTTTTCAAGACCCGCCGCTCGGCACGGAGCACTGCGACTGGCTGTACGGCATCTTCGGCCACGAGACCTCGTGCACCCGGTACTGGACCTGTTGGAACGGCACCGCCACCGAGCAGCTCTGCATCGGCGGCTTGCTCTACAACGAGAACGCGCACTCCTGCGACTGGCCGGAGAATGTTGACGGCTGCCAGAAGCATCGTGAGTATTGGAGTTCTTTTTTCTAAGTGAAAAAGCTGGTTGATATCTGGGTGTAGTAGCAAGGATGGATTAAATCAAAAAGCTCCTAAAATCGTCAACAGTCACTTTTGTTATAAAGTAAATATCAACAATAAAAATGACAAAAATAACTAATAAATTTCACTGCCGCGAGCGCTTGTAGCAAGTACATCCACATAGCGCTTTGACTGTTTTTTTTTTTAATAAAAAGCTCAGCAAATTCCTTCACACTACCTGATGATAAGCAGTAGAGGTAGAGTATGTGAATATAGCTGATGCAGCATGCTGACATACTGCCCTAGCCGCCCTCACCTTGCCGGCTCAAAAAATGCTTGTGACGGTGGTTGTAGTCGATACATTACATTCATTTGGAAATAAATTTGTCTGTGGAAAATTTGGAGCAACGAGTATAAAAAATGTGCTGAGAAGGAATAAATGTAGCTAGATAAATGCTTAACAAGATAGTAAGAGAAGGAGACCAAGGAAACATTGAGATATGTGAGGTGAGATCTAATAACCATGACAGCATCATAAACAAAAGTCAATAGAATACTGAAAATAGAAAAAGCGTGTAAAAAACCGCAAGTGATTTATTATCATACAAATTCTTACAATTGTTATTTACATTTTCAATTTGTGAATTATACAGGCATTGAACATAAATATTTGATATATCCACATGTTTTATTCATTATCACGAGAAATATGGTAAGGAGGGTTCATAATTTATCTATGAATATTTTCCAATATTGGTTTTCAATGCTTTCCGTTAGGAATAAATACGTTATTACGATTTTTCCTGATATCCTACATGTTCATAGGTCGATTAGGACCACACAAAACACGATAAATTTATTGTCAATGTACATAAAGAAAAAAAATATATTATTAATTATTATGATGAGTGTTGGTGCGGGACACAAATAGAATGTACCAACTGCTTTTCTTGTCTAGAATGTCGTAAAAGGCGACTAAGGGCGTATAGGGTACTGGGTCTGTGATTGTGTAGGCGATGAGCTAGCCACTTGTTACTACTCTTTCAACGATTTTTCATCTGAACAAACCCAATTTTTGTACGGCTAAATGTGGACTCTGCCTACCCCATCGGGGATTACAGGCGTGATTGTATGTATGTATGTAATGGCCGAAATACGAAGTATATCTTGTCATACTATATTTCGTTGGTCATGATGAGAGTCTGGGTATCGTATCATCATATCGTTCTCAGCCTATATACGTCCCACTTATGGACACAGGCCTTCCTCGTGGAGAAACACACGAGGAGTAGGTATGTAACGCCACCACGCTGGCCCAATGCGGGTTGGTGGGCAGAAACAGCTGCAATAGCTACCAGGACCAACGGCTTAACGTGCCTTCCAAAGTACAGAGTTCGATATCATAAAGTTTTGGTCACCCATCCACGGCCTGCCCACGGCAAGGTAGCTTTGTTTCCGATATCGAAAGCCAAGTGTACTAACCGCTACGCCACTGAGCTCCTCAGGAGGCTAGGTATTTGTGAGGATGTGCATTTCTTATTAATACACTTAAACCAGGTCATGAACTACAAAATGGGAGCCTTCATCAATCTCTCAATACAGACAGGCTCATAATTTCTTTAATGTCAATGCTAAGCTCCTCCAAACCTTTGTGGGCATAACAGACAAAAACGTTTTGCAACCAACTCAATTACTCTAATGATCTCCGTCCATATACGTATAGTATCTACAGTTAATCGATCATCAGAAATGGCGTTTCACCAATCAATCATCAAGAAGCTTTCACCCTAATCACCCGAGTAATAAGGCGTTTAATAGCCTAGCACATTAATCGGTATTTTTATGTAATAGATGGTAATTGATAGGCTGTGATTGTACTGGTTAATCGGTTTGACCGGTCGTTGACAAATGAAACGGCGTGAATTGAAAACTTAAGATCTTTATCGATAATAGACGCGCAATCGACTTTACTCGTAATGATCGCGATTCGAATTGCGTAGTTTCTGTAGTAGATTACAATCGTTTAATTTGAAAGTTAGCCGTCGATTAAGATCACGAAGACTTGACGTTGACAAATGTATGCGTTTCTTATTTATGAAAATTATAATTGATTATGTGGCTTATTAAGCATAATATTATGAACTCTGAAGGAGTTGTTTGTAGAAGTGTAGAAGTAGATCTTTTAGAGATATACTCTGTAACTCTTTGAAATGATCTTATTACAAGTACAGGTCAACCTTTTTTTCTAAACCCCTTTTCCTAGAATAAATTGAGGTAAATTCCAACACAATAGTACCTACAAGCGCATATTCAATGGAATTGGTGACCTCCAGATTGTTCGTTTTTCTTCAATTCTTCTTTGTCGTTTTTCTTCAGTCAACGTGAAAAATATACTTTTAATTTCAAATTAATTTCGAATTCAATCAAAATCAAATCAGAGATAGAATGTGCGTTTCTGTGTTTACCAAACAATTTCTCGAATTATAAGGTAATTAACACACAAATTATGTGATGCTAATCATTGTATCGTATTCAGCGCAATTTGTCAGTAACCAACGCGTATGTAGACCAATGGACAAGGTCAACAGGTGTCTAGCTCACGACAGACCTCCTTTCTCACTAAGCCAGTAAACAAACACACATCTAGATGAAAGAGTTAGACAAAAAAGGACTGTATCTAATTAATGCCGAAAAAAGAAAGCTTAAAAATAATGCCGTATCTAATGCAGAAAAAAGTTCATGTGGTGCGATCAGGCCTCTGTCTTTAATTTTTTCAGCTCAGATAAGACGGCTTTTTTGGCAATACTTAACCGACTTCAAAAAAAGGAGGAGGGTCTCAATTCGAATGTATTTTTATGTGGAATGTTTTGTTAATTAGAATTGCGAGAAATCTTTTATTTTAAGATAGTGACGAGGGTTTCTTTTCAAATATTAATTATAAATGTCTGTAAATCTTTCTCAGGAGAGATAAACTAGGATAATATAGGACCGGGGAGAAAAGCTCCCGGAGACAAAAATGCTCATTGCCTCTCGCTTCTTCATTTGTGTTGAAACGAGAGGCAATTAGTAATTTTATCCCGGGGACTTTATCTCTTCGGTCCGTGCTTGGTCTACATAAATAGGTCATACACTAGATTTCTGGTCAGCGACTCAAAATCGGCCGAGAAAATATCACCTCAATAAGCACCCAAATAAAAATTGGTATTTTAGTTCGCTTTCGATCTCTGTTGTCGTGCCATTATTTAATAATGCCGAGAAATTTAAAATTTCGAAATGAAATTACCTTTTAACGGAATATGTCACATAATACTTGGTCGAACAGATATTGGTAACCACGATTACACCCGCGCGGAACCCGAACCCCTGGGAATATCGGGTTAAAAAGTATCATTTCTCAGGCTCTAGACTATCTGTGTACCAAATTTCAATTAAATCGGTTCAGTAGTTGACGTGAAAGCAAGACCGACAGACAGAGCTACTTTCGCATTCAAACCTTCAAGAAAAGAGCGTATTCCCACTTAAAAGGCCGGCAACGCCACTTGTGACCCCAGTGGTGTTGCGAGTGTCCATGGGCGGCGGTAGTTGCTTAACATCAGGTGACCTGTCTGCACGCTTGCCCCCTATCCCATAAAAAAATATATAATATTAGAATGGATATGGGTTTTGGTTTTTTTGTTGTCACTTAACATGAACGTTGGGCCTGTTGGAATAGGCAGTCTGCGCATCTTGCGAGCTGAGAACGTCTCGAGTGAGCATAAGCTATTTCAGAATAAGCTCGTATTCCTCTTATTCTTTTGATGTAACTAGAGATAATTTCTTCTTCCAGCCCTCTGCAACGATGACCCCAACGGCAACGTGCCCCTAGGCAAGTCTTGCAACAGGTACTGGCAGTGCCAGGGCGGGTACCCGCGTCTGCAGCGCTGCCCAGCCATGCTGGTATTCGATAGGAGGTCCCTGCGCTGCGTGGTGCCCCCTACCGAGGAGTGTGATGTCCCCACCACCACCCCCGCCCCGCCTGAAGAGGAACAGGATTTTAGGCCGGTGAGTATAGAAACTTAAAAAAAAACAAAGATTCAACACCTGATGATAAACAACAAAGAGACCGTCTCTGCCTCCTCCTTGCTGGCCTCTGGGTGCTTTTTCAGGCCTCTCTTAACCTCTCAATAAGGACCAAGTAAGACATAATAGCAACTTGTATTGTTCGCGAACACAAACGTTCACTCAATCTTCAATCTTAAGGGCTTACGAAAGCCGACCATTGTTCCCGTTCTTGCCCCATTGGGAATCTCATTACGCGCTGGGACTCATCATATTGATGTAAACCCAGCTGTGGGACATATTATGTTGTTGATTGTTGATATTTATATAAACTGTTTTTTTTTCAGAACCATCATAAGCGACCTCAGCAAGAATACCAAGACGCGCCACAATCTAGCCGCCCCAGACCAAGGAATTAACTTCTAGATACTTCAGATCAGACGATTAAGGAATTGGGATTGAAACGAGATATATATCTTCTTTAAACTTGTATTTGGCCTTTAAAATACTCTTTAATTCCAACTTAACGGTTAATTACAATGGCATTGAATTTTAATTCATTCTTCTATCAAATAGATATTGCTCTTTACGATCCTATTCCTTTTATCATCGACTGAGTCTCCCTTCTTTTTCTTCTTCCCACCATGACTTCCATTCTTCCCCATTGGGCAAAACAAAAAAACTTTATTCTATATTGCTATCAATTTTTGTAAAAGATTTTCAGATTTATAATTCCTAATGTGTTACAATAAGTAACGAGTTGTCAATGGGGTTCTTAAAGTAGGAGTATTTACTTTTTTAACTTTATTAATGTTTTAGGCCCGATTTTTCAATCCTCAGATAAAATTATCCGCCATTTAAAACTATCACTGTCACTTTCTAAAGTCATAAAAAGAAAAGGAACAGAGCTAACATTTGACTGACAGATAGTTTAATCTGAGGATTGAAAAATCGGGCCTTAGTCTACTTAGTTTAAGTTTAGTTTTTATTTAAGTTTATAAAATGTTCTTACATATACGAATCGAATACTCAACAATGAATGACCAAACCAATCTTTTTATAGGGACTATTAAATTAATCTTTGATTCTGTAAAACTATTTAAAATATAGTAAATATGATGCCAGTATCTATAAATCTTATCTAATCTTTACTTTAAATTCTGTGCAATAAATAATTTCATTTACCTATATTTTCTATTTCTTCTTAATTGCTATGTAAGTCAATATTTATAATTATAAGTACATTTCGTAAATAAAATAAGTATTTTTAAGATAAAACTTTGTTTTTCTTTACAATTTCAAAGTACACACAAAAACAATAAAAATGCTTTTTTGAGGTTTGTTTTTTAAATTGGCCCCACTAGTGATTGTAAATTGAACCATCTCTCATCTTCACTTGCTAAATCTGCGAATGTTGAGATGGATGTGTGGAGTTACCAATATGATATGAATGGGGTCTGAGGGAGTCTACATTATGTAAAGCCAATACCACTTACTGATTAAAAAAAACACAAATCTTTATTGCACAGAAAATTGAACAAATGGTGGACTTAATGCCATGGGCAATTTCTACCAGTCAACCAGAGCAGAAAGTACGAAATGTCGTAATAACGAAATCGTTGATTATCGAGAGTTTCAGTTATTATTTTTAGAGAGTTTCAGTTAGTATTCCTATTTTTATTCTAAAATTTAACATACGTGTGCTTTACAATTAATGCGCTTCGAGGAATACCTCCCATAACTTTTTCTAAATATTCTAGAGCATTTATTTAACGATGCAATTTTTTTAAATTAATTTCAGTAACATTGCTTTACATGCTGCTAGCTGTAGCAGATCATAAAAGATATTTACATTATGACCAATATTACCAAAGATATTTGTTTTGACCGATTCATAATAACAACATTAACTGATAATAGTTATGAAATGTATCGACTTTCAATACTCCAATTCCAAACAAATTAATTGAAACTAGATCTACCAGAACACGAGGCTAACAATAGCCAAGCAGAGAGCAAAATAATATCCACGCTGCATTTCCACAACGCGAATATTCAGTGAGACAATTGACAATGAAATAGGGGAAATAGGTGATGGGCAGTCACCACGCGGAATGGCGTCCGCGCACCGTGGTGCATGATACAAGAGATAGCGATTTGTGTAAGAGCCTCAACATGTCATTATCATATCATCACTGTATCCCCGGATAGAGAGGTGAGAGAGGCAGGAGCAGCAGCGGGCAGGCAGAGGAGGCAGAGGGGCGGGGGGGAGGGGGAGGGGGAGGGTGGCAGAGTTGTCAACACCCACATAACTCACGAGTTTATTATAACATACATACATACATACATATAATCACAACCACTATCCCCTAAGAGTTAGTCAGAGACTAGGCAAAAGCACCGCAAAAGCAGTCCATTGCCAAATTTCAGCATCCGCGCTTCACCAAGCACTGTGCTCTGCGTGACAGGTGGTGAGCCCGTCGCCGCTATTGGTAGTGGTTGGACTATAAATTGAATGCAGTTACTATTGTTATTTCTGAAGATATTGATAACCGAGAGAAAAACCTGCACTAATCATTCAAGAGGGTACTTAAGTTTTCGCTACTGTATTCTGAATATCGCTGACCCCTTCGGGGATTATACAGATACCGATACAAAATGGTGATTATTACGTGGATATGGGTCCCTTATATCATCATCGGGTTGAACTCCTGATAAATAAAAGCATATATTTTTCTTGTCTCGAGTCCTTGAATATTGTTTTGTTATTAAGCCTCTTTAAGCGTTTAAGCTATTGGCTAATCTTGGATATAGATGCTAGGGTAAGAAATCACTATAATAATATGTAACAAATCAAAAAGTATTTTCTTCTTTAATTACTGACAGTCTATAATCCGCGTCTGCTACCTCTTAAGTCCTCGCCCTTATTTCCTCAATGCTTAACCGGAATACTGCACATTTCTAATTTAGGTGCCGCACACATTTACGTCATACCAATGAAACGAACGGAACAAAGCACCGGAAGGTTAGTTTTTTGATTCGTGGTCAAGTTGACCAGTAGGTTAAAGCAGGACCAATAGCGAAAACGTATAAGATATGACAGCTTGACCAATAACTTATTATATTATTATTGTATTATAGTAAAATAATCATAGACAATTTAACCACAACACGGTGCTGGGATTAGTACCTAACATGGCGGCTAACAGCACAGCTGATGTATTTTGCTTGGAATTTTCATAAACAATTTGTCAAGCTGACATCACACATTCTGGCGTTTCCATTGACGCTATTGGTCTAGAATTTAACTACCTATTTGAGGTTACGAAAATAACTCAATCTCACCTCATGTTTATTTACGATATCATCTGATATTTACCTAGAGGCAGTTCTTATTGTAATTGTGTATCTGGACATTTACTTATGATTGCAAGAATTTGTGTCAAAGCCCCGAAGTTAGTCAAAGCTGTACACTTATGGCAAAGCTGATGGATGTACTGTAGATTGTGCGGTGAAAACAATGAAAGCATGGAGCATTTATTATGTGAATGCGATGCTCTAGGAAACAAACGACTACGGATTCTAGGGGCGGCTCATCCCAAACCTGAGGAATTTATAGGCAAATCTCCAGTCAACATCATAACGTTCATCCAGGACATTTTGGACAATTACTTTCAATAAGGAAAATGCCATTCTTTATTACCAAACAGGCGGTTAAAACTTAAAACTAACTTTTGAAAGTAAATGACCTTTATTACAAAGGGAGACTGTACACAACGAAGTAGAGAATATTTACAGGCATATCTTGCTTCTAAATGAGAGTTAAATAAATGAAATCGTAAAATGAGTAAAGAATTCGGGAATGAAAAATACAGGAAGACAACCATAACATTATTGCTAAGGAAAATAGAAGGTCATCCCAAAAAGAAAGAGCTTGGACAATAAAGGATAGGACTCTTTAATATACTAGAACTATATTAAAAAGACCTACTTAGTCTTAGTCTTGACTAAATAATTGCAAAATTGTGATACACGATGAACATGCTCATAAATTGCACTGCATTAATGTGAATGTGAACTAAATATTACAGATTGATATCGGTGTGGATCCTAAAACAATTACAGACAAAAGCACAAAGGAATTATTTTACATAATTATCATGGATTTGGAACCTCTTTAGATATTTAATTATTGGCAAAAGAGCAAACTTTAAAATGTTCAATATGTAATGAGAATTTTTCACGAATTGAATCGATGAAACGGTAGAAATATGTAAATGGAAACTAGTATTGCGTTTATACATCATCGTTGGGAACAATGCTCATTGCATTGTTCCCAGCTTCGGCATAGAGTTTTCCTCTTCCTTTCTCCTCTATTACTGCCTATAACACCTATACCTTTTCAAAATAGCATCCTACCTATCTTCTGCAAGTTACGAAGTTAGTCTTTGCTCGCTCATTTTTATGGACCTGTAAGTCGATACATTGATGTCAGGCGTAATTACAAGCCGCTCGAGCCGGACACAGGGGCTTTGTACGCCTTTGGGACAGCAATGTGAATAACAAAGGCCCGACGACAAAGAATAGCAATAGCAATGGTTTTAATTCTTAACTACCTTCAAATAGAGTTCAACAACCTTACTTCAAAAGTAGGACAATTTAAAACTGACCCTTATAAATGAAGTCTCATTCGCTAAGAAGAGGAAGACGATAGAACACAAACTTTAATGTTTCGAAATCCGGGGCTTAAAAGGATCCGTGATCCCTGAAAACAAGAAATGGAGGATAAAGTCTAGACTTATTGGGATTTTAATTATGATTATGTAGTCAAGCTATGGTTTGTGATTTGCACCTGGATTAGTGATTAATTAAGTTCTGTTTTTCTATTAACTGTTGGACATTGTTCAGTCAGAATTTCAGATCAATATTCCTATAATTTTACATTCTCATTTATCTATTTAATTTCTTTTTCCCGAAAACGCTTCATTCAAATTTAATAATCTGTCTTGCGAAGCAAAATTTAAATTCAATGTAGTTAATAATTTAAAATCAAAATCATCTGAATACTTTTAATGTGAACGTACTTACATCAATGAACATTTATCACTTAGAAATAGATAATAATAATAAAAGATTTTATATTTCTTAGCATCAAATATTCCTAAAACACGTTCTACCTTTAATCTTCTAAGTATAATTAAGAAATCCATATTTTCAAGTATCACGCGAGCTCCCTAATAACCCCAATAAACGCTTTCAAATCAACTGACTTTCCCAGGAGGTTTGGGACTGGCTGAATTTCCTTTATTTAAGGGGTAGTCTGTCCAATCGGAATATGAATATGAAGTTTTTATTTGAGGTGCTAAAAAAATAGTTTACAAAGGTGTTAGCTTTAATGATTAATGCTAAAAAAAATCTCATACTGTATACTATTAGTACTTTAAGTTAATACTAAAAGGGCATAAATAAGTTGAATAGGTTTTTAATAAACTGTTTTTGCATTCTTGGACTACATCCTTATCGCTTCTTCAGACTAGTAATCTAGTTTAATAGGATATTAGAACGTATTACTGAATTAGGTACTGTAGCGGCGTCTTCCCAAACAATTCTTGCATTTCAAGAAGAATGCAGAACTATTAGGTTTTGCAAGGTTCTGTTCTGTATCGAACCTACGAATCTGCAGTTATAACCTTACCTACTTCACAGAAATATCAGAGAAACAGACAGAATTCTGTCGTAATATTGCTTGCAGAAATTCAAGTGCCTGTTTGGGCTGAATTCACCCTACCCACTTTTCAAATTTGCCACCGTATCATTCACTTTTATAACGGTACTCCTATTACAGAACTCTCAGGGGAAACGTACTCTTTCTGATGGGCGAATCAAATTAGCGAAAGTAGGATGTGTCGCGTGGTCAAGGCAATTTATGATATTCTTAGCCTGTTCAGTGAAAATTCTGAGCGTATGAAATCTAATCTTGACCGAAGTCAAGACCGTAGCGAGACGAGGCAAGGTGCACATTGAGGTAACTCAATCATTATATCTTGTGAACGTGACGTTACTCATGTGAAAGTCACGGAATATTATGCCGACAGTTCGCTGTGCTTCGAGAAGACCTTCTTTTGAAAAGAGCAAGAAACTCAGCCAGTTTAATCCTCCTTTTATATGATTGCTTACCAAAGTCAAATAATCATAGTCCGCGCTATACCAAGCAGTGATTGCACATGTGCTCAGCGTGACAAGTGGTGAGCCCGTCGCCCCTATAAGTTATTGGATGGTTGTGCAGTTCTAAGTCCATTAGTCGCCTTCCTTTTACGACGCCCAGGGAAAGAGATGGGTCGGTAGTATTTTTTTAATGAGTCGCTACCACACGAGTTCTTCACAGCTTAGTAAAGTGGTAATGTATTTTACCGTTAGGAGAGGGGTTTAATATTGCATTATATGTCTGTCTTTTGAAGCAGAAATCTATTATAATAGTAGTAGATTATAACCACTGAGCATAGTTCAACTGTTTGGGATCACAGTATCAGCTTTCTGCGAATGATATTAATCAAAATTTGACATAATGAAACCTCGAATTGACTGAGGGTCTAATATTTCGAGACAGTTGTCGCTTCAAATAACGAACAATATCAAATATTATGTTTTCTGTCGCCTCCATGAATCAGAGGTTGTTTTAGGGTTAAACCCACTCTCGCGACGCGGCTGTGGCTCTCCACAGCCGCGGCGTGGCGCGATATATAAAATATTCTTTTCACTGTTTCACGAGGAATAAAACGCACTATAGCGATTGCGGCGCAGCGCGACACAGTTGATTTCCACAGTACCTACATTTTGCCGATTCTGCCGCGCCGCTCTGCTGCCGACCGCGTTAATTCAGTTTAACCATAGATAAAACTAGTCTTTTTACTTATGACAGGTAAGCTCTTGCCCTTCATCTCACCTGATGGTAAGTGATGCTAAGGCCGTGTGTGGAAGCGAGCTTCCCGTGTATTCCTCGCCAACTGAGGAACTGGCTATCTTACCATTAATTACCGGAACAAAACAATGCTTAAAACATTGTTATTATGGTGACAGATTTAGGTAAGATGGTGGTTGCTAGCCAGGCGGGCTTAGAAAGCCCTACCACCAACCAAACCGAGCAGAAAAACCCCTGCCCCCGTGGGTAATCGAACCCCGAACCTCCCGATCTACACCCGGTGGTGCCTGGTTGGCACCAGACCAGTGAGGCGGTTAGATGAAAGACTTTGGTTGACTGAAAGAGATCACTTTTAGGAATAGGTTCGCCTTTGCCAAACTATTGTTTATGTAATGTTTTCTTTTCTTTGTGTTGGCATAAAGAGCTTCACAAGTTACATTTTCTTATTTAAAAGAATGCTGGGTAAGTCAGGACTCTAGCGCCTCGCGGCGACCTGAAAAGATCTATTGCGACCTAAGCTGTTGTTAGTCAAAGAATAAAAAACAATGAAAATAGTATAACAAGGGAGCAAAGTAGTATTTTTACGGCGAAGGAGCTAGTTTGAATCATGATCGAAGCGAAGGATTCTCATAGAATCCTGAGCGCAGTGAGGGATAATTTCGTTAAATTTATTAATTTCACCCATTCATTTCATTTAATACTTAGTTATTGACCTTAGTTGTGCTCCATTTCTAAAATAATGTTATAATTTCAAGTCTCCTTTCCGTCCGCAAGGTCTTAATAGAATAGAGCTATTTTTACTATTATCGAGGAACAAAACGATACTTTTGAAATAGAAAGGATGAAAAGTAAATTACTCATAACTTTTTATAATGATTACTAGCCGAAAACACTCAATAATAATAAATAAATATCTTCAAACATTCACACCTATCAACTAGCCCCATTTTAAGCAACTAATGTTGCTTGTGTTACGGACACTAAATGACGGATAAATATAATTAATAGATAAATACATATAAATATCCTGAATATATATTTAAACATCCAATACTGGAGAAGAAATGCCTGAAAATTCATCACCCAAACACTTGCCCCCACCGGGGTTCGAACCCAGAACCTCTCAAGATTACTTACTTTTGTACTTTTGTAAGTAAAACAATATTCACAATGCCTTAAGGACACAGCCATAAAAATATTCTTATGAATATGCCCATTTCAAATTTTATTTACTTACATTTGAAGAAAAAGGCAACGGTATCTGAGATGGGAATTACGGCAATACGTTCAAAGGTCGCCAGTTCGAAACTCACCACCTGTACTGATTTGAAAAAAACTTAGACACAGTCGGTTGTTAATCTCGCGGACAATTTAGAAGCTCATCTAGAATGAACCACACATTAAAGAAGCCATTCTGCGACAGAGCTCGTAAATCTTCGGTCTGCTGAAGATGCGTCTATTGCTCAATTACAATTTATTACAATATGTACTTACAATTGAAGCTACGAGTATTTGAAGTTTAACTTAATACGAATGTACGACACGCTGCGTACTTTATGTTTCCAATTTAAAATTTTTCGCTCCCAAGTTATGTCACAGACTAATAAAACAGTTCTCCCAGTAAAATTCTCTCCAAGACGGGATGGCAAAGAGAACTGAGACATGGCTTTCGTATTTATATGTCTTTAGTAAATTATTTACATTGAAATGCTAGTGTAATGCATTTCAATGCATCTTGGGAGAGTTTGGAGCAGACACTGTGGTGTTACTTCGATGAGGTGGATTACCACGATAAAGATCTCATCATTTTTCACACCATTTAACGCTTATTTCAATGATCCTCCACATTGCTCATCATTATTGGCACTTATTACACAAAACTACACCGATTTTACGCAGCAAGATCCACTCCGACACAATTACAATCACTGAAATACAAATCATCTCCGCTATAGTTGAATGACCTTTTTATAACAGGAGTTTGATAAAGACAGAGTAATTATAACTGCGCAGCGCACGCTGAGGTGTATATTCCGCAGCTGTGGATAGAATAAAATTGTTTTTCAAATACTTGTTTTAATACATGTATATAGAATGAGCTTCGGCTTCTAGGCAATGTACAAATTTCAAAATTTCATGTCCGAGTGGTCTGTACGCCGGTCTCAAGGCGTCGCCATCTCGAGAGGTTCTGGGTTTGATCTCAAATATTTGGGTGATGAATTTTCAGGCATTTCTTCTCCAATCTTGGATGTTTATATATATTCAGGACATATTTATACGTATTTATCTATTAAATATATTTACCCGTCATCTAGTGTCCGTAACACAAGCAGCATTAGTTGCTCAAAATAGGGCTATTTAAAAAAAATTAGGGAATACCTGCCGCATTATATTGAATGATTATCTAGTTATTATTAATTTCGTTGAATCAGTATCTATGTTAACGTTACATTTTAATATTAAGTAGCAAGCAAACAGTGGAAACCGTAACGTAAGCGAAAACCTATCTAGCTTTACGAAGTACCATGTATACTGTGTCGCTCTACACTGTCGCCTGTTCTCATTACCATCAAGAACACTGTCTCATTTGCTGACGTCACAGTAATCTTGAACGACTATTCGCCGACTTTAATTAAAATGCCAGGCAATTGACGAGTGTCTGAGTGCTTTCCCTGCAAGCATATCTTATTGCAAAGAGAATGGTGTTGTAATAGCGTCAGTAAATTTATCTTATTTCGAATGTTAAAAATGAAGATAGGTCATTTATTTATCTACACATAACTAAGGAAAATTCCATTACTTATCTATAATCTCACACAATTCGTCAAAACTTGTTGATAAGTTCAAAAAGGATAACTCTATCACGTGCCTTACCAATAGAAGCTGAATGTACCAAACTGCTCGCTCGTACGCTGGTCACGTAACCAGTTCATGGCCGTAGTACAGTGAAGTATCACCGAACTCTGTAATCAGATCAGAAAAGTCGGTAGGTACTTATTGTCATCAGCCGCAGGGATGAGGCATAAAAACGTAAGCTCCCCATATCAGTTAGGTCTTCTTTGTCCTGTTTCTATTATTTGAGGCCAGCGCAACATGTCTTCTTCTTCCACTCTGTCCTGTTTAGGTCTATTTTCAT
Source organism: Parapoynx stratiotata (assembly GCA_910589355.1). NCBI lineage: Eukaryota > Metazoa > Arthropoda > Insecta > Lepidoptera > Crambidae > Parapoynx > Parapoynx stratiotata. The sequence continues at coordinate 15,993,702 of OU342459.1, forward strand.
CTTATTCGCCAAATCCTCAACTTCACTTGCTCGCCCGCCAGCTCCCTGGCTCTCTCTGGTCTGCGCTTAAGAGGTCTACTCGCATCCGTTAAATCAGAGCCAACATCGGGCGAACATTCGGGGCAGTGGAGGGGAGCGCTTTAAATTGCCTCGTGTAGGCAAATCCTTACCTCTACAGTAAAGATTTGCCTGAGTGAGTAGATCTCTTTAGGCTAAACAGTACTGCTAACGCCATCTGTTATCGTTTTTGCGCACTACATTTAATTTTGTTCATTGACTTGCATTGCAGTATATGAAAACTGCTCGTAAGAATACCTGCTTATCGAGGAATTAATTGTTACATCCTCTATCGACTCGGAATCTTGAGTCTAGAATTGGGTCTAGAAATAATCAATTTAAGATAGCCAGTACTCATAATTCTTATAATACTACCTTTGTCATATTATATTGAAAATCAATACAGCGGATCGTCAAATAATACTCCCCCTCAAAAAAGTAGTTTTCCCATGTCGCCAAGAATAAAAGAAAGTTCGCCTCACCCCGTGAGATAAATACGGAATGCCTACTTAGCTGTAACTTATAAGTTGACCAATTAGTAACTTCTTGCGCCACTTAGCCAAGTCTCCATACTCCCATCTAACTTAGAACAATACCTCGTCTTCAAGTCGACTCGTGCTTATTATAAAGTTTTGTAGTGAGGCGCGCCTTAATTTCGTTTGCCAAAATTTATTCGCAATCTAAAGGAACAAAAACACGTGAGAAAAAATATAATTTTATTTGAAAAACACGAAAACTCGCCCAAAATTGGTTTTAAAAAGCCTCATTATCAGCATATTATATTAAATAACGAAAACAACGCTACAAATCTGAAGATGGTTAACTAATAAAAGATAATGGTATTAATTTAAGGGAAGAGGAGGCAATTAATTTGCGTAATACACTTGCATTGAAATGCAAGTGTAATACACTTCAATGCATCTTGGGAGAGTTTGGCGTCAAACAATCCATGGCAGACACTGTGGTGTTACTTCGATGAGGTGGATTACCACGACAAAAATCTCATCGTTTTTGGCGGCATTGGACTATTGGCGGACGTGATTTTTATTTCGATGAATGTAATATTGTTTCGGAGTGGATATTGTTACGTAGAATCAGTTTAGTTTTGTGTAATAAGTGTAATCTGTGATGATGTGCAATGTGGAGGATTATCGAAATAAGCGTCAAGTGGTCTGAAAAGTGATGAATTTTTTATTGTGGTAATATACCTTATCCAAGTAGCACCACAGTGTCTGCCACCGATTGTTTGACGCCAAACTCTTCCAAGATGCATTGAAATACATTACACTAGCATTTCAATGCAAACTACTGAAGGAATAAAATACTGAAGATTTGGCTGTATGGGCTTTGTTTCCTTTGCCTTCTCTACATGGGAGAATTTTACAGGAGTTTTTGGCGGCAACGAACTATGGCGGACGTGATTTTTATTTCAGTGATTGTAATATTGTTTCAGAGTTGATCTTGTTGCTTAAAATCAGTGTAGTTTTGTGTCGTAAGTGTCAATAATGATGAGCAATATGGAGAATCATTGAAATAATCGTCAAGTGGTGTGAAAAACGATGGGATTTTTATCGTGGTAATCCACCTCATCGAAGTAACACCACAGTGTCTACCATCGATCGTTTGACGCCAAACTCTCCCAAGATGCATTGAAATGCATTACACTAGCATTTTAATGCAAACTACTGAAGAAAATGGTTCTACTGTTTACGTGTGGCTCAAAAGGTCCTGCAACCAGAGCCGTAAAACTGAATATTAAATAAAAATGAGAATTTTACAACAACAAAAAATAGGGAGTTTTTGGCGGCATTTGACCTCCATTTGACTAATGGCGGACGTGATTTTTATTTCGATAATTGTAATATTGTTTCGGAGTGGATATTGTTACGGAAAATCAGTGTAGTTTTGTGTAATAAGTGTCTGTGATTATGTGCAATGTGGAGGATTATCGAAATAAGCGTCAAGTGGTGTGAAAATTGATGAGTTTTTTATCTTGGTAATCCACCTCATCCAAGTAGCACCACATTGTCTGCCATCGATCGTTTGACGCCAAACTCTCCCAAGATGCATTGAAATGCAATACAATAGCATTTCAATGCAAACTACTGAAGAAATAAATACTGAAGACTTGGCTGTATGGGCTTTGTTCCCTTTGCCTTCCCTACATGGGAGAATTTTACAACAACAACAAAAAATAGTTTGACACTGTCACTGTCAGCAGCACCAGCTGTCTGTCAAAAAGTTGTCAATGTCAGTCATAGTCAAAGTAAGATTACTGCTGATAATATATTTTTTCGTTTTATTAAACATGTAAATATAGTTTATTGTTTAAAAAGAGATAACTACACACATTGTTTTATCACTTCGGCGGTCCGTACTGATTATCTGATTCGCTGTTCTCTTGACATAACAAATTATATAGGTTATAATTTAAATTGCCACTGAATTTAACTGTGTACAATATTACTATCATGTTTAGTTGGAGTCAAACGCTGCGCGGTGCCACTCGAATAAATAAGAGTGTATCTCGACAAGTTAATCTAAGGAAAATTGTTAGAGATCAGGTCAGAGGTGCTTCAGTGATGGCTGATAAATTTAATTTACCAGCTCGCTATGGGACTGGTGAAAAAAGTGTTTGGTAAGTATTTGAATACAATTTTCCATTGTTTTGTGTCTAGATTATGTTTTATAAAATAAATATAAGTAGTAGAGTTGTTACATAATCAAGAGCCATAAGACTGTAAAAACTACTTTTTGTATCTTGAAATTGAATTTTTATATTTTTTTATTTTACTTAATTAATTATACTTCACCCACTACAATTCACCCACTTAAAACTTCTTCTTTGTGAGTTAAGTGTAGACAACAAAGATAAGAATAATTAACTTTGTTTAGTTGACATTATAAAACCTTATGGAGACTTCTGATAACCTTTAATAGGGAACAGATTTCTATGGTACGTGAGTGATAATAAACGTCATTCATTATACATTAAAGTTTCCTTAAAAAACAAATGCTGAAGCTTTAGAATGTCTTTGTCTATCTCATCTCCCAGTATCTCCTAAATAAATACAATGCTAAAAGCTCTTATAACTTTTACCTATTGTCTTATATTATCTTAATATATGGGAAATCCATGTTTATACTTTATTACTATTTCTTTTAATCTTCACCATCCATTCATGTAATTGCCATGTCACAATTAAAAAAGAAAAGCTATGCCACGTCTGCCCCATATGACAATGTCAAGTATAACAACCATATATTACAGAGAATCACAAAACACTGTTTTGGGCAGAGGGAACTAGGAACATACTGACTTGTGTATGTGTTTGTTGTTATTTTCTTTTATTATAACTGTAAAAACTATTTGGTTTGCCAATCGCAACACCCTGGCTAGTTTTGTGATAGACGTATATTTGTATTTAAATTGTTTATATTTTGATACAAATGTCTACCATCACTTCATTCCTGTCATCCTAATAAACACCACTCTCTGCACTCCAAAACCCTGTTTTATTAGTATTACAATGTCTAAAAGATATTTAATTCATCTTCTTTTTGTGTGTTGATTTGATAATTTGATTGTGTTCATTTAAAATAAATATCGCACACACCCTTATCATGCGTCTGTTTTTTTATATGCACAAAACAGATCTGTTTTTTTATATGCATCAAACAGCATTACAGTATGTTGCTGAAAACCAGCGCTGGTGCAGCTGGATATGTACATTGTGCAGTCCAGGGGCTTAGATAAAATTGAGTTCCAAATAATATGTATTTTTTTGTTGTGATTTGTTGTCTCAAATAAATTACTTCATTCATTAATTCAATAGATGAATCCTTTTATTTTAGTGTGGGACTGTATGAAATCAGTAAAAACGTTGTTTTATTTTTATATTGAATTTAAATTGTGTAAATTAGACTGTGGAAGGTCCACATAATGCATATCATCATTATCCTCAATGACTATGTGTCTGTGAATTTCCTTGTAACAAATCAGTTATAACACCCAACAGGCATGCATGATGATTATCAAGTCCAGTGTAGTTTATCAACTATTGTGAATACACATCATTATGAATATTATGTTTGGCAACATTGCTACAGGGTGGAGTACATACAGCTTGCAGCAGAATACAAGCCAGCGGTCAACCTTGGTCAAGGTTTTCCAGACTACCCCCCACCGGACCACGTAACTAAGGCTTTAGCAGAAGTAGCCACTGGTGAAAATCATTTGTATAACCAATACACAAGAGGGTTTGTAAGTAATACCCATTTTTAACCATTTATAATACCTTTAAAAAATTACGAAAAAATATTAACACGTTCGCGGACATGCATGCTACAGCCTTCTTATTTGAGTTTAATTATGTCGGGATGCTATAGCATGCGTCAAATGTATAGCGGCATCCTATACATTTGACGAGACGGAAATGCTAGAGCAATCGCAAAAATCCCAATAAAAAAAATTTATGCTAAAGCAGGGCTTAGCAGGGTGAATCACAGTCCGCGAACGTGTTAACTGGTTGTATTCATCATTAAATCAACCATAATTTAATAACACCACTTCAGAATATACAAAATTGTCAAATTTTAATAGAATTTGAACCTTAATTAGATAGTGCTTATATGATTGATTCTAGTAGTTTGTTACCATGTTGAGCTACTGCTGGACATCCACTATTACTATTTAAAATTCCCACGGTTGTTACATTAACCCCTTGGAGGGCACCGCGAACACCGGTATTCGCAAACAATAGATGTTTCCATTGCGTCTCGTTTTGTGCTCGCAGTTAAAGCCAAACAAAATTATGCTTTTAATAACTGTTTGCAACATTAACCTACTATGATGTTATTATCTTAACAGCCTAAAATTACCTACTTGATAAATGTTTTATCTGAGAATTCTTTCAGAGTGTAACAACTAATAGCTATGTCAAACATCGTTACAAATACAGACAGACAAAAATAATGAACTGTTGACAAAGACTCTTTTTAATGTGGATTATAAAAGGTCTAGCGATCCGCTCTGGCTACACCCAGGTGTTTATAGTATGCGTTTTACCGTTCCTTTCGAATCACTCTAGCTGTTAAAAAAACCGCATCGAAATCGGTTGTGTAGTTCTCCACTGAAGCGGAGACGTGCGGAGAAGTCCAAAGCGGAGAAATAATGATTTTCAGTGCGAATAACAAAATTCTATTCGTTGTTTAAGAAACATCTCTTCTCCGCTTTGGTGGAGGTTGGTATGGCAATGGGAGGTGGAGGGTTAGAGTGTTACCAGACCAATCGATCGATTATGATTAATCGATTCTGCCATCGATCGATGCTCTCGATCGAGGATTGATCGATTGATCTGATAGGGAGAAATAACAAAAATTTGAACGCCTACTCCATATTATCCTAGACTATTAGTTCCGAATTTACAAGTTTTAGAATCTATTAACTGTTTGTTTAATGATAATTGGTTTTTTACTGGTTTATTTCAGGGTCATCCCCGATTAGTTCAAAATTTAACAAAGGTATATTCTCCATTAATTGGCAGAGAACTTGATCCTTTCAACGAAATTTTAGTTTCGACTGGAGCATATGAAGCGCTTTTCTCTGCTATTTTAGGTAAAAAAAGTTGAATTCATCTGCAGTATTTTAAACCTTAATGCTTATGAGATTAAATTCTATTTCCATTGTACAAATCAGGTCATGTGGATACCGGTGACGAAGTCATTGTGATAGAGCCATATTTTGACTGCTACGATTACATGATAACGTCTGCTGGAGGAAAATCTAGGTTCATCGCGTTAAAGCCGGTAAGTTTGTCCTTTACAAACCTCAGATTTTTTCCCTGTAATAAAATAAGTCAAATTATTTTAGTGCTATCTTTTAAGAACTCAGCAACGCAAATTAAGATACATATATTTATGCAGACCCTGTAGTAATCAAGCAATCTCGCCGACATAAGAACGCCTTTACCCAGATTGTGGGAACCTCTCAATTCTCAACTGTACGAAAAGGAATCACGAAATCTCTACACCTAACTTTCAAATTTTTTTGCGTAGAGTCAAAGCAAGACGGGATTTGACATTCCATCTAAATCGAACCTGTGAATTGACAGTTGAGAGTAAGGAAACGGTTCAATTTTTTTTATAAATAATAATATTGGGTCCTCCCCTATGAAATTGGTGTTTTTTTTCTCTCTTAGTATTTTGTCTGTAACTATTAAGATTCAGAGTATTCCTAAAAA